>CM060938.1:422212754-422907754 GCA_030765085.1 Allium cepa | reverse complement strand
GCATATATACCGATCCCTCTACAAGGTGTATATACCGATCCCTTTGCAAGGTGTATATACCATCCATTAGTGAAAATGATTGATCCCTCATATTATCGATCCCTCCTTACGACTGATCCCATATATGACTGATTCCTCTATATGACTGATTCCTCCTATGACCGATCCCTACATATGACCGTTACCTCCATATTACCGATCCCTACATATGACCGTTCCCTCCATATTACTGATCCCTCATATGACCGATCGCTCTATATGACTGATCCCTCTGTATTATTGATCCCTCATACGATCGATCTATCCACTACCGATTCCTATGTCACTTTCGTCCAGAACCTAACCCTATACCACTGATCCCCCGCATTCTGGATTTGGAACTCGACTTAAAGACAGTGCATTCTATCTGCTTCCCTTAAATCTTGTGACTGATCAGGGTATAAGGGATCAAGCGACAGCTGCTGAATTGTAGCCAAGGAATGGACAAGGAACTGCCACTCCAATGGTACACCTAAAGGCTAGAGAACCAAGATGATATAACATGAACTAGGATCGATTACTAGACCAGACTTCTAGGGTAGATTACGACTGCTTTCAACTGACCAGCTTCCAAATTCCTGACTTGCCAGCTATGATGCAATGTCTTATGTGATGACCACCCTACGCCGCTTATTATGCTATATCAAAGTATAGTTATCCATCATCAAAGTTGAAGCTGAAGTAGTCACCCATTCGACTCGAAGCAAACCTAGGAAGTTCTGGCCCAAAGTCAAACTCAGGTAAAATTAAGATTTTCACCAAGCAAATAATTTTTTTTTCTCGAGGTGGACTCCAAGTAAATTATCATCAATCCGTCACACATTGGAGAATCATATATACAACATTCACAAGCATTACAAACAACCGTAAGTTGAAAATGGACCAGACTAACGACGACTAAAGCATTTCCCCTACAGGAAGCCATTCACTGAAGCCATTCAATATGCAGAATAGCCCAAGAGAACCAATATGCTAACTATGCTGGCATATTCTAGAAACATAGACCCCAAGAGAATTTCATGAAAAATGAAGGGCACATGAATTTCTCCATAGCGATGAATGCAATCAAAAGCTGATCTTTTCCCATATTCCTCGGGGAAGTAGTGATCGATCATGTGATTTACGCGATCACTGCCAAGGTCCATCTCCTTGTTTAATCAGCTGGCTAAGGAGTTTCCCCAACTTATCCCAGGCACTAGGGGAGTCTCTCAAAGAATTTTGGCGGAGATTTAACACCAAGCTCACTAAAGTAAGCAATCCCAGTGAGAATATCATACCGATGGGATGATAAGAGGAATCGACCTCGAGACACACTTTGGTGAATGTTACCTAGAGAGCCTCATATGACCTTGAATCATTTATGTTACAAAGTGAACTAGAACCTATCAAAGGAGGAGGTATAATAGACTAAGAGAAAGAACAATGCAGGCCCATTGGCTGAAGGAAGTCAAAGGGAGGGCAACATTGAGGCCTTAGATGAGGACTCAGATTCTAGGAGACGACCCAAAATCCCAAAATTTGACTCATGTATTCCTTTGAACGATTCAATTGAAAACATCTACTTAGAGACTGATGACTCAAAGCAGTACTGGAAACCAGCCTTGAGTGAGTCCACCAAAACCCAGAAGAAATCCGAGAAATGTTGTATATTTTAAGATACACATGGTTATAACACCAGAAAGTGCAAGCACCTCTGAGATGTGATCGGAAAACAGATCCAAAAAGAAAAGCTTCAACAATATGTGCAAGACCATAGAATGGCAAGCATGGAACATCTAACACTTACCAATGACGACCTTTGATTATCAATTGACCACCTACGGTCGATTTCTAGCTGAGGAGGTCCGGGGAAAAGTGGAAAAGCGAGCATTCGACTTTACTTCACCTATCAATAAGATTTATTTCATTTTCAATTATGTTGCAAACTATGACTAACTTAAACTAAACTACTTCCAAACGATGCTGGTGACTAAGTAATTAGATTTGGGTGCCAACCAACCTCCATGACCATGATCGAACCTTTGGAGGATCGTCAAAATGGCATGATTCAACCGCTCATGTGCTACCATATGCCTCTGACTTAGGGGCAAAGACTTGAAATGGAAAATGGGTGTGACTCGATTATCCACTTCCTACTTTGTACTTCAATTCTGACAGAACATCTATGCCTTACTCAATGCGCGGCAAGGTCAGAATCTAATACAAAGTGGACACGGCTAACCATCCACTCATCAGCCTCCACACTTGAATTAAGGACTAAAGAAAGACTTGGAGTGGATGCAACCTAATCATACACTCGCCAGCTCATGCTTGAAGTTTGCCAAGATACTTATGCCTCTCCTAAAGCTCAACACGACCGAGGTCCAACTAAAGTGGACGCGATTTGACCGTCCAAACATTAACTCCTGCCCTGGACACAGGAGGCAGTTCGAAAGCCCAACCTAAAGTAGGCGTGACTGACTGCCTACTCAGCAACCATTGCCCTGAACACGTGGCCACGATTGCAGCTTGTGGTGGATGTGACTTGATCGACCACCCAAAAACTCTCTCCTTCAACTTATCGGGAGGACTACGAAGAAAAAAGATGGACGCGGTTTGGCTTTCCATTGACGAACTCTAGTCCCCAAAGCATGGACCAGAGTATAAATATCAAACGGGTTTGACCGACCACCCATCATAAAACTCTGGTTCCTAAAATGCAGATCGGATTATAAATCCAAAAATATGGACGTGGTTTGATTGTTTATCGATCAACTCTGGTTCCCAGAGCGTGAACTAAAGTATAAACATCAAACGGGTGTGAATGACCACTCATCATAAAACTATGGTCCCTAGATTTTGGATTGAAGTATAAACACAAAAAGATGGACGCGGTTCGACCGTCCATCTATCAACTCTGGTTCCCAAAGTGCGGAAGTATAAACATCAAACGGATGTGAGTGACCACCCATCAAAAAACTCTGCTCCTTAAAGTGCGGGCCGAAGTATAAACACAAAACGATGGACGTAATTCGACCTTCCATCGATTAACTCTGGTTCCCAGAGCATGGACTGGTGTACGAACATCAAACGGGTGTGACTGACCACCAATCTTAAAAATCTGGTCCCCAAAGCATGGACCAAAGTACAAACACAAAAATTGGACGCAGTTCGACCGTCCGCTTCTCAACTTTTGTCCTTGACTTAGGGGCAAACACACGATTCAAAGTGGATGTGATCTGACCATCTCCTTCCTTTCTCAAGCTCGAAGTTCTTCAGAACACTCATCTTATTGTCAAGGATCGGTAGAAACAGGATCCAAATGCAAGTAGACATGGTACAACCGTCCATGCATCGACTCCTGCCCTGGATGCGGGGAGAAATTTGAGAGCCCAAGCTTAAACTAGACGTGGCTCGACCGTCCGATCTAAAGAGGATGTGATACGTCCATCCACATCCTTTTTTGTGCCTGAGGTACGACGAACTATCCAAGCCTTGCCTGGACATCGGTAAGCCTAAAATCCAAACCAAGACATGGACGCGATTCGACCATCCAGCAAATAACTATGGTCCTTATGTGAAGATTTGAGTATAAACACAAATGGTGTGCGATTTGACCACTCGCCAACAAACTCTTATCCTCAAAGTGCGGATATGAGTATAAACAAGTAGATGTATGCGGTTCGACCACTTAATATTCCATAAACTCCAACCTGAACTCGACAGGAGGAGTATAAACTCACTACGTATGGAATTCGATAGTCCATGAACTAATTCTACTAAGCCAAGAATTGGAATGAGAGTACAAACTACTATAAGCTAAGTACGACATCTTACTATAGCTCTAGCTGGTTGATCTTTACAACTTAAGGCAATGAGTGTAAGGATGCCTCAATACAAAACCAATCGGAATAACATTCGAAGTTACGTGTGACGGACTATATCGTACCATCAGATCGAGGTTCAATATCAATCCACACAAATCACAAATGGATGTGACCCGAACGTCCATCGAATAACTCTAATCACCAGAGCATGGATAGGAGAATAAACCATGAATGAGTGTGACTTAATCATTTATTCTCCAACACCCTCCTTCGATT
This sequence comes from Allium cepa, assembly GCA_030765085.1. NCBI lineage: Eukaryota > Viridiplantae > Streptophyta > Magnoliopsida > Asparagales > Amaryllidaceae > Allium > Allium cepa. The sequence continues at coordinate 422,903,633 of CM060938.1, read as the reverse complement.
CCTGGAGGAGTACGAAACCGGATGAGCATGACTCGACTGCACTTGAGCCAACTCTATCCTAGATCTGGCGGGAGAATATGAATCATAATGGATGCGACTGACTGCCTAGCTCCGAATGAATGCGACGCGATCGTTCATTCGTTGATTCTTACCATGATCCGACTACAAGAGCAACGTGAAACGAACATGGCTCGACCGTCTGCACATTGATCCTTGCCCTTGGTCCGGGAGAGCGTCAATTACCGATTGGACATGACTTGCCTTCCTACTTATCGACGTATGCCCTAGACTTTGGGGTACGAGTGAGAAACAAAATGAATGTGAACCGACCATTCATCGATCAACTCTAAGTCTTCAAAGCTTAGGTGGGAGTATAAACATGACTAGGACGAGACTCGACTGTCCATGCAGTATATTTATCAACTTGAGACCAGGAGTAGAAGTGTGATCATCCAAAGACTGACTGCAATAGCTCAATACTATGACTCATACCTGGTGTTTACGATGACTCGAGGCTACGACTGAAAGGATGCCCAAAGATAGAATTGTCAAATTGATGCTTAAGCTCATTGGAAACTGACCATAACACCAACCCAAACAATGAGTAACAGATCATGAGTACATCGAATGGAAAATGTATTACTCGATTATACAAGACTAAACTCTACTTGGTGTTTGATTCAACACTCCTTTAAGCCTGATATTTAGCCATCGTAATAATTGCTAAAAGCATCTAAAACCCGTCACTATCAGACTCAACAATTCATGATAGGACTCTAGGATTCGGCCGAAGTGACCGTTATTATTGATCATCCCAACCGAATTTCACATTGATTGTTATGCGAAACAATTATGTTTGAACTCAAGGATCGGCTATTGGCATATAGGAATCTAACATTCATATTCAATTTTACTCAAGGCATATGTTACAATTCGTATAAGTATTGATATGCTAATCTATTCAAGTCTGAAGTGGTAAACATCCGGTTCAAGGCCATATGCTAGTTCAAGTATGTAAGTCATATATGGCATGTCCCATTATTTGATTTTCGAATTCACATGGTCTAATATGTTCAGGTCAAATTAAAAACTGCCAATTTCCATTAAAACAAGGAATGAAAACCAATCATGTTGCTTAGGCAAATCCATTTAAGCATTTTTAGCTCACAATATAACGCCAATATCAAGCAACAACAACATAGTCGGTTCTATAAAGATATAGACCACAAAGATGAAGAAGAGGAGCCTAAAGAATACAAGGCTACACCCACTAATGATCGACATACTGTCAGCCATGACGACCCGTCACTTGTCCAGAAGATCGGATCACAGCTCAGTGCAAACGATGATGAAGGAATTACTTGGTTTTCTCTGGGTGAATCTTGATGTATTCGTTTGGACCAATTCTGACATGTGTGGGATCTCGCTAACTATCATGATCCATGCATTGAATATTAACCCAAGGCATGTCCTGGTGAAACAAAAGCAATGCGTCATGGATTCAGAGAGATCTGTTGCACTTAAAGTGGAAGTGGATAAACTCAAAAACAATAGGTTTACCGTGACACACTCAATCCGAAATGGGCATCCAATCCAGTTTTCGTGAGAAAAGCTGATGGAAAGTGGCAAACATACATCGACCAATCTTACCTGAACAAGGCATGCCCGAAAGATCGCCTTCCACTTTCAAGGATCGACCAGCTGGTAGACTCAAACGCTGGATATGAACTGTTTTCATTTATGGATACGTACCCCAGATATAACAAGGTTCTGATCATGTCCTTGACCAGGGGCACACCGACTTCATTACCGATCTAGGTCTATATCATTATATTGTGATGCCGTTTGAACTAAATAATGCAGGAGCTACTTACCGGAGACTGGTCAACAGGATGTTCAAAGACCAGATCGGGTGATCGACGAAAGTGTATGTGGATGATATGCTCGTGAAGTCATGACGATCGAACAACCACGTCGATGACTTAGCAGAGATGTTCAGTGTTCTATGAAAATATGGAATGAAACTAAAACCCTTGAAATGCTCTTTCAGCGTTGCGTTAGAGAAATTTTGAGGTTTCATCGCCAAAACTTGCGGAATCAAAGCCGATCCCTGAGATGATTCAAGAAATTTGAAACTCCAAGTGCCGAAAATGATTAGGCAAGTACATAGCTTAAATGAGAAGGTTGCCACTCTATGCCACTACATCTCCAGGGCCACCGACAAGTGTATTCCTTTCTTCGACTTGATCAGAAGAGCGAAGAGGAACTTTGAGTGGACGCAGGATTGCATAGATGCATTTCAAACTCTGGTAATCAGTTAAATAGACCTCCTATCCTGTCCAAGCCATTGGATTGTAAAGACTTCTACATCTATTTAGCAGTGTCGGTACACGCCATAAGTGCCACACTATTACGTGAAGAGAACTAGATCCAAAAGCCAGTATATTATGTCAGTAAGCGATTAACAAGTGCAGAGAGAAACTAACCAAAGATGGAAAAGCTCATGTACTGCCTATTGTTTGCGTCATGAAAGCTTCGCTCTTACTTTCAAGTTCACCCCATCAACGTCTTCACCGACCAGTAGTTATGACAGGTCCTACAACAACCTTAGACATTTGGAAGGTTGTTCAAATGGAATATTAAGCTAAGCCAATTCGATATCACTTATCTCCCTCGGAGAGCTATCCAGGGACAAACATTAGCAGACTTCATAGCTGAATTCACTGCATCATACGACCATCCGAAGAGCGGTAGAGAACCAAACTAACTGATAGAAAATTACACGATAGAGCATCCAATGATTGGTGTTCTGGCGCTGGAGATGTGTTAATGAATCCCGAGGAACGATTGATCTACTATGCCATGAAGCTCGACTTCCCTACAATAAATAATAAAGCTAAGTATGAGGCCTTGATCGCTAAGCTCAAACTTTCCAGAGAACCGGGAGTGGAAACTTTATATATCTTTTGTGATTTCTGATTAGTAGTATGACAAGTCAGGGAAGATTATCTTATTAGGGGTGAACGTCTTGCTTCTTACCTCAGCTGGGTTCAAGAGCTACTGACCGACTTCAAGTATTACACCATTACACACATCCTCAGAAAACAAAATGAAAACGCCGAGTCACTGGCTAAGTTGGCCAGTTCTAGGGATGCGTGGCAAATAGACTTGTCCTGGTTGGAATACTTAACATTCCAAGCATTGGTAGATGAAGATCAACTAGATCTTGGAGACGGAGCCATAAAAGGAGTCATGGATGACTCCTATCAAAGACTGTCTACAATGGAGAATTCTTCCTAAATAGAGAAATGAAAAATGACAAATCCTCTTCAAAGCTTCTCGCTGCATCATCCAAGAAGGAGTCATGTATAGAAATGGCTTTCTCCATTCCCCTGCTTCGGTGTATTGCCTATGGTGAAATCAAACGAGTCTTGAGAGAAGTCCATGAAGCAGAATGCAGCGATCACACCAAAGGGAAAACCTTAACAAAAAATACTCCGCTGCAGGTATTACTGGCCAATTGTCAATCGAGATGCAGCTGATCATATTAGACAATGCGACAACTACTAGATATTTGCAAAAATTCCTAGATCTCCAGCGAGGGAAATTACTCAAATGGTCGATCCATATCGATTTGCCACTTAGGGTATTGACATCATCTGCTCCTTGTCGATTTCTAAAGGCGGTGTGAGATACGCCATTATAGCAGTGGATTACTTCACCAAATAGGCTGAAGCTGAAGCTTTAGCCGTGTCACAACGAAAAAGAAATAATCAACTTTATTATTCGGAACATCATCTATCATTTTGGCCTTCCACGAACCATTGTAATCGATAACGGAACCCAATTCGACAGCGTTGAATCCAAAAATTCCACCGATGACATTATATTAAAAGGAGATTTGCGGTAGTTGCTCACCCTCGAGCAAACGAACAAGTCGAAACTGTGAACAAAATCATAATGCCCATTCTGAAGAAATGTTTGGAAAAGGTTAGAGGCAAGTGGGTGGATGAACTCCCAAGAGCATTATGGGCTTATAGAACCACCCAAAAGTCCGTGACTGACCATACTCCATTCAACCTTGCTTACCGCTCTGAGGCTGTCTTCCCCGTAGAACTTGAAGTCCCCTTTCATCGGGTGACTTATTTCAACCTCTATTTCATTATGAAATAAAATATAAATAAGGGATTGCAATTGAACTAGAAGGAATTGGTGATGACTTGTGAGCGTACAAACACATCTGTAAGCCAATGACAATTACGTGTACCTAGACGTAAACATATATATTCAAAAAATTCGATTTCTTGAAATCGATAGAAATTGAATTTCACCTGGAGTTATTAAAGAAATGACTAGATCAGATAGCCAAAGAATACTAGCTCCATAAAATCGACCACAGATAATAACCGATGGAACACAACTCAAAATTTATACTACTGAAAATCGACCAAGCATCATAACGATCAAAGAGAGATATAACACTTTAGGAAGATGATTCAATGAAAGGATAACGACTATTCAGGAAATTGGATGGATTTCTTTCCAATGACTCTAACTTTCTTCGATTCAAAGCATGTCATGTATGCAACAAGATGTACTTTGGAGGGCAAATGTTATCTGACATTTTGACCCGGCTATATCCGAACTGACTGGACAAGTTAGACTCGACTGTTATCAAGGCCAGTAGTCCAGAGCGATGATTGTGGGGTCCAAAATCAAGCATAGATGATAATTTGAAGCAGAAGCATGAAAGATCACTACTCCTCGAAGATGGACCAGGTACGATCCGTATTCTATGCTATGGGTTGCACCGTACCGATTCCATAACTCAATTTTGCAGCAATGATCGGTCAATAACTCAAATCTACACATGCTATCAACATAAAACTTGGAGTATAAGCTTATTACAACATATGGAACATCCTCAGGGATCTAATTCCAATTAGAGGAAATTGGAGGGATCGACATAAATACCTTTGGAGGGATCGGTAGAAATCGAAATTCAAGCAACGTTACTTCACGGAAAATGCGATATCTCACAAACCGTACATTGGAATTGCATGAAATTTGAGGAGTAAGTAGCTAACATCATGAGGCACCCCTCATAGGAATCGTGAACCATTTGGACACACTAATAAGGATCGGCACTGTAACATCCCGCCTTTTCGCACACTTTAAACCGACACACGTGCCAATTCAAAGAATATGCAAGGGCGGATTGTTATGGGGTAAATAAGAAAACAGAGAAGAAATAAAACAAAACAGAATCTCACAGCGGAAGGATAAAATATAATAATAAATATACAGTTCAAAACGGTTTACAAACACTTGATTTGCTTTATACAATAAATATCAGAGTTACACCTACCAATACAATCAATGCAACGGAACAATATGAGTGTGGTGCAATACTATAGATAATAATAATACGACTCCTTCGTCTTCGTCCTTCAAAGCTAAAGTCTTCGATCCTGAAACGCTCGGACTGACCCGAGCGAATTTGAAAAGACAAAAACACTCGAGTCAGAACTAAAAGATCTTATGTGAGTTAAATTAACAGAAATAAATATGAGTACAGTAACTCAAGAGATGCTCGGGATTTACATCTCCTAAGGATCCGTTAAACTATTTACTATGTAGTATATTGCGCTATTATAATAGTGTCTATTTATAAAATAAACTTACTTTTTAATAGCGTTAAGGGGTTACCCATATAGCCCTTAACACAAATAATGCCAATAGTCTATACAGTACCGTAATACCTCCTGATCGGGAAGCTACCAGAGGATACTCCATAGGTACGACACAAATAGAAACTCGTAGTAAAGGCTCGGTATGGTAGGTGACACGGCACAACTAGGCAATGCCAGGGTAGATATACCAATTGCTATCCAGGCTGGTGGAAACGCGTAGCCGCAGTTACCGCCCACCTCGGACTAACTCTCCAAAATCAAAATATAGAAGTGGCCACTGAATCAATCCAAAATCAAAGTATAATATCGAAGAGGAGGGTCCGATCAGAGGAATGACCTCATTGGCCTGAGAATCGCTCCTGTTTTAGCCACCTTATGCCAACTCACGGGAGTCGGGTCCACGTATTTACCTTACAGGAAACGTCACCACCACCTACTTCATTCTGGAATCTCCACCGCGTACACGGTTAGTCAAAGTGGTTTTCGGTATCGACAGAGAGTATGTCAGATATCCGATCCCGGTCTCTTTGCCAACCCATCGTTATTATAACACCGCGGTCATTTAAAAATAGGTTATACTTTAAAAATCAGAATAAACATTCCATTTCATAACCATGAATACGATATCATTTCAAAACCCAAAACCATATTTTATCACTTATCCCAAATATAATTCTTTTCCAAAATCAAAATGCTTTAACTTCATATCGTCTGAAAATCAAATATTTTCAAAGCATAGTATTTTGAAAATCATAATTTAAAACCATAACTTCTAAAACTTGAATGGTTTGGATATTCAACGGTATATGAATTAAAAGGTTTAACTTAAATGTTACTTTGTAAAGAAAATAGTTCTCATGGCTTTACAAATACATTTCTTTATTAAAGTCTAAACCAAAATTTGTATTATCTCTCTCAAGTTCCAAAACCACTTCAATTTATATATATATATATATATATATATATATATATCCATTTGGAGTATTAATATTTCAAAACTAAAGTTGGAATTTATTCCTTCAACCAAATTAAATGTTCTATTATTTAGTCTTGAATATTCACATAAAATCCATAAATAAATAAGAACTCCAATTTCTAGTAATAAAATATATATTTTTTTCAATTCAAATTATACTAGAATATTCATTTCAATTTATCTTGAAAAAAAATCCAATTATAAATATCATATCTTAAAATTTCCAAACTTAACATTTAAACATATGATATAAATTATCAAACTCCATTTTCTTAAATTTTTTCCATTTTTTAATAAAGAGATTTATACACCTTTTAATTTCAAAATTTTCAACTTCATATGTATATATATGGAAGAATAATATTTATACAATATAAAATTTAAGATTATTATAAACCGTATTCCATCCAAACCATAGAAATCACCTTTAAATAGTTATATATATACCGCGGTGCCTGTATATAATTTTTTATCCTATGGTCAAGTGATACAGATATTTATCATTTCAATCCGCAATTTAAAAGATATAAAATTTTGCGGTTGTATATCATTTCAAACCACAATCCTGAATGAAATGAAATATGCATGATAATTTACAATTTAATGATATACAATAAACATCCATTCATCAACATCATCCATCATCCAAATCGCAATCATCAATCAGTATCAATCAATAACAATATTATTTTTGGTACTACGTAACAGGTAATACTGGCAATTTTATTCAAATTAAATTTAACAGCTATTAATCTACAGTCTATATTCAGTAATAAATTATATAACTGTTAACTAGCAGTTCATATACAAACAAATAAATTTTAACTGTAAATTTATAAGCAATAAATTAATTAAATTAACAGTTAAATTAAATAAATGCAATTCAACAGATATGAATAAAATAAACATGCCAAATACTCATAAATAAATTTCTATTCATTTCTAAAATTAGTTTAACAAACATAAAAGCTTCTAGTAGTTGTGAGTGGGTTTAAACACTCACCTTTGGAATTTAAATCGAATTTAAACCCAAAAATTCACCCTTCTCGGAATTCGTCCAAACCAGCGTCATCAAATCCGGAATTAAATTACGATCCTAACAAAAGAAATTTCGTGTGAATCCAACTTCGTATGAGAAAATTATGGCGAAAAATGATGATTGAATTCAAAATTGAAAATAAATAAAACGACACACAAACCATATAGATGCGATCCCCATCGTCCACTCTACAAAACCCAGAAAAGGTTTGACGATCCGACGAAGTTTGCGACGACGATGATGAATGGTCACGGACTGTTTGAATTAATTCTGGTCAAACGAATGTTCAAAACAGAAAACGAATTGCACCAGTAGATTACGTGCCTCGAGAACATTAACATATATTTTTTTGTGGAATTTTTCTGAAGTGTTTGCATTTTCATTGAAATTTGGATTGAAGTAGATCTAGGTTTTGCAACCATTTGAGGAGGAGAAGGAGATGAAGAAATGAATATACAGCAAATGACAATAGGATGGAGCTAGGGTTTATAACTGTATATATATATTAAATTTCCAAAATTTAATTAAATTTACTTTCCATTATTTATTGTCAATTAGATTGATTTATCATTGGATTCATATTTCAATATGTAAATATCCCCAATTTCATCTGCACTTATATTTACATAGTTTCTAAATATTAAATTTCAAATATTACTTCATTTAACGTTACGTATTTATTATTTATTACTTGCTGCAGTTGATTATCAATTATACTTAATATACTAAATAGATGGTAAATTTTGAATACTTGTTATCATTAACGTTTTATTTCCACTTACAAAATAAATGAAATTATTACATAAACTCCCTTAATTAAGTCAACCATTATCTTATATAACTTAACTGGTAATATATATGTACCCAATTGCCCTAATTGGTTTATAGTTATCAGCTAAATACATACTAACTTGTAAATAAATTCGTTTAATTGCAAATGGATCTGCTCAAATTTAATAGATTGAATAGATGGGTAAGCAAAAAATAAATTTTCCTTTTTGTCAAATTCAAACCCATTCCTACTTAATTATCAATTACAATTTATTACGAAACATTGATTTTATGCGGTTACCTTTTATTTGCGTAGTATTACATCAATTCCTATAACCTTGGATTCATTCCCAATTCACCAAATTCAATTAATTACACTTTACAAATGTGTTTCCAATATATAGGTATTGCCCAAATTAAATTTATTAGCTAACTCATATTAATAAACAAATGACTTATATGAATGATTAAAATTTTCAATTATCTCACTTTACTCCTAAACTTCTGTTATTTAATAATTATTGCTTAGAACCTGATTTTAATCTTCCCATTATCTATTTAATTCCTTCTAGAATCATAGCTAATATTTGTCATCCCTTCATTACCCAAATGTTCTTATCCCATCAAATTTTAGGTTATCGAAATATTAATTGTCAATTTCTTTAATTGCACTAAATTTATCTATTAAAGGTTGCACTTAACCCAAATACATAAAACTTGCCCAATTTCTCCTTAAATCAATAACCTTCATATACAAATATGTTTATCATAAATTTTATCTACTCTTCCTTTTTAGGTAATGTCCTATATATTAGATTTCCATGTAATTTGCAATAAATCATACTCGTAGTTATATCACATTAAATGAATAAATAAGTGTTGACTCTATTCTTTTGATTCAACATTGGTTTACGTTATATTTCATAAATATTTCTACATACATCAGGATTTTTTAAAAATGGTTGTAACGTGAAATCTCGTCTACTTCCCATTTTATATTTAAGGCTTCTAAAACCGATTCATATCATTTCTCTAGTCCAAATTTTATTAGTATAACCTTAAATTTAATTTATTCCTATCGATGTAATGGTTAAACACAAATTTCACTTATTTGCAATAAATCCACAAATTGGATTTCAAATTTTCAAATAAATAAATAAATTTTAGTTTATCACTTCTTAAATACCCAAACGTCAATGCCTTAATTTAAACTGCATTTATTACATTTTATAAAAATCCTCCATCTTAAGTGACAAATCAAAACTACCCTAACTACACAAATCATCGTATTATAAAGATATTTACACTATCCTCCATTTATTACCTTAATTTATTTAAGGTAACCTTAAATTAATATCTATTGCAATGATTTCAAATTATTATTCCCCCATTCCTTTTTAATTTCAATAACGCCAATTTTAACCGTTATATTCTCTTTATTTATGCGATAAATGCAATTATTGAATCTAATACTCCATTTAATTAATAGATCCTGCTTCCTAGAATCTATATCAACAATAGGTCAAATATATACATAGAATTAGCCTTGACTTCACCTAAAAGAATTAGCTATTTCAACTACCGCACAAAACTACGCTACTGCACTATTTAATCAAATAAATTAATTGAACTTAAATCAGCATAAAGGTTATAAAATTATAAATGTAATCTTAATAAATTCATTTATTGATTTAGACTCTTTCTATACAGTAATTAACCTATTTGTGGGTATAAATAACTTTGGAATTATATTACATCTCATTAGTGCGCGTTTTATTTCCTATAACTTCTCCTTATTTAACTATACCCATTAACAACCAAAAAAATTAAATTAGCTTTATTTCAATCTATTTCCCTTCCTAACTAAATAAAATAAATGGTTAACCTAAACACTTGTTATCCTTTGATATATTCAAATTCACTTCCAACATTTATTAACAAAATGTTGTCATAGGTTTAGATTTACATAAATAAATTATATGAATAGGTAGAAAAATTGGTAATCCGCAAATGCCCAATATACACGCATTAATTACTACCTATTGTTAGAATCCATTTATTAATTTACTAGTTAATAACGGTCTTTTTATTTCTATTTACTACCAAACTCTCTATTTTATTATAGTTCCAATATATTAATACTTAGGCACATCAAGTGCTAGCCCTTTTGTTATTTATATTAAATTGGGTATGCACAAATAAGTTGTTAATTAACTATTTCTACAAAATTATATTCATACATTCAGTTTCATATCTTATAGGGTTAAATTCTAATTACTTACGCTTAATCTATCAATTTAATACTCTATTCAAACATGCATTTAAATTTTTTTTATTCTAAATAAATTTTATTAAGTGTTGACATCCACTAATAGCATCCACCTTTATTACAACCAAAGGTGACATCTTCACTACTGATTTTATATTAATGAATCTCATTTTAGTTAATTTTTTTTTATTAATATTCTCAATTCAACATTTATTGATTTCTTAAAATTTACTTTTAACAAAAAGTGACAAATTACATTATCCAAATCTATTGTCATAAAATTTTATTGTTACACTAGGTTACAACTACTATACCAAATTTCTACATTTATTCTTAAACAAATTAGAAATTATATTAATTTAATTTATTAAATATTATTAATTTCAACGGGTCGTTACAATCTCCCCCACTCAAAACTTTTCGTCCCCGAAAAGGAAAAAGAAGGGAGAAGGAAGAATAAAACAGTACATCTTATTTCAAATATTATTTATTTTAAAGTGAACTATTCAAGTGGATTCAATCATTAATCAACCAAACAATTCAACAACCATCAACCTTACAAACAACATACATACACAAACAAAGCAACCATTTAATCCATCAAACAAATAGCTGTTTGGGTTCAAACTTGAAATTTGTATGAAATGAAATTAACTATCAAGTGCATCCTTTACTCAACAGTCTTAGATGGAACAAAGATAGATACTTATTCATTTAACCACTTCAAATTTCTTACCCAACAACATAAATCAAACAACACAATTCAAACCAACACCCAAATTTATTTATTATACATTTATCTCATGCTTCAATGGTTTGATTTTCTTTCTTTCATTTATGGAGTGATCCCTTTACTTCTTACAATTTTCATTTTCATTTATTACAAAATTATCATATTTGTGTTCCAGTTTATTGACTAAAGTTTATATCACCCATTTATTCTACTTACCTTTCTTATATAGTAAAATTTCCGATTTAGCTTAAGTTTTAACAGCAATTAATTGAATACTTTAATTACCTCAAGCTTCACTTGTAAGATTTCCCTTTACACTTTCTTACTAGCAATTGCAACTTTTATTTTATGGTAAGTTATATATATTTTAAGAATGTAAGTGAAAATTTACAAGTTTCTTTTCATTCCTTTAATTAATATATATTTGTTTTATAACCTACAATTTCAACTTACCTTTAATCTCATTCATTTATTTAATGTTGAAGTTTCCATTATATTTAATTACAGTAACCCTCTACTTACACTTAATTTACTAACCTTATAACTTGCATTCCTATAAGTGAAAGATTTTACTCATTCATTAACTATGGATTGCAGTCATTTATATTTTTCCTACTTTCTATTATATTAGAATAGGGGAAATTAAGGCGTACTTAAGTTAATAACCCTACAATCAAACTTTATAAATTAAGGAATTTCATTTTTACTTTCTTACGGTTAAAATCACCTATTAATAATACAACCTTTAATTTTAGTAAAATTCCAATCATCACTTAAGTTAATACCATTAAATTCTTATTTACAACAGTAATTTATTGAATACTTCATTATTTCCAAAAATTCTACTTGCATAATATTCTATTCCACTCTTAATTTACATTTCAACTTTTTATACTTGGTAAGTTATTTATATTAAAGAAAAAGCAAAAGAACTTATACAAGTTTAATCTCAACCCTTTTAATTCATTGATTACTTAACCTTTATTTTACTAACCTCAAATTTTTTTTTTTTTTTTTTACAACTAATTAATGGAAATTCAAGAATTAATACCGGGTCAAATTCCAAAATTACTTTAAAATAATAGATAATTAATTTCTTACAACTTTTATATCTCTAATTACCTTTAAACAATTAAAATTTTAAATAATTTCAAACAAATCTGCAGTAGAACTTACTACAGTGGCCTTTCCCTTCGAAACTCGAAAATGAAAGTCGATGATGCGGCCGTCATCACCGAAATTATTTTCCAGCGACAGAGAGGAAAGTACAAACTTATTTTCTTTAAAATCCTCTTAAACCAATTCTTTCGAATTATACTAAATATTTATATAAGAAAATATTTATAAACCAAATCATTATATTTCATAAATCCTTTGAAAGAAGATTTCAAAAATCCCGGACTTAAGTTCTAAAATCTCTAATTTGATTTATTAAAATTCAACTTAGCTTTAATTCATTACAAATATTTTTATTACCTAACACCCAACTATAGCAACCAAAATATATCTTTATAAAAATATTTTTATATATGGAAAATATAATAGGCAAAATTATTTCATTCACCTATATTAAAAACAAATATTATGTCGGTCTGTCCTATTAAGTGTTTAGAAATCCCTATTGATGACATAGCATCCCATGCATCAACCAGAATTTATAAATACAAAGCGGAACAGATTAACACAATATCAAAATCTTTTATTAATACTAACAAATACGCTCTCTCATATATATATACACTCAGCGACTCCCATAGGGTATTACTACCCTATTAATAAAGAGTCAAACCCCACAAAGCCAAGGTTTATCGCTAAACCAAAGCTCTGATACCAACTGTAACATGCCGCCTTTTCGCACACTTTAAACCGACACACGTGCCAATTCAAAGCATACGCAAGGGCAGATTGTTATGGGGTAAATAAGAAAACAGAGAAGAAATAAAACAAAACAGAATCTCACAGCGGAAGGATAAAATATAATAATAAATATACAGTTCAAAACGGTTTACAAACACTTGATTTGCTTTATACAATAAATATCAGAGTTACACCTACCAATACAATCAATGCAACGGAACAATATGAGTGTGGTGCAATACTATAGATAATAATAATACGACTCCTTCGTCTTCGTCCTTCAAAGCTAAAGTCTTCGATCCTGAAACGCTCGGACTGACCCGAGCGAATTTGAAAAGACAAAAACACTCGAGTCAGAACTAAAAGATCTTATGTGAGTTAAATTAACAGAAATAAATATGAGTACAGTAACTCAAGAGATGCTCGGGATTTACATCTCCTAAGGATCCGTTAAACTATTTACTATGTAGTATATTGCGCTATTATAATAGTGTCTATTTATAAAATAAACTTACTTTTTAATAGCGTTAAGGGGTTACCCATATAGCCCTTAACACAAATAATGCCAATAGTCTATACAGTACCGTAATACCTCCTGATCGGGAAGCTACCAGAGGATACTCCATAGGTACGACACAAATAGAAACTCGTAGTAAAGGCTCGGTATGGTAGGTGACACGGCACAACTAGGCAATGCCAGGGTAGATATACCAATTGCTATCCAGGCTGGTGGAAACGCGTAGCCGCAGTTACCACCCACCTCGGACTAACTCCCCAAAATCAAAATATAGAAGTGGCCACTGAATCAATCCAAAATCAAAGTATAATATTGAAGAGGAGGGTCCGATCAGAGGAATGACCTCATTGGCCTGAGAATCGCTCCTGTTTTAGCCACCTTATGCCAACTCACGGGAGTCGGGTCCACGTATTTACCTTACAGGAAACGTCACCACCACCTACTTCATTCTGGAATCTCCATCGCGTACACGGTTAGTCAAAGTGGTTTTCGGTATCGACAGAGAGTATGTCAGATATCCGATCCCGGTCTCTTTGCCAACCCATCGTTATTATAACACCGCGGTCATTTAAAAATAGGTTATACTTTAAAAATCAGAATAAACATTCCATTTCATAACCATGAATACGATATCATTTCAAAACCGAAAACCATATTTTATCACTTATCCCAAATATAATTCTTTTCCAAAATCAAAATGCTTTAACTTCATATCGTCTGAAAATCAAATATTTTCAAAGCATAGTATTTTGAAAATCAAAATTTAAAACCATAACTTCTAAAACTTGAATGGTTTGGATATTCAACGGTATATGAATTAAAAGGTTTAACTTAAATGTTACTTTGTAAAGAAAATAGTTCTCATGGCTTTACAAATACATTTCTTTATTAAAGTCTAAACCAAAATTTGTATTATCTCTCTCAAGTTCCAAAACCACTTCAATTTATATATATATATATATCCATTTGGAGTATTAATATTTCAAAACTAAAGTTGGAATTTATTCCTTCAACCAAATTAAATGTTCTATTATTTAGTCTTGAATATTCACGTAAAATCCATAAATAAATAAGAACTCCAATTTCTAGTAATAAAATATATATTTTTTTCAATTCAAATTATACTCGAATATTCATTTCAATTTATCTTGGAAAAAAATCCAATTATAAATATCATATCTTAAAATTTCCAAACTTAACATTTAAACATATGATATAAATTATCAAACTCCATTTTCTTAAAAATTTTCCATTTTCTAATAAAGAGATTTATACACCTTTTAATTTCAAAATTTTCAACTTCATATGTATATATATGGAAGAATAATATTTATAAAATATAAAATTTAAGATTATTATAAACCGTATTCCATCCAAACCATAGAAATCACCTTTAAATAGTTATATATATACCGCGGTGCCTGTATATAATTTTCTATCCTATGGTCAAGTGATACGGATATTTATCATTTCAATCCGCAATTTAAAAGATATAAAATTTTGCGGTTGTATATCATTTCAAACCACAATCCCGAATGAAATGAAATATGCATGATAATTTGCAATTTAATGATATACAATAAACATCCATTCATCAATATCATCCATCATCCAAATCGCAATCATCAATCAGTATCAATCAATAACAATATTATTTTTGGTACTACATAACAGGTAATACTGGCAATTTTATTCAAATTAAATTTAACAGCTATTAATCTACAGTCTATATTCAGTAATAAATTATATAACTGTTAACTAGCAGTTCATATACAAACAAATAAATTTTAACTGTAAATTTATACACAATAAATTAATTAAATTAACAGTTAAATTAAATAAATGCAATTCAACAGATATGAATAAAATAAACATGCCAAATACTCATAAATAAATTTCTATTCATTTCTAAAATTAGTTTAACAAACATAAAAGCTTCTAGTAGTTGTGAGTGGGTTTAAACACTCACCTTTGGAATTTAAATCGAATTTAAATTCGATTTAAACCCAAAAATTCACCCTTCTCGGAATTCGTCCAAACCAGCGTCATCAAATCCGGAATTAAATTACGATCCTAACAAAAGAAATTTCGTGTGAATCCGACTTCGTATGAGAAAGTTATGGCGAAAAATGATGATTGAATTCAAAATTGAAAATAAATAAAACGACACACAAACCATATAGATGCGATCCCCATCGTCCACTCTACAAAACCCAGAAAAGGTTTGACGATCTGACGAAGTTTGCGACGACGATGATGAATGGTCACGGACTGTTTGAATTAATTCTGGTCAAACGAATGTTCAAAACAGAAAACGAATTGCCCCAGTAGATTACGTGCCTCGAGAACATTAACATATATTTTTTTGTGGAATTTTTCTGAAGTGTTTGCATTTTCATTGAAATTTGGATTGAAGTAGATCTAGGTTTTGCAACCATTTGAGGAGGAGAAGGAGATGAAGAAATGAATATACAACAAATGACAATAGGATGGAGCTAGGGTTTATAACTGTATATATATATTAAATTTCCAAAATTTAATTAAATTTACTTTCCATTATTTATTGTCAATTAGATTGATTTATCATTGGATTCATATTTCAATATGTAAATATCCCCAATTTCATCTGCACTTATATTTACATAGTTTCTAAATATTAAATTTCAAATATTACTTCATTTAACGTTACGTATTTATTATTTATTACTTGCTGCAGTTGATTATCAATTATACTTAATATACTAAATAGATGGTAAATTTTGAATACTTGTTATCATTAACGTTTTATTTCCACTTACAAAATAAATGAAATTATTACATAAACTCCCTTAATTAAGTCAACCATTATCTTATATAACTTAACTGGTAATATATATATACCCAATTGCCCTAATTGGTTTATAGTTATCAGCTAAATACATACTAACTTGTAAATAAATTCGTTTAATTGCAAATGGATCTGATCAAATTTAATAGATTGAATAGATGGGTAAGCAAAAAATAAATTTTCCTTTTTGTCAAATTCAAACCCATTCCTACTTAATTATCAATTACAATTTATTACGAAACATTGATTTTATGCAGTTACCTTTTATTTGCGTAGTATTACATCAATTCCTATAACCTTGGATTCATTCCCAATTCACCAAATTCAATTAATTACACTTTACAAATGTGTTTCCAATATATAGGTATTGCCCAAATTAAATTTATTAGCTAACTCATATTAATAAACAAATGACTTATATGAATGATTAAAATTTTCAATTATCTCACTTTACTCCTAAACTTCTGTTATTTAATAATTATTGCTTAGAACCTGATTTTAATCTTCCCATTATCTATTTAATTCCTTCTAGAATCATAGCTAATATTTGTCATCCCTTCATTACCCAAATGTTCTTATCCCATCAAATTTTAGGTTATCGAAATATTAATTGTCAATTTCTTTAATTGCACTAAATTTATCTATTAAAGGTTGCACTTAACCCAAATACATAAAACTTGCCCAATTTCTCCTTAAATCAATAACCTTCATATACAAATATGTTTATCATAAATTTTATCTACTCTTCCTTTTTAGGTAATGTCCTATATATTAGATTTCCATGTAATTTGCAATAAATCATACTCGTAGTTATATCACATTAAATGAATAAATAAGTGTTGACTCTATTCTTTTGATTCAACATTGGTTTACGTTATATTTCATAAATATTTCTACATACATCAGGATTTTTTAAAAATGGTTGTAACGTGAAATCTCGTCTACTTCTCATTTTATATTTAAGGCTTCTAAAACCGATTCATATCATTTCTCTAGTCCAAATTTTATTAATATAACCTTAAATTTAATTTATTCCTATCGATGTAATGGTTAAACACAAATTTCACTTATTTGCAATAAATCCACAAATTGGATTTCAAATTTTCAAATAAATAAATAAATTTTAGTTTATCACTTCTTAAATACCCAAACGTCAATGCCTTAATTTAAACTGCATTTATTACATTTTATAAAAATCCTCCATCTTAAGTGACAAATCAAAACTACCCTAACTATACAAATCATCGTATTATAAAGATATTTACACTATCCTCCATTTATTACCTTAATTTATTTAAGGTAACCTTAAATTAATATCTATTGCAATGATTTCAAATTATTATTCCCCCATTCTTTTTTAATTTCAATAACGCCAATTTTAACCGTTATATTCTCTTTAGTTATGCGATAAATGCAATTATTGAATCTAATACTCCATTTAATTAATAGATCCTGCTTCCTAGAATCTATATCAACAATAGGTCAAATATATACATAGAATTAGCCTTAACTTCACCTAAAAGAATTAGCTATTTCAACTACCGCACAAAACTACGCTACTGCACTATTTAATCAAATAAATTAATTGAACTTAAATCAGCATAAAGGTTATAAAATTATAAATGTAATCTTAATAAATTCATTTATTGATTTAGACTCTTTCTATACAGTAAATAACCTATTTGTGGGTATAAATAACTTTGGAATTATATTACATCTCATTAGTGCGCGTTTTATTTCCTATAACTTCTCCTTATTTAACTATACCCATTAACAACCAAAAAAATTAAATTAGCTTTATTTCAATCTATTTCCCTTCTTAACTAAATAAAATAAATGGTTAACCTAAACACTTGTTATCCTTTGATATATTCAAATTCACTTCCAACATTTATTAACAAAATGTTGCCATAGGTTTAGATTTACATAAATAAATTATATGAATAGGTAGAAAAATTGGTAATCTGCAAATGCCCAATATACACGCATTAATTACTACCTATTGTTAGAATCCATTTATTAATTTACTAGTTAATAACGGTCTTTTTATTTCTATTTACTACCAAACTCTCTATTTTATTATAGTTCCAATATATTAATACTTAGGCACATCAAGTGCTAGCCCTTTTGTTATTTATATTAAATTGGGTATGCACAAATAAGTTGTTAATTAACTATTTCTACAAAATTATATTCATACATTCAGTTTCGTATCTTATAGGGTTAAATTCTAATTACTTACGCTTAATCTATCAATTTAATACTCTATTCAAACATGCATTTAAATTCTTTTTATTCTAAATAAATTTTATTAAGTGTTGACATCCACTAATAGCATTCACCTTTATTACAACCAAAGGTGACATCTTCACTACTGATTTTATATTAGTGAATCTCATTTTAGTTAATATTTTTTTATTAATATTCTCAATTCAACATTTATTGATTTCTTAAAATTTACTTTTAACAAAAAGTGACAAATTACATTATCCAAATCTATTGTCATAAAATTTTATTGTTACACTAGGTTACAACTACTATACTAAATTTCTACATTTATTCTTAAACAAATTAGAAATTATATTTATTTAATTTATTAAATATTATTAATTTCAACGGGTCGTTACAATACTGATCCCTATTATGGGCCCCGATGGGCCTGGAAACTTTTGGATGGCCTCGTCTTGGTCTCCTGAACCTTCAGCCGAAATTTCAGTCTGATCTGTGCTCGTCTTCTCCTATAAATACAGCAGACATGACATGGGAAAAGGGATCTTGCTTTCTTTACCGAGGCTTTGCCATTTTTATTCTTCACTTTTGTACTAATGGATCCCAGCTGATTCAAACATTCTTGTAATCATAATCAAGTGAAAGATCAATAAAAATATAAAGTGTGCGTAGGCCAAGATTGCCGAACCACTATAAAAATCTGTATGTTCATTTATGGTTTTTGTTATGTTTTAATTTCATTTTTTATTTAATCTCTACTAGATTCTATTAGATTCTGGTGCTCATTTTTGGCATCAAGACCAGTATGTCAAAATAAAAAGAGTCAATACCCACTATCTTTTAAATATTTACAACATAAGTCAAATACTTGCAATCGAATATTGTAACAATCCGATTTTTAAGTAATAATTAATTTAAGTTAAATATAGTAAATTGATTGATTAAACTAGAATTAATGGACTTATTTGAAAATGGGTTTTGAAATTATTTAAATAAAAGAATTTAAATTATGAAAATGTGATGTTTAATTTTAAATAAGTTGAAATGTGAAAATAATATTTTAAAAAAGTGATGAAATTAGAAATATAATGATTTGGTTTGACAAAGTAGTGAGTTGAAATGTAAATTGTATTTATCAAAAATTATAGAGGAGTTTGGAATTAGAGAAAATGTAAACATAATTATATTTATTTGGCCCAAATTTAGTGACCAAGCCCAACATCATTTTTACCATTTTCTAACTCTAGAAGCTTCGCACTCTTCACAAATATTCTCAATCCAGCTGCTTAGCAACATTATCAATTTCATCTTGCTTCGGAAGCTCTCGCACACAAACCCCTCCACTTCTAAATTCAAGAACAAATTATATAAATTAGGATAAATCATCAAATTTTAATATGTGAATCTTCATACTCATTTATATCTATATATCATTGGCTGTGGAGGCGAGTTTCGTGCATGCATTCATTAGAAGGCGAAGAAGATTGAAGATGCGGCTAACAAGGGAGGACTCATTCTCACAAAATCTGTGCTAACCAAAGCCATTCGTAACACATATATATCAAGTGTTTGAGTTACATATATCACTGTGTATTGTGTCATGATAAAAATTTAAGTGAATTGGGTGAATAATTGCTGAACATTGATTAACAGAAACGTATCACGTTTCCAGGATTCAATTTTCTGCATTTATTTTTGAACTTTAGCCTTCATTTTTCTTCCCTACGCGAGTCTCTTTTCCTACGTAGGCTCCTAGGGTGTTCCAGTTTGGTTTGTACATAATAAATGTGCATTTGAAAAAAAATATAAGTATATCGCAAAGCTCATCCTAGAGCCTAAATAGCCCCAACTAAGGGCCAACCGGTGCATGACCGGTGCACCGGTGGTGCTGGGTTGCGTAAGCAACCCAGCTGGTATGTGTGTGGATGAGTAGATCTCGTGAGTGTTTATAGATGTATGTGTGTGAGCATGTAACCGTGTATATGAATACATAGGCAAAGTTAGCTGCTGGTATAAGTGTTAGCATATTGGGCTTTTTAGCATATTGGGCTTTTTAGCCTTTTTCTTGTTTATGCTTTCTATCTATATAAACCTATCTCTGTAACCCTAATGTAATCAATCTCTTTTTTGCTCAGCCCTTGCTGAATAATATGAATTATCTTTTTCTTCTTATTTGATTATACAAACGTTTTACAAACGTTTACATGGTATCAGAGCCTCGTTCCTGTTTCTGCCTGCTGCCTTGTCGCTACCTCATCGCTGTCTAGTCTTCCTGCCTCAACCCGAAACCCTAGCCTGGTATCATCATCTGCTCCAAATCCTAGCATCTAGCCTGTCGTCGATTTTGTCCCAAAACCTCAGAGCCCCGTCTCCAAGTCCCCAGCCTGCCGATCTCCCTGCCTGCCCCCAAGTCCCCAGCTGCCGATCTGCCTGCCCCAGCTGCCGATCTCCCTGCTGAAACCCTAGAACCCAGAAACCCTAGCCTGCCGATCTCCCTGTCCCGAAACCCTAGCCTGCCGATCAACCCGAAACCCTAGTTCCCCAAAACTCTAGCCCAATTGATACCTGTCTCGACCTGAAGCAGTTGCTGACTTCAAAATATGGCAGGAGGTGATGATTCATTACAGGCTATTAGTGTTCGTTTAGATGGAAAAAACTATTCTTATTGGAGTTATGTCATGAAAAATTTTCTGAAAGGAAATTTTTCATGACATGAGGATATATTTCTGGTGTTATTGTGGCTCCTAAAGCTGCTAATGTTGAATCGATGGAGAAATGAGATACTAACAATTCAAAGATCATCACTTGGATTAATAATTCTGTTGAAAATAAAATTGGTATGCAATTGGCTAAGTATGATACTGTTAAGCAAGTTTGGGACTATTTGGAGCGACTTTTTATGCGTTTTAACTTTGCCGTTCAATATCAATTAGAGGCTGATATTCGGTCATTGTCTCAGAATGATCGAAATATTCAAGATTTTTATTCTGAAATTACTGCTCTTTGGGATCAATTGGCTATGACTGAGGTTGCTGAGCTTAGGTCATTTGCTCCATATATCGCTCGTTGGGAGGAACAACGTCTTGTTCAATTGTTGATGGCTCTTCGACCAGAGTACGAGCATTGTCGTGCGTCCATCCTACATGCACTCCTTTACCTTCTGTTGATTCTGTTCTACATGAATTATTAGCTGAAGAAACTCGCTTGAAGTCTCAAACTGAGAAAGTTGCACAGACTTCTTCTGCATCTGTTTTTTCTACAAGGATTTTAAAATCCCATCTCAACGCAACAAGGTAAATATCAAGAATCGTCGTGATTGTAATTATTGTAAACAACCAGGCCATTGGAAAAATCAATGTCCTGAATTATTGGATCGACAAAAAAATCAAAGTTTTAAGCCAGGTGATAGATCACAACAGCAACAACGTGGTAGCCAACAACAGTCCCTCTCTACTGCACAAGGACATGGACCGTCACGAGGTAATTCCCAGCCTAAGACTGCTGCATTGGTACATCCTTCTGGTGAATCAGTTGTGGATTCCTCTATGGACTCTCTTGCAGAACAATTTCAGAAGTTCCTTGCTAGCCAGTCTTTGTCTCAAAACATGACTGCTCCTCAATCTCAGCACTTTGCCATGTTAGCTTCCTCCATATCAGGTTTGAATTCTCCTTTGTGGATTTTGGATTCTGGTGCCTCATATCATATGTCCCATGATTGTTCATCATTTATATCTATGTCTTTTGATTCTCGCTCACCTTCTATTTTGACTGCTGATGGCACACCTTTGCCATTAACAGGAATCGGTACAATTCAAATCACACACGTTTCCCTCCCAAATGTTTATTGTATTTCTAAATTAACTATGAATCTTGTGTCGGTAGGACAACTTTGTGATCTTGGATATCTTGTTCATTTTTCTTCTACCACTTGCTCTGTGCAGGATCCCAACTCCAAGAAGTTGATTAGGACAGGCCGTAGGCAGGACGGTCTCTATGTTTTGGATGACTTGCACATTCCAAGTCATGCTGCTGCTGCTAGTATTGACCTTTCTTCTTTTCATTTAACTTCATTGTCTTCTAAGTTTTATTTGTGGCATTCTAGACTTGGTCATATTTCAAGCTCTCGTCTTAAATTCTTGTGTAATTCTGATGTTTTGGAAGATTTACGTTCTCATGATATTTTAGATTGTAGTGGTTGTAAACTTGGAAAATTTTCTGCTTTTCCCTTTAATCAAAGTGTTTCTACTTCCACTGCACCTTTTGACTTAGTTCACTCTGATATTTGGGGTCCAGCACCCATCCCCACAAAAGGTGGGTGCAGATATTATGTATCTTTTATCGATGACTATACGCGTTATTGTTGGGTTTTTATGATGAAACGTCGTTATGAGTTTATTGATATATATACTGCCTTTCAAGCATATGTTAAAACACAACACTCTGCTATTGTTAAATGCTTTCGTTCTGATTTGGGGGGGAATACACTAAGGGAGACCTTTCTAACATATTCACGGTTGATGGTACTTTGCATCAGACTTCCTGCACTGATACCCCGCAACAAAATGGTGTTGCTGAAAGAAAACATAGACACATTGTTGAAACTGCCCGTTCTATGATTCTTTCAGCTAGCGTCCCAAAAGAATTTTGGGGAGAAGCTGTTCTTACTTCCGTTTATCTTATTAATAAGATCCCGATTTCTCGTAACTCTGGTATTTCTCCTCATGCCAAGTTGTTTGGTCAAACTCCTGATTACTCTCACCTAAAAGTGTTTGGTTCCACTTGTTTTGTTCTTCGTCCACACGTAGAACGTACAAAATTATCTTCACGTGTTGCTATATGTGTTTTTCTTGGGTATGGTATTGGACAAAAAGGCTATCGCTGTTATGATCCTTCTTCAAATAAACTATATGTTTCTCGTCATGTTTCCTTTATTGAACATATTCCCTTATACTCTATTCCAGCTAGTCCTCATAGTATGACTAAGTCTGATCTTATTCACATTGATCCATTTCCTGCTGATAACTCCTCTGATTCACCACCTCTTACCATTGATACTCCGTCATCCATACATTCTGTTCCTCCTCCTTCTACAGGTGACACTTTATCCCCTGCTACTACGACTGTTCAAACACCTCCTGTGATGACCGATCCTGTTCAACCTCGCTATCCCACTCGCACACGTAAATCTAATCAATTATCTGATTTTGCTTACTCTTATTACTCTCGGGCTTTTGCTTCATTCCTTGTTTCCATTAACACTTTCTATGAGCCTTCTTCTTACTCGGAGGCTTTTCGTTCTCCTGTATGGCAACGTGCCATGTCTGAGGAAATGTATGCTTTAGACAAAACTGGTACCTGGGATCTTGTATACCTTCCTACTGGGAAGAAAACTATTGGTTGTCGATGGGTGTATAAGATTAAAACCAAGTCAGATGGTTCTATTGAGCGATACAAAACTCGTTTAGTTGCTAAAGAATTTGCCCAAGAGTATGGCATGGATTATGAGGAGACATTTGCTCATGTGGCTAAGATGACATCTGTTCGGGTTCTTATTGCTGTTGCGTCCAGTCGTCAATGGGACATCTCTCAAATGGATGTTAAAAATGCTTTTTTTAATGGAGATCTTAAGGAAGAAGTTTACATGGTTGCTCCACCTGGTGTTTCTCATGCTCCAGGTCAGGTTTGTAGGCTTAAAAAAGCTCTATATGGTCTTAAGCAAGCACCACGTGCTTGGTATGAGAGATTTTAGACTGTAGTTACATCACTTGGTTTCACCTCTAGTCCCCATGATTCAGCACTTTTTGTCAGATTGACTTCCGCAGGCCGTATTCTTCTTCTACTATATGTAGATGATATGATCATTACAGGTGATGACTGTAATGGTATTGTGAGTATTAAAGCCACATTGTCTCGCTGCTTTGATATGAAGGATTTGGGTCATCTACGTTATTTTTTAGGCATTGAATAGCTTCCTCAGAAAAAGGCTATCTTCTTTCCCAGTCCAAATACGCCACTGACATTATTCATCATGCTGGTCTTACTGATACACGTTATGTTGATTCACCACTTAAGGTAAATGCCCGATATACTCCGACTGATGGGAGTCCTCTTTCTGATCCCACTTTATATCGTTCTATTGTTGGTTGCCTTGTATATCTGACCATCACTCGTCCAGATATTGCCTATGTTGTTCACATTGTTAGCCAGTTCGTATCTTCCTCTACCTCTGTTCATTGGGCTGCTGTTATGGGCATTCTTCGTTACTTGCAAGGAACACTTTATCAGAGTCTTTTGTTTCCATCGACCTCATCTTTGGAGCTTCGTGCCTTCTCTGATGCAGATTGGGCTAGTGATTCAACGGATAGAAAATCCACAACTGACTTTTGTATATTTTTAGGAGATTCCCTTATTTCATGGAAGAGCAAGAAACAGGATGTTGTTTCTCGGTCTTCCACTGAGGCAGAGTATCGTGCTATGGCCTCCACTACATCTGAAATTATTTGGTTACGCTGGCTGTTGGAGGATATGGGTGTTTCGATTTCTTCTCCCACTCATATGTATTGTGACAACAAGAGCGCTATTCAAATTGCTCACAATACTGTTTTTCATGAGCGCACCAAACATATTGAGATTGTCTGTCATTTCACTCGGTATCACTTGCTGCATGGAACTATTTCTCTGCCTTTTACTTCATCATCGACGCAACTTGCTGATTTCTTCACGAAGGCTCACACTATCGAACGTCATAGATTTTTCATTGGCAAACTCTCGATGCTTCTTGCCGTACCATCGCGTGTTTGAGGGGGGATGTTAGCATATTGGGCTTTTTAGCAAATTGGGCTTTTTAGCCTTTTTTCTTGTTTATGCTTTCTATCTATATAAACCTATCCCTGTAACCCTAATGTAATCAATCTCTTTTTTGCTCAGCCGTCTTGCTGAATAATATGAATTATCTTTTTCTTCTTATTTGATTATATAAACGTTTTACAAACGTTTACAATAAGTAGGTGATCTATGAGAGATTGTGTAGTGATTGGATTGACAGTTTACTATTTTCCTTTGCTGTTATTTCAACTTGCTTGAGCTTCCTTTCTTCGATCGTAATCTATGCTATTATATTATTAGTGAGTTTGGTTTGAAGAGCGCACATGGAGTAATTTGTGAAATCAAGAGTCGCGTTTTTTCTTCGTATCGAGCTCTTCTTCTTTTTGTCGTCCAGATGAAAATTTCTTTCTCGCCGTTGCTAGTCTCCTCTTCCTCGGATCTTTTATGAAAAACCCTAACCTAAATTAGATATCAGATAATTCTATCGTACATTTCAATCACGGCTACAAACTGGTATCCACTTTATAATGTCCCACATCGCCTAATATGGTACAGGCGATGACCATATAACCAACTAGGCATCCTCCCCTTACAAGCTAGCTTTTGAGGGTGAGTTCTAGCTAGTTTGGTTCATAACAATTGGTATCAGAGTCTAACACCATGATAGAAAAAGTTCGAAACTCGTTGGTAACATGTATGGGCGTGACATCACTCTATTGAACATTAACATTGTATGAGCGGTGTTAGTGCAGTAGAGCACCGACGTGGGCGTCGGACTTTGGAAGCGTGGTGGTATGTAATGTCCCACATCGTCTAATATGGTACATGCGATGACTATATAATCAACTAGGCACCCTCCCCTTACAAGCTAGCTTTTTTGGGGGGGGGGGGGGGGGGAGGTGAGTTCTTCCTAGTTTGGTTCATAACACACTAATCACGTCTCTTCCTCTCATCTCCCCTCCACCCTTAAACTTTGGACTGGTTGATTTCCTATGGTCCGATTGCTTTCGGTGTTTGATTTCACCTGTAAGCGGATTTGTTCTTCCATTGGTTAGGCTTTTAGGTAATTTTGCATCGCGTTGTCATGTATCTCATTATTGTATTCCCTTTCTATTGTTATTGCACATAAAGTTATTGACTATATTTTCTTTTGATGATTCTTGGTATTCAATTTGGCTCGAGTTTCTGACAAGTGAACCCTAATTTGTTGTATGTTTCATAGTTCTAAAAAAATAGCTAATCGATTATTTGTTTTACTGCCAGGTTGCTCTATGCGAGCGATTGACGTCTCCATGTTCCATATTTTCAATGCAGTTTATTCCTTTTGGGTTGGATGTTGGATGAATAACAGATTTCCTTCCCACATAAATATCAAGAGGTAACAATCGTTAATTTACATAGTGATTTTCTTACTCTCTTACTCTCACTTTAATCTTGAGAGAACGATTTCCTTTTGTTAAGATTATCTGTTTAAAATAATTTTGGTTGAATTAATATCTTTTGACCAGAGTTAGTTGCATTATTTTGGTCTGCTAACTAAATTTGTTATTGTATTCTATAGTCTTGAACTTTCAAACAATGTTTATTTCAGTAGGAATTAGACCACACATGTAAAAAGAAGTGTTGCTTTCTGCACCATCACTTCCTAATACCCAAACTTTATAATTAATATGCTTTCGAGTTTCTGATTTATTTTAAATATTTAGTTTATATTATAAAATTACATCACCAAAGTAATAATATTTATTATGCTACGACTAATTTTTTATCTATCTGAAAGGTTTAATGATTTACATGGCCAGCTTCAAACATAAAATTTCTACTTAAAAAAAAGGAATATGGTTAATGATTTTTGATTTATGAAATATCACTAATGACGTAAGTCCTAATCTGCATTAGTCTATTGAGTGGTTTAAATTACATATGGCCAATTGATACTTAATACCACCAATGTAGTCCTCATTCATATGTAGGTGATAAAAATTTATCAATTCTACATGCATCATTCTTGGAATATTAGCTTTTTTCTTATTGTACTAATAATAGGTATGAGAGAGGTTATACAGTTGCTTTATTTAGTGTTATAATAAACTTGATTTATTAAACATCGTTTGATTTATCATAGAAATTAACAAGTATAAACTTATCATATAGCAATATAGATTTTGTAATTGGTGCCTAAAATTCCTACTCTTCCTATTTATTCTATTTTTTAAAATATTATATAGTTTATAGCATGTAATATAATAGGATGTCCTACTGGCATGAATGAAAAATATTATATCATTTATAATATATTTTCATTTTATTATTTCTTGACTTCATGTTCATTCAATTCATTTACGAACAAGTAATATAATCTTAAGTAATATTAAAAATCATCATATACCTATATTTACTAATATGTAAATAGTCTTAGTTTCATTCACTCATGCTCTATCACATTCCTTCACAATAAAGACCTTAAAAATAAATATGTTATATGCTTTATTCATTATGGTTTATTATAATATAGTTGGATTCACTACATCTATAGTCAAATATATTTGAATTAAAGTGACAAAGTCTCAGTGTTTCGTATACGAGTATCTCGATTTTGATGGTTATTTTTCACTATTAAATTATTTTCGTTTTCTTACATTTTCAAATCAGTTCAATCGAGAAAATTTTAAATTAGGATAAATTTAATGTTTTTCATTTTTGTCTACATGGCTGAGATACTGAAAGCACTACTGTATTATTTTTTTTATTTTCATTTTTGTCCATAATATATATCTGAATATGTTTGTTATTTTCTCTTTTTCCAAACAGTTGCTCTGTGACATGCATGCAAATATACCACGTAAAACAATGTTTTCTTTTTCTTGATAAGTTGTCAAATATATCAGATAAAATCAATTGCGGAAAATTTGTTGACAAACTGATTCATAATTGTTAATATTTTAATTCTAATTTACAATATTGATTCATAACTCTTAAATTTCATAAAAAAAATGTTAGAATGAACATTGTGGCAAAACAAGTCATCTTCATCGGGATTTCCAAATAGTTTAAATACTTATTTTTCATATATGTTTCTGTTATTTTCTATAGATTATATATTAGACTTTTATATTCGTCGTAGATATCATTTGATACCTGAATAAGTAATTCTTTGTTAAACAAATATGTAGGAATCATAAATATAGCTCTCCGAGGTCAGCATTTAATGCGATGCTAAACCATGATGGCATGAATGTTTTTTGAGCACAACTGATAAAATTTTGTTAAAAGAGATATTCTCTTCACTGTGATTCATTTACAATCAATCAATGATGATTGTCATTTATATTCCTTAGATTACGTAGAAATAATTTTCTTGCTATCTTTCTAGGCAAAGAGATCATCACTACCGACTCAGGTTCGATATCATTTTCCTCAGCTTCTTGGTTCATCTAAAATACATGGTATTTCTTTATTTTAAGGTAGAAAAGTTACCAGGACATGGTTCAAGGTTGCTTCTTGATCCAAAATTATTTTAATCGGTCACTTGATTTCACCAGATTGTATTTATAATGAAAACCCTTCATTGATGATTAAGAAACAAACGTGATTAATTTGATCATGGTTGTGATTCATGAAATATATATTTAGGGTTGAGAGCATGTGATTTATATGATCCATAAAAGCTTAGAATCCGATTACTTTTCTTTGTTTTTGTACATCTATCAACTTGTGCTGCTATGTACTCATTGATTTACCAATACACTGTATAATCACTCACATTAACTAGATGTTTCTGTCATGGCTTCCTTTCCAGTCATCAGTTTTCATGTGATTCTACAGTTATACTACGTTTGTTCAAAGAAATTTTAATTAGATTGTTTTTGATCATGCACAAATAGAAACTATGGTATTTCCATATACTATTGTGTTTCTGTTTACTCCATTAAGGTTTCAGGTTAGTTAAGCTTTTAAATTATATATGATTATTGTGTACTTAATTTATGGTTAAACGATTAATTTGTGACATGGTTTTGCCATAACAAATTGTTTAATTTTTCTAATCAAAATTTAATCATAGTTTCATTGATGAGAACAGACATGACAATGATAGTTTGGTATTGGTATATAGCAATAGCATAGAAGGTGTTTCCATTGTCATGTTTGTGAAGTTCACTGATCGTTTTCAAAATGTTACAAATGTATAGAAATAGAATCATTGTGAACGAGATCAAAGTGGGGATTGTATATTATTGATTTGGTTATTTTCAGTCTTCTTTCAAACCCAAATAAAAAAAATCAACCTTCATGTGTTTGTGTATATGCATCATACGCACAGAGATATGTTTGTGACTGTATGTTCAATTAGTTAAACATATGAAAAATAAAAGGTATTGGTGTTTAGACACTAAGATGTCCATTTTTACCTTTTGTAATTTTTAATTTTATCGATGTTTCTTCTTATTGCTGAAAAAGTCATTTTAATCCATTAACATCATCATTTAGTACCTTCAATGCTCTTAAACATTTAATATACTGGAAAAACTGATTTTTTTTAAAATGATTTCTATTGATGTATTCTTCCGTTCCTGTAGATTGACGATTCAGGTTCATTTGTTAAAGTGAATGCAGAAAGACGATGTCAAGTAGAATTTAATGTCTGTAATTGAGATGTACGCTTTTTTCCATCATTAATTATGCCAGGTAAGATTTCTTAATATCGATATCTTATGTCTTTTTCAAAGAAAACCACTTAGGAATTGAGTATGGTTATAATGTGATTCATGCTGAATTTTACTTTTTTGCTGTTTGATGTTAGGGGAGCACAGTTGCAAAGATAATATCGGCGATAACACTACTTTAATAGATATTTACAATAATGCATATACAATATGATTCTTGCTTTTACTAACCTTTCAACCCCAAGCCTAAGATGCTGATCCTACAATTGAGTAATTCTTCAACCAGCATTGCTGGAACATCTGCAACTGGAACATCTGCAATGCATACTCCATTCATACAATTCTATATTATTTATATTTCCCAATCATTTTCAACTAATAAGTTTCTTAAGTTATAATGGTAAGCACTTACAAAGTTATGACCAATTGCATGTTCAAGCTAACTTCACCCTTTTTTTTTAAATATGTAAAAATTATCAAAAATTGTTCATTTGCAGGTTGCACGGTAAGCAGTCCGCCTACAGCACATCTCTAAGCATTTTACACCCATGATAATTTATCATCCACTGGAGTTCAAGAACAAAGCAATATTGAAGACTAGAAGAATGGTGCTATTTTATATTCCTTCTGAAACAAAAACAAATTAGATTCAACAATATGTACCATATATGTCAATTCCTTAATACATAATATACATATCATGGGATGTCTCAGTACTGCATAATTAAATGTTCGCATGATAAGTTTACTATAATATAGCATTAATTATATATGTTAAGTGAAATATAATGTACACGACGCATTCTATAACTTTGGCTGAACTTTGATATAGGAAAATCATTACTTCAATGAAACTTATTTTAGTTTTTAATAGCATAGCTGATAATCTTGATATATTAGTTTATGCTAATATATTTTTGGAAGACATGGTAATAAGCATCTTTTTCATGTAACTTGCAACTTAATCAATGACACTTTCTTTTGATTGAAATCATCGAATATTTTTTTTTGATGTACTTGCCTGTACTTTAATGGCTTTAAGTGTTATAGTTTGCATTATTTAGGCTCAAGATAATTTTTGATTTTGTTCATAATGTGACATTCACTGCCACTCTAATATTGTTTAGTTAATAGGTCCAAGTCGCTGTCTTAAGAATTAGATGTGCCATGACCATGTCTTATATCATATTTCAATTATGAAACCTCATTGTCACTTAAATGATATCTATTTCATAACATGAATGCCACTATTTGATTATCGTTTATCAAATAATATGTTGTTTCGGTTATCTACGTATCACTTATTGATTTTCTTAAAACTTATTGATTTTCTACAAACTGTTAGGAACGTTTCAACAGAAAAAAACGAACAACTTGCTTGGAACATGTGTAGAAAATATATAAAGCGAGGGAATATATGTAAACTGCTTTCTAGCTTCCAACCATTAATGTTATCCTCTCAGTTTAACTTTCTTGAAATAGATGACGTCAATCCAGGTCTTGGTGGAGTTGTGGAGGCAGTCTGAACAGGTGTGCATCTGAACGCAGTAGGCTTATGTTGAGCTCAGTTTTAGAATTTGATCCATGTATTCCATAATATCCATCTAATTACTTATTTGATCCATCTGATTACTTATTGATAACATGATGTTTATTTGGCCATAGCCATAAGAAAATTTACAGATAACTGATATATGCTGGCATATTTCACTTACTTTGAGGTTTAATACAGGTTGGAAAAAATCTACAGTTGTTCCCAATCCAATGCAAGGAAACGGCAACTTTGGTAGAGCCTTCAATAAAGGAACAATGTGCATTGTTTAACTAAAATATCCTATCTGCTTTAACTGTTGTGGGACTGTATTCTACCCAAATTAATCCTCCTGGAAGTTAAAGTACGTTGTTTTCATGTTCATTAAGTCGACTATTGTAATTTTCTTTTTTGGATTTTATATATTTTTTGGTTGAATCTTAAATTCCTTGGACTAAGGATACAACTTTAAAAAAAAATGATCTTTTAGTTAGTGTTGGAATTTTGTTAAAACAAGTTGACATTTTCTTCTTCTTCTTAGGTTTATTCATTTTAATTGAGGTTTAGCGTAAGTGATAACTCTTTACTGATGTTTTTTTCACTTCTCACATGTACAGTTTCAGAAATATTATTTTGCCCGAATTTTTTATATAAACAATAATATTCATATATAAAATTTTATGAATCCTTTCTTATTATTATAAAAGATGATCTTCAGATCCTCTATTTATGTTTTACTGTTCTTTCTATCTAGACCAGTACAAGGTAGTTACAAATTCTCTTGGTTATCGATAAGAAGTCCGCTGGAATAAGCAGCTTAGTTTGATTGTATTCTTATACATATGGAAGTCATGAGATAGGGTCTTTTTGGTAAGTGTATGAAGTTATAGCATAGAACGATTCTAAGGAAACATATGCCTGAAATAGACTACTTGATTGGAATTGTATGATGGGAGCTTGAGTCTGGTAGTAATAATCATTTTACTATTTATCAGTTCTGTTACAAAAATGTGCCACTTTCTTAATGTTGATTCAAATGTACATTGTTCATGTTTATTTTACTGCAAAGTCATTAATATATGCATAGACACATTGGTTATTTTAAGAGGTTGCTCCAGATAGTATGGGAAATCATTATGTTGATGGATGAAATAAAGCCAACATTGCCTTCAACTGAAATTTACCAAGCCACATCACATTGATTTTTATTATGTTTTAAGTACTTTTGTTGTTCCATCAGTCCAAAAAGGCCTGTACAATAATATTTTCTGACTATATATTTAACTATATATTGCTGCAGTAGCTTGAAATATTTTATCATTCCCTACTATTTTGACAACTTTAACAAATTGTACTTTCTGATGGTCAGAGTATTTTCTATTTTGAACTTATCTTTGGATGCAAAAAACCACATCTTCCAACTTATTGCCATCAAAGTATTCATGTAATATATCGCCAACCCATGTGCAGAAACATATTTCGTGCAATTTATTATTATTCTCGTCGGCCACTAAAAAATATACATTTTTGTTTCTAAAATTCACTTGAACCCATATATTTCTGACTAGCAACCTATGCAAAAAATATTTCAGGCTATTTCCACCTCTATCACCTACAATGTGCATCAATTGGCGGCTAATTGTATGAAATACAAATTTCTTGCACAGCCACATTTGTTGTTATTATTACCTAAAAAATGTAATTATTTTGTCAAATCCGTCTGCGAAGCACGGGTTTGCACTAGTTTTCATATGTAGTTAAATATAAATATAGGTATTAGCAGCCTCGTAAGCATGCTGTAGGAGTAATAACATGTACTCTCATATGGGCATTAACTCTTGACATTATGATTAGTAAATAAATGTGTCAGTTTATATTTATATAAACTATATATTTACTTAAAACTGCAACATATAAATATATTCATTTAATAAGGTATAAATGTGAGTAAATATTCCATTTTGGTGTTCTGATTTTTGTCTTGCGTGTTGAATAGCATGTTTATATATTGGTTCACTTTTCATGTTGTCTTCTTGTTCCAAGTATGTGTATGTATATACATACACATATTTTGCCTATACTAAATTTGCTTAAATAAATATTTCGTAGTATGCATGACTTGTTTACATGGCTACCTACATATTTTAATGCCTTATGGATTATTGTATATTTAGATATGTGTACTTTAATATATGTCAGCTCCTTACATGCATGCGTGAACACATAGGTGGTTTCATATACTTTCATTGTTATCTTGTGTTGCAAATTTTAGTGTGCATTCCCTTCTCCCTAGGCTTTCGCTCTATATATCTTTTGTTTTGAATTTTTTTAATTTAACCCATTATTGATATGCGTTTTGTCTGTTGGGATTTATTATATTATCACTTCTTGTATTTGTGTAGAACCTTATACATGTGAAAGCTTTACTAAATCATATATATATATATATATATATATATATATATATATATATATATATATATATATATATATATATATATATATGAATGAGGAGAAAGAGATAAATTTTAGTGAAAATAAGGGACATATCCTTAAAGTCAAATTTAATGCACAAAACATCCTCCTCACGTAAAAAAGATTTAAGTTACATCACTATTTTCAAATACTACAATTTTCTTTTCTACAATATCTCTTCTACGTTGCAGCAATGTTTATTCTTCATATATGGATGTTATTTTCATATCCATAATTAAAATTTGCACCACATTAATTATCAATCTTTAAAACGCAATAACTTCTTATAGAAACGATGGATTAACAAACCTTTTGTATCATTAAATCACAAATTTTATGATCTTTCTAACGAGTGACATTGTGCATATGTAAAAATAACGGTAGGACAAACTATAAGCAATACCATATAATTGCAGATATGTGTGCAATTATATGCAATAGTTGTAGACATTTCTGCAACTATATTCAATAGTTGCAGGCATTTCCACAATTACACCATATAATTGCAGATATATCTGCAACTGTATGCAATAATTGTAGACATTTCTGTAACTATATTCAATAGTTGCAGAAATTTCTTCAACTATACCACATAGCTGCAGAAATTTCTGCAACTATAACATATAGTTGTAGAAATGTCTGCAAGTGTTGCAGATTTGAAGAAAAATCGAAGATATTCAAAATTTGCTGAATTGTCTGCAAATAAATGGAATAATTGCATTTGACTACGAATATGATTTTATGGTATCAACAATGGAACTCATTTCAAAGATCATAAGTTTTTTGATTTTTTGGTGAAAACGGTATGCTGATCCGATGTTTCTACAGAAAGTTATACGCGTTTGAAATGTTAAAAACGTAAAGGGTATTTGGGTCTTTGCGCGTGCGTGAATTTGAAAACAGAGACTGTAAACTTATTAAAAAATCGGAGTGATATTTTGTGTATTTTCAAACCTTATCACGGATGTATGCCAAACGCTCCTTAAGTTTTATGTTATTGTTAGATGTTAAATTATTATTTAATTTATGAAAGATTGAAAATTAATTTTACAAAAATTATATGATATGGGCTATAATTGCTGGTTACAGTTTTCAATATATATGATATTTTAATATACATAAATTAAGTCTGTGATATAATATTTGGTTTCGATTAATTGTCTAGTTCTAATTAAATATTCAGTTTCTTCTATAAAATAAAATGTTGTGATTAATTATTTTTAGATATCGATTTGAAATATGTTTTCTAATGTTTCACAAATATTTAATAATTGACTAATTTTATATAAGACTAATTAATTAGTTTATTTTTGTAAATTTTAAACTATATTGAGTTTAGATGATTATTAATTTATTCTGAAACAAGAATTTATCATCCATTCCTTAGTAATTATCTTATTATTTAAAGTTATATGTTGAGATGATTTATTATCATCTATAATTAATTAATTTATATTTATTTGAATAATCAACTTTTGAATTAGTTTCTGATTTTGATTTCTCAACTTCTTGATATCAATTCGATGTTATGAGTGATTCGCCAATGAGATAGACTTGAATGATGATTTTAATATGATACGGTGATGACATCCTTCTGTGTGATTTTATGATATTTAATTCTACGTGATGAGAAATCTGAGTAAACGGAGTTATAATACCGTTTGAGACGGGACATTCGATAATATATCCCTGGTTATTTTCTGGACTCTTTATTTAGAATATTGAAGGAGCGAGTGTGATGTGGGCACTGAATAAATGGACTAGTAACACGTGATGGTATAGGACACTATTGTGTTACTTATTTAGTAATTCTTCACTCATGGATGACACTCATATGGGGGTATGTTGTGTGTGTGACTCGTTGTGGTGAGTATTTATGGAGGCTACTTGTTAGCCACATGGTTTTACATTATATGTCCGTCTACCTTTGTCCAGCACCTTTTATGTTTAGTGAGTAAACCAGATTGGTCAGTATCCACCTTGATGGCTTGATCGAGGAGGTCACGCCTTCGATCCACGACACTATTGTTGTATTATATTCGATGCGTATTACAAGATTGGTAGTTGGTTTCCCTTGTGTTGCATAGGCCAACAGTCAGCTACCATAGAGGCACATGTCGATAGTCGCGGCCGAAGAGGCTATGTATTATTGAGCCCATGGTTGATCTTTGTCATGATACCAAGAGAGGAGAGGTAATCATAACTGGTGACTGTTGGAGTCGTGCGTATGGACCACGTGTGGCTCCTAGAGCTAGCAGATATGTTGTCAGTCTCCCGTTTGGTTCCGATGTGGGTGTATGTGTGTGGGTGGTAGATAGATATATATTATGTATGAATAAGATTATACCTAAACTGTATCCAAAGTCTAATCAACCCCGTATCCTTCTTAGGAAGACGGCCTACTTATTATTGATTTTTTGTTTCTATCTCTTAGGACCTTTTGGTCGAGAGTTTCGTCTCTCCA
Source organism: Allium cepa (assembly GCA_030765085.1). Classification (NCBI taxonomy): domain Eukaryota; kingdom Viridiplantae; phylum Streptophyta; class Magnoliopsida; order Asparagales; family Amaryllidaceae; genus Allium; species Allium cepa. The sequence goes on along the minus strand of CM060938.1, from coordinate 422,866,763 downwards.
AGGGTTGTGGGTCGAGATATATGATTTTGCACATTATGATATTGTTGTGAGCTAGCTCAAATATTTCTTATTGATTTCGATATTTTATAATATGAGATTGAGAGAGATAGTGTACATTGCTTCATTACCGTTCGACTTCACTCGAGGATATCTCATTACTGATTATTTTGGATTTGATGTTAATTTCTAGATATGTATGATTCACCCATTTGTATTGATTTTGTGATTTTCGATTCGATGTGTTTCCACATGGGTGATTACAACTTTAGATATTAGTGTTGATTATTTCATATAAATTTGAGTTATTTGTAAGGCATGATGCCTTGTTAAATATCTGTTGTATTATATAGATATTTTAGGAATACATTTTTATATTATTTATCTATCTTGACATGCTGATTAAAGATTTGAGTATCTTTGATTGTGATATCATATTATTATTTGTGTATACTATTATGCCTATTTATGATTTTTAGACATAATCTGACCTGTATGTTATTTTATAATACTTGGGCCAGTTCAGAACATTTCAAGTAAATGGACGATATAGCATTTGTTTACTTTGGGCTTAGAGGTGTATTATATTAGGAATGTTACCTGATACTAGCATGATATTGAATCACCGTATGTAAATATATAATTGACATTTAAGTTGTATTGTATTCTTATAATATTATTGTATTATATCTAATATGTTATCACTGCGACTGACTCTATATTCTCTATTATTCATTATATTATGTATTGTTCTGTCCTATAGGCACATGTGTTTATTTCTTAGTACTGATACTATATACGTATCAGTGAGTTATATATTTGATGTTTTAATACATACCAGTGTTAGTCCAAAGAATATTCACGTATGTACCCCATATAGCCTCATTCTTCGTATTATCCAATAATATTACATTGTAATACTCTTGGATAATATATATATAGAGGTGGGATGTTCCAAATTGGTCTTAGAGTAGGTTCAAAACAATACATTGTATACAGGGGACATGTGTCGAGACCTTAGATAAGACAAAGAAGTCCCGTCCCTTAGAAGTATCGGGTAGTTTTCTATAATCAAACATAATATATTTTAATTATATATATAGGATGATTATTGGGGAGTAATCATCAAGGGACGTATTTGATATTTTGAAATTAGATAGTTATTTTCCAGTTATTTCTTTTGAGTTGTTAGAAAATGGTTGGGTAATAAGGACAAAAGCAGTTAGTCCAACCAGTAGTATTTGTATTTGTATTTTTGGATGGTTTGATATTGCATTTTAATTTTTGATTTGATATTAAGGTTGAGTTTTATTTGTTTTTATCAAAATGCGCGGTGGAATTATTAGTTTCCACTGAGTACCTTATTTAGTCTCTTATGTTTATTTGATAATTTGAAATTACGTGAAGCAAATTTGATTTTGGATTTTGTGTATGATCATCAAAGCTATGAAATGAATTTAATTATTTGGTTAAATATAAATAATGTTGATTGATATTATAACTTGCTTATTGAAATGGTATGTTAGGTAATATACATATAGCTAAATGTGTTTTAAAGACCATTTGAAAATGTTTTGAAAATAATAATAATAAGTGATTGGTAAAAGAAAAGGTATCATATATAAACATTGGTTATTATTACTATTAAATAACTTTAGGAGCAAAGTGAATGTTTTAATTAGAAATCATTTGGAAAGTATATACTATAAGTAAAGTATTAAATGAGGATTTGAAATTTTGTTTTATCGGAACAAGTATATTTGATAGTTTGTGAAAATAATACTTATAGGCATTTTTAGAAATGGAAAATTATGTTAACTTGTCTTTGAGCGTGTTAAGAATTATGGTCAACGTGGGTGCACATGTATTCGATTAAAATTCTTGAACACTTAAGCGAGATATTTGGACATGACAATTTAAAAAATATAGATAATTTTGGAAGGTTAACGTATATTGAAAATAGATTGAATTTTGATGGGAAATAAAGCAATGTAAATTATTTTGGTAAAGTTATATTTGAGATTTTATTTAAAGGATTAGAAAGCGAAGTTTATATTTATTATTTTGGCATAGAGTTTGTAAAGGATGTTTTAAATGTTGGTATATATTTTTAGTGGTAGCTGCATCCATTGGATATTAGTGCACAGCTGTGATCACTGACGATTGAGTATTGATTATATAAGAAATGTTGTAGCCAATTGATATCAGTAATCATCATATTATATGGTGAGGAAATATCACTATGTTTTATAATATTTGAACATCTATGAGTATAAATATAAATCTGTATTCGATAATTATACACACACACACACACTCAATGTGTAACTATTATAAAGCTTTGGGATTTTATGATGTAGATATGTATATATATAATTTAAATATTTATTTTCATAACGAGTTAATTAAATTGAGAATTATTTTTGAAGTGTTAATTTTTAAAATAAATTGAGTTTTTCCTCCTAGATTTGATTTAAAGGAGTTAAATATTCGTTTAATTTGTAAAAAGAGTTTGCAATATAGAATTTGAAATTAATTTTGAGGTATGAAACATTCAAAATTAAGAAATACATCAAAAGACTTTTTATTAAATAGAAACAATGATGTTACTTGGAAAATTTATAAATAAGATTATTATTTTGGTTAAATTATTTTGAAGATTACTTGAAAAGGAATTTGATTTGAATTGTATTTGTATTGAAATAAAATAGAATTTTGGAAGAATATATGCAATATATGGTTTTTGAAAAGGAATTTTATTTAAAAGTGGGGTTTTGAAATTTCATAAAGCAATTTCCCTTGAATAAATATTTCAATACTTAAATGAGATCAAAATAATATAATTAACATTGTATAATTGGTTAGTTACATAATTTTCCTTACGAGAATTGCAGGGATGCAATTTTGTTAAACGGGGAGTTTGTAACAACTCGGTTTTTAGGTAATAATTAATTTAAGTTAAATATAGTGAATTGATTGATTAAAATAGAATTAATGGATTTATTTGGAAATGGGTTTTGAAATTATTTAAATTAAAGTATTTAAATTATAAAAATGTTATGTTTAATTTTAAGTTAAAATGTGAAAATAGTATTTTATAAAAGCGATGAAAATAGAAATATAATGGTTTGATTTGACAAAGAAGTAAGTTAAAATGTAATTTGTATTTATCAAAATTAAAAAGGAGTTTGGATTTAAAGGTAGAGAAAATGCAAATATAATTATATTTGTGTTACAACATAATTTCTACAAAATATAAATCATGAATACTCGAACTGAAAAAAAATCTTTGGCTTATAATTCTGAGACCCATGGTATGGTTTCCAAAGAGAGCTTAAGTACTGGACTCAATATCCGAGAGCGGGTAATAAAGGTTTCCAATGTGAGCATAAACCAAGTGTCGACCGAGACTCAGATCATTATCCAGCCAAAACAAGAAGCTTCCTGAACCAAAGGCATTTCAGCAAGTGTCAAAAATTAACAGCATATATAGCCCAGACCAAAATCAACGGTTAGGAAAAATGAAAGATATCCAAGAAACTATATATAAGAGCACCATGTCAGCAATGTGCATCAAAATACATTCAACCATACGATGACAAGTGTTTGAATCAAAGTTGCTTATAATAAGCCAGTCATCAAACTAAGTAAAAGCCCCTGCACCAATGGAAGAACCTTAATTTTGCTATAAATAGAAGACCATGTGCTACTGAAAAACGGGTGGTAGAAGATCTGCTGATTTTCTAGAATCATTCAATATTCCTTACTCCTTTTAGAAAGCTTTAATAAAAAGATCATTAATGGCAGATTTGGTCATAGATGTATTTGTACACAAATTAAGGGAATAAAGCCAGGAGAAGAATCTTCAAAGTGGACATAGGAATCTCGGTTCAGAACTACTATAAATATTGTGTCTCTTTTACCTTTCGGCACTTATTTTCAACAATGTTTTAGTATTTATTTAATTTATCTACATCCTTTCGGAACTAGCTTTCAAAAACTTTAAGGGTGTTAGTCAAAAGAAAAATCTGCCTAACATTTTTGGCGTTAAAAGGAGGATACGAACCTCCGTTCTCTTCTACTCCAGCAAACTCAAACCTTACAATCAAACATGAAGTCAAAGTCATCCTCTCAAAAGACACCTCGCTTCCCCACCCAGGATGAAGGAATCAAAGAGCTGAATGTGAATGAAGGGAATCAAGCGGACCAAATAAATCAAACTGTTAATGTAAAAACTACTGCTCTAGCCCTTGCCGAAAGCGAGTTTTGACAAAATGATGCTGAAGTTCGTTTCGTACACGTCATAACGCTTAGATAACCATCAGAACAAAGTTAAGAATACTTTTGCTGAATTGGAGAAAAAGGTTTCCACTATGCTTGAGGAAGACGAGAACCCTCCGACTTTAAGTCAGAACCCTGGAAAGTTACCAATGACTAAGGAAGCCTTAGAATCTGGATTCATGGAAGCAGCTAAGAAAGACGAGACTACAAAGACGACAAGAATGGGATCTTCCAAGAGGCCATTGATTCTAAGTCCCAAAAGGGTAAAGTTCAAAGGAAGGTAAAAAAATTGGCCACAAACTCAAAATGCTGAAGCTAAAACTCTAAGACTCGGTGAAGATCATGCAATGAAGCCTCGTTAATGAAATTATCAAAGCAGGTACATAAGTTGCAAGAGGATTGATCTAGTCTTGACATCGAAATGAAGCTATGAAATGTTCAACCTTTTTCTCAAGAAATCATGAAAGCTCCTATTCCTTCGAGGTTTAGGATCCCAAAACTTTCTTATAATGGAACATCCGATCTTAAAAATCACATCGCTTTATATGAAATCCAGATGCAAGCTGTAACAAACCTAATTTTAATTAACACAATTTAGAAGATTTAATTAGATAAATTAAATAAAATAACGTAAAAGGTTAAGGAGATTGAGATCTGATAATTAACGGAGGTCGTGCCTTAATGAATGAATTAATAAGAATGGTTTAAAAATTAATAGGAAAGAGGAATATATGCTAAGAGAAAAATGGAAGTAGATCTAAATTCATAAACATAAACCCTTATTCTCTTATTTCCTCCATCATTTCATTCATTTACAAACAAAAGTAAAAGAGCTAGGCTGGCCGTAGCAAAGTGATTAAAGAGAAGTAAAGTTAGGGAAAACAAGATCAAAGCTTAAGGGAATCAAACCAAATACAAATCTCAACCTTCTTAAATCATTCAATGTAAATAATAGCTATGCATCTCATGTTTTAATTTTAATTTTTGTTTTTAAGCATAAATCTGATTCTTTTGCTTATAGTATGCCATGCCATGATAGTTTGAATGATTATATGCTTATTGGTTAATTTATGGAATTTATTTAAGAAATTAAGTGATATGTTTAAGGTAGAAAACCTATTACATGACACTCGAATGACTTGAGATTTTGATAAACTATTAGAAACATTATTTTAGAAGTGAGTTTTTAATTTCATAATTTTCTGATTTAATGAGAATATTTGGTGAATTTTCTTAGGTTGAAAAATGTGATATTTTGGGTTTTAATTATTTAAAATAATTAAATTATGTTTTTGGTTCTGAAATTTTTATATATTAAAGGATATAATGAACTGGATTTATCATAATTTTAAGGAATTTTTCCCAAGTGTTTATAATTTAATACGGATTAATTGAGCTAGAAAAGCTTAATATTAAAATATTGATAGAAATGTATGGTTTTCAAAATGTTTTGGAAATGAAATTTTTTCTCTATAGTCGTTTTCTAGAAAATATTTTGATAAATAAGTTTGTTACCCTATAGTATTTTGATAAATTTAAGAAGTTGGTGAAAAGAAATTACTTTGAATAGCAAAATTGCAGTTTTTAGGTTATTTACAGCATTGCCACTTCGAAGTCATGGTGGCCGAAGTCCATGATGCAGCTGATATACGTAACCGACCTTAATAAATACATTGAATACCATTCTAGATGATATGATATGAATTCAGAAGGGTTGGAGTCGATGTCGGCATAGATATCGTCGACATCATGAGCTTCGAAGAGAATGACGTCGCTTGTTTCCACCAAACACTTTAACTATGCCACTTTTATCCTTATCGACGTCAACGAAAGCAATGCCGCTTATTTTCATTAAGGAGACTGACTACATTGGTTTCATAGTGAAATATAGCGGTAATAATGATGTTGCATGTATTTATACCTATTGACTTGATAATATAAGCAACTATGCCGCTTTTAGCTATATCAACACAGTTGTTGACGATGCCGCCTATATTTAAAATCATATGTTTTCGAAGATGTACCGCTCCTGTTAACTGCGGTTCTAATGAAGCAGCCTATTTTGTTTAAGGAATTTGATGCCAAGATTAAACTATGTCGACATTAAGCTTTAAGACCTTAGACTGTGCAACTATGTTTTATATCCTACGACATCGACAGTCTATGAAGTGTAATGCACATATTAGCAGCCCTATGGCCATATGTTTTATAAGTTAAAGACTTTAACTTACTTTTATATGGAAGAGGGACGAAGACCTTAGTGGCGATGAGGTCGTCGAGCTTTATCACTATACAAGGTTTATAGTTTTGGCCTTATGGCCTATGTTTAAGGGGCGAAGAACCCACTGACTTCAAAATTCATCAATAAAATTTTATAAAAGCCACATCATAATTATTTGGATAAATTAAAGTGCTATATTTTCCTTGTTTTGAAAGTATGATTTCAAGGGTTACATCATTTATTAAGAAAGTGCTCTCAAGGAAACAGAAAAAGGTATTTGGCCCATAATTTTACTAAAGAATTATTACTCTTATCACTTTTGGATAGATTGTGATAGGATAATTGATTCTGAGATAGAAAACCAGATGGAATCGATATATCGTAGTGCCTTATACTTCGACTATTAGCCCCTAGTTGATATAAGTCCAAAATTCCAGTGCGTAGGGCTTTGTCAAGAGTAAGACTAAAAGTAGACGTATGCATAGCAAAGAATACATAAAGATAGATGGGTTATAGGTTTGCAAAACCTATGGGTTCATTGTAAGCCTAGCAAAACTATAAGATTGACAGATGGTCAAGTAATCATTAGGATAAGTGTATTTGGACAGATCGTCTAGTTTTTTCTTCTAGTTGTCAGTTAGAAAATTTTGTATATCGTGTAGGCCCAAGTCAGCCATGCACGTTGGTAGTTACCCTATGAAAACTAAACACTGGGACGAAAAGTCCACCGATTTGATGGATAGTCATGATTACCTATGTGGCATGCATGCACAATATTGTTTATTATAACCAGTTTGGTTGTACGACTTTGATTTGTAAAGGATATATTTAGGTATTAGTGAGGGGAAAAATCATTTTTTTCAATGGCATGGTCTCACTAGATATCCATAAATTAATATGACATACTATTATTCACACTAGGCTTATTGTCTGATTCGAAGGTTGTGTTTTCCCCTTAAATCTCGGGTGCTCAAAATTTAATTTGAGTAGGTCGAGTGCAAGGGCTTTACATGTTAAGTAGGTTTTAGTGAATAAAGCTTCTGAAGACGTGTTTGAGGCAAAGCTAGCTATATAGAGTCTATGTATTACTATTATTCGCTATGTTATACCAGTTATTGTATGAATGTGCTGACTATAGATGCATCTACCCATTTAGTAACTCTGATCAACCAAAGGGGTATCTTCATATGTCGCACTTAAAGTGTTTTGTAATAATTACATTTTATCTGAATCCGTGCAACGTTTGGGATTATGTAATGAATATAGAATATTATCTTTAAATGAATGTGAAACTTTGCTTTAAAATTGTGTTTAAAATTATTTCATATTCCTACGCTTTTGATATTGTGGATACCATTAACACTACAGTAGTTTATCATCAGAAATTAATACTATAAATGTCTACAGCATCTGTAGCACTTAGTCTCGGACTTTAAAGTAGGGGATTGGTATTAGAGCATAGTTTTATGTAAAACTAAGGAATTTTTAACTTTAAAACGATTTTTTTGAAACATAATCCAAATGAATCAGGGAATAATATTAGGGTACAGGATAATGCTATAGTAACATAGTTTTATTTTCTATTCTCCCTCCTTCTTAGACCGTTCTTCCGTATCTTACTAAGGTTCGAATGCAGATTTAAGAAAGTAAGATATGGAGGCAGAAAATGGGAAAGTGAATCTCAATGGAGGAAGCACCACTACCAATGGAAATGTCAGGCCCAATACTATAAGGAATACGGGTCGACAAACAACTGCAAATGTAGGTGCATGAATCCCACCGGTTGATATGGGAGCAATGTATTAGTTCTTTGTCAGCATGATGCAAGCAAGAGCTTCTACTAGATTAGTTGGAGGAAATGCTGAAGCAACTAATTGAGGAATTCCAGTTGTCAACAACTATGTTGTTTTAAGTAGAGACTATGCAAGGCTTGGAGGGAAGCCATTTATTAGAATGGAGGATGCAATTAAAGTGGAGAATTGGTTGCTTCATTGTGAGAGGATTTTCGCTAATCTTGGTTTGAACGATGAGCAGAAGAGGATATCAGTGTCTAGGCAATTGGAAGGAGTTGTGTTGTACTGGTGGAATAATGTGACTATTAGGGTAGCAGAAGAGACTCTGACTTGGATAGAGTTTAAGAGAAGGTTTGAAGAGAGGTTTATGTGGAAATTTCCAAGTGAACTCTGCTAAGAAAGTTTTCAGAGTTGGTGCAAGGTGATGTGATGGTATTTGAGTATGCAACCCGATTTGAGGAGTTGTCCCGAAATGGGTATGCTAACATGGATAGAGTGATCAAAAGGAATGAGAAGTTCATCCGCTGACTAGACCTGAGCTTGCTAGGCAACTTTACCACATCTCAGTGATCTATGTGATGTAGCCGTAGAGATGGCTTTGAGAAATGAAGAGATGCTTGCTTTGTTCAGTAATAACAAGCCGGCAGAGAGTCAGGGTGGGCATAATCAGAAGAGAAATTTTTACCATAAGAAGGTAGCTCAGAAAGGTGGAGCTATCAAGAAAGGGAAGTGTGAGGTTGTGTGTTATAAGTGTGACAAGAAAGGACAATATGCTCATGAGTGCCGAACTAGCAAGGGAGAGAAGTCGTTGTAAAGAAGAACATTACACACTTTAATTACGACCAAGTGGGACATTACAAGAACAAATGTCTGAAAGTGGCCAAAGCAGAAAAAGGAAAATTATTTGCTTTGGATTCTTCTACCTCAAGACCTTAAGTTGGGGAAAAAGGAAAAACTATAATGGGAGGTACACTTTTCATTCATGGTTTACCTATTAGAGTACCGTTTGATATTGGTGCATCATATTCTTTTATTTCTCCTTGTTTGGTAGATAAGCTTAACCTATAACCCTCATACCTAGTTACTTCCTTAAAGATTGCAAATCCTATAAGATGGTATGCAACTCTAGGAATGAATGTAACCAATTAGATTTTGAATTATTAGGTTATATATTTGCCTGCAGTTTGCATGTGTTTGATTTTGTGGGCTTTAGGATTATTTCGGGTGTGGACCAGATAAGTATGACGATAGAATATTTTTCCATGATAGGGAAATATCACTAAGCCACCCTAATTGTAGTGATCGAATTGTATACTCAGTAGAGAATCCAAGTTTGTATATTTGTGCTTTATTGGGTGTAATAGAGGAGGAAGGTGAGTTGAATTGGGTTTTCATAGTTAGAGAATTTGTAGATGTTTTTGAGCCTGTTACATGACTATTTCCAAAATGAGAAATTGAGTTTCGAATAGATCTTGGACCTTGAACTGAAACCATAGTAGATTGTCTAGCAGAATGACACCTACTAAGATGAAAGATTTAAAGGTGGAGTTGGTGGACTTAGAATGCAAAAGTTTTATTAGACCAAGCAGTTCGCCTTGGGGACGGGGTGTTTGTGATGATACCGGATGGGTTGTTAAGATTGTGTATTGATTATTGTAAGTTGAATGAAAAGACGATAAAGAGCTGATATCCCCCACCAAGGATGAGGATTTATTTGATCAATTGAGTGGAGCCAACCCAGTTGGATTTGGTGAAAGAGTTCCATCAACTAAGGGCAGTGGAAGACAATATTCCATTGATGGTGTTTACAACAAGATACAGTTCATATGAGTGGTTAGTAATGCCATTTGGATTCACTAATGCACCTGCTTTCTTTGTAGACTTAATGAACCGAATTTTCGGAGAGTACTCGGATAAGTCTATATTGGTATTCATAGATGATATTTGACATATTCTAAGGATGACAGAGATCATAAGGTTTATCTTAAAATAGCGCTTTAAACGCTTAGGCAGCATCAGTTAAAAGTGAAGTTTCGAAGTGTCTTTTTTGGAAGGTGGTGAAATTTCTTGGTCATGTAATCTCAAAAAAAGAGTTGTTATAGATCTAGCTAAGATAGAAGTAGTTAATAACTAAAGATACCCAAGACGGTGACTGGGGTAAAGAGTTTTCTTAGACTTGCTGACTACTATCAGAGATTCATCAAGGATTTCTCTCGTATCACGGCTTCGATGACTAAGCTAACAAGGAAGGACGTGAAGTATGTTTGGATTGATAAATGCGAGGGGCATTCTAGAAGCTAAAATATTTATTGACCATCGCGCCCATGTTAGTAGTTGTAAATGGGAATCAGGATTTAGTGGTTTATACTGATGTGTGTGGAATAAGATTAGGATTTGTGTTAATGCAGATAGGTAAAGTGATTGCCTACTCTTCTTGATAGCTCAGATCACATGAATTTAGGTATCCAACCATGACATGGAGTTAGCCACCGTAATATTTGCTTTGAAGGTGTGGAGATATTACCATTTGGGAGAACTATTCGAGTTGTATATGGATCACAAGTCTTTAATATACTTATTCTCTCTGAAAGATTTGAATATGAGACAACATAGATGGTTGAGATTTTTAGCTGCATACAATTTTGAAATTGAGTACGCACCAAGGAAAGGAAGAAAAATTATAGATGCGCTTAGTAGAAAATATCAAAATGTAGCATTAGCTATGTTGGCAGAGTGGAAGGATCTAGAAGCATTAACTACTTGTAGTGTGCAGTTAAGATTGATTGCCAATTCTAGTTAGAATTTTGCAGTGTTATTTTGTTTGGAAGTTCGACCAATATTGATCAAAAGAATTGCTTCTAAACAAGAGATGATCCATTGCTAGCCGAAAGAATTAGAAGACTGGAAGGTGGAGCCGAGATTGATGATTTGAAATATTTTTATCTTGACCAGAATGAATGGTTGAGAAAGAAGGAACAATTATGTGTTCCCGATGTTGGTGACTTAAGGAATGATGTTCTTAGGGAATGTCATCGACCGAAGTTTACTATTCATTCTGGAGGAATCAAGGTGTATCGGGATATGAAGAGAAGTTTTTTCAAGGAAGGTATGAAAAAGGATGTAGCCTTATGGATAAAATAGTGTCTGAGTTGCAGCAGGTGAAAGCCGAAAATCAGAAGCAGAGTGGATTCCTTCAACCTTTTAATATACTAGTTTGGAAATGGGATTCAATATCTATGGATTTCATAGACGGGTTGTCAAGGTTGAATAAGGAAAATGAAAGTATTAGGTTATAATAGACGGACTGACTAAGAGTGCGCACTTTATACCTGTTAAGCTGACAAAGACAGCGCCTATTTTAGCTAAATTATTCATGAAGAATATAGTTAGACTATAGGGGATTCCTAGTAGTACAGTCAATGATAGAAATTATTTATTCACTAGCAAATTCTGGAAGTGTCTACAGGAAGTACTAGGTAACAAGCTTAGGATGAGTACCACTTATCTCCCACAGACAGATGGGCAGACAGAGAGAGTCAATAAGGAGCTTGAAGATTTGTTGAGAGCTTGTGTACTAGATTTTAGTAGGTCGTGGTAAGAGCATTTGCATTTGGTTGAGTTTTTCTATAATAATAATAATCATCAGACCAGTATATGAATGGTGTCCTTTGAAGCTTTATACGGCAGGCCGTGTAACTCACCTGTATTGGCTAGAGATCAGAGATAGATTAATTCTTAATCCGGATATGCTAAAAGAAGCCGTAGAAAAGATTGAGTTCATTCAGCTAGAATAAAGAAAGCTCAATCTAGGCAGAAAGTTTATGTAGATAAAAGATGGAAGGATTTAGAGTTCTTGGGTAGAGATCGTGTTTTCGTCAAAATGTCACCGATGAAGGGCATGGTAAGATTTGGGATATCAGAAAAATTGGCACCATGGTTTGCTGGACCGTTTCCTATTATAGAAAGAATCGGGAAACTCACTTACAGGATAGAGTTATTGAGCATTTTGGTAGGAATCCATAATGTTTTCCATATTTCTCATTTAAGGAAGTGTGTTTGAGACCCAGAAACAACTATAACTCTGATTAATTGGAAGATTTAGTAGTATAATCAGATCTGACTTTTGTGAGACAACCAATTCGAGTTGTAGCGAGAGATGAGAAGAAATTAAGCAACAAGAAAGTCAAATTAGTGAAAGTCCAGTGGAGTGGCGACGAGAGATACTATACTTGGGAAACAGAGGGCAGGATCAGAGACGCTTATCCTAATTTGTTTGATGGTATGTTTTACCTCTGTATTCGAATGTTTGATGTATGTACTTCATCGTAATTTCGAGGATGAAATTCTTTAACGAGGTAAGTCTGCAACAACCTTAATTTTAATTAACATTATTTAGTGATTTAATTGGGTAAATTAAATAAAATAATGTAAAAGGTTATGAAGATTGGGATTTGGTAATTTACTGGGGTTGTGGCTTAATGAATGAGTTAATAAGAATGATTTAAAACTTAATAAGGAGGAATATATGCTAAAGACAAAATGAGAATAGATCCAAATTACTAGACATAAACCCTTATTCTCTTATTTCCTCCTTTATTTCATTCATTTACAAGCAAAAGTAAAAGAGTAAAGCCGACCATAACAAAGTGCTTCAAGAGAAGTAAAGCTAGGGAAGACAATATCAAAGCTTAAGCGAATCAAACTAAATACAAATCTTAACCTTCTTAAACCATTTAAGGTGAATAATAGCTATGCATCTCATTTTTTAATTATTATTTTCTATTTTAAGTATAAATTTGATTCTTTTGCTCGTATTATGCCATGCTATGATAGTCTGAATGATTATATGCTTATTGGCCAATTTATGGAATTTATTTATGAAATTAAGTGATATGTTTGAGTTAGAAAACCTATAACATAATACTCAGATGACTTGAGATTTTGATACAATGTTAGAAACAATATTTTAGAAGTGGTCTTTTTTATTTCATAACTTTATGATTTAATGAGAATATTTGGTGAATTTTCTAAGGTTGAAAAATGAGATATTTTAGATTTTAATTACTTAAAACAATTAAATTACATTTTTGGTCTCGAAATTATTATATGTTAAAGGATATAATAAATTGGAGTTATTATGATTTTTGAGTATTTTTTCCAAGTGTTTATGATTTAATATGAATTAATTGAGCTAGAAAAACTTAATTACTCTATTAAAATATTAATATTAATATATGGTTTGTTGCAATGTTTTGGAAATGAAAAATCCGCTTCATTGAATTTTTTTGGAAAAGATTTTGATAAAGAAGTTTGTTATGCAATAGAATTTTGCCAATACAAAGAGCTGGTGAAAAGAAATCACTTTGAATAGTAAAATTACAGTTTTTAGGCTATTTACGACTTTGCCACTTCAAAGTCATGGTTGCCGAAGTCCATGATTCCGCTATTATATGTCACCAACCTTAATGGATACATAGGATATCACTCTAGATGATACGGAATAAATTCAGGAAGGTTGGAGTCGACATCAACATAGATACCATCGACATCATGAGCTTCGAAGAGAATGATGTCACCTGTTTCACTCAAACAATTTAACCATGCCGCTTTTATCCATATTGATGTCGATGAAAGCAATGCCGCTTATTTTTGTTAATGATACTAACTCCATTGGTTTCGAAGTGATTTATAGCGGCAATAATGATGCCGCATTTTTTATACCTATTGACCTCGACAATATAGGAAAATATGCCGCTTTTAGCTATATCGACGTCGTTGATAACGGTGCCTCCTATATTCAAATTCATAGCTTTTCGAAGAAGGGTATGGTACCGCTCCTATTAACTTCGGCTTTAATGAAGCCGCTTATTTTTCTTTAGGGCATTTGATGCCAAGATTTAACTATGTCGACATTAAGCTTTAAGACCTTAAACTAAGCAGACTATGTTATATATCCTACGACGTCAACACACTATGAAGTGCGATGTACATATTAACAGCCTATGGCCTTATGTTTTGTAAGTTATAGATTTTAACTTACTTTTATATGGAAGAGGGATGAAGTCCCTTAGTGGCGATGAGGTCGTTGAGCTTTATCAGTATATAAGATTTATAGTTTTGGCCTTATGGCCTATGTTTAAGGGGCGAAGACCCCCATTGACTTCGAAATTTATCAATAAAGATTTATGAAAGCATGTATCATGGTATAATTATTTTGGATAAAGTAAAGGGCCGTATTTTCCTTATTTCGAAAGTATGATTTCAAGGGTTAAATATTATTAAGGACACATTTTCAAAGAAATAGAAAAGGGTATTTAGGCCAAAATTTTACTAGAGAATTATTACTCTTATCACTTTTCGATAGATCGTGATTGGGTGAATTGACTCAGAGATTAGAAGACTAGATGTGACAGGTGTATGATGGCACCTTATACTTCGACTATTAGCCCCTATCTGATATAAGTCCAAAATTCTAGTGCGTAGGGCTTTGTCAAGGGTAAGACCAAAAGTAGATGTACGCACATAAATGAATACATAAAGATAGATAGATTATAGGTTGGCTTGTAAATCCTTTAGGTTCATAGTAAGCCCAGCAAAACTATGAGATTGACGGATGGTCGGGTAAAAACTAGAATAAGTGTACTTGAACATACCGTCCAATTTTCTTCTAAAGTCAATTAGAAAATTTGGTATATCTGGTAGGCTTGAGTCAGCCATGTAGGTTGGTAATAACCTTATGAAAACTAAACATTGGAACAGATAGTCCACTGATTTGACGGATAGTCATGATTACCTATGTAGCATGCTTACACATTATTATTTATATTGTTTATTATAACTAGTTTGGTTATAGGACTTTGATTTGCAAAAGATATATTTTAAAAAGGGATATTAATGAGGGGAAAACTAGTTCCACTCATCGGCGTGGTCTCATTAGATATCCATAAATCGAGATGAAATATTATTATTCACACCAGACTTTTTGTCTGACTCGAAGTTTATGTTTTTCCCTTAAACTCTCATGTGCTCAAATGTTGATTTGAATAGGTCAAGAGTATGGGCTTTATTGGTAAAGTAGGTTTTAGCGAATAAAGCTTTCAGAGACATGCAGGAGGCAAAGCTAGCTAAGTGGAAGTTTATCTATTACCATTATCCGATGTGTTATGTTAGTTGTTGTATGAATGTATTGATTGTAAAAGTATCCATCTATTTACTAACTTTGATCAACCAAGGGAGCATCTACATATGTCACTCTTGGAGTATTTTGTAATAAATATTTCACTGAACCTGGGCTACATTTGGGATTATGTGACGAATATGGAATATTATCTTTAAATGAAATGTGAAAGTTTGCTTTGAAACAGTGTTTAAAATTATTTCATATTCTTATGCTTCACCATTAATATGACCATATTTTGACTGGAAATTGTTCCTATAGATTACTGCAATATTTGTAGCGCTTAGTTTTGGGCCTCAAAATGGAGGTGTTATACAAGCAATCCGGGCTTCGGATGAGATCAAATGCGGATTCTTGCCTGCGATTTTCAGTGGACCCACCTTGAAACAGTTCCAAAGCTATCCACCAAACTCTTAGGAACAGCTAATCACAGAATTCTTCACACAATTCTTTGCTTTGAATGATACTAGAACATGACTAAGTTTACTCCCAAACTATTAGCGAATAAATTCGTTAACGCCAAAAATATACAATAAGCAGAGTTCTATCGAGGAGTGGTTATACTAAGACTAGTTTAAGTCATTGGCATGCATTGAGATCAAGTCCATGCCGATGTCATGCACATTCGAAGCTAAAATTTGGATCATGTTGAGAATCATATTCGGTTAGTATGCAAGTCAATATGCAAGTCAATATACAAGTCAATATGCAAGTCTCAATCTAAGAGTTAACTTGTCAAATACGTTATGCAAATCTCAAGTCATAGACGAGTTGATAAACAAGTTATGAGTCATGGTCAAATTGATACGCATGTCACAAGTTCAAATCAAGTCAATATGCTATGCAATTGTTCAATATCCAATTCCTTATGTGCACAAGGTTCAAGTGTTGCAGTCGGCAAAAATCCCATAATTGATTTAGGGTTACAAAGTGAAAAATGTAAGAAGTATAGAAAGAATGAAATCCCTTTCCACAAAGCCCTTAAGCCCATATTTATAGAATTAGAAAAGCGGCGCGGGCTTCGGCAAACTTGGCTTCGGCATGATTGGCGTTGACATGCTTAGCTCCAGCAATCATCAATGTTGAATAGTGCTGGGCTTCGTCTCTGTTCCTTTAGTAGAGATCTACAATAACAATGGAGTATGGAATTAATGGCTTCTGTCATGATAGGCGACTTCCTTTATGATTAGTTGTTGATACTAGCTTGATTTGATGTGGGTATGGAGTAATTCCAATAAATGGCGGCACCGGTAGTTTTGAGGATATTGATGGCGTCCACCATCAACATCGCTTGCTTAGATTCACAACGCTCCCAAATGTTGATGAAATGCGCTGTTTGAAAGACGAAGTGCAATGTTGACCATTGGTGACATCGATAATGGATGGTGCTGTCATTTCTTAGTAGTTTCATTTAGAAGTGACATTGAGCATTAACGACAAGCATGGTGAATGTCGAGAAAGTGTAACTTGTTTTAATATAATATCAACACCAATGATTCTCGATGTCAATATTCAATGGCTGATGAAGTGCGACAACATACATAGCATTACTTGGTAGTTGATATGGAGGAGTTACATTGTCGACGAGCTTGTTTGGTAACAACAGATGAATAGTGGTGCCGATAGAACTCAGCATCAATGAAATACGCTATAAATTACATCGACACTCACTGATGGCTTATGATATTTGATTGTATTCGATACTATTACAATCTTTTATCGATGATGGGTGGCATCCTATTACTTCAGTGTCGACCTATCCTTATATTTTCGATGTTGATCATTGGTTTCATTAGTGTATCATTGATTACATGTCTTTGATAATAATTATGGAAAATATCGTGAACAAAGAGCAGTTCTACGTCATGAAATGCGACGTCAATGCTCTAAAGCATCGAGCTTTATTGGCGCTAATGGTATTCATGTCATCCCATGGTTCTTCGGCTTCATCCATCATAACTCTTACGTTGGTGTAGACACTGTTACTTTAGCACTACGTACTGAAGGGAATTGAGGTTAGGTAGCACATCAAACTCCTTTGACGACAATAACGGTAGTAACATTTGCCCTTCTAGTGTAGAGCAGCCATTGACTTTTAAAGTTAATAGTCTTGACATTTTATTTTGCCACCTTTTGGTCTTCTCTCATTGTTCTTAACCGTTTGTTTAAAATAAATCCAAAGTTCTCGTGCGTCGATTTCTTTCTATAAATATATGTGCCTCTTCTCCTTTCTACATTTACCTGCAATTGATAGTTCAAGCAAGAAACTAGAAATTTCTTAGAAAATTTAAACTTCTTTAATTCTTAAGAATTTGATTCTCATTCATGTACGACTTTCATTTCAAATCGATTTAATTGTGATGCCGGTTCAAACAATCAGGTTTTAAGACTGCTATTAGGGTTTGATTTGGGGGTTTCGTTAATTTTAACTTGATTATCAACGTGTTAAGGATTGAGATTACAAATTTTTTATCGCTGGATGTCATATGTTTGTATTAACCTTGAATTAATTAATTATGCATCGACGCCGACCTGAATGTTTGGGGCTTTTAGCTTAACGATGAAGCGGGTAGCTTATTAAATCTGAATCCATTACTATTTAGACTTGAGTTGGTATTAACATTTATGACACCACTGGAAGATTTAACATAAATACTCGATATTGACTAAATTGGTTTTGATATTAATCGATATTGGTGTGAAAAACTAATATGATCTAGGTATATCGATCAATGTAAATGACTTATTAAACCTAAATCTCGATATTGACTTCCTCCATATCATCATCGGTCATTTATGACATTGTTATGATGTCCGACATTGATGGTGTTTGACATCGCTATGATACTTGAAATTTATAAAACATTATATTATCTTGTTATTCCATTTAGCTAATATTCTTGGTACAAAATTTTCATATTATAAATAAGAAGAGTGAAAAATGATGACCTACTTTGAGTTACAGATGTTATTATTATCTAGGATGCCTAAGTCGATCAGATGCGACATCATTAAAATCAGTATTGATTAAAATCAATGTTGTAATACTAGTATGACCCTCATCATCAATAAAGTCTTTTATTAACCTGTCGCCTCAATAGTACAAGACTTTTATATTGCTAGTAGACTAATATGAAATGCGATGATCCCTTATTGTTGTGAGGAAATGTACATCAATTAGATGCACCATTATTTATTGATGTCATCTGCTTTCGTTATTGATTTTTGAACTATAAATTGATATCGTCGGTCTTATTTTTTTGTTGTCGTTGTTTTGATATCGTTGCTTACTATATCGTTATTTTTACATGCTATAAGTTGTTTGACTAATGCATATCAACCCATGTCGTCGTCATTCACCGATGTCGATGGCCTTTATCGTTTTGACGTTAGCCACAGTAATAATATTTACTAATATTTATGAGATAAACGATGTGATATTCGACGTCGATAAAGTTCTTAATTTATCACCTTAATAACGTAAAACTCCCATATTAGAAGTGATTAAGATGAGATGTGTTAAGCTTCTACTATTAAACGTGACCTTACTTAATCATAAATAGTGTTGTTTACTTTCATCGTCGATGTTTAGCTTATTACCAATAGTTTATTATTTGCTACCATTGTTCTATAGCTATCTTTAATATTATAAGTTAAGCTCATTTTGACATTTATTTTCCGACTAGCAGATTATCAACTCACTCCATCTTTATTTATTAACGTCGACAATCTTCCTTACTTCAACACTGGTTATAGTAGCAGTGTTCAGCATGGCTTTATGACATCCATCATTGTCATAACCAATGACTTATGTTTATTAACGTCGTGTAACCTTTTTTATTTAATTTTCATACAACTTCTTCATGGGACTTTCTCATTAGAATTCAATTTAGTGTCATTTAAGAGTTGTTATCTTGTGAGTAACACAAGCTTTATTACTTAGACAGCAGATAGGTTACTTGGATAATAATTTTTAACTTATCATGTGGTAAATATTTTAAATAATATAAGCATTGTTCTTTTCCTATATTTGGAATAATATCACACGGTAGGATGGAAGGTCAACAAGTTAGCAAGAAGCCCAAAAAAAAGTCCAGCAAGGGGCCTAAACCTTTTCCTCGATTAGCAAGAAAGGAGACAATCTTTTGAGCCCATCATATACAATGACCCAAGAAGAAGCGAACTCTATTCTTGAGCAGTTTGGCATTACAGGGATTGAAGCCATCCCAATCGGCCCTGCATATAACATCTATAACCTACTAGAGGGATATTTTGCCTTTACTCCCATACACATCTAGCATACCGGTTATCTTCTTTTTCTAGCTTTCTCCAAAGATATCTGGAATAATTGGCATCGCACCAATACAATCTTGCCAAACTCCTATGCATATTTGACTTGCTTAGAATCTTTTTCTTGAAAGGCATGACTCCCCAAGCTTAGTGCTAAAATTCTCTATTCGATAGCTGGCCATACTAAGGTGGATGAACAATTATACCATCAATTGTATCGAATTCATCCTCACTCAAAAAGTAGGATTTCTGAGGGTGTCAATAAGGCAAGAGGATGTGAAACTCGGTTCTTCTTTGTCAAGCGCTTTTCAAACATCAGAGGTACATTCTCTGTAGCTAGTAAGATTCTCATCCTTAGTTACCCTATGTTTGTTTATTATTTTTTATTGATAAGTTTTTGTTCTCATATTCTACTCCTAAGAAGCTAACCTTAGATGACCAAGCAATTGTGCTGTCTTTAACTCAAGTGCTAGAGAAGATAGGGAATATGCTAAATTTGTTAACTCCAACCAAGCTTCTTAAATATTCTATTATTTTAGACCACCACAAGATCCTGTGTGAACCTCCCATGGTGAAATATAATGCTCGGGGGAAACGTTCGTTGGTGACTGGCAAGTCAAAATCCTTTACTACCAATTCTCTAATTCAATATGAACGTATTGGTAAATTTCAATTTAATTAAAATAGAATCCCCGATGCTACCAGTTTACTAAATTTTCCTTTCACTTCAGTCTCGTATGCTCATCATTGCTCCCAAGGAAGCAAGAGTAAAATATGGTGTTTCCAAAAAGACGAAAAGTAAAGATGAAGCTTCAGTTCTGTCTCAACCAATCAAACCCGTTTCTATTAAAAGCTTCATTGCCAAAGCCATTGAGGCATAGAAGAAGAAATAGGAAATGATGCTCTTATTGACATTCCTCCTTCCCCTTGGAGTTAGAAGTCTAAATTTGAGAGTGAATTTTATCCCGTTGTCGTGGATGAGGAGGAGCATGTAGATATTGATTCACGTTCCAAGGTGATGAATTTAGATAAAGCTCCGGAAAAACCAATGGAGGCTCAGACTCCTAATCGCCTCCTGAATATTGCTTTTCCTAACTCCCCAGAATCTATTAGCCGCATGAGTGCTGATTTTGATTTGCTTCTTTCTCTAAATGATCCTATTCCATCAAAAGCTTAGACTTAGTCCTCAACGATGCCTTCTAAAGAACTCACTCCACTGGCCATTCAATCTCTCTCCATCACTTCTCCTGGAACATCGTAGCCTCCAGCTTATTTTGATGATGACCTTTTCTTTGTTCTTAAACAACTTATATCAGTTGTTTTTCTGTTTACTTAGTTAATCTTAACTTTATAGATTTCATTCTGACTTAGATGGGTTAT
This sequence comes from Allium cepa, assembly GCA_030765085.1. Classification (NCBI taxonomy): domain Eukaryota; kingdom Viridiplantae; phylum Streptophyta; class Magnoliopsida; order Asparagales; family Amaryllidaceae; genus Allium; species Allium cepa. The sequence continues at coordinate 422,845,624 of CM060938.1, read as the reverse complement.
ATATTCTAGGTAAGAAAATGTATATTTCTTCTTCGAGACACTTCTCGAGGGCCCTCAAATGAAGTGGCCGAGATTAAAGAAAAGATCTGTCACTTAACAATAGTATTATTGACATACTATGGCTAGAGATGAGGCTATTCTTGAAAAGGACAAAGTTGCTTCCTCTCTTAATGAGGAAAAGAAAGCTAAGCAGTTGTTGGAAGAGGAAATGAAAAACTTGAAAGCTGACCTTAAGGTGGCAAATAAATTTAAATCGGATCTTGAGAAGGTAATCGAGGAAAAGTTCAAGCTAGCTAAGAAGAACAGGTTGCTTGAAGACTAGCTGCAAAGGAAGTCTAGTACCTTGGCTTGTTCGAATAACATTTCCATTGATGCTAAGATAAAAGTCACTTCCTTAATGTTTCTCTTCCTGAAATCTCTGAAAAGTGTTACAAAGATGCTTTTTATGTGGCTTTGGCTAATAATATCCGAAAATGCTCAAATTTGGACTTTCCATCCCTTCCACACTTGAATGAGAAATTCAAGAGAAAGCTCAGCCTTAGGATAAGGACAGGAAGAACCTTGAAGAAGAATTTTCCTGTTGAAGAGGAAATTGATGCAGAAAAATGGCTAACCTTTGATGATGTTCCTATTGATGAAGAGACAAAACCTGATGAAGAAGAGGACGACGACCACGACAATAATGATGATCATGATGATAACCAAGATGATGGTCGTGATAATGACAATGGTAGTGACAGTGGAGGTAATGGAATGGGCCCACGTGGACAACCAGATGATAAAGATGGATCTGGTGATGCTAACCCAGACTTAATTGTCCAGGATGCAACAATTGCCAATATACCTGATCCTCCAAGGAAGGATTCCACTAAGAAAGGCAGTGCTCCCCAATGCCACCCGAGGGAAAAGAAAAAAAATTCTTCATCTTCAATTCCACTTTCTCAGGTATGGATCTATCTATTAAAACACTTTAAGTTATCAAGTAACCCACAGTTAATACATTGATTACTTTTAGTTAAAGAGAAAACCGAAATACCATTATGGTATTATGCTTGAAAAGAAGCATATGGAAATAAACTGGTTGAACGAAGAATTAGATAGACAATTGAAAGAGTACAACGAATTGTCTAAAAATTATGAGAATCTTACAACCAATGCATCAAAACTAAGACACTTTAAAGAAAGGGAAGTTGCTAGATGGATGAAGAGGGCATGCCTTTATGGGGAAAACTTTTAGCGAAAATGAAAAACTGATGATTTTTTTGGATGTCGATTGATGACATGCATACTTTGGAAGAGTTTCTTTGTAGAGCCTATTCTAAGGGTAAGTTCGTTGACTTCTCCTATTTAGGCGACAACTACAGAGGTTTTCTTAGATGCTTTTATCGTAGATACTTAGATGAGCATGCGTCCGATCCTCACCCTGGAGTGTGCAGAACTTCCTAGAGTTTCATCTATCCCTCTTTCTTCTTTTTCTCTCTCCTCGGAAAAACTCAAATATAATAGAAAAATATTTATTTCCGAATTATATAAGAACTCGATTTTATATGAACCTGAGTGATTGTTAATTGTATTATGTAACTCAAGTAGCTCATAGACTTTTCTCCTTTTGTTTTTCTTTTGTTTAGTCTAATTTTCATACTTTACATAGATTAGGGAAAATTCAAGTAGTCCTGTTTCTATGAAATTATTGAGTAAGTTTGTCAAGCTAAAGAGGGATTTTAAGGAGAATTCTTCAATTTTTAGGACGTCTCAGTTAGAATACACTATTTTCTTAGAGATCTTAAAGAAATCTATATGTGATTCCCTCATTTCTGCTTTGACTTCTTTGGTGATGAGAAAGACAGACTACTTATAGAAATCCGAACTTATCATGCAAAATTAATATGTGTCGTGCTAACTCTCTGATTGGGGAATGAGATTATCATTGATTCCCTCCGGTTTATACTTTAGAAGGAACTAAAGCTTACTTTGATTCTTCCTTTACCTTATCGTTGGGTCATTTGAAAGAGTTAAAATCATAGTTTCAAAACTTTGAATATCAACTGAATGTTTAAACATAGAATTATGATGTAACTTGATTTTATTTTTCATTTGTAAACTTTATTATTATCAATGTAAAAGCTTATTTCCATGTGTTGATTTTTATTTACTTTGATAAGGAAAACCAACTAGCACTCACTCTGAATCCTACAGATGTTCTTTCATGAGTAATTGGAATTACAGATAGATTGGTTGCTGACACTGAAAAAAGGAAGTTCTTCCAAGATGCTTCAGCTTTGTGGTTTTCGAACAACTCTAATGCTCAGGAATGGCATAGGAAATACAATCAATTAAGGTTAATGTTTAGAAAGAAAAAGGTAGTAACCTCGAGCTTAGTGTATCGGGTTGACGAGAAGATCAAAGAATCTCAAGCATTGTAAGAAAAGACACGGTTTTAATTTTCTAAACCCTTAGTTGAGATTGATGCTAAAATGGCCAAATTATATCAATGAATAAATGATCTTGAAGTGGAATTAATGAAAAGTCAAGTGTCTTATCAATATCTAGAACTTATTGCGAATAGAGGCATTCTAGCCTTCCTAGTCCTACTCCAGGACAAATGACAGGATCTAAATCTCTTACTTGCCAAGAATTTCCTACTTTATTAACCACCTCCAAGTTTGTACAACGAAATGATCTCTAGCTGGAGTAGTCGAGTTAATTTTGAATGCATGCAATACTTCAACAAGAAGTGGAATGAAAAGGTATCTCAATGCTTTAACGAATATGAATGTAAAGTTCAAAAGCTTGAGCGTGAGAAATACACTCTTAGACAGAGTTAAAGGATGTGGCTCAAACTTTTGGACATGGCCATTTGCCACATTACTGATCCTTTACTTGCCAAGGATCCATAGAAAACAACACGCAACCTTGAGCTTTAGTAATGATTTGCTTTAAATAAACTTTTCTTTTATCTGATTTATTTACCTGTAAATTTGTACACGATGTATTAGATTGTAATTAATTTTTTTTAGGAATTAATATTACCTCGGTTGTAGTTTTGAATCAGATACCGATTCTTACTTGAAATCACTCGACGACCACTATTTTGCTTTTTTATGTGTTTTGAGCCTTTGACGTATAACTAGCTATATAGAAATATGTATTTCCATTGATAGATAATCAACAGATTGTTTTGTAATGGAGATTCTCATGAAATGAATACAATATTGAATCGAGGATTGATTTAACGATGCTCTGCCACAAAAAATCCTTCTACCAACAATTTGAATAGATGTTCAGAGAGCTACTCTACCCATATAGAAATAGAAGACAAAAATACCTATTCGGTAATAAATGAAGACCAGAAAATCTTATCTGACAATTATAAAAGAAGACCAGAATTCCGCATCTGGCGATATTAATAAAAGACTAGAAATCTATATCTGGCGATAATAGTAAAAGACCGTAAATATATATATCTGGCGATAATAGTAGAGGACTAGAAATCTATGTCTGGCAATAATAGAAAATCAGAAATCCATATCCAGCGATAATAATAAAAGACCAGAAATCCATATCTGACGATAATAATAGAAAACCAGAAATCCTTATTTGGCGATAATAATAGAAGATCAGGAATCCTTATTTGGTAGTTGAAAATTACATTTGCTGGGAAGCATAAATAACTCACATTTAATGGGAACTTCCTTTAGAAGATTTGATTGATTTGAAGCACTATTTGACTCAGATTTTAATAAATCTTCCTCTATAAGATTGATTGATTTGGAGCACTATTTGGCCTGGATTTTGGTAGATCTTCCTCTAGAATATTCGATTGATTTAAAGTGCTACTTGGCTTGGATTTTGATAGATCTTCCTCTAGAAGTCTGACTGATTTAGAACACAAGTTGGGTCGGATTTTGATTGATTTTCCTCCAGAAGATTGATTGATTTGGAGCATTAGTTGGCTCAGACCCCTTATCACTGTCTTAGATGATGATTTATGTCTGTTGTTGGTGTGTTTGGTTAGCTATCTTGACCAAGACCAAAGACTTACCCGACCTTCCTCTAGGAGGCGCTTTAGTAAGGCATTTGATGATGGCACTAAAGGCTGGCTCGGCGTCTTAGATAGGCCAAAGTCTTACCCATCCTATCTCTAGGAGGCACTCTAGTGAGGCCTTTGACGACATCACTAAAAGATGGTTTGGCGCATTTGTGAGGCCTTTAATGATGATACTAAAGGCTTATTCCATCCTCCCGCTAGAAGGCGCTTTGGTAAGGACTTTGATGATGACACTAAAGGCTTGTTTGGTGCTTCAATGAGGCCTTTGATGGCGGCAGTAAAGGCTTACTCTGTTCTTCCTCTAGAAGGTGCTTTGTCCATGCCATCCCATCAAGGGACAAAGGCTTTAGCCCCTTACTACCATTTTGGGCGGCAGTTTAAGCTTTCCATCATTTTTAGGAGAGTTTTACTCCTCATCAATGTAGATACACTTATTTTGTTTAGAAACGCTTTCTTTATCACTGATTTGTTTAACATCTTTGTACAAATTCGTCAACCTTTTCTTGTCCTAAGAGATTGTTGAATATTCCCTCCAAGCTTGGAAGTGATTGGTGTCATGACCGTTAGAGCGGTGGTAATGACAATACAATCCTTCGAGATTCATTTCATTGTTTGGTCGCTTCTTTTCCGAAGGTCAATAGTTGAGCTTATCCTTAGTCAAGAGATAAATGTTTTTGTAGGAAGTGGTAAGAGAGAAGTTCTTAAGAAGTCGTAGTCTTTTGAAAGTTGATTTAGAATTCCTTTTGGCTTTCTTCTGCATGATAGGCTCCTTAACTTCCATAACAAGCTTTCTCTTTAAAGAATCTTTAGTTTTACCCAGTCCTTGGGAATGGTTGAGGACATTTTCCCACTTTCTAGTGAATCGATTGAAGTCTCTCTCTATTTCCTCTTCAAAAATGGTCCCTTTGTCCTTAAGTTGAATCTCCCCTTTTATTTTCAAGAAGATGATATCTCTTTCGATCTACCTTCCTGGGGCGAAGATCGGTATTGGACCAATATGAAATGGATTCATACTCTACTTTTTTGGATTGTAAGGAACAACTTGTTTCCTTTTTTCTTTCATAACTTATAGTGCCATAATCCTCAATGTTTGTTCTATACGAAGCCGGAGGTCATTAATAGTTCGGTAAGTTGGCCTAGTGATTGAGGCTCAGAGGATCCTTGTTTGGAGATTTCAACATGATTAGTTGGCATGACTAAGCAGAAATTAGTTGATGTGATTAATTGGTTTCAAAAGTCAAAGGTAGGTTAGCTTGGAGATGTATTTGGTAGGGCCAAGTACTTTAATCCTTAAATATGCACGCTAGGGTAGTACAACTTTGGGTTTTACCGGAGTTGGAGGTTCGAGCCCTTCTTTTAGCGCCAAAATGTTAATAAATAAATTCATTAACCCCAAAAGTATATAGAAAGTAGAGTTTTATCGAGGAGAGCTTATAGAAAGACTAGTTTAAGTCGTTGGTATAGCTTGAGATCAAGTCCAAGTGATGTCGTGCACATTCGAACACGAAGTCTGGCTCATGTTGAGAATCATATTCAGTCAGTATGCAGGTCAACATGCAGGTCAATATGCGAGTCAATATGCAAGTCGATATGTTAGTCTCAATCCAAAAGTTAACTTGTCGAATATGCTATGTAAGTCTCAACTCATAGATGAGTAAATACACAAGTTATGAGTCATAGTCAAATTGATATGCAAAGTCATAATTTCAAATCAAGTCAATATGATATGCAATTGTTCAATATCAAATCCCCTATGTGTACAAGGTCCAAGTATTATAATTGGCAAAAATCTCCAAATTGATTTAGGGTTATAAAGTGAAAAATGTAAGAAGTCTAGAAAGAATGAATTCCCCTTCCACAAAGCCCATATTTATAGAGGTAGATAAACGGAATGGGCTTCGGAAAATTTGTCTTCAGCATGCTTACCTCTGGCAATCATCGATGTTGAATAACGCTGGGCTTCCTCTCTATTCCTTTAGTAGAGATTCATGTTAATAATAGACTATGGCATTGACAGCTTTTGTAATGATAGCCGACGTCCTTTATGATTAGGTGTTGATACCCATTTGGGTTGAAGCAAGTATGAAGCAATTCCAATAAAAGGCGGCATTGGTAGTTTTGAGGATAGTGACGACATCTACCATCAACATTGCTTACATATTTGCATGACGTCCCCAAATGTTGATGAAATGCATTGTATGAAAGAAGAAGTGCGATGTTGACCATTGGAGACATCAATAATGATGGTGCTGTCATTGCTAGCGACATCATTTGGAAATGGCATTGAGCATTAACGACGAGTGGCGTAAATGTTGAGAAAGAGTAATTTGCTTTAGTATAATATTGGCACCAATGATTCTTGGCATCGATATTCAGTGGCTGATGAAGTGTGGCAACATACATTACATTATTTAGTAGTTGATATGGAGGAGTTACACTATCGAAGAGCTTGTTTTGGTAACAACAGAAGAATAGTGTCACCAATAGAACTCAATTTCAATGACATACGCTATAGGTTACATCAACACTCATTGATTGCTTATGATGTTTGATTGTATTCGATACTATTGCATTTTTTTAACGATGAAGAGTGGCATCCTATTCCTTCGATGATGATCTATCCTTATGTTCTCGATGTTGATCATTGGCGCCATTAGTGTATCATTGATTACATGTCTTTGATGATAATAATGCTAAACGTCGTGAACAAAGAGCGATTCTACATTATGAAAGGCGATGTCAATGCTCTAAAGCGCTGAGCTACATTGATGCTAATGGTATTTATGTCATCCCGTGGTTCTTCAGCTTCGTCTATCATAACTCTTACATTGGTGTTGACACTATTACTTTGGCACTGCTTATCGAAGCGACATCGAGGTAAGGTGGCACGTCGAACCCCTTTGATGATAATGATGGTAGTAGCATCGACTTTAGGCAAGGAAGAGGAGAATCTCTGAAGGATTATTGCAAAAGATTTAATGACATAGTGGCCCGATGCAAGAACATGATAGATGAAACCAAGTTGGTTGCTATCACTTTAGCATTGTGGAAGAATACACCATTTTGGGGAAATCTATTGGTGCAAGAGTGCAAATCTCTAAACGATTTCTTTTTTCGAGCTTGAGGAGAAATTTGAATTAACGAATCAAAGGGAACTATCATAAAGAACCCCGAATGGATTGGTGATAACAAGAAGTTCACTCTGGCCAAAAGATTGAAGAAGGAACTTCAAGTGATGGAAGCATATCACCTAACTCATTTATATGCTCAAATCTATGCCATGACTCAAGACCAAAGCTCATACCCTTCAAGAAGAGGGAAGGAGCCAAAAAGTTATCGAGGAGGAAAATATTGTAGCTACCATTGGAAGAATTGACACAGTACTGAAGAGTGTTGGTTTTTAAAGTCCTTCATCAATAGGCTTATCAGAGAAGGATAGTTAAATGAATTTCTAAAGAATGATAACACTCAAGGAGCCAACCCTCCAATAGGAAATGAAAGTTCAAAACCTCAGGCACAGGCTACGAGTATTTACCTGCCCCTTGAAACTTTATTGGTATCATTTTGGGAGAACCCCACCTTTTTAGGCAAATAATGATAGTTGGAAAAGGTACATAAACAAAGCCAAAAGTGGAGACATCTCGGTGTATGAAATAAAGAGAGTTGAGAAAAAGCATAAGGTTGGTTTGGAAAGTACATTTGGTGACTTTGATAAGCGAGGTGTTTGCCACCCCCACAATGACCACTTGTACTTATGGCCCAAATTGGACTTTTGGAAGTTGTAAAGATAATGGTTGACACCAGAGCTTCTATTAACATAATATTCAATCACGCCTTTAATAAGATGGGGCTACTCGAGAGTATACTGAAATCCAATCAAGCTCCCATATATGGATTCAATGATAAAGGAACCATGCATCTCGGGGAGTGTAGTTCGATGGTCAAAATTGGAAGTGACCATCACTATATGATCTTTGAAGCCACCTTTGTCATCATGGACATCTCCTTGGTGTACAACGCTTTCTTCGGAAGATCCGCTCTCAATGCTATGGATGGATATATGTCTAATAAGCATTTACTTTTAAAGTTTCCCACTATGATAGGAGAAGGGCTTGGAAGGGGAGATCGGTGGATCTTAAGGCAACTGTATTTTGCAAGTCTGAACATGATCAATAAAGGGAAAACCTTATCTTATGAGAATAATGTCAAAATTAACCAGCCTACTTCTCTTGAAGTTAAGAAAACAGTTAATGCCATGAATTCTAAATTCATGGAAAACCGTAGGAAACCCTTAATAATTTTCCCGTGGTGAGAAGATTCCATGGTTAGGGAATTAATTTACATATCAAGCTATCAAAGAGAATATAATGAGATAGACTGGGGGCAGAGTAGTAAGTCTTTTTGGAAAAAGAGAAAGATCGTTCAAGCTGTATAGGAAATTCCAAGAGAAGAAGAAACCGAGCTTGATCTCGATCCGAGACAGCATCAACAGCCAAAACTCTAGAAGTGGTGTGCCTCGATGAAGATGACGAGTCTAAGGCAGTTAAAATAGGAACTTATTTTCTTCCATCTGTTCGAGAAGAGCTAATTTACTTTCTCAAGCATAATCAAGATGTGTTCGCCTGTACCCATTACGAAATGGTAGGAATCGACCCCTCAGTCATTTGCCATTGCTTGAATATAGATCGGAATTTTACTCCCGTAAGGCAAAAAAGAAGACCTCTAAACATGGTTCGATATATGGCCCTACAAGAAGAAATCGAAATGGGAAGTGGAGGACTTGTATTGACTTCACTAATTTGAACAAAACTTGTCCAAAGGATTGCTTTCCTCTATCGAAAATCGATCAGTTAGTAGATGCTACCAGTAGGCACCAATTGCTTTCGTTTATGGATGCTTATTTTAGTTATAATCAAATTCCAATATTCGAGGCTGATAAGGAACATGCAAGCTTCATCACCAATATAGGTTTGTTCTGTTACAAAGTAATTACATTTGGTCTTGAGAATGCGGGGTAACATATCAAAGGTTAGTCAACCAAATATTTAGCAGTCCCATAGATCAAAACATGAAAATATATACTGATGACATGTTGGTTAAATCTAGGCATTCAGAGAGTCATGTTTCGTATCTAGTCAAGACATTCGAGGCTTTTTGGAAATATTAGATGAAGCTGAACCCTCAGAAGTGCACCTTCGGGACTGGGAAATTCTTGGGTTTTATAGAAAGTTCTAGAGGGGTAGAGACAAACCCGGATCAAATAAAAGCTATAACCAACGTGAAGGCTCCAACTAATGGAAAGGAATTAATGATCTTGAATGGGAAGATTGGTGTTTTGAACAGGTTCATAAGTTGATCAAACGACTAGTGTATTTCCTTCTTCAATCTCATAAAGAAGCATGTTACTTTCAAATGGATAGACAAATGCCAAAAGGCATTTGAAGACCTGCAAAAGCACATAAGTTCTCCCCTGGTGTTGTCTAAACAATAGATGTAGAAACTCAGTTCCTCTATTTGGCCACCTCGGATCAGGCCTTAAGTTCAGCCTCAGCGAGAGATGATAATGGGATTTAGAGACCCATACATTATGTAAGTAAAAGGCTAGGTCCAACCGAGAAGCACTACCCAGTCATTAAAAAGCTCACCTATAGCCTGGTGTTCACAGTAAGAAAGCTTCGATCATATTTCCAAGCCCATCTTGTTAAAGTCCTAATGGACCAACCACTTCAATTAGTTTTTAGAAAACCTAAAAATATAGGGAGGTCAATTAAGTGGGCTATAGAACTCAGCCAATACGAGATATCATATGAACCTTGGACAACAATCAAGGGTCAAGCATTAGCCGACTTTGTTATCGAATGCATTGGTTTTTCGGAGCCGAAGCCAAAAAAGAAGAGAGCAAGAATAAACAACTCTCTTGGAAACTCTATGCTGACAGGGCCTCAAATGAATAAGGGATCGGCACCGACTAAATCTTGGTAACCCCGAACAAACCCCAAATTTATTGCGCAATCAACACTAAACCAAGATGCATTGACTATGCAAGAAAATGCGATAAGTGCCACTTTATTTCAAAAGTGCCAAGATCTCCTTCCTGAAAGCTTATCCCATTAATGAGTCCATGTCTCTTTAATATCCGGGGCATTGATCTTGTTGGTCCCTTTCAGATTGCCCAAGGAGGAACGAGGTACGACATAGTGATAATTGATTATTTTATAAAATGGGTCGAAGCCCAACCCTTGGATATCATTAACTCCTATCAAGTGATAGAGCATGTGATGAAAAATATAGTACCAATAGTTGGTCTTTCGCATAAGATTATCATGGATATGAAACTCAATTTGAAAGCCAAAAGTTTGCAGACTATTACCGAGATCATTGTATTATTAAGAGTTTTCTTTGGTAAACCATCCACAAGCAAATAAAGCCATAGAAACAACCAAAAAAACTATCAAAGCATGTTTGAAGAAAAGATTAAACAAGACAAAAGGCAACTGGGATATGATTGCCTTTCTTCTATAGGCTTATAGGACAAGCTCCAAGACCTCGATTGGGCATACTCCCTTCTCTCTAGTTTACGGTTTTGAAGCCATGCTCCTAGTTGAGTTAGATATCGCCTCTCACCGAAAGGTATTACTATAATATGCAGCAGAATGTAGAGTTTCAAGAGGAGTCATTAGATTTGTTACCCGAGCTTCAGGACCAAGCCGCTTTGAGAATAGTAGAGCATATTCGAAAGATGATCTGATATTACAACCAAAAAGTTTGGACTTACAAATTTGAAAAAGGAGACCTCGTCTGCCAAAAGATAATGAAAAACACCAAGAATTAGGCAAATGGACCTCTCGGCCCAAATTGGAAAGGACCCTTAATAATTTATGACGTCATCCCTTCGGGACCTATAGATTAGAAAGGCCGGATGGCAATATAATATCTCGAACTTGGAATGCCAAGCATCTGAAACACTATCACAACACAAGGTTACTATCTGAATAAAGCTTTGTTAGAAGTTTAGAACAATAATTAATCTCTTAGATACGACTCAGGTATGCCAAGTGAAACTGCGGTCTTTTTAAAGTTTTAAGCATTTCAAACATTGCATCAAATGCTTTAGTCGCGATCAAGTAACATCATGCAATTTTCAAATATTGCATCAAACGTTTTAGTTATGATTATTGCGGTGATCAAGTAATATCACACAACTATCAAACATTGCATCATACGTTTTAGTCATGATTATTTCCATGATCAAGTAATATCACGCAACTTTCAAAAGTGCATCGAAACATTTTAGTCATGATACTACTCTGATCAAATAGCATCATGCAAGTTTCATAAGCCATGCTTTCGCCCCCTGGTAAGTAAATGATTTTGTCTCACAGCAATCACTTAGTTTCACCAAGTAAATGATTTTGCCTCATGGTAATTTCCACCAAGTAATTGATATCGCCTCACTGAAATTTTTTAGTTCCACCAAGTAAATGATTTCACCTGTCGATAATTGCTTAGTTTTACCAAGTAAATGATTTCTCCTCGCGGCAATTGCTTAGCTTCGTCAAGTAAATGATTTTGCCTTACTGTAATTACTTAGTTTTGTCATTAGGTAGAGTATTGAAGATTAGAAAATTGGATAGATTCCCAATGTAGTAAACCATGGTCAAGTAGTACCATGCTTTGGGTAGGTTTCCAAGAGGATTAGAAAACTAGGTAGATTCCTAATATAGTGAGCCATGATCAAGTAGTACCATGCATTGAATTGATTTCCAAGAAGATAAACAAGTTGGGTAGATTTCCAAGAAGATGAGAAAATTGAGTAGATTTTCAATGCAGCGAGCCATGATCAAGCAGTATCATGCATGGGTAGATTCCTAAGAAGATTAAGAAGTTAGATAGATTCCCAAGAAGATTAGAAAATTGGGTAGATTCCCAATGTAGTGAGCCATGGTCAAGTAGTACCATGCATTGGGTAGATTCCTAAGAGGACTAAGAAGTTAGGTATATTCCCAAGAAGACTAGAAAATTGGGTAGATTCCCAATATAATGAGCCATGGTCAAGAAAAACCATGTGCTGGGTTGATCGCCAATAATAGCGAGCCATGGTTGATAGTGTCATGCAAAGAGCGGGTCACGAGAAGTCGACGATACCAAATGCACCTAGTGAGCCACAATCAAAGCGTTGTATAAAAGAGTGAGCCATGGTCGAATCGTGTAGCGCAAAGAGTGAGCCACGGTCAAAAGTGCCATGCATGGTGTTGTATAGTGAGCGATGTTCTTATAATAACATGTGAAGTATATGCATTATACCTCCACTAGTAGTTTTCAAAACTGACACCTATGTAAGACCAGGTCTAGATGATTAATGCATAGTATCAGAGTATTTTTGCCTCTAGACACTCATTTAAAATTATTTCCAAAACCTTCTAGATGAGGTTAGATTTCAAATCGTTTCCAAAATCCTCTGGGCAAGTTGTCTAGGCAAAGCAATGCTTTCAAAAGTTTTTGAATACTACTTTACTCGAAAGCCCATTATAAACCGGATAATGGAAATGGAACAAACAAGCCAAGTATTAAACATGATATGACGCTGTTCTTTCCAGTGTCCACCTCACATTAATCATATGAGGCGAACTTTGAAGGGAATGTGTTACACCATAATTTATACAAGATATAAATCATAAATACTCAAAAGGAAAAAACCTTTAGCTTATAAATCCGAGACCCATCGTTTGGTTCCCAAAAAGAGCTTAAGTACCGGACTAAGTGTCGTAGAGAAAATAATACAAGAGCATGAACCAAAGCATTGATCGGAAGAAATATCATTATCCAACCAAAACAAGAAGCTCGTCGAGTGCAGCAGCTGCCTGAACCAAAAGCATTTCAGCAGGTGTCAAAAATTAACGGCTCAGATAGCCCAGACCGAAACTAACGGTCAGGAAAAAAACGTCCAAGAAGCTATATATAAGAGCACTACTTCAACAAACAGCATCAAAATACATTCAATCAGATAATGACAAGTATTTGAATTAAAGCCGCTTATAACAAGCTAGGTCCTTAATCTAAGTTAAAGCCCCTACACCGATGGAAGAACCTTAATTTTGCTATAAATAGAGGACCACATGTTATTTGAAAAGGGGCTATCGAAGATTTACACACCAAATTGAGGAATAAAGCCAAAAGTAGAATCTTCAAAGTAGACGTAGGGATCTTGGTCCCGAACCACTATAAATCTTGGTTCTCTTTCACCTTTCAACACTTATTTTTGGCATAGTTTTGGTAATCATCTAATTTACCTACATCTTTTCAGAACCAGTTTTCGAAAATTTTAGGGGTGTTATTTAAACGAAAAATCTTCCTAACAATTTGTTTGGCCCAAACTTTAGTAACCAATCCCAACATCATTTTCTACCATTTTCCAACTCTAGAAGCTTCACTATCTTCGTAAATATACTCAAGCCAGTTAATCATATAGCTCTCTCTCTCAATATCATCTTGCTTTGGAAGCTCTTGCACACAAACCCCTCCACTTCTAAATTCAAGAACAAATTATATAAATTAAAATAGATCATCAAGTTTTAATTTGTGAATCTTCACACTCATTTACATCTATGGCATGAATATCGTTGGCTATGCAGACGAGTTTCATGTGTGCATTCATTAGCAGTCGGAGAAGATTGAAGATGTGGCTTCCATGTGAGAACTCGTTCTCACAAAATCTATGCTAATCAAAACCGTTCGTAATACATATATATTGAGTGTTTTAGTTACTTATATCGCTGTGTATTATGTCATTATAAAATTTTAAGTGAATTAGGTGAATAATTGTTGAAGACTGATTAACAGAGACGCATCACGTTTCCAGGCTTCATTTTTCTACATTTATTTTTGAATTTTAGCCTTCATTTTTCTTCCCTACATGAGTATCTTTTTCTACATAGGTTCCCAGGGTGTTCCAGTTTGGTTTGTATATAACAAATGTGCATTTAATACACACACACATACACACACACATATGTATGTATGTATGTATGTATGTATATTGCAAAGCTCATCCTAGAGCCTAAATGGCCCAACCAAGGACTGGTCCACCAGTCAAGCATGATCGGTGCACCGGTAGTGCTGGGTTGTGTAAGTAACCCAGGTGTGCATGAGGATGAGTAGATCTCGTGAGTATTTGCAGATGAATGTGTGTAAGCTTGTAGCTGTGTATATGAATACATAGGTAAGTTAGCTGCTATTATAGGTAGTTCTGTGAGAGCTTGTGTAGCGATTGGATTGTAAGTTTTAATGTTTTCCTCTTTTTCCTCTTTATTGTTGTTTCATCTTTCCTAAGCTTCCTTTCTTCAATCCCTATTTTGATTCACAGTTAAATATAAATATGGGTATTAGCAGCCTTGTAAGCATGCTGTAGGAGTAATAGTATGTACTTCCATACGGTCGTTAACTCTTGACATTATGATCGGTAAATATATGTGTAAGTTTGTGATAATATATTAGGTCTTGATTAATTATCTTTTTCTAAGTTTCTTTTATAAAATAAAATGTTGTGTTTAATTATTTTTAGAGATCAATTTGATATGTGTTTTCAAATGTTTAGATAAATATTTAATAATTGAATTTTATATAAAACTAAGAAATTAGTCTGTAAACTATATTGAGTTCTAGATAATTATTTAAATTATTCTGGAACAAAATTAATTATCCTTTTCTTTGTAATTATATCGTTATTTAATGTTATATTTTGAGATGGTTTATTATCATGTAATGATTTATTTATTTATATTTATATGAATAATCATCTTTTGAATTAGTTTCTGATTTTGATTTCTCATCTTCTCGAATCAATTTTGATGATATGAGTGATTCATCGTTATGATGGATTTGATTGAAGATTTTAATATGATACAGTGATGACATCCTTCTATGTGATTTTATGCTACTTAATTCTACATGATGAGAAATCTGAATGAACAGAGTTACAATATCATTTGGGACGGGGCGGTAATATTTCTTCGATTATTCTTTGGGCTCGTTATATAGAATAATAAAGGAGCAAGTGTGATGTGTGAACATTGAATAAACAGACTAGCAACACATGGTGGTGTGGAATGCCGTTTTGTTATTTATTCGGTTATCTTTTGCTCATGGATGACACTCATACAATGGTATATTTTTGTATGACTCGCTGCGGTGAGTATTTATAGAGGCTGCTTGTTAGCCACATTGTTTGTATACACTATACTTCTTTCTACGTATGTCCAGCTCGATTTATGTTTTGGGAGTGAATCAAATTGACTATTATCCACCCTAACGGCCTGAACGAGGAGGCCGCATCCTCGATCTACAACACCGTTGTTGTATTATATTTGATGCGCATCACGAGATTGATAGTTAGTTGCTCCTTGTGTCACATAGGACAGTTGTCAGTTACCAAAAGGGCACATGTTGATAGTCGTGGTAGAAGAGGCTACGCGTTGTCGAGCCTAAGGTGGTTCATTATCACGACATCGAGAGGGGAGAGGTAATGGTAACCGATGATTGTAGGAGTGATATCATATGGACCACGTGTAGCTCCTGTAGCAAGCAAACGTGCAGTTAGTCTCCTGTTTGATTCAAGTATGGGTGTATGTATATGGGTGATAGATAGACATATATTATGTATGAATGAGATTATACCTAGAACTGTGTCAAGAGTATAATCAACCCTGTATCCTTCTTATGCAGATGTCCTACTTATTATTGATTTTTTGTTTCTATCTCTTAGGACATTTTAGTCGAGAATTTCCCCTCTTCAAGGGATGTGAGTCGATATATATAATTCTGCATATTGTGGCATTGTTATGAGATGGCTCGAGTCTTTTTTATTGAATTTATTGATTTGATATTGATATTTCATAATTTGAGATTGAGAGAGATAGTGGGCACTGCTTCATTACTGCCTAACTTCACTCGAGGATGTCTCATTACTGAATGTTTCGGGTTTGATGAAAATTTCTGGATATATATGATTCGCCCATTTGTATTGGTTTTATGATTCCCGATTCAATGTATTTCTATATAGGTGATGACAACTTCAGATATTGGTGTTGATTATTTCATATGAATTTGAGTTATTTGTAAGGCGTGATGCCTTGAAAAATATCTATTGCATTATATACATATTTTAGACATACATGTCTATATTATTTATCTATCTTGACATGCCGATTAAAGGTTTGAGTACCTTTGATTATGATATCATAATATTATTTGTATATACTATTATCCTTATTTATGATCCTTGATTAGACATAGTCTAGCCTGTGTGTTATTTTATAATACTCGAGTCAGTCCAAGATGTTTCAGGTATAGGGACGATATGACAACATTTGTGTACTTTAGGGTTGGAGGAGTATTACATTAGGAATGTTACCTGATACTAGTATGATATTGAATCACTGTATGTAAATATATAATTGTCATTTGATTCGTACTGTATTCTTATAATATAATTGTATTATATATTATATGTTATCATTGTGACTGACTTTGTATTCTATATTATTTATTATATATTGTTCTATCTTGGAGGCACACGTATTTACTGCTTAGTATCGATACTGTACGTCTAGGTGAGTAATATGTATGATGTTTTAATACGTACTAGTGTTATTCCAAAGGAATATTCATATGTATACCCTATGTAACCTCATTTTACATATTATCAGACAATATTACTCTGTAATACTCTTGGATAGTACGAGTATAGAGATGTGGCTTTACAAACATACATGAGGCCTTGCATAAAAATACACAAAACTACAAATAATCTAGCCCCCAACTAAGCCGAACATCACAAGCTTGTCTCTTCTCTTCTGAACCTAAAATGTCTTTAGATTGACCCAAGTATTATATAAATAATACACGAGTTAGACTTTGTCTAGAATATAGATGATAATATATAATAACAATTGGCATGGTGTACATAAGTATATCACAATAACGTAAGTATCTCAAGTGTATCGACGTCATCCAAAACCATGCACATAAAATGTCGCCTACCGAAACGAACAGTCGCATATGGAACAAGAATAAAATGGGTGAAACATCGACGAATAACCACTACTATTTAAAAACCAGATACAATAATGTATACCTTAACCATCATCCCTAATTAGGGACGAAGGCTCTCGACTACATGGCCCTAGGAGATATATAACCAATAACATCTGCATACTCATCATAAGGTATACAAATACAATCTAACACATAATGGGCAAGCATACAACTATCCCCAATAATACATGTGCACAAAGACTATCATAGAGATGGACGAGCACACAATGGGTCCTGTGGGTTAAAAGGTTCTTGCCCTTGAATAAACATCTAGGAGAGGTATCAAAATATCATAAGGCGACCATATAACCTCACACACACCAAATATGAGCCTCATAACATACAACACCGCTCCAAGGGATAACACACAACACTTACAACACACGGCACACTCTATAGTCTTAAGTTACTCCCGGTTATCGTGATCTTATGTCCATTTGCACAATATGGTCATGAGGCTACTGCCAAATGGTAACAGATTGTTCGGCTATTATGGCATCGAAGTATATCAACACATATCATGTATAATAAGGTGATGCCAGGGATCATGGTTGTGACCCCATGATCAGCCTATTGGGATGGATACTAGTCAATCTGGATGAACAACAAAAATAAGCGCACAACCAATAATCACATATAAACTAGCCCTAAGACACAAAGCCAACCAATACACAATCACATATGACAAGCACAATGTCTAGTACGTGCACAACAAACCCGACCTCTAGACATTAGCCCACAAAGTATGAGTGCCTCTCATTTACAAAAACAACCAAACAAATATCACATTATCGTTCCATATCACCAAGTGTTACTTACTCGTTTACTCAATGCTCATAGACTACACTTTCTACATACAATAACATATATACCGAGGTCAAAAGAGTAATTAGAATAATATTAGATAATTTCCCATACTAGATGGTATTACTAATCCGTTTACTCAAAATTCTTACCATATATAACTTCACGGATAACCTTCTATGCAGCGAGTCTAATGGATGATGAAGAAATATGCTATTATAACTTCATTTAATCACTATTCTCGTCACACAAAAATAAAATTGCACAAAGAACACTGCCTACATAGAAAAGAAATTTATTTATATGAAATTATATTTATCTATTCCAAAACACACACATATGCATATATATATATATATATATATATATATATATATATATATGTTGAAAATATAATTTTCCTTCTCACTTAAAACCAATGTAAGGATTTTAATCCTTAACATTCATTTCTCAATCTCTTTTCTATATTTACAACTCATGAAACTCTTTTTTATAACATAATGTTATTTATAAGAACCACTTCGTAATTTACTATGCTCAGCATATGATTTTTAAATGAATTGGTAAACTCCAAAATCCAATTTTTTTATTCTATCACATAGAATATGTCTTTGAAATCTCTTCCCTATACATAAAAATCATATAATATACTTTAAGATCCATATAATATTAGTTAGAAACCATAGTTATATTTTTCTAGAATTTTGTAGGATTCATAAATACTTAATTAAAGCCGAAAGTCTTTTTTTCTTTAGTAAATCAATATCTTTATTAAAACTAGTATAAAACACACATACGTGCATCTAATAGTTGAAGATATTTAATTTTTATTTAATAAAATAAATTTATGGATGGATGCGTGCTATAAGTGCAAAACCTTTGGTAGTCACAACACGTTTATTCTAAGCAATTTTGTTGGTGGTGAATTGATAGCAAAATTCCATTAATGGGTTATCGAAAAGGGGATGGTAGTAGAGGTTGCAAACCGATGGTTGGATTCCTTTGATGGATCAGGGTATTTTTTGTGACGACCCGACTTTCTACTCCCAGAAAATCGCATCATCTATTAAGAAAGAAAGAGATAGAAGAAGAAAAGAAAGAAGAGAAAGAAGAAACAACACTAGAATCCCAACAGCGGAACGAGTAAATTATATTAATAACATAAATATTTACATAATATACAACAATAATCAGAGATACACAGCATACACATCACATATACTGGACAGTTATAAATACCTGTCTAGTATTTACAACTTAATACAAACACAACACAGAGAATACACATCGGAAACTATATATCTATAACGCAGAAGCCTTCTGCTCCATTGCTCCTCCAATATTCGTCAAAGCCAACCTGAATCCCTTGGCTACTCGTAAAAATTTGAGTACCCAAGAGTTTAAGAAAACAGAAGATAAACTCCAGGTCAGACATGGGTCTGGTGTGAGTAACAGGTTAAGGTTGCTTAACGTTAAAAACCATTTGAAAAGAAAAGGTATCACGTAAGACTTCCCACACATAAACATGGAAAAGTTTTTACCTTACGCTAACCAAAACATTTGATAGGAAATCCGATGATATTATAATAGTGTCTAGGGTTTTCAGGTAAAATACAGAAATAGCTGGAATGCTTACATCTCACGTTCCAACATAGTTGGGCACAACTAATACGTACGGCACTTATTGGATTTTGGATTCCATATAATGGCAGGGCTATTGGGGTACCGCCCGTCACAGTACGTGGCCTAGATCACCGTACCGAGGAGTACGCCCGCTCCCTAGCAACACAAGGCTGGAACCATTCCTTAGTGAACAGTTCCGAACAAGAAAACCCCGTCAGTTGTTGCAATCAGTCGCCCACACAGCCGAATATAAAGGGACCTCTAGACAGGGGCAAATCTCACTCTCAAGTGGGGGCTACCCATGAAGCCTTGCTGCACCTTCCCTGTTTTAGCAATTCCGGTTGATGAGGCTTGAGGTACGATTACCTTTAGAGAACACATCTCTTAGAATGCTCATCGTCCACCTGACGATGTTATGAAAGCATTCAATCCATACAAGTTCGTTCCGGGTTTGAACGAAACCGAAGGCATTATCTCGTTACACTCATTTTGGAATCACCCTCAGAGTTAACGACGATAACCCTTGCACTCTGAATCTTCATCTTTACTTGAGATTCACGACCTATCGTAAATTTGGATCGATGTGGTTTTCGGATATCCAAATATGGAAACCCGATCTTGGTCTCATCGAAATCTAAAACGTGTCTTTAAGGTCCAAATTATTTTAAAGTTTAAAATAATTCAATTCAATATTATCTATACACACACAGATATATAATACACAACATCACAATAGATAATCCATATTATCATTTCAACAGATAATTCATGACATTAATTCCAATGCAACCATAGCATCCAAAACACACATCACTTGTCTCATAACTAAGATCTCAACCATTCAGGGTAATCAGAATCAATCAACATTCATAAGCAATGACTTATTAATCATTCTATAATTAATTTAAAATGAATTAAATTAATTACTTCTTCCTTAATTAATTTAAAATAAATTAAATTAATTACTCATCCATATAAATCTTGCTTACATTTCCCTTAATTAATTACAAATCATTTAATTAATCACCCTCAAATAAATTGCCCTAATTAATCATCTTGATTAATTACCCTTTAATTACATTTAAGTAATTAACCTCCAATTAATTTCACAAATTAATTAATCCAAACCAGATTCAGTAATTAACCTGTAATTACTTTATTAATTAATTAATTATAATTAATTACATTAATCCTTAATTAATTACATTAATTAATTCCTTCATTGATTAATTATTCTTATTAATAAATCCTCAATTACATCATTAATTATTTAAATTAATGATCCCAAATTATTTTATTTTAAAATAACCCCATTAAATTAATTATCACTTATCCCTATTTGATTAATCACTCTTGATTAATCACATTAAGTAATTATCTTAATCAATTTCATCTTTATTTATCTTTAAATAACTCAATTATCAAAACCCAAAATTAATTACACTAAGTAATTAATTATTAATTACTTACTTTAAGTAATTACTCTGCATACAAATTACATATTAATTACACAAAGAAATTAATTTTTCCAAAACTCCTCCATTTTCCAAGTATCCTTCAATTAAATTACGTCAAGTAATTTATCTTCTTAATTACTTCACAAGTAATTATTCACTTTTAATTACATTGGTAATTACTTCTCCAATCATCCAGTGATTAATTTAAATTGATTAAACTTAATTAATTAACTTAATTAATCCAAATAATCTCAATTAATTACAATTAGTAATTAATTTCTTAATTACTTTTATTACGTAGTTATACTTAAACAATTCTCAGTTGATTATCTTTAAATTAATTAATCCAACTAATCATTAAAATTAATTACATTAATTAATTATAAAATAATATTAAGTCAATGACCTTCATTAACCAATAACAAATCTTTAATTACTTCTCTAAAGTAATTAACCGAATTAATCAATATTAATTCTTAATTTATTTATAAAGCTCATTAATTAATCTTTAATTATTAAATAAATCAAGTGATAATCAAAAACTTAATTAATTACTAATTACTTGATTAATAAATTCAAATCATTAATTAGATTAATCAAATCTTATTTAATTAATTGATTTCTTAATTAAAATTTAATCAATTTTAAATTAACTTATTAAAGATTAAATAAATAAAATACTTAATTATTTAATTAATTAACCTAATTATTAATTAATTAAATTAATTAATTACAAACTTAATCACCTTAATCATTTAATGAATTATAGATTATTAAGTTCTTATTAACTTACTAATAATCATTAATCTTATTAATGATTTAAATATCATTATCAAAGTAATTTAAAAACAATTTGCTTTTAAATTTTCTCTAAATTCCATTTTAAATTAAAATTAAAACGAAATTTAAATTTAAACTAGGTTTAATTATTTAAAACCCTTGTTTTCATATTAAAGAATTACTTAAGGTATTTTAAAAAAATAGTTTAACCCATAATCCATTTAAATAAATTTAAATTATACTTTAAATATATTCAAGTGATTCTGAAACTTTTAAATTCAAAATCTTATTTCATTTCAACCTAGAATTCAAATTGTGTTTCAGTTTCAGATTCAAAAATTTAAATTTAAAATTTCATTTCAGATTTATAAAATCAGAATTTATAACTTATTTTCTTTTGAAACTTTCAGATTCAAATTTCAAATTTGGATTCAAGGTTTCAAATCCAGATTTTAAACTTAAATTTTAAATCTTGTTTAAAATCTCATTTTTTTCTTCAGATTTATAAATCACTCTTTAAAATACTGTACAGGTTTTATATTTTTTTAAATATTTTATTTCTGCAAATTATTTATTTGAAGTCTGGAACTCAATTTCATTTGAATTCAAAATTTAAACTTGCTTCAAATTTAGGTTTAAACCTGCTTGCTTTCTTTTTATTTAAAATTTAGTTTAGATTTAAATAAACCTGAAACAGTCAGGTTTCAGAAAAACAAACCTGCAACTAAATAAACTACCCGAGCACTAAACCCTTTTACTTCGAGTCCTTTGCCTTGCTGCTTCGAGTCACATACTCGAATGACTCGAGTCTTCCCCGAGTTAAAATTCCACTGCACACACACGCACCTCACCAAACCTCCATCTCATCGGCAACCACCCCCGCTCCAATCTACGTCCACCAGATCATCTCCAATTACTTGAAATAAAAATCCAGTCCCCACTCCAAACCTGGAAACAAAATCAGGTCCATCCCTCAAAACCTGGAAACCAGTCGCACTCGAAACTCCGACCATCGAAGTGCCTCCATCTTCGGCCATAGCTTCGATTACCACCCCTCTAGCCACCTCCAAAACCTCATGCCACTCGATGCTCCAAAGGAGTTGCACTGATCCAAAACTCCAAAGCACCCAAAACTAGGGTTAAAAACAGAAAACTCCCACCATCATTACCACAGTGATCATCCATCTCATCTACCATTTTCCCATCACCACCTTAGCCTCCTCAATCGCCACGAGCAAGCCCGACCACCCAGATAACAGAGATTACCCAAAAATCCTAGAATTCCCATTTACTGATGAACTGGAACTGCTCCTTAGATTATTTGTTAAAAATTATGATTTTGGTTTTAAAAATCATGTTTTCTTAACATTTTTCAGATCAAAAACTTAAATTAATAAATCGGGGCATTTGAATTTTTACAAATCTCATGTTTTCCTGACCCTTTTGGGTTTCCAGAGCAAGTTAAATTTTATTTTAACTTAACTAAATTTTTAAGCTTAATTTTATGACCAGGCAAACAATTTTTGTTTGTAACATAAATCATAAAAATAAATAGATCAAAAGATAAGGAATTTAGATCATGTTCATAGGCTAGGAGCAAAATAGAATAAAACTCACATATATACAGAGCAGGCATTTTCTAAAAAGAAAAAAATTCATATCGAATGGTCACTTGTATATTCATTCAATACCTATTTATTTCAAATATATGAACATGCAACCAATATTATGTTTTAATTTTTTTTTAAAAAAGTTACTCACCTTATTTACAGAAGAACAGAGCATAATTTCCCAATCTTGAAACTGCAATGCTTTTGCTTCCTATCCAAAATTATATGCATGCAAGCTTCCAGGCTTTAAAAGAAATGTAGGTATGAAATTTGACACTGATCTATAGTTTTACTTGCATGCTGATGTTTTCCTGAGGAAGAAATGCAGTCATTTGCCTTTTTGAAGTGGATTTGCAGATGTTTACTTTAGTTTGGAATTTTGGTTTGGGTTGCAGTTTTACCTTTGAGGGGTTTTGAGTTATCAGATTTTTTTCTTCTTTGTTTTCAACTAGCTTTTGATTTTAAAAGAGAATAAAGGAAAATAAAAAGGGTTAAAGGGCTGAAATTTATTTTAATTCAAAATAAAGAAAAAGATCAAACACTAATGACACTTGTCATGTAATTTAGTTCCTACATAAACACATGTTGATTTGGATTGTTTAATAGTTAACACTTGTCTTTATTTAATTAAGTTATATTTTTAAATGTAAATGAAGAATTTTACTTAAATTTATTTATACTTATGTAATATATATATATGAATTTTCGATTTAAAGCAAATGTAAATAAAACAAATTATAAATTAAAACTTATACAAATATTTTAAAGAATCAATTAATTTGAATTTCAAATACAATTTCAATTCAAATTAAAATTTTGAATTCCAAATTAAAATCAATTTATTCAAATTAAGAAATGAAGATTCTATTTCCTTATTTTAATCCTTTTATATTTATGGGAAAATAATACATTTATTATTATGGCTTGAAAATAACAATTTAACAAATTTTAAATGATTTATAAAGAGATTATGAATCACTTTTATTATCAAATGAATTTAAATCATATGCTATTTTATATTTTAAACTTATATATAATATTTCCAAATCATATTAATCAAATAATATTTAAAAAGAAATAAAATCAACTTTTATTTAAATTTAAAACAAAAATTAAGCTAAGACAAATTTTAAACAATTTAATATTCATTTTAAATATTTACAAACCATATAGTTATTAATTTAAATAACTTTGAAAAACTTAAAATTAATTTAAAACATAATTTTCCCAATTAGTAATATATTATTAGAATTTAAAAACAAAACTTTATTGATTTATTAAATTCCAAAACAAAGATAATCTATAATATATATATATATACAAATATATATATACATTATAATTTAAAACATTTATTTTAGCTTTTAAAAGATAAAAAAATCACTAATTAAATATTTATTTAATCAGATTATTAAACCAAAACATATTTTATTAATCAATATTGTCAATATCAATTTTAATTTTATATAAAGATTATTAAATTGATATTGTCAAAAATTCCGAGATATCACATTTTTGGAATTTCAAAAAGGCACTATGAAAATCCATTCATTGAATTCTCTTTATTAATAGCGTAGATAATTAATATTCAATTTAAATAAACTTTTTCTCCAAAAATGATTTCACATTTACAATGCATCAATTTTCTACTTCCAAATTAAAATTTTATTTAATTTTCAAGCAATATTTAAAAGAAAACAAACCAACCACACACAGGTACAGGCTTGGAACCATGTCCAGGCCATGCACTAGTGCACCAAGCACCTATGGACCAATCGCTACCTGGGATGTTAATGTTCTAGGTCGTATAACCTATTTCCAATGACTCTAACCACCCGACACTTAGATCCCTGCTTCAACACCACACAACACACTACATTCAGCAACCTAAACACATTATATATAATCAAAAATGCAATCAAGAAAGTTTTCAACAATGAGTTCAAGAGAAGCAACCAAAAAAATAATGCAACATTGCAATCATCAACATGAAAGGCACACATTCTAGACATAGACTATGAGTAAGGATTATCCACCTTAGTTTGAATAAGAGCCAATTATCCATTACCCTTCGTAGAATCTCCAAAACCCAATTTTCCCTTTTAATGAAAGTGCAATATGACATAAAAATGGCTCAAAATCCAACTTCGAAGATTCCTAGAGGTGTAGAATATGTAGAGAAGCTTGGTTTCAAGTTTCAAGATGTATGAAATTTTATTTGGTTTTATATGAATTATTGAAGAAGAGGATTTTGGTTTGCATAATTGGGATTAGTGGAGATGGAGGCTGAAGTAGTATACGGGAAGTGATTTTTATGAATGGAGAGAAATTTCTAGACAAAGAAAATTCTAGATACATGAAGTATGGGCTTGGGTTTCATGTTTGGGCTTCCTTTCATACCTTATCTTCATTTTCTTCAAATTTCTACTTAGCTCACAACTAACTTCAATTTACACTTAAAAAAATTTCTATCTTAAATCCATATTACGCACCCATTATGTAATTTTATAGAAATATTATTTCCTAAATTTTGACTCATTTTGGTTAATTATTTCTTAATTACATTTTAAGCCCATTTTTTTTAATAAATCCCAAACTTCTTGCATAGGTGAGACAAAATTTCTTTTTCTCAAAAAAATAAATTTCTAAACTCTTTTTATTTATTATTATTTAACTTTATAAATTTAATAACCTACTTTTAATTTTATTTTAAAATCATTATAAGTTTATAATTGTGAAATAACTTCAAAATAGTCAAAATAGCCATTTATTATTAATTCATAGCTACGAAAACATTTAGTACCAAAATAGTTCGCTTCATAATCATACGACAATGCTACTAATGTATTTTTTTGAGCAATTTTGGGTCATGTAGCCATGTGTTGGATAATGAAGGTTTGATAATCGATATTGAAGATTACAGGAGAAAAAATGGTTTGAGTGATGGGATTCAAACAAAAAATGAATAATATAATGAATGAAAGAAGTAAAAGTAAAAAATAATGGTTAAAGGTAGGAACTGAACTTGGGTCATCCAAATAGAAATTATACTCAAACCAACTATACTACAACAACAACGGTTAAAATGTTGGCAAAAGCATTACATGAAGGACAAAGAAAAGTTGAAAAATAAAATATCAAATAATGGAACATCCAGGAATCAAACTCTGATATGAACCAAAAACATTTGCCTCCAAGCCAACCACATCGTAGCTAATTTCAGTGAAGAGTGCTCACCACACATTATTTTTGCAACTTAACTTCACCTTTCTATGCAATGATAATATGTAGTGTTTACCACATATCGTTACTGCATAGAAAGGTGAAGTTAATTTGCCAAAAATAGGGATGCAGTAGGATTCGAACCCAAGAGACAAGGAAGTAAGTGCATGCTCCAACAACTACATCGTAATATAATTCTTCAACATTGGCTACGCAGTTGTATAAAAATGATGGAAAATAGAAAGACGGAAAAAGGCTAAAGCAAGACTTGAACTCAGGTTACTAGGATGACAATGTGCATCACTACTACTATGCCAAAAAATGTTTTTGTTTGTTGCACTTGCCATTGTATTTGACCGTTGCAAAAGGGCCAGTGCAAGTGTCCATTCAAGCATCTCTTCCAAGCATTGAAAACCTTCAATGAAATGCATCTTTTCCAATTTGAATTTCTGAAGGGTTGCACCTATTTAATGGCTTCCTACGACTCCTATATAAGCCTTCCGTTATCCCAAAAGAAATTATAGAACTCAATACTTTGAAATTTATCTAAACTCTCAAACCCTAAAGCATTCACTCTATTCTTTAAAAGATTCATCCGGTTCAGATATTTATGACTAGCATGCTTCATTTTCACATCCTATATTCTATTCGAATGAACTTCTTAGCTTCTACACATCCACTCAATATCATTTAGTTTGGTTATAGGAGTACTTGTACTGAAAAGAGGCAATCTGCATACTAAAGATACACTATGTCGAGAAGCGATTTTTGTCAATTGTTTATTGAAGCCGGTACCACTGTTTGGGCAAAGTGTTGAAGTCCAGTTCTATGGCAAAAAAAATCCTATTTCAGTGGCTTCAGGTAGTTATTGTAAACCTATTCCTCTAGGTAAAGTAAGGGTGTTGATAGTGAAATTTCTAAGAGGTGGTTAAAGACGGATGTAGGAGAGGTTCTCCAAACGAGTATAAATCGATTGTGTGATCATTTATTTCCACCACTACTTATATTTTACAGTGCCGTTGTTGTATTTCTATGGGGCAATTTTTTTCTTACTATTGGCCATCTTTGATCCTATGCATAGCGACTAACAATAATTTCTCTAAATATAAATGAATATCACCAATTAGATCAGCTTTTACCAAATTTCACAATAAATATTTTCTAAATCAAATTCTCATCTTCACAAAATAATTCATTCTTAAATCCCAAATAAATTCTTTATTTCCAAATCATCAAAAGAATCCCAAAATTTTCATATTTTATATTGAAACTCATTTTATCATTTACTACTTCATTTTAATTTTAACTAGTTACTTCTCAACATCTAGTTACTCAGTAAAAGGTTAATCTTTTGAATGTTTCGACCATTTAAAAGGGAAGACAAAAGTTTGAGAATGGAAGTAACATAGACACACCTAAGATGAAGAGAGAACGAGTTATCAC
Organism: Allium cepa; assembly: GCA_030765085.1. Lineage (NCBI taxonomy): Eukaryota > Viridiplantae > Streptophyta > Magnoliopsida > Asparagales > Amaryllidaceae > Allium > Allium cepa. The sequence goes on along the minus strand of CM060938.1, from coordinate 422,817,545 downwards.
TTCTGCTTTACGAAGAGACATCGAAAATAAAATTATGAATTATTTATAGATTCTTAATAAGGAATAAGAAAAATAATTTCTATTAAAAATGTAATTTTTTTTATAGAAAAATGTTCTCGATATATTCCATTTGTTTAGTTCAAGGTATTTGATTTGAAACTCTCAACTGTAAATCAGCTGTAGTAGAAGAAATAAATAGCTCAAAGTGACTGAATGGAGCATTGTATTTCAAATATTGTTATTGTAACAACAGAAATGATGAGAGCATACAATGTAATGACCATTGCAAAAGGACCAGTGCAAGTGTCTATTCAAGGATGTCTTCCAAAAGTGTCGCAAAACCTTCAATGAATGCATCTTTTCCAATTGGAATTTCTAAAGGGTTGCACCGATTTAATGACTTCCATTCACTCCTACATAAACCTTCCATGACCCTAAAAGAAATTACACAACTTAATACTTTTAAATTTATGCCTAAACTCTCAAGCCCTAAAGCATGCACTTTATTCTTCAAAAGATTCATTCAGTTCAGATATTTCCGACTAGTGTGCTTCATATTCACATCCTACATTCTAGTCGATTGAATCCTTAGCTTCTACACCTTCACTCAATATCATTTGGTTTGGTTATAGGAATCCATGTACTAAAAGGGGATAATTGTATACTAAAGATACATATGTCGAGAAGCATTTTTTGTCAATTGTTTATTGAAACCCATACTAATGTTCGGGTAAAGTGTTGAAGTCTAGTTCTATGGCTCTAGAAAAAAACCTGTTTCGATGGCTTCGTGTAGTTGTTGTAAACCTATCCCTCTTGGTAAAGTGAGGGTATTGATAGTGAAATTCCTAAGAGGTGCTTAGAGACTAGATGTAGGAGAGGTGCTCCAAACTAGTATAAATCGATTGTGTGATAATTTATTTCCGCTGCAACTTATATTTTACACTACAATTATTGTGATTTCCATAGGACAATTTTTTGTTATAATTGGCCATCTTTGATTCTGTGCATAGTGGCTAACAACAATTTCTCCAAATATAAATGAATATCACCAATTAGATCAGTTGTAACCAAATTTCACCAATAAATATTTTCTCAACCAAATTCTCATTTTTACAAAATCATTCATTCTTAAATCCCAAATAAATTCTTTATTTCCAAATCATGAAAAAGATCCTAAAATTTTCACTCATTTAAACATTTATTACTTCATTTTTAATTCTAACTAGTTACTTCTCAACACCTTGTTGTTCAGTAAAAGTTAATCTTTTGAATGTTTCGACCATTTAAAAGGGAAAACAAAAGTTTGAGAATGGAAGTAATATAGACATGGTTAAGATGGAGAGGGAGAACGAGTTGTCACTTCTGCTTTATGAAGAGACATTGGAAATAAAATTATGAAGTATTTGTAGATGCTTAATAAGGAACAAGAAATATAATTTCTATTCCAAATTTTTTTTATAGAAAATAGTTCTCGATATAATCTACTTCTTGAGTTCAAGGTATTTAACTTGAAGCTCTCGACCATAAATTAACTTAGTAGAAGAAATAAATAGCTCAAGATGACTGAATGGAGCATTGTATTTCAAATGTTGTTATTGTAACAATAGAAATGATCAGAGCATACAATTTAAACTTGCTAATGGGCACATCAAGTTTCAAAAATTACTTTCGTATATACCAGATATTATTTATGAAATAATAAATGATTTTGACCAAAATTGGATGTAGCTTTATTTAAATAGGAATATTCATTATAAAATAAATCCGCTTTTGGTATTTCGATGATGAAATTTTTTGCATACCAATAGTGATATGTCAGCCATATAAAATGTAGAAGCACCTAAAATTTTTTTACAATTATTTTGGAATCATGGACTGAGTCATATCTTTGAGAAATTATTCTTTAATCATATGATTTTGAATCATATGGTACTTGTGAATTATATCTCAAATTGTTAAGGGTAAACCCAATAAGTAAAAGTAACAAAAGAGTTAATGAACTCTTTGTGTCGATACATTATATGCAATCCAAGTTCTAATGATACTGAAAGTGGATCCACTTACTTGATTAGATTCACCGATGAATTTTCTCAGATGTGAACATGTGTATTTGATATACAAGTTAGGTATCTACGATAAGTTCATAGAATATAAAATGAAAGTACAAAATGTAACATAGAAAAGAGTTGAACATGATTAATTTGATCGAATATATGAGCATCTTTAATAAGATTTCTAATGATACCTAAATGAAAATAAGGTTCGCTCTTGAAGTCACCCCTCCCTATGCTACATAATGATGTAACAATAAAAAGTAACCAAACTCTATTGGAATAAAGTATGGTTGATATTGAGTGAAGTTGAGTTACTTAATTTATAAGGATATGTACTTAAGAGTAAAGAGTACGCATATCATCTAAAGAAGAAATTACGGTTCCATGTAAGATATTAATTGGTAAGTAACTCCATCTTAAATAGTTTAAGATGTGTTGTTGTTTAATCTACGCTGTGGATGTAATTTTCTTAAACTTAAGGCTAAATTCATTTTATGTAAGTGTAAGACCCCAAATTTTTGGGAACATTATTTAGGATATTTAACTAGCTATACAATAATGTGTTGATTATGGGAATGAGATTTGATTTAATTAAGGGGTAGCCATGCCATTTAAACAATGAATTAAAGGAAGAGTTTAAATTAAAATAAAGGAGGAGTAAAATAGAAAAGAGACCATTCCTATATCTATAACCCATGGCCGTGTAAATTATACATGTTTATTTCATTTTCAAATTAAGGGGCCGACCACCATTAATAAGGAAAAGAGGAAGAAAAGCTAGGAAGAAGCTAATTCAAATCAAATCTATTAGCATCTCAATCTGTTTAATCTCTAAAGTTAAGATGAATAATGTTTACATCTCATTTTTGATTGTATTTTCGGTATTTAGATGAATGCCAAATATTTTGCATTGATTTGTCATGATTTTGAATGATGGAATGTTTATATATACATGTTGATGATTTATGCATGTTCATATTGATTTTATGATACGTTTTAAGGTGAAAACCCTATAAAATGACATCCAAATGCTTTTTGAATTTTTATGAAGGTCCTAAATATTATTTTGGAGATGAGTTTCAATTTTTAGAATTTTATGAAATTATGTGGAATTCATATGAATTTTCTAGTAAAGAAAATGTTAATTTGGGTTAATTTTTCGATCAAATAATAAAAGATTGGAGTCTGAAATTTTTATATGTTGGAAAACAAATTGAAAGAGAATTTATGGATTTTTTGTAGATATTTCCTAAGTGTTTTAATGGTTATATAAAATTATTTAAGATATGTGACTTAAATGTTTTATATAATTTAAATAGGAGAAGGGGTTTTTTGTAAAATAATTTAAATTGTTAAATAAGAAAATTCGACAACACTTTTGAAAAAGTGCAGTACTTTTGCTTTTTATTGGTAAAGAAAAAGACAACCAATCACAATTAGACATGTAAGGCATGTTATGTGGAAATAATTATTAGCTACATGTTTTTCATTGTTTTGACTCCGTCGGCACCAGGATTCACCTCCTTATCTTCGCATCTGACATAGTCGAAACCAAAGAACATGGTATTAGGGAACTGGTACGTAGTAAATTGGATAAAAGAAGAAGGTAGGAAGTTGAAACCAGGGGTTTCGAAGGGGTTGGGGCTTTACTTTCTTTTTAAATTACAAATATACGCCCGCTTGGTTTCGAACAAATGGCTTTCGACTAAGTAGCTTTCGATTAGGTCAAATGATTTAAAGGAAATGGCTTTGATTGGGTTGCGCTTCTATTTTTAAATAATTGCTTTCAACTAAATCGAAACCTTTTTGCTGCCACCATTTTACCCTTCGAACCAGATGGTTTCGAAAGGGTTGCTTTGTTTTAAAAATATACCTCTCCACTGCTTTTGAAGGGATGGTTTCGACACCATCACTTCATTACTTAGAAAATGGTTTCAAAACAGATGCTTTCGACTTAAATGTTTTAAAAACCCTTTTTTCCACGATTGAAGTAGAACCCAAATTGGTTTCGAAAGAGATAGTTTTAAAAGGTTTCGAAACAGATGCTTGGACTTTAATGGGTTTATGATCCTTTTGCTCTACTTGGAGGCAGAATCCGAATGGTTTCAACCAAGATGTTTTTCAAAAGTTTCAAAGGGGTAAAATTTGGAATGGTTTTGAAAGGTTTCCATATATTTTAAATTGAACCCAAAGTGCTTTCGAAAGAATTGAGTTTAGACTATTTTGAAAGGTTTTAATGAATGGTCCCGAAAGTGGTGGTTCCCCAGGGTTTCGAAAGGGTTGAAAGGAAAGATTTTTCTAATGTTTTCGAAAGGCAATATTTAAAAAGTTTTTAAAGGAAGATATCTGATATTTTAAAGCTTTCGGAGAAAAAGAAGGAAAGGTTTTTGAAAGGCAATACTTTATGGTTTCGAAAGGGTCTTTTAATGGTTTCGAAGGGGTTACCTTCAATGGTTTCAAAGGGGTTGTTTAATGGTTTTTAAAAAATATTTCGAATGTATTAAATAGGCAAAGTAGCCTGAGTATTTTCAAGTTAAAAAGGTTTTAACTTGTTTTGGAAGGATGTTGTCCTTATTAAATCACATTAACATTATTTTGAGAAAAGTATATATATCATGGCAAAATAGCTTAGAGTAAAGCTAAGAATATATTTTCCTTGTATAAGTATGATTTAAAGGGTTAAATCATTTTAAAAATGTTTTCAAGGAAAATGATAAAGGCTAGTTAACCCTAAGGAAAAGGTTTCGGATAGCCAGCCCATTTTATAGGCCGTTAGCCTAGATTTAGTCCAGTTTGTGGGCAGTTAGCCTATTTGTATGGACAGATAGTATGTTCATAGCATAACGGACCTTACTATTATGTTGTGGACAGATAGTTCACATATTACCTGTTTTATGGATAGATAGTCCATTTATTAGCATAAAGGATATTGCTATTTTGATATAATCATTTTGATTAACCAGTTTGGTTGCAAGAAAGGATTGCAAAATATATGCTTTGAAAATGATATTAGTAAGGGGAAATCCATTCCGCTAAGCGGCATTATCTCATTTAATATCAGTAAATCGAGATGTAACAGAATTATTCACACCAGGCTTTATGTCTGACTCAAAGTTTTTTTTTCTCCTTAAACTCTCTGGTGATCAAAATTGATTTGAATAGGCTGAGGGTTGAGGTTTTCAGGTTTTGTTCTTTTGGCGAATAAATCTTCTAGAGATCAACATGTGGCTGACGTGTAGCTAATTAGGAATTGGCGATTGTTTTGTTTATTTCCGTTGTGTATTAGTTAGATATGACAATGTTTACTTTGATCAATCAAGGGAGCATCATCGTATGTCTCTCTTGACATATTTTTGTAATGATTATAATTTATCTTTGCATGGGAAATGAAATGGGATTATGTAAGTTGGAAAGAATTTGTTTTGAAATGTAATCAGTAAAATGTTGTTTTTCGAAAATCTGTGATTTTGTTCATATTAAAGTGCGTCTGATATTATAGATACCATTATCATTATTGTATTTCATCATCGGATGTTCATACTACGTATGACTGCGGCATCTGTAGCGCTTAGCTTTTGGCCTCCTGATACGGGATGTTAAACTTGGTATTAGAGCATGGTTTATGAAAAACTTTAAACTAAAAAAAGGATTTATAAAACATATTCCTAAGGAATTAGAGTAAGGTTGGGATATGGGATAATGCTGTAGTAATGTACATGTATTTTCTATATATAAATCTATGCTTTACCTCTACTTTCTTATCCTTGTTAGGTTATTTTTCTATATCCCATAAAGTTTGAATACAAATATGGAAGGTAGAAGAGGAATAGTTAACCCAGGAGGTGAAGGCACCGATGGGAATACCGAGCCTAATGTGAGAAGAGGACAAGGTTAGGCATAGGCAGAGAATGTGGGTGCTGAAGTCCCGTAGATTGGAATGGAAGCAATGTATCAGTTTTTCAGGAATATGGTGTAGGCGGGAGTTGTATCTGGAGTGTTAGGAGGAAATGCTGCAGGAGCAGGGATTCTGGAAGTTTCGAAGTTAACAATTATGCTAAGCTGAGTGGAGATTACGTTAAGCTTGAAGAGAAGCCTTTTCTAGGGGCAGAGGATTCTATAGAAGTGAAAAATTGGTTGTTGCACTATGAAAGGATTTTTGCAGATTTGGGGCTCAATGATGAGCGGAAGAGGAGGTTGGCATTTAGGCAGCTTCAGGTAGCAGCTTTGTTCTGGTGGAATAGTGCGACTACGGCAATAGATGAGGAGACTATAACCTGGGAAGATTTCAAGGAGAGGTTCCAAGAGAGGCTCATGTTTGTAATGGAACAGTCAGCTCTGATCAGAAAGTTTGCTGAATTAGAGCAAGGAGATATGTCAATTTTGGAGTATGCCAGAAGGTTCGAGTAGTTGGCCGTATATGGGTATGCTTCATTGGATACTGTGATGAAGAGGAAGGAGAAGTTTATCATAAGGGTCGAAGCCTGAGTTAGCTAGTACCGCACTATCTCATATTAGAGATCCTTCTGACTTTGTTGTGAAGATGGCCTTAAGGCATAATGAGATTCTTGATTCTCTAGAGAAGAATAAAGCTAAAGAAGTCTAGGTTGGGCAGTTTAAGAAGAGGAAGTTCTTACCTAAAAAAGGTGCTAAGAAGGATGGAGCAGCTAAGAAGGGGAAGTCTAAGATTGTCTATTTCAAATGCGATAAGAAGGGGCACTTTGCTAATGAGTGTCGTGTTGGAGAGACTAAGGAGGTGGCTAGAAAGAATAATGTCATGTGCTTTAACTGTGACCAGATTGGCCATTATAAGAGCTAGTGCAAGGAGCCCACTAAGGTTGGAAAGGGCAAAGAACATGCATTGGAGCCTACTGCATCTAAGCCAACAACCCAGGAGAAGGAAAAGGCAATCTTGGGAGGTATGTTTCAGATTCATGGTATGACTGTTAGCGTTCTATTTGATACTAGTGCATCGCATTCTCTTATATCTAGATGTTTGATAGATCACCTTAACCTAGAACCCACATATTTAGTTACTTCCTTACGGGTTGCGAATCTAATAGGACAGTATGCAATTCTTAGGTTAAGCTGTGACCAGTTAGAGTTTAACCTATTAGGTCATACTTTTGCTTGCAGTTTGCATGTGTTTGATTTTGTGTGGTTCGGGATTATTCTTGGGATGGATTGGTTAAGTGGGTACGATGCTAGGCTATTTTGCCAAGATAAGAAAATATCATTTAGACACCCAGATTGTAGTGATCGGATAGTTTGTGCCATAGAAGGTTCTTACAGTGAAGTGTATGTATTGATGGGTGCTATGGAATTGGATGATGAGTTGAGTCGAGTTTTCATGGCTAGAGAATTCGTAGATGTTTTGAGCCTATAGTTGGATTGCCGCCGAAATGAGCCATTGAGTTTCGAATATATTTGGTTCTGGGAGAAGAACTAGTGAGTAGCCGCCTAATAGGATGACTCCTTTAGAGATGAGGGAGTTGAAGGTGCAGTTGGTGGATTTGAAAGGTAAGAGTTTTATCAGGCCGAGTAGTTCTCCTTAGTGAGCAGCTGCGGTGTTTGCTAAGAAGCCAGATGGATCGTTGAGGCTATGTTTCGATTATTGTATGTTGAATGGGAGGATGATAAAAAATCGATATCCATTACCGATGATTGACAATTTGACCAGTTAAGTGGAGCCAAGGTATTTTTGCAGTTGGATTTAGCGACAGGTTTCCATCGGCTCAGAGTAGCATAGTATGGTATACCTTTGACGGTGTTTAAGACCAGACATGGGTCGTACGAATGGCTAGTTATGCCATTCGGACTGACTAATGCGCCAACTTTCTTTGTGGATTTGATGAACCGTGGTTTTTCAGAGCACTAGGATATGTTTGTATTGATTTTCATAGATGATATCTTGATTTACACTAAGGATGAAAGAGAGCATGAATTTCATCTTAGAGTGGTGCTTGAGAGGTTGAAGCGGCATCCGTTAAAGGCAAAGTTTTCGAAGTGTCATTTTTGGAAGAACGAAGTGAAGTTTCTATGTCATGTAGTCTTAGAGGAAGGGTTGTCAGTAGATCCAACTAAGATTGAAGCGATGAATAGTTAGAAGAGACCCGAGATAGTGACAGAGATAAAGAATTTTCTTGGGTTGGTTGGTTATTATCGGAGGTTCATTAAGGATTTTTTTGCGGATAGTGGCACCGATGACCAAGCTGACGAGAAAGGATGCGAAGTTTGTGTGGACCGATATGTGTGAGGAAGCATTCCAGAGTTTGAAACACTTATTGAACCACACACCTATTTTGGTCATTCTGGAAGGGAATTAGGATTTGGTGGTTTATACCGATGCATATGGAATAGGATTAGGAGCTGTGTTGCTGTAGAGGGGTAAGGTGATTGTCTACGCTTCTAGACAACTTACACCATATGAGGTCAGATATCTGATGCGTGATTTAGAACTGGCTATGGTGATTTTTACATTGAAGGTGCAAAGGCGTTACCTTTTGGGAGAGAGGTTTGAGTTATATTTAGATCATAAGTCGCTGAAGTATTTGTTCTTTCAGAAGGAGTTGAACATGAGACAACAGAGGTAGTTAGAGTTTATTGCCACTTACGATTTTAGGATTGAGTACACACCAGGGAAAGGCAACAAGGTTGCAGACGTACTTAACATCAGAATGCAGTTTTGGCGATGGTTGTTGAGTGGAAAGATTTAGAAGCCTTAGCAGATTGCAGAGTGCAGTAGAGATTCAAGGATGGGTCTAGTGGAGATACAGTTATATTATCTTATTTGGAAGTTCAACTAGTGATGATCGAAAGGATTGCTTCGTAGCAAGAAGAGGATCCGCCATTAGCTGAACGGATCAAGAAGTTAAGAGATGGAACCGAGAGTGATGATTTGAAAGATTTCAGTCTTTACCAGAATCAAAAGTTGAGAAAGAAAGGAAGATTATGTGTTCCGACTGCAAGAAACATAAGGCAAGAAGTCTTGGAGGAATATCATTGTTCATAGTTCTCTATTCACCCAGGAGGTACTAAGATGTATTACGGATATAAAAAGGGGTTTCTTCTGAGAAGGTATGAAGCGGGATATTGGGTCGTGTGTGAAGCAATGTTTGATTTTCCAATAGGCAAAGGCCGAGCACCAAAAGCCAAGTGGGTTGGTTCAGCCATTATATATTCTGGTATGGAAGTGGGATTCTGTCTCCATGGATTTTTTTGACGAGTTGTCAAGGTCGAACAGAGGAAATGATAGTATGTGGGTCATAGTGGACAGATTGACCAAGAGTGCACATTTCATTCCAGTTAAGTCAACCAGAACTGTACCCTTTTTGGAAAAGTTGTTTATGAAGAATGTGGTTAGACTGTATGGAGTTCCTAATAGCATAGTTAGCAATAGAGATCCTTTGTTCACTAGCGAGTTCGGGAAGAGTCTGCAGGAAGTTTTGGGAACCAAGCTCAAGATGAGTACTGCTTACCATCCGCAGATAGATGGGTAAACGGAAAGAGTTAACAAAATTTTGGAAGATTTGTTAAGAGCTTGTGGATTAGACTTCGAGAGATCATGGGAAGACCATATGCATTTAGTTGAGTTTTCGTATAACAATAGCTATCAGACTAGTATTCGGATGGCATCATTTGAAGCTTTGTATGGAAGACCATGCAAATCTCCCACATGTTGGTTAGAGACCGTGGATATGTTAGTTCTTGGTCCAGATTTAGTCAGAGAAGCTGCATAAAAGATTGAGATATTTAGGATATTTAATTAGCTAAATAAAATAAAATAATATGTTGATTAGGGGATTGTGATTTGATTTAATTAAGGGGAAGCTGTGCCATTTAAGCAATGAACTAAAGGAAGAGTTTAAATTGAAATAGAGGAGGGGTAAAATAGGAAAGAGACTAATCCTATATCTATAACCCATGGCCGTGTAAATTATACATGTTCGTTTCATTTTAAAATTTTAAAATTAAGGGGGCAGGCCACCATTAACAAGGAAAAAAGGAAGAAAAGCTAGGAAGAATCTAATTTAAATCAAATCTATTTAGGTCTCAATCTCTTTGGTCCCTAAAGCTAAGATAAATGATGTTTACATCTCATTTTTGATTATATTGTCGGTTATTAGATGAATGCTAAATATTTTGCATTGACTTGCCATGATTTTGACTGATGGAATGTTTATATATACATGTTGATGATTTATGTATGTTCATATTGATTTTATGATATGTTTTAAGGTTAAAACCATATAAAATGACAGTCAAATGCCTCGCGAATTATTACGAAGGTCCTAAATATTATTTTAAAGATGGGTTTCAATTTTTAGAATTTTCTGAAATTATGTAGAGTTTATATGAATTTTCTAGTAAATAAAATTTTAATTTGGGTTAATATTTATTTTAGGTTAAATAATAAAAGATTAGGGTCTGAAATTTTTATACGTTGTAAAACATATTAAAAGAGATTTTTTTTGGAATTTTTGAAGCTTTTTCCTAAGTTTTTTAATGGTTATATAAAATTATTTAAGGGTATGGGACTTAATCGTTCTTATATGATTTAAAGAGGAGAAGGAGATTTTCATATAATAATTTAAATTTTTAAATCTAAAAAGTCAGCAACACTTTTGAAAAAGTGCAGTACATTTTATTGATAAAGAAAGAGGCAACCAACCACATTTAGACACCTAAGATAGGTTTGGTGGAAAGAACTATTAGCTACATGTTTTTCACTGTTTCGACTTCGTCGGCACCAGGTTCCACCTCCTCTTCTTTACTTTTAATACAGTGAAAACTAATCCATATGGTATCAGGGAACTGGTACGTAGTGAATTAGATGAAGGGGTTGGGGCTTTGCTTTGTTTTTTAAATTAAAGAAATATGCCTACTTGCTTTCGATTAAATGGCTTTTGACTAAATGACTTTCGATTAAGTAGCTTTTGATAGGTTGAATGATTTAAAGGAAATGGTTTCGATTGGTTTGCGCCTTTATTTTCAAATAATTGCGCTCAACTAAGTCAAAACCTTTTTGCTGCCCTCTTTTACCTTTCGACCCAGATGGTTTCGAAAGGGTTGCTTTGTTTCTAGAATATAGCCACCCCTCCAATGCTTTCAAAGGGAAGGTTTCGACACCGTCACTTAGGATATGGTTTCGAAACAGATGCTTTCGACTTAAATGTTTTAAAGACCTTTTTTTCTATGATTGAAGTAAAACTCAAATTGGTTTTGAAAGAGATAGTTTTAGAAGGTTTCAAAATAGATGCTTTCAACTTTAATGGGTTTCTGATCCTTTTTCTCTACTTGAAGGCAGAATCCAAATGGTTTCGACCGAGACGTTTTTCAAAGGTTTCGAAGGGGTAATTTTTTGAATGGTTTCGAAAGGTTTCCACATATTCTAAATTGAACCCAAAGTGCTTTCGAAAGGATGGAGTTTTGAATGTTTCGAAAGGTTTTAATGAATGGTTTCGAAAGGGGTGGTTCCCCAGGGTTTCGAAAGGATTGAAAGGAAATTTTTTTTTCCAATGTTTTTGAAAGACAATATTTAAAAGGTTTGTGAAGGAGGATGTCTGATATTTTGAAACTTTCAGGGAAAAGAAAGGAATTGTTTTTCCAATGTTTTCGAATGGCAATACGTAATGGTTTCGAAAGAGTCTTTCAATTGTTTCGAAGGGGTTACCTTCAATGGTTTCGTAAGGGTTGTTTAACGGTTTTAAACAAAGATTTTGAATGTATTAAATAGGCAATGTAGCCAAAGTATTTTCAAGTTAAAAAGAGTTTTAATTTGTTTTGGAAGGATAGTTTGTCCTCATTAAATCTCATAAACATTATTTTGAGTAAAGTATATATATCATGGTAAAATAGCTTAGAGTAAAGCTAAGAATATATTTTCCTTGTATAAGTATGATTTAAAGAGTTAAATCATTTTGAAAAGGTTTTCAAGGAAAAAGATAAAGGGTAGTTAACCCTAAGGAAAATATTTCGGACAATTTGTCCATTTTGCAAGCGGTCAGCCTAGATTTTGGATAGTTAGTCAAGTGTACGCGCAGTCAGCCCAGTTGTATGGACAAATAGTCCATTCGTAGCATAACGGACGTTGCTATTATGTTGTGGATAGATAGTTCAAATATTACCTGTTTTATAGACAGATAGTCCATTTATTAGCATAAAAGATATTGCTATTTTGATATAACCAGTTTGATTGCACGAAAGGATTGCAAAATATATGTTTTGAAAAGGATATAAGTGAGGGGAAACTCGTTCCGCTAAGCAGCATGGTCTAACTTAATATCAGTAAACCGAGATGTAACAGAATTATTCCACCAGGCTTTATATCCAACTTGAAGTTTTTGTTTCTCTTTAAACTCTCGAGTGATAAAAATTGTTTTGAGTAGGCTGAAGGTTGAGGTTTTCAGGTTTTAGTCTTTTAGCGAGTCTAGCTTAACGAGCAGGTGGCTGATAGATAGCTAATTAGGAATTATTGATTGTTTTGTTTATTACTGTGTACTAAGTCAGATATGACTATAATATTTTGATCAACAAGGGGCATCATCATATGTCGCTCATGGTGTATTTTTGTAATGATTATTAATCTTTGCCAAGGAAACGATATGGGATTATGTAAGTTGGATATGAATTTGTTTTAAAATGTAATCAGTAAAATGTTTTTTTTTTGAAATTTTTTGATTTTGTTCATATTCAAGTGCTTCTGATATTATAAATACCATTATCATTACCGTATTTTATCACCATAAGTTAATACTATGGATGACTGCAACATCTGTAGGGCTTAGCTTTTGGCCTCCAGATACGGGATGTTACAGTAAGTCTATAGGAAGTTCATAAAATGTTTGAATACCTACTTGTTGCTCAATTTTCTCGCAAGTAATTAGCAAGTCGATTTAGCTGCAGCCTAGCCCAATGAAAGCCAGCCTAACTATCCCACAATCGGCTCACACATGCCAACCCAAGCTCAAGTTGGTTCCAAACCAGTCCCTCTACTCAGCAAGATGTCAAGCGGAAGACCGATTATCTTATCCTTTGGTAGCTTTCTTGGCCAATCCATCAGGAAAATATAACTAAATATAGCCATGCATGGTCTACTCGCATGGCTTGATAATGATGAGCTATCTCATGTCGTCATACTTTCAACTCGACTCCAAGTCAGCCCAATCACTTAACATCACTTCAGTTGCCAGCCGGCAAGAGTCAGGACTATCTAAATAACTAGCACATTCGATAAGACTAGCTAAGACGTGATCCATCCTTGCCTTGGCTTTAGCACAGTTGCCTTCAACTAGTCCCAGTAGCCCATCACGTCATCCTACATCTGACCTGGCATCATCTCCTTAGCACGGTCCTTAGCACTAATTAACTTTTGGCAAACTTAGGCATAGGACAACCCTCTTGGCTATCTGTATCTAGACTGGCTTCAAGCTAGCCCCTTTAGACCTACTCCATAGCCACTCGGCACACTCAGGATAGCTTCAAACAACACCCGTCGATCAAGGCCAGTCTAAGCATAACTATCTCAGACCCGACACCACTACCACTTGACTCGTCACCTCATAACTGGTCTAGCATGTTCTTTGCACCTTGATCCATAACAACATTCGCCTCCAGTACTTTTGAAACCTGGCCATGGTGACTCATTGGCCTTGCCACCTAGGCAAGCAAAAGTAAACGACAACCTATACATCAAACTATACAGATACTGTAGCAAAGCGGATGAAAATACACCTACCCCTATAGCTTGCATTTGGCATTTAATATGCATTAAATGCAATGCATGCACTTGGTATAGAAGGAAAAATGGCATGCCGCACAGCCACTCATTTTTTTTGCCTTATAGTTGTCTCCCATCAGTTCATGCGACTAGATCAACGGTCGAGCATGTTTCCTACCTTTCTACAGTGTAATCTCATCCATCCACCATCCCTTTTAGCTAATATAAATACCCCATGCATTGCCACTTCAAAAGGGTTGAAAAATATTAAAATTATGGTCATTATCTCTACCCAGAGCTCTCCTGACAACAAATCAAAGCATAAAGTCCTTAAGATTAGCTAACTTTTTTAGCCTTAGGTGCTATATTTCTTATTATTCACCTGTAATTCCTCGTAAGTGCAAGAGTCAACTATAGCAAGAGATGTTTACCGCGAACGTTGATAATCTTGCTGAATCACTCTATAGTTGATGTCATTTACTTTATTTTTCTTATATTCTTCCCTATTTTTAATTTTTAAGCCTAGTGATTAGCAAGTAGCCTTTGCTTTCATAACATAATCGAGCTAATTTTGAGGTTGGCTAAATTTCTAACCAAAACTATTCCATCGCACTGAGAAATAAGTTATTATTTCATGCATACTACCTTCTTGCCTTAGGAATTTCATTCTACATAAATTAGTGGAAGTTTGAAAGACTTGGATATGATCCAAGATTCATACAAGAAACTAATTATGTAGATGATATAAATTTAACCAAGCCTAAATAAACATAATTCATTAGAATGTCTAATAGTGAATCTCACACATTGAAGAGAAATTATTGTTTTCTTATCGTTATTGAGAAAATGGATTGTGTGTAATAATAATCTGCATAGTTGTCGAATAAGCGATGGAAAGTATGGCTCTTCCATATGGCTTGATGCTTTAAATCCAAAATGGATTCCAAGCATATTGACAAAATTTTGGTTCTAGAAATTGTACCCAAAATGATTTGATCCATCGGCCGCAAGTTAGCTTTCGAGAAGAAGATCAATGCAACACTCAACAGGTTTATGTCCATTCGGATTAAACAAGCAAATTATTGCACAACCTGATTATGAGTTTTGACATATTGATGTTGAAACAGAACTTCTAAATAATGATATAGAGGTGACTATTTTCACACCATAGCAAAACTGTCTAGAAGTTAGTAGGAGTTATTATAAAGCTTGTGTACACATTAATATGTGATCTAAAACAAGCATCTAGAGGCTGAGTAAGTAATTTGACAAAGAAATCAAATAGTTTGAATTTAGTAAAAATACAGAGGAAGTATATGTCTATAAGAAGGAAAATATAAGGTACTAAAATATTTCTACTATCGTAAGTAAACAACGTCCTACTGATTGGTAATGGTGTACTAGTGTTAAAATAGGTTAAATTTTGGTTATTTAATTTTCGATGAAGGATTTGAAAGAGAGGTCCTTTATACTCTATATGGTAGGATGATGAGATTGTCCCAATTGATATACACAAACACCATATTAAAATGTTTAATATGAAGTAAGTGAGATAGATTTCTTATGCATTGGCATGGAACCATCATACATGCTATGTTATGTGCTAGATTGGAATTCGCTTATGCACTTAGTGTAGTGAGAAAATATAAAATCCAAGTTAAAATCACCTAATGCCAGTTAAAATTATTGTCGAGTAATTATGAAATACTAGAGAATTGTTTATGAAAATAACAAACTCCTTATAAAGGAGTATGCGAGCTTGAACTTCATAAGTGGCATCAATATTGTAAGTCTATTTTATATTACTGTCTACCCTTTATAAAAGAGGTTTAATAGAAATATTGCAAACGATAGGTTGTGGAAGATTCAACTATAAAGGCTAAATGCATCATCTTGAATTGTGTCACAATGAAAGCAGTATATGTGTGTAAATATATAAGAAAGTTAGGAATGGTCCCTACCTTTGCAAATTCAAATGAGGTATTGTGATAGCAATGATGCAATATAGATCATAGTAGAAATTAACAATTTGATAAGGGGTTAAGATATGTTTACCGTACTTTACACATGATAAAAGAGTTTAATTGTTTTAGAGAAGCATAATTGAGATGGTAGATACGAATAATAATATTAAGATCCACTCACCAAGGCCCTTTCTCAGTTTCATCTAAGTAAAACTGTTCAAGAACATGGTCACGAGTCACTGTATTTGGGCCCCTATTGCAAGTGAGTGATTAATAGAGCTAAGGGTGATCCCTAAGGGCAACTATGTAATTTGATTATATAACTTGACTCTTATAGCGTATCTTGTTTGAAATAGTAAGTTTTTATGTTTATTTTCTATTATGTACAGTGTTATATTAGGATGTAAATAATGTTGTAAATTTAATATATATATATATATATATATATAAGTAGAAAATCCTTAGAAAAAATATTTAATTGATATAGTCATGAATGTGCTCGTAACCATGCGTATTAAATCATTGAAATAAATACATGTCCTTAAATGTTCCTAGTTAGGATATATCAAGAAAGAGATATAGCCACTGGGATCGATGTAAATAATGAGAGAGTTAAGTCTTAAGGGTATACTCTAGATGCAATTATGTAAGTTTTACATATATCTAATTTTATAACCAATCTTGTCTAATAAAGATATTTAGTTTTTATTATATACTTTGTTATATTATGATATAAGTAATTAAGTAATTAGTTTATAATATATTAATTAGAATTTTTTAAATAATATGTTATGTGGTAATTGTTACAAAGAGTTTTCATCATGAGAAAGTTATCACAATATACAATTATAGGTTATTTTCAATATTCTTAGTCAATATTTTTCGAGAAAGGATATCGATACATCCATTGAGGTCAAATTACCGAATATTTTCTAAATGTTAAGCAATGTGTTGCTCATGGCTACTGAGGCACCAAGGGGTTATGTACTTATAGTTATTGGATAACCAAGGAATGGTTCACCCAAGAGTTTGCTATTGGTTAGGAACAACTAGGTCAAATAGGAAATCTCGGAGTGACAATATTAAACAAATCTCTCAACTTGAGAATACTATTGAGCTTCATTATGGATACTCCACTTTAATATACTTAAAACATGGCATGGCGACCACTAAGCAACTATAATTAGGTCTAAGTTGAAGCATTATAAGTGAAACACTATTCAATAGAGAATTCATCTCCCCGGTTATATAAGGTTAGTATCACAGCTAACTTTAAAATCTCTGGCTAGAGTAGGATGATTAGTAATAAATGATTTTTGAATCAGTGACTTAATTTATGGACTAAACGAGTTGAATAGGGATGATATTAGATTTTTTACCAAATTGAAATTCCATAAATTCAAATATGCTATAGCATTGATGAAGAGAATTGATGTAAATAATTATTACTAAAAAGCACCGCTTAAATTATAAATTAGATTTTACTAACGAGATTTGTAAGCAATGAACTAAGTCAAACTGTTATAGTACTATCTATGAAGATGTGTGAACATTAGTTTTTGAATTGTTTGAATATTAATCATTGGCTAAATTCACACACACGAGTCGCACAACTAAATATATTCAGTCTTTGAAAAACCACACGATTTAATTAAATTATAATAGTTATAAATGAATTAAATTAGTTAATAGTTTGAAATATTAATTTTTGTTGTCATTATTGTATAGGGTGTATTTAGTAAATAAGGCAGCCTATATAAATGTTCTAGGTGCTATTGGTTTTTAATTGAGTGCTTTACAAAGTTTATAGTGCATATCATTCCATTTAAACTTGATTTAAATATAATTAGTTACAAATGGGTTTGAGTATTTTGTTGGTCCATTATGAGACCAATAAAATTTAACCAAAGAAGGGATGAAAGGAGGGAGAGTGTTGTGGGTTTGGGTTTGAATTAGTAGGAGAGAAATGCGGAGGTTTGCTTTCTTAGTTTTTATTATAAATACAAATCCAAGCAACTACTTTTAGTTTTTACTTTTAACATCCTCCTTCATTGGTTTTGATTATACTTGCCTACTCCTTAACCAGCCAATTGTCGAACCCATCTGTCAGAGTATAAGGAGCTAAAATAATTTGTAGTGGTACATCGATTTCCAGTGACAACTATACAAATCTAGGAGACCAGTGGTTCAAGGCATGAGTCTAAGGCATCAGCCTCTTTAGATAAATTCTAAATTCACAATATATGCTATTTATTTACATTTATAACGACTTTATATACATGTTAATGGCTCACCTTAAGTTCGAATGCATTAGATCTCATTAACAACGATTTTACATAAAACAATTTTGTTTACTAAAAAGATAGAAATCAAATATGTATATTTTCCCATATATAAATACTTTAATATATATATGTATATTATAATTTCCTAAGAATTATGAATATTTTAATAACTTTTAGTGATATTTATTAATTTTAAAACCTGAAATTAATTTAAATCGTATTTAGAAAATACATATAAATATATTAAATTCTTTTAAAATGAATTTTGATTAATAAAATTTAAAAACAAAAATTTCAGGCTGAAATTTAATGTAATAGTATATTATATATTAATTATTAATTAATATGATGTATATCTTTAATGTTATAATATATATGCATACACACATTTATTAAATCTAGCTTTCGAATTTAAAAAATATATTACTAGCCAAATAATGTTCTATATATATAATTTTAAAATATTTATTTTATAATATATATATGTGTGTGGGTTATACATATTAAAACTGTGATGTGTATTTTATATAAATAAATGAAATTAATTTAGGTTATAATAATAAATTTATATAAATATACATATTTAAATTTATAAAACACGTTTTTACTAATAATTTTAGGATCTGGTTTTGAATTTTAATATGTTATACAAAGTCTCAATTAGATATTAAATATAAAATTTGAATTTAAAATTTATTGACTTAGCTAGAATTAGACTGGATATTTTATATTTTATTATATTTAAATAATTTCAAATTTTATATTTATATATTTATAAATATATTGAAAAATATTTGAGATAATTGATACATATATAAATGGCTAGTGTTTACATAGGGGATATAAATCCCAATATTTACTAACGCAAACATTGACCATGCATAACTTTCTATGTGCACATTACATTTATATATGCACATGAGTGTATATCGATATACTAAAAATATATAAATACTAGATTAATTAATATACATTAATTAACTTAATCAAGAAAATTAAATAAAATATGATTTTATTTAACCCAACTAGATTGGATCTAGTACAACCATTAGAAATCATAGCCCCATTAAGATCCAATTGACGAAATTAGTTTGAAATCCATATATTTCACCCACTATAGACCAGCCCTGTTCCAATAATGGTATCAGAGCCCAAATAGTTTATGCTGTGTAAATTAGCAACTTTAAGGTCACAAATAAAGCCCTTATTCGATGAATATTTAGAATAGTAGTGTCTAGGCTTGAAATTGAATAATGAAGTGTTCTCCCATTCCTACCTACTAACCTTGCCTAATGGTTGGAGTAAGTCCAAAGTTAGCCTAATTATAAAGGCTAAAATTGAGTTGGGCCTTAGGCTAATTTTCAAAATTTAGTTTGAAAATTTAAAATATGTTTTGAATTTAAAAGTTAAATTTAAAATATAAAGTAAATTTTATAGAAATTATAGAAAAATTCAAAATATTTTGAGCATAAATTTAATATTTTTGAAAATTATTTAATATTTATTTAATTAGATTAATTAAGTAAATAATTATCTAAAAAAAATATATTTATTAACTTATGTATATGTATGCATGTGTAAAGGCTATAACTCATTACACACACATACAAGTATGTGCGCGCGCGCGTGCATGTATATGTATACATACACAAATGAGTACTTCAGCACGTCCATGGAAGTGACTAGTATTAAAAACCATCTTTTGTAAGAGTTCTTGGATCTTGCAACATGAATTCGAAGTATACATAATGTTGTATGGTTTTATGTATATACATTCACAAACCAACCGTTTATCGAAACAATAATGAAACTAAGTTACTTTAGGAAATACTAAAATAGTTCATAATGTGGCTTTGAATCAATAACAATTGAATCATATAATAAAAAGAATGATAAACATCCCAAACCAAAATTCTAAACAGCTGTTATCTTTTTCTTAGCATTAACTGCCATTTATTTTCTTCTAGCTTCTAATAATAAGGCAGGGTATAAGAATCCATCGAAAGTTTGCTTGACTATGGTAAAGCCAGTAATAATATCCATTTGTTGCAAAATTACCTTAACCAAGCATCCATAGAGTTGGCCTAGAGATATAGCCAGTTGAAGTGCATTATAAGCCTTTTGAGTCAAAAAACCAAGAATCACAAAATTCATACCACCTGCGGAGATAATATAACGTGTCATCGGAGAAGAACTAAATGAGCTTATTTTTTTTTCTCCAAGTAAAACAACATAAATTTCTTCCAAATTACTTTATGGAAATATGTTGATGCCTAGTGAAATGCCCACATTTCAAAATTGGTTATAGTAAGTTACCCTAACATCGAGACCAATGAGTCTTTATTGAATAGCATTCGCAAGGTTGGGTAATAATCAAGTTATCAGTAACTTGTTGGTGGACAAGATTGAGCAAATGTGACTACATTAACAATTTTGAAAGGGATTTTGACAAAAATGAAAAGGTCAGAGTCTGTATTTTCCATTAAGGTAAAATAATAGAATAGGCTAGTCCAAAAAATATGCAAGTGAGCACAAAGAAGGAAAATACATATAAGATCAAAAAATTATGCTACATACATTTAAGTTCAAGTCTACTGACCATGATCAAGACAAAATCATGGATTCACTTTATTTTCAACATTCATATACATGTTATATAGTTATGGAATAATGTAATCTTAACTCAATAATCAGAACTGTTATATACTAAACAAAGGATCACGATGATTAAACTAATAGTTGAAATTAAATAAAATACATGTTGCTAAAAGAATCATAGCCAGCTTAGCACTGTTCAAACAGGTTGCGTCAATAATATATCATGTTAAAAATATATCCATTCTAATTTCTAACCACACAAAACGAAGGGTAAAAAATTTCCAAGATCCGACTGAGGTTCAGATAGGATTTTTCGGGTATGAAACTAACTAGTGACAGCTTAAAGCTGTCAAAGCCGTAGAACTCATAGAGAGCTTCATTTTGACTGGTTATGGCTCTTGTAACTCTAAACGACCCAATAGTTATGGCCCTCCGAAGTATCGATATCCGCAGGGTGCAACATCAACGGTGCAAGGTGCAAATCCGTCCAAAATACCGAAACAGTGCCATAGGACTTTTAGAAATGGGTGCATGGATTTGAAACAGAGCGTACCATGGTGCACCACTCTCCAGCGATGGTAAGTCATAGACTAGCCACAGAGATCCCGTTTTACAGAAAAAATCCACGTGATGAAAAAACGAAGGGTAAAAAACTTCCAAGATCCGATTGAGGTTCGGATAGGATTTTGGGTATGAAACTAACCAGTGACGACTTAAAGCAGTCATAGCCATAGAACTCACAGAGATCTTCATTTTGGCTAGTTATGGCTCTCGTAACTCTAAACGAGCCAATAGTTATGGCCCTCTGAAGAATCGATATCCATAGGGTGCGACATCTACAGTGCAAGGTGCAGCATCCATCCAAAATGCCAAAAAAGTGCCGTACGACTTTTAGAAATTAGTAACCTTGAAAAATCAGTAACCTTGTCAATCAATAGAAGCACCGTAATGATGAAGAACAGTAATACCATAACCCGTCTGTGCAGAAGAAAAAAAGGAGGTAAAGAATAAAAAATAAATGAAGTGAATTTGAATATGGTTTGAAACGAGGAGAGATTATGGTGACAATAGTTGTTAGGGATAAGAAATAGGAACATGCACGGTTCCTATTTGTATTTTTTGCTTTTGAAGTTTTTGCTTAATGAAATGAAATTTGAGTAGACGAAAATTGTTTTGTGAATGGTAGATAATGCATAGTACTGCTTTAGCCAACAGTGCCTCTATGGCATAAAGAATTTTAATATTTAGTCAATAATAAATTTATAAGGATATACTTTTCCTAGTGGAGAGTCCTAAAATGACCTGTATACATGTTGTACCTCTATCTGCATCTGAAACGTCTTTTTTATGCTCGACTCCCGGACTAGGTCCTCCTCTTTAAGACAATTCGCGCCTTGACCTCAAGGTGCAAAGTTATCTATCAATCGCTTCGTCCCTAAGATAAAAATGCATCTGAAATTTGGCTAATTTGTTGTTTGCACTACAGTAAATTTTTCTGAATATAGCGCTTTCCAATTTGATTGCTTGTAAAGTTTCTTTAAAAGAGAAAAATGCAGAGGACAAAGAAGAAGAAAGTAAAATTGTCAGTTATTCACTTTTTTCTTTTCTGCCTATCTATCGTTTAAATAGACAGAATGAAAATTGTATGTATTACTGAAGTAAGGGAATGTTAATGGATTTGAATTGATTGTCATTTAAAATGAATTCAAATACCATTATCTTTTGCAACGGCTCAATAATAATGGCCCATGAATGTATATTACTATTTTACATTTGCAACGGCTTACTTATAATAATGACTCATAAATAGATGGTCGTTATACATTTGCAATAGCTCAATTAGAATAATGGTTCATAAATATATAACCATTAATCCGTTTTTTGTTAATTTTTTTAGTTATTTCACTTAAAGTTCCAACAATACCCCACTTGAATTATTAAAATAATATTTTCGAGCAATTTTTGAAAATATAGAATTGTGTAAAAAAAAGGTATCTTTGGATTTGAATCTTTACATAGTGAGTAATATTTAGTTTACTAGAGTGACTCGTAGTCTTGAATTCTATTCTTGATATCAAACCACATACAACCTTTCTAAAGTGCTATCAACTAAGCTCATGCATTTATGGCCATGCACGTCTATCCCAGTTTAGTGAATGCTGTAGGAATCTTGCTTAGAATTCCATAAGAAATGGCCATATTCCCACATCCACATAGGTGATTCTATCAAGAGTACTCCTGAAGGTAGATACTCCACTCCATTTAGAATATAGATCTCATTAAGAGTTTCTATTAATTCATCCTCTAGTCACTTCAAGAATACATGCTTTTATGTATATAAAAATAGCATGTTCAACTCATACCACTTTACAACTTGTTATTACTCATTGAACCTAGTTCTTGGGATCTCCAGTCATTAGGTCGGGTTATCATTGTGCGTAACTCAACACTCTAAGTGTAATAGTCCCATTCTTTTAGATGTAGAAAGGACTTCCTCTCTGTCCGGTCCTTTTGTGAAAGTATCCGTTATATTCTCATCAGTGCGTACATGATCCATTCTTACAGATCCGGAATAAATATACTCTCTTACAGTACTGTGCTTACGATAAATTTGTCATCTCTCACTATTGTAATAACGGTTCCTAAATTTTTCAATAACCTCGGTACTATCATAGTGGATCAACACAGCTCGTATCGGTTTTTCCCATAAAGGGATCTCAACTAGAAGATTTATCAAGTAATTTGCTTCTTCACTAGCATTAGCTAGTGCTATCATTTATGGCTCCATAGTGGATTGAACCAAGATAGTCTGTTTCTTAGATATTCAAGAAATAGCTCCTCCTACAATACTAAAAATATATCCACTAGTGGCTTTGAATTCGTCTGATGAAGTATCCCAATCTGCATACCGTATCCTTCAAAGACAATGGGAAACTTCTGATAGTATAATCCAAGGTTCATTGTAACGACCCGCAAATCCGTACCCTTTGAGTTAACACTATTCTACCTACATCAACTCAAGTTGTACAGAAATACGAACCATTTGGGTTAAAGAAGAAGAGGTAGAAGAAGAAAATAGAATACAATCAGAATCTAACCATCGCAGCGGAATAAAACATAATAGATAATAGATAATCTTTACTCAAAGATCAAATATATCAGTTTATATATTACATCATCAGAGTACATCAATCACAGCTCAATATTAATAACATACATCCGGATACACAGCTACTCTATACAGCGGAATATATATAAAACAAGTATGGAAGTACGTATTGTTATTCATCTCGTCTTCTGAGCTCCACAGCATCATATCCTGTATACTCTAATACTCGGTCTGACCTGAGCATTACAGTTAAATAACACCCGAGTCAGTCTGGAATACCAGCGTGAGAAAATCACACTCAATTGATTATTAAAGTTTCAAAAATCCTTTGAAAACAAAAGCATCTCGTAAGACCACGCCACAAATAAACATGTTGGGTTTTTACCTTACGATAGCTAAAATAATTTTTATAGAGATCCTCTGATATTATAATAGGGCCTATATACAAATACTTATAAAATAGCCGAAATTGTTACATTATTAAATTCCAGCTGCTAGCCACAAAGTGGGTAATACAAACAAAACTCGTAGGGATAATGGATTTCCATCTAATGACTAGGCACTGGGGTACCACCTGTCACAGTACGTGGCCTAGATCACAGTACCGAGGAGTACACCTGCTCCCCTGCAACACAAGACCGGGACTATCCCTTACTGGATAATCTCGAGTGAGATCATCCCGCGGTTGGGATCAGCAACCGCCCACTAAGCCAAAATAAAAAGGGACATCTACACAGGGATGACCTCACCCTGCTTGGGTGCTACCCACCTAGCCTTGCTGCATAACCCCTGATTTTCAGTCATTCCCATTTGATGAGGCTTGAGGCTAAGCGTTACCTTTTTAGAACATATCTGTTAGAATGCCCATCGTCCACCTGACGATGTTCCGAAAGCATTCATCCATACAAGTCCGTCCCGGGTCCGAACGGAACCGAAGGCATTATTCCTACTACATCCATTTTGGAAATATCCTCAGGATTAGTAGCGATTTGCCCTTGCAGTTCACTGCTCCATCTTCGAATCCAAACACGTTTCCACGAAACGTACAAACCGGATCGAAGTGGTTTTCGAGAAATAATCTCGATCCCAGTCTCTTCGAAACGATCAACTTATTTGTCCAATATTGATAGTCGGTTATTTAACTATCAATTACATTCACAAGCATCCATCAAACAATAAATAATTTCTCCCAAATTATTTATTTACCCAAAATATGTTCGCAAGATAAATTTCCATTTTTCCAACTCTTTTGGAAACAGTTCCAAACCATATTCCGCTCACGGAATAAATTCTCCAATATTTTCTATTCCCTCTGGAATCACCAAATACAAATAACTTAGATTTAAAATAATTTAAATCACCTTATTATAAGATATACTTTATAACATTAAAATGAAAACTACTTTAATACTTCATTAATATATATACATACTTTAAGGATATCTTAAATAAAACCATTATAAAATATAAACTAATATCTTCCTCTTTCTAAAATATAATGCAAAAAAAATCACTTTTATATAATTAGTACAATAATAGTAAATTTTTCCAAAACATGCTTTTAAAACAACATTAAAACTTTAACTTATATTTAAAATTTCTTTGAAAACCATACTTGACTATCCAGGGAAATACTCTTCTCTTTCACATCCTTTAAAAATAAATCTCCATTTATTTTTAAATAAATTTACCATTTCTTTAATAAATTCACACCTTGAATTTAAATTTCCAAATCCACTTCACCTTTATAAACTCAGTTTATAAATTTCCAAAATATCACCTTTCTTAATTTCAATTCCAAACACTTAAGTAATTTTACAATTTATTTCTAATTTACTTCACTTTGAAATAAATTCCTTCCCTTACTTCATTTATTTCAAAATCTATTAACTTTAAGATTTTCTTTTATTCCTTTATTATGATTTTAAACCCTTTTAACTGAAAATACCAATTCAGATTTCCATATTTCTTCTGTAACATTTAATTAACTTTAAACCTTGGATTTAAAATAAACTCTTTAATCCTTTATTCTTTTAATACTATCACTTAAACCTTACAATTTATTTTTCCTCTGGTAATCCAAATTTCCCTTTTCATGCTCAGTATTTAATTATTTGAAGTTTTCAAAGAATTATCTTTATTTATATTTTGTTTTTTTTCAATTCATTCTTTAATTCATTCAAATTCTTTGTCCTAATTTTACTTATAGATTACTCTTTTATTTCTTTCCAAAAAAAATCTAATTCTATAGATTTTGATAACTTGGTATACCGAAATATTCAATCCAATCATCTTCCAATATATTCAATTTACCAATAAAATCAACACCGGATATCAAATATTCACAAACACAGAATATTAAATAATCTAAATAAATGTTGAGGGGTCCAGTTGGATCCCTCCAACCTTTTTTCCCTGTATCCACAGACGTTAGCACAACATAAATACCAATTCCACAATATATCATACTATAGCACATCAATCAAATTAAACATTCAAACAATTACTTAAATTTAACCATTTAGATTTAGATTTTAAATTTAAATTTAACCGAGTGAGATTAACTCACCGTTGCTTTTTAATTTGCAATCCACTCCAGATCAGCTTGTTTCGTCACAATTTTAGACCTTGTATAACATTTGTACGGTTTATTATTATTTGAATTTGTCGAAAAATTAATTACCATTAAATAAATAAAGCAACTAATAATTTAGTTAAACCAATTTTTTTCCTCCTTTACAATTCCTTTTAGTAACTAAATGATTTAAATAAGTTTATAAATCGTCTAAATCACTAATATACATTATTAAATAACTTGTAGATTTCATTTCTAAACTGCATATAATATGATTTTAAATTCTAATTTTATACCTAGCTGTTAATTTCTGACAAGTGTAATAATAATCCTTACTGTAAATAGTTTCTAAACTATACATATCGAATTAAAATCAAAATAGGTTTTTACTTACTGGATCAAATTCACACCCCTGCTCGACATCGATAACCCTAACGCAGCCGCCTCTCTGGCCATGGCCACCATGCCATCGCAACCTAGCTGCCTCGTCGTCACACCCAAACTCATGCGACCTATCACCATCAATTTGAGCTGGGGTGACATCGTGGATCGACCGACTCACCAACGCTCTAGTACAGCCTTACCCCCACGCTGTCGCCATCTAGCTCGCGAGACCTTAGCCGATCGCCCCCAAATCAAACAATAGAAACCACTCCAACCCACGTCGCCTCGGTCTGCCGCCGCCACGACCCTGCTTTCGAATCGCGAATGAACTGGAAGAATTGGATAGGAATCGCGGCCATTTATTTTGTTACTGAGATTCGAATTTGATTTTTGAAGAAAAACAAAGCTCGGAATTTCTTTGATTTTGCGTTCGATTTACGAACTGAACAAAAGAGGAAGTTTGGATTTCGTGAATTTACTGAGAGGATGAGGGAGGGTAATCGGGTTTGAAAGGGAAATGAAAAGAGGAATGGAATTTTCTTTTGACCCAACCGTATGATTTGATAAGATGGGGAGAGAAGAGAAAGGGAGTACGAAGGAACGAATTGGTGGCGGGTTGTACGTATTGTCGGTTAAAGAAAAACAAATATATTTTATTTAAATTTAAATTCAAAACAAAGTTCAACGCGTTTATATATCGTACGCTCACACAACTGCTCCAATTACTAGGAAATTTGAAATTCGATAATAATATAATATTACGGATCCAATGAAACTGGTTTCGTCAAATTTCGAGGCTGTGTCTCGGAAGGCTATTTTTAAATTCAATTTAAACTATAAAATTTTAAAACTGAACAAACCACTGTTAATTTCAATTTTACAACTTCTATTATTTTCAGTGTTATCAATATAAATTTTACAAGTCTTCAAATTATTTTCAACCGGCTTAAAACTGAAGATTCAATAATTTATCCAATTTCAAATTATTAAATTCAAAAATTTAATTAACAATTAATTAGTGATATTTGAATTCAAGTTAAAAATTTACTTTAAATATTTCAATTTAAATTTCTTAAAAGTTCCGGGTCGTCACATTCCTCTCCCCTTAAAAGAATTTCGTCCCCGAAATTACTAGTTAGGAAGAATGGTCCAATACCCATTTACGTTTCCCAAATCCAATAAGTTCAACATCTAACCAACTATCCTTTATAAAGACCCATTACCATTCTTACCAACTTCCCCAACTTTCCCATAGTTTCAAACAATATTACTTACTCAATCATTCAAATTTAAATTTTAAATCAAATTTAAAATTATCAGAATTTTTCTCAAATTTTTTCCTAACTCTCTAAATTTCTGAAAAATTTCGCCAGCGTCTCCTTTGTGCGGCTAGCTCGGTACAACTACAAAATGCCTCTACGGCTCCTAAATTCCAAAAAGAAAACAAAATGCCAAGTGGCTAGATCCAAAAACCCAATCAAATTCCATACGAAAATTTAAACACATACCTTTTTGGTCAGGCAATTCTAATTCATTATCTGAAATCAAAACCAATTTTCCTTTCCCTTTTCATACCTGCATATCCTATTTAGTAATGATATCCAATCACAACATTCAAAAACCTTTATTTGACTTCTTTTACACATTTTCAACATTTGTTTTATTTAATCCTGTACGATGCACATATATCATCCATACGCAATACCAAATCCGATCGCCCACTCGATCACACAATTTCACTTCCGAACTAGTATCGTCCACCCGACTTCCTAGTACGGACTCAGATCTGGTTTTCTGATTAGAAACCGTCATTCTCCTTGCATAGTCATAACTATGACAGAGAATTTCTAGAATCAATCAACAATCCATATCCAGGGTTCGTCATCGAAAATCGAGTGAAAATTCCTGACTCGGATCGATAAAATTATCTCAAAATTCTATGCTCGAATCTGGATAAAATAGCTATGCGGATAAAATAATATACGTACATCCTACGTATTTGCTCCAATTGATTATCAACTACATCAATTTC
Organism: Allium cepa; assembly: GCA_030765085.1. Taxonomy (NCBI): domain Eukaryota; kingdom Viridiplantae; phylum Streptophyta; class Magnoliopsida; order Asparagales; family Amaryllidaceae; genus Allium; species Allium cepa. The sequence goes on along the minus strand of CM060938.1, from coordinate 422,788,828 downwards.
CTTTTATTCTCATTTATTTTGATTGTTATTCAATTATTCTCACTTTCCCTTGTCACAACTTCCAGTTTTTATTTAATCAATTTGGATTCCAATTCCAAATAAATTCAATTTGCTTCAATTCGCGAATTAATTTCAAACCTCAATACTTTTATCCAAATTTCAATTTCAATTTTACTTGAGTTTAATTCACCTTCCAATTCAAAATATTGAGTTCAATTCATCTCATTTCAAACAATATTCAGTTAATCATTCCTTAAATTAATTCCACTTAGTAATTTGTTTTTATACCTCAAATAAAAGTTTGTTTGCAAACTTTTTCTATCTTTAATTTCTTTGAACAATATCTTCATTTCATCTTACTTATACAATTTAAATTAGATTTCAACATTCAGTTATAATTCTATTTGCTTAACAAATTTAAATTGTTTGTCGTTAGTGAAAATTTTCAAAAGATTCAAAAAAATTCTAACTCCCAGAATTTCGAATTTTTTTGGCAGAGTCTCCTTTGTACGGAGGAGCTTTTGCAATTTGACAAGAGATATAAATATATATACATCGACCCACCCGGTCGGAAAACAGAAAAACAGTTCATATTTCCTATTTGTATTTCGTAGGCGTACCTTATTTAGCATTTTAAGCAAACGGCTTATTTATTTTAGCCATTAGCGCGGGCAAAACCAGTCAACGGCTCCCAGAAACCTATACTTACTCAATTTAAACATGTAAGTGACAAATATACAAAGTTTATTAACATTTCAATTAATTCCAATAGCTAAACACATGTATAACACATGCAATATACACTAAACACTTACCATAAGCAAATTTATTAGGCTCCATACAATTTAAATGCTTTCAATCCATATTCAAACCATTTTATTCAATTCAAATGATTACACCATTCTCTACTTAACTAAATTTCATTCTTAGTCCAAACAAACTCATTTAAAACGAATTAGTCCCAAAAGCAAACCAACTCCCATTTTTCCGAAGTCAAATCCTCATTAATATAACTTAGGTTAATTAACTCAATTACTAATTTCATTTCATTTACCAAACAAGTTTTATTCAAAATCATTTCATAAAACTTGACAAACAATTTCACAATTTTACTTAAATCAAGCTTTTATTCAAATATTACTTAAGTTATTTTATTTTTCGTCAAGTTATTTCAACTTCAAAACTCAAGTTATATACATATATATATTTTATAAGCACTTTCCAATTTATCCTTAATTTGATTTCAATTACCAACCAATTTCATCTACCAACTAATTTAAATTAGTTTATTCAGTCAACCATTTTGAATTTCATACTTCCAATTATATTTAATTCACCGATAATCCAAACTGAATTCATTTACACTTCATTGCTTACATTCAATTTATTTTTATGCAAATTCGGTGATATTTACTTAAAAGAATATCCATTCCTGTTTATAACTATTTTAAATTAATACCAATTCAATCTATACTTAATTTGATTTCATTTTAATCGATTCCGTTCAATTTATTTTGCATTCCATATCCACATTCAATTTATTTAAATCCATTTATTAATCTTGGAACATTTCATATTGGTTACAACAAATACTCATTTCATAATTTATTTGCAAACTAAACATTTGCCCATTAAATTGGTATTCGACTTTCATTTAACCAATTCAAGTTCAATCTCCATATTTCATTACCAATTAATTATTAGTTTGTTTATTCAAGGTTTATTCCCAATATTTTATTTTTATCTCAAAACCACTTTAACTATTTTACTGGAGGTCAATTTATTTTATAATTTAAGTTTGAATTTTTCATTCACTTCCCAATATTCAAATCAATTTTATTTTGGCTTATTTATTTCACTTCTAAATTTTATAAGTCACAAACTTACTTATTTTCATACTTTCATCAATGGACAATCAATCCCATTCACGTTTTACTTTTAACTCGGAATTATACATTTTATTTAGCCAATATATTTTTATTATTCCATAAACATTCAAAATAAAATTCCAGAGTTCAAACAATTTCCCAAAATTTCAAAATCAATTTTGAAATCAAATACATCCAAAATCCTTTGGCAAATTCAATTATCCCTTTGAATTTCAAAACCAAACCCAGTTCGCAAACAATTCCAATTTAAAATATTCAGGCAGCAATTCCTCTCTTGGAAACTCGAAAATGAACACCGATGATGTCGTGATCATCATCGGAATTATTTTCCAGCGACCGAAAGATTTAATGGTTTTATCTTTTTAACAACATTTCAAATATTTTTAATTTCCAAATCTCACAAGATTTCAAATACAACCCAAAATATTTCCAAAATAATACTATTATTCCTCCAAACCTTTTTGAAACCGTTTTCAAACCCAAAGGAATTTAAAAAAAAAATCTCCAAAAATTCCAAATTGTAATTCCTTTAAATCTATATTCAAACATTCTCTGGAATTTTATCTCATTTCAATTTCAAATGTTTCTCTGGAATTCTATTCCAAAATTATAATCACCTTTACATTTTACATTAGCAAATCTCATTTGTATATGAAGTTTATTTCAATTTATAATTTACATTTATAATCTATATTTCAAATTCCATTTTGTTATATAAATTTATTCTTCAACTTTGGTTATAAGTTTTCAATTTCTTATTCAATTTCTATACAATAGTGCTAATAATTTAATATTATCATTCCTTAACAATCAAGCATCCAAATACTATAATACTTTACAAAAACTTATATCTTTTATATAAAAAAATAATTTGGTAAAATTATTTCATTTACCCCACTTTAAAACAATACCGTGTCGAATTGTTCTATTCAAGTGTTTACAGATTCCTATCAATAACGTTAATTACTCGTATTGACCAGAATCCATAAACTACTCAATAAACCAATCAACACAATATAAAATCATTTTATATTCACTAACAAATACGCGCTCATATCTATTAACACGCTCAAACTCAGTTTAGAGTACTATTGACTCTATTTCAATGAGTGATTCCCACCAGAGCCAAGGTTATCACCAACCTAAGCTTTGATACCAACTGTAACGACCCGCAAATCCGTACCCCTTGAGTTAGCACTATTCTACCTACATCAACTCAAGTTGTACAGAAATACGAACCATTTGGGTTAAAGAAGAAGAGGTAGAAGAAGCAAATAGAAAACAATCAGAATCTAACCATCGCAGCGGAATAAAATATAATAGACAATAAATAATCTTTACTCAAAGATCAAATATATCAGTTTGTATATTACATTATCAGAGTACATCAGTCACAGCTCAATATCAATAACATACATCTGGATACACAGCTACTATATACAGCAGAATATATATAAAACAAGTATGGAAGTACGTATCGTTATTTAGCTCGTCTCCTGAGCTCCACAACATCATATCCTGTATACTCTAATACTCGGTCTGACCCGAGCATTACAGTTAATTAACACCTGAGTCAGTCTGGAATATCAGCGTGAGAAAATCACACTCAATTGATTATTAAAGTTTCAAAAATCCTTTGAAAACAAAAGCATCTCGTAAGACCACGCCACAAATAAACATGTCGGGTTTTTACCTTACGGTAGCTAAAACAATTTTTATAGAGATCGTCTGATATTATAATAGGGCATATATACAAATACTTATAAAATAGCCGAAATTGTTACATTATTAAATTCCAGCTACTAGCCATAAAGTGGGTAATACAAACAAAACTCGTACAAGGCTCATAGAGAGAATGGATTTTCAACTAATGACTAGGAACTGGGGTACCACCTGTCAAAGTACGTGGCCTAGATCACAATACCGAGGAGTACGCCCGCTCCCCTGCAACACAAGACCGGGACTACCCCTTACTGGATAATCCTGAGTGAGATCACCCCGTGGTTGGGATCAGCAACAGCCCACTAAGCCGAAATAAAAAGGGACATCTAGACAGGGATGACCTAGCCTTGCTTGGGTGCTACCCACCTAGCCTTGCTGCATACCCCTGCTTTTCAGTCATTCCCATTTGATGAGGCTTAAGGCTAAGCGTTACCTTTTTAGAACATATCCCTTAGAATGCCGATCGCCCACCTGACGATGTTCCGAAAGCATTCATCCATACAAGTCCGTCCTGGGTCCGAACGGAACCGAAGGCACTATTCCTACTACATCCATTTTGGAAATATCCTCAGGATTAGTAGCGATTTGCACTTGCACTTCACTGCTCCATCTTCGAATCCAAACTCGTTTCCATGAAACGTACAAACCGGATCGAAGTGGTTTTCGAGAAATAATCTCGATCCCGGTCTCTTCGAAACGATCAACGTATTTGTCCAATATTGATAGTCGGTTACATTCTCAAGCATCCAACAAACAATAAATAATTTCTCCCAAACTATTTATTTACCCAAAATATCTTCGCAAGATAAATTTCCATTTTTCCAACTCTTTTGAAAACAATTCCAAACCATATTCCGCTCACGGAATAAATTCTCCAATATTTTCTATTCCCTCTGGAATCACCAAGTACAAATATTTTAGATTTAAAATAATTTAAATCACCTTATTATAAAATATACTTTATAACATTAAAATGAAAACTACTTTAATACTTCATTAATATATATATACATACTTTAAGGATATCTTAAATAAAACCGCTTTATAAAATATAAACTAATATCTTCCTCTTTCTAAAATATAATTCAAAAAAATCACTTTTATATAATTATTACAATAATAGTAAATTTTTGCAAAACATGCTTTTAAAACAACATTAAAACTTTAACTTATATTTAAAATTTCTTTGAAAACAATACTTGTCTATCCAGGGAAATACTCTTCTCTTTCACATCCTTTAAAAATAAATCTCCATTTATTTTTAAACAAATTTACCATTTCTTTAATAAATTCACACGTTGAATTTATATTTCCAAATCCACTTCACCTTTATAAACCCAATTTATAAATTTCCAAAATCTCACCTTTCTTAATTTCAATTCCAAACACTTAAGTAATTTTACAATTTATTTCTAATTTACTTAACTTTGAAATAAATTCCTTCCCTTACTTCATTTATTTCAAAATCTATTAACTTTAAGATTTTTTTTATTCCTTTATTATGATTTTAAACCATTTTAACCGAAAATACCAATTCAGATTTCCATATTTTTTCTGTAACATTTAGTTAACTTTAAACCTTGGATTTAAAATAAACTCTTTAATTCTTTATTCTTTTAATACTATCACTTAAACCTTACAATTTATTTTTCCTCTGGTAATCAAAATTTCCCTTTTCATGCTCAGTATTTAATTATTTGAAGTTTTCAAAGAATTACCTTTTTTTTTTTTTTTTTCAATTCATTCTTTAATTCATTCAAATTCTTTGTCGTTATTTTACTTATAGATTACTCTTTTATTTCTTTCCAAAAAAATCTAATTCTATAGATTTTGATAACTTGGTATACCGAAATATTCAATCCAATCATCTTCCAATATTTTCAATTTACCAATAAAATCAACACCGGATATCAAATATTCACAAACACAGAATATTAAATAATCTAAATAAATGTTGAGGGGTCCAGTTGGATCCCTCCAACCTGTTTTACCTATATCCACAGACGTTAGCACAACATAAATACCAATTCCACAATATATCATACTATAGCACATCAATCAAATTAACCATTCAAACAATGATTTAAATTTAACCGTTTAAATTTAAATTTTAAATTTAAATTTAACTGAGTGAGATTAACTCACCTTTGCTTTTTAATTTGCAATCCACTCCAGATCAGCTTGTTTCTTCACAATTTTAGACCTTGTACAAACATTTGTACGGTTTATTATTATTTGAATTTATCGAACAATTAATTACCATTAAATAAATAAAGCAACTAATAATTTAGTTAAACCAATTGTTTCCTCCTTTACAATTCCTTTTAGTAACTAAATGATTTAAATAAGTTTATAAATCGTCTAAATCACTAATATACATTATTAAATAACTTGTAGATTTCATTTCTAAACTGCATATAATATAATTTTAAATTCTAATTTTATACCTAGCTTTTAATTTCTGACAAGTGTAATAATAATCCTTACTGTAAATAGTTTCTAAACTATACATATCGAATTAAAATCAAAATAGGGTTTTTACTTACTGGATCAGATTCACACCCCTGCTCGACATCGATAACCCTAACGCAGCCGCCTCTCTGGCCACGGCCACCATGCCATCGCGACCTAGCTGCCTCGTCGTCACACCCAAACTCACGCGACCTATCACCATCAATTCGAGCTGGGGCGACATCGTGGATCGACCGACCCACCAACGCTCGAGTACAGCCTTACCCCCACGCCGTCGCCGTCTAGCTCGCGAGACCCTAGTCGATCGCCCCCAAATCGAACAATAGAAACCACTCCAACCCACGTTGCCTCTGTCTGCCGCCGCCACGACCGTGCATTCGAATCGCGAATGAACTGGAAGAATTGGAGGGGAATCACGGCCATTTATTTTGTTACTGAGATTCGAATTTGATTTTTGAAGAAAAACAAAGCTCAGGGTTTCTTTGATTTTGCGTTCGATTTACGAACTGAACAAAATAGGAAGTTTGGTTCGTGAATTTACTGAGAGGATGAGGGAGGGTAATCGGGTTTGAAAGGGAAATGAAAATAGGAATGGAATTTTCTTTTGACCCAATCGTATGATTTGAGAAGATGGGGAGAGAAAATAAAGGGAGTACGAAGGAACGAATTGGTGGCGGGTTGTACGTATTGTCGGTTAAAGAAAAACAAATATATTTTATTTAAATTTAAATCTGTTTCAAAACAAAGTTCAACGCGTTTATATAGCGTACGCTCACACAACTGCTCCAATTACTACGAAATTTGAAATCCGATAATAATACAATATTACGGATCCAATGAAATTGGTTTCGTCAAATTCCGAGGCTGTGTCTCGGAAGGCTATTTTTAAATTCAATTTAAACTATAAAATTTTAAAACTGAACAAACCACTGTTAATTTCAATTTTACAACTTTTATTATTTTCACTATTATCAATATAAATTTTACAAGCCTTAAAATTATTTTCAACCGGCTTAAAACTGAAGATTTAGTAATTTATCCAATTTCAAATTATTAAATTCAAAAATTTAATTAACAATTAATTAGTGATATTTGAATTCAAGCTAAAAATTTACTTTTAAATATTTCAATTTAAATTGCTTAAAAATTCCGGGTCGTCACATTCATAGTTCTATTAAGGTATCTCTTGACCCTTTCATTAGCATGCCAATGCTCTATACTAGGTCTGCTAGTAAACCTGCATAATAATCCCATGACATATGCAATGTCGGATCTAGTACAATTAGTGGCATACCGAAGACTGCTACTGATGCTCGCATATTCAGAATGTCTTACACATTCACCAATGTTCTTAAATAGTTTTGCACTTGGATCATATGGTGTACTAGTAGGTTTACATTCAAAGTAACTATATTTCTATATTGTATTCTCAATATAATGAAATTGATCCGAAGAAATTCCCTTTTTAGACTTAGTAATCTTAATCCCAAGAATCACACTTGCTTCACCAAGATCTTTCATTTCAAAATTGACACATAATATGGACTTAACATGATTTACAGCATAAATATTTGAACCAAATATAAGTTAATCAAGCATATGATAGTGCAAATGTTATTCTTGGATTTATAATAAGTACACTTGTCATTTCCATTTACTTGAAGACCATGTGAAACAAGTAGATTGCCAAATTTTTCATTCCATTATTTCAGTGCCCATTTAAGGCCATATACAGATTTATCTAATTTACAAACTTTATGCTCTTGACTAGGTATAACAAAACCTTAGGGTTGGTCCATATAATTCTGTTCTTGTAATTCACCATTTGAAAAATCAGTTTTTACATCCACTTGGCGAATTAGTAGATTATATTGTGAAGCAAGAGAAATTAATACTCGACTTAATGTTATTCTTGTAACAGGTGAAAAAGTATCAAAAAAGTCAATGTTTTCTTTTTGTCTAAATCCTTTAGCTATAAGATGAGCCTTATATTTATCAATTGTACCATTAGGTTTCAATCCCTTTTTAAGTACCCATTTATAACTTATAGTTTTACAATCTGAAGGTAAATCAACTAGATGCCAAGTTTTATTAGATTCAGAAGATTCCATTTCATCATTTATAGCTTCTTGCCAAAGATTTGAATCCAAAGAAGATAGTGCTTCTTTTAGATTAGCATGATCCTCTTCTAGTGCATAAGCATAATATTCTGGACCAAAATCTTTAGCTATCCTAGCTCTTTTACCTCTTCTAAGTTCAGATTACTTTCCATATTATGTTCATTATTTTTTATTATTGGATTATTAATGGTAGAAGTGTCCCCGCTATTCCAAAGTTTAAATGGAAATTTATTTTTAAAGAATTAGCATCATTTGACTCAAAAATAACTCGAGCATTTAAATCAAAAAATCTGTATGCTTTACTATTAAGGGAATAACCAATGAAAACACATTCATATGCTCGACTTGCTAATTTAATTCTTTTAGGGTCGAGACTACGAACGTACACTAAACAACCCCAAGTTTTATATAAGACAAGTTAAGTTTATGATTTTTATCTCAAAAGATGAAAATTTTCTATTAAATTTAGGAATTCTGTTTAAGACATAACAAACAGTTAATAAAATTTTCCCCACCAACGAGATGCACCCGAATTTAATAAAGCAGCCACTACTAATTCGGTAAGAGTCTTATTTTTTCTTTCAGCTTTACCATTCATTTCAAGTGAATAAGGTGCAGTTCTATCATGATTTATGTCATGTCGTTTATAAAATTCAATGAATAAGTTAGGTCCATTCTTTTTTCCTTCATCACTTCAAAATCTTTTAATTTTCTTATTAGATTGATTTTCAATTTCAGTGACAAATAATTAAAAAATATCTAACGCATTACTTTAATTCTTTATGAGATTAACATAAGTAAAATCAAAACAATCATCAATAAAAGTAATAAAGTAGCATTTATCATCCCTAGTTGGAGTACCATTAAGATTTCGACTCTCTAAACACGAATTTATGTGGGGTCTTAGTAATTTTAGTTTGGTTATAATATTCACATTTTTATGATTTATGGAAACTTTAGGGATTAGGCCTAAGTTACTTATGTTATTAATTAGTCGCTTATTAACATGACAAAGTCTAGCATGCCAAATATTAAAATCACACAAAATATAAATAGAACCATTAACTTCAACATTCAAGTTAAATATCCCATCAACTGCATATCCTTTACTAATAAAAATACCATTTTTAATGATGGTGCACAAGTCCGATCCAATAGTTTGAGTAAAATCAGCTTTATTTAACAAGAAACCAGATACTAAATTTTTCATCATCTTTGGAGTATGCATCACATCTTTCACCAATAATTTTTTCCAAAGGTAAACTTTAACTCCACAGTCTCAACTCCAGCTATAGTAGTGGTGTGAGAATCTTCCAACATCTCTTTCATGTCATTAGAAACATTATATGTTTTAAACTTTTCACGATCATGGTAGACATGGCGACAAGCACCGATGTATACCAAACAACCTTCTGATCCACCTACTTGGTTGATCTTAGTAAGCATAGCCATAATGGCTTTTTCATTTAGGTTAGCCGGTGATATAGGATTTGTCCTGTTTCGACAATTTCATGTCATACGGCCTGATTTGCCACAGTTGTAACCTAAGAACAACTGTCCATTATCATTCTTTAGGGTGGTATTATACTGATTTTTCTTATGTTGATTGTTGTGGTTCTGATTCAGTTTGCGATTTTGATTTTTAAAATTTTTTCCATTTGGCTTCGGACTCTTGTTTGGGAATTTCTTGGTGTTGTTGGCAGATACTACAAGCATCTCTTCTTTCTGTTCCTGTTTTCTGGCCTCCGCTTCAATACAAAGACGAGCAATCAAACTCTCTAAGGAAAACTCCTTAATCTTATGTCTGAGATTATTTTTAAAATCTTTCCAACTATGGGGTTATTTATCGATCAATACAGCAATCTGAAACTATTTATCTAAAGCCATACCTTTGAAGATGATCTCATACGTAATTTTCTAGAGCTCGTGCCACTGCGCCTCCATAGGTTTGTCATCGGTCATCTAAAACTCCAAATAGCGACTAACAATATTTTTTTTTTGCTTCATCTTCCTCGATATCATATTTCTTTTGTAGTGCAACCTAAATCTCCTTGATGAATTGTTTGAGTTATAGTAATCGTAAAGATCATCGCTCAAGCCATTAAGAATAAAATTTACGTAGAGGTAGTCATGTTCAATCTAGTCCTTCAAAGCCATTTTCTGATCGTCTGTTGCTTCTCCAAGAAGCATTGGTTTTTTGGTCTTCAGCACATACGCCACCTTTCGCATAGTCAGAAAACTCCATCTTTTGGTGCCATTGTTTGAAATGCAAGCCTTCGAATCTAAATAGAAAAACAGATAGTCGAAACCTCAAACATCAATATCGGGACAGCAGAGTGGTTAGCGATCAAAGCCATGATCATCTTAAAATTGTTGTACCTCAATTTGAATCTACAGCGTCTTTTTTTGGCTGAGCAACGGACTAGGTCACTCTCTTTAAAATGATCCGCGGTTTAGCCTCAAGATGCAAAGTTATCTACCAACTTTTCCATCACCAGGATAAAACAACCTCTGAAATTTGGTCAGCTTGCTATTTACACTGCAGCAAATTGTTCTGAATATAGCACATTTTAATTTAATTGCTTGTAAAGTTTCTTAAAGAGAGAAAAATGTAGTGGACAAAGAAGAAGAAAGAAAAATTATCTTTTATTCACCTTTTTCTCTTCTGTCTATCTATTGTTTAAATATGCAAAATAGAAATTGTATGCGTCACTGAAGTGAGGGAATTTTAATGGATTTGAGTTTATTGTCATTTAAAATAAATTTTAGTACCATTAAATTTTGCAACAGCTCAATAATAATGGCTCATGAATGTATATTACTGTTATACATTTGCAACGGCTCAATTATAATAATGGCTTATAAATATACGACCGTTATACATTTGCAACGACTTAATTATAATAAGGGATCATAAATATACAACCATTAACCTATTTTTTTATTTATTCACTTAAAGTTCCAACAATATATATTTGGGAGGAAAACGCAACTAAATGAAGAATTTTGATGAAGGTCAATGTATTATTGTAATGAATCTGCATATACACATTTATGGATTTTTGTTTGAAGTATGAGATATGGTAATGAGACTTTAATTTAGGAAGACAATAAAATGTTGAATGGCCATATCTAATGAGTTAATTTTTGGTGATCAATTATTGAATAGGTTTTTTCATGTAGTATATATATTTTGAAATCTGCAAACAATTAAGGGAGGCCTATCTTTAATGCTCTTTTACCAAAATTCACAACTTTAACACATTAGTGAATAAAAAGTTAAATTTTCAAAACTGACTTTTGAATAATTAAAAAATTACTTAAATAAAAATTCATAATATGTTACAGTTTTCTTTCTCATAAATGGTGGAAAATTTGCATAATAATAAGATATATATATATATATATATATATATATATATATATATAAGTTCAATGTAAAACTCTACCTAACCATATATTAAGTGTTAAAAATAAGTGAGGAAAGTGATTCTTTTTGGATAAAATATTTTATTTTTTAACAAACAACAAGTATCAACCTAATTCAGTAGAATTGTTTTTTCTTGTTAAACATACATATATTATTTTTGCATGTTAAACATACATAGGAATTCCTAAAAACAATAAGTATCACCTTAGAAAGAGGTATAAATTTCTCTTCAATATAGTGACTAGTATATCCTCAAATAGCTAAACTTTTGGGGGAATATTATATGGATAATTACTTCAATATAGGAAAACTGAAATACAGACATGGTTAAAAATGTCAAGTACAATTTAAAAGAACTTCACACACAAATCTAAAGAATATAAGTTGGCCAAAGAACTATGTTGGAAAGTAAATAATTATAAGAGTATTATGATATGCGGTCAACTTAGTTGTCTATTAAAAAATTCAACAATTACTTCACATAGTTTTGAAATATAGAAATCCTTACAAATATGTTAAGCATGCAAGAACAAAAATCAATGTACACTGACATCAAAACACACCTTTTTAAACAAACCATTATAAGGAATGAAAGCAAAAAAAGACATAAAAACCAAAGCTAAAAGTTTCGGATTAAAAGTAATAAACTTGATAAAACCTCCAAGTAATTAGTTTAATTCGTCAATAAAAAATAATATCATGCGGAAATAAATCACCTACCAAAACAAAAGTTTTCTTTGCATTAGAAAAGAGGGAGATTTTAATGAAAGATTTCCAAAAATCAGAAATTAATCCCTATGATCGAAGTTATATACTCATGATAATCAATCTTTAATGGATCAAATAGTTTTAGCCTTATTATTTTTATTATGGGAAAATAATTTTCTCCAATATGGACTTTTATGTTTAATCCTTATTTGCCAATCATTTAAACATAGAGTTTGAATTTGAAAATTAAGAACATTGAAAATCCAAAGGAAAAAAATAGTGCATACATTGTTAGTCAGACGTAAATGTCAGGTTACACAAATGAATACTTACTTTTAAGCTGAGTGTAACATCCCTAATTTTTGATAATATTATTCAGGAAATTTAATTAGATAAATTAAATAGAATAATGAAGGTAAGGAGATTGAGATTTGAATAAATTACTTAATAGGGCCGTGCATATTAACCAAATAAATGGGTTTTAAATTGGTTTAAAGGTTAATTAACTTACACATGGGCATATTAGTAAATAGACATTTTATATTACATGGCTATACATTTGTCTGTGTCAATTCACGTTCATTTTATTTCTCAAATCAAAACAAACGCAAATAACCCTAAGATAGCACGTCATAAACAAGGAAGGAAAAAGAGGAAATTTCAATCAAAAGATAAGATCAAAGCTAGGAAGGATTAAGCTACAACAAACCTTAATATCCTTACCAACTCTATAGTGAATAATAATCTTATACCATCTCTATTTTTGTTTCATGATTATATGGTTTCATATTAATGATTTAAATTCGTTTTTGAATTAAAATGGATGATAATATGCTTGAGTTTATTACAATGACTTGTTTTAGTTCATAAGCATGTGAATTTGCACGGTTTTGATATAAAACCAAGAATCTATGATTTTAGATTGCCATGGAAAATTTTTATGTTAAGTAAAATATGATTTAGGAGATGGTTTTAATTTTCAGAATTTTCCAAGCTATGGAAATTTTATTATGAATTTTTAACGAAAAATATGATATAATTGGTTTTAAAATTTATTTCGAGAATTTCAGAAAGAAATTGGGTCCAAAATTTTAGTATGTTTGATTACATAATGAAATTGAATTTCTATGATTTTTGAGGATTTTTCCTAATTGATTTATTAAGAAAAATAAATTATTTTAAAAGGACTTTTTTGAAATAATTGGTTTTAGTTTATGGAAGGGCTAAAACGTTGCATTATTAGGTATAATGCGGTAGTTTTGAAGGTAAAGTATTTGAAATTTTTTTATGACAACCAATCAATGGTTTACAAATAGGCAAGTTGTTAAAAAGTAATTACTAAAAGCTGCTATATTTCAGCCTTTAATTCGAAAAAAGGCGTTCCGTCTCTATTAGCAAAAACCTTTCGACTTCATTGATTTCGCCTCTTCCCAATCGGAACCGACATAGTCAAAACCCATATAGTCAAAACCAATAAACAAGATATGACCTAGATAGTATGCAGTGGATTGGAAAGAAGGTGGAAGTCTTGGTGTCAAAAGGGCAGCTTACGATAGGTTCGAAACCCTACTTTGTTTTTAAAAGTTAAAGTCTTGCCTTGTTTTGCTTGAAGCATTCGACATGGTCGAAACATATGTTTTCGAAAGGGTTTTATAATTAGCTTTCGAGGAACGTTGTCATATTATGTTAAAATATTAGCTTTCGAAGGGGTGCTTTTTCTTTCTGTGACGACCCGAACTCGATGCCCGACAAACGACATCGAAATCCGTATCGCCGGAGCTTATAACAACAATAGATGATAAACAACATAGTGGAAACAAAAGATGATTACATTGATATACAACATAGATACAATGTCAGATACATTATGATACAACATATCCATAAATATTAGAGACCATAAACAATAACAGAAAAGATAACAATGAAAGAGATAACTCCATTATGATCTTCGATAGAGTGAATCCATAATCTGCAACTCCAAACCAAAAATCCAAAGCCAAAGCTCTAAACTCCAAGCTCGAACCACCATCAAGCTGAACTTGTAGCAAATGAGATCCTGAACGCGATTGCCAAACCAAAAGCTTCAAAGATCCAAAGACTGAAGAAGTTTTCCGAATGTTACCAAACCAAAGACTTCGAAGGCTATCGAATCTACACCTATTATTTGATTATCTGAAAACCCAACTCTAGACTGCCCGTGTGGAAAATTGTGGGCACCCAGAGTTTAGCAAGGGAACAATAAACTCCAGGCCAGTCATGCGAATGGTATGAGCAAACAAAAACAGTTATTTTTCTTTAAAATAAACAACAAAAGAATTTAAAAGAAATTCGCAATGCTTTTTGGAAAATGAAACTACCATAAGGCCTCTCGGCACACACACCATGCAATCTCACACTTGGGGGAGATTTCTTCTTATGATAGTCAAATATGATTACTACGCAAAAATCCTTTTGATAATATTATTATTAGTGCATAGTGGAAAACGTTTCTAAAGTATAATATTAATCTTAACCAGCATAGGTACCATTATATTATGCCAGCTATACCTAACACCTGAGGTGGCAGGTTATACAACTGCAATCATAAAGGGCATGTATTGGTTATTGGATTTCCAACAAATGGTCAAGATAAGGAACTTCCTATTGCCACATGGGTGCGCCTCTGGAGGAACGCCCCGAGAATCTGCACGGATCTCTCCCAACACAAGGACGGTTTACTCTCTGCCCGGGAGTAACACCTACAAGTATGCCATCCCCGGTCATTTTCGACCTTTATCCGAGGATCCTTAACCACAAAGCAACCACAAAGTAATAAATTTTACAATGTCCACATGAGTTAAGTATCTGGGATCCATACCATGATACCACACTTTTCCAAAAGAAATGGACATACCCTAGGGGCGCGACCCCTGATAACCTTGCCGCATCTTTCCTGTTTCGACCATTTCCGATGTGTGAGGTCTTGTTGCAGTCTCGTCCACAAAGCTACGCTTTTTCACAAAGCCTTGCTTCGATCAACAAATGATCAGCAGCACTTTGTATGCCACATTACCAAATTGGGAACGTATCACTAGTAACCATCAACTACATAACCTCTGAGCTCGTGCGTCTCAGAGAAAGGTGTTAAGCTAAGAGAATAAATCTCCGCCACCAACCAGAAATGTATTTGATAGAAACCAGCTTTACATCTCAAAGTGTAATGTCAGACACACATCCATACAAGTCTGTTCCGGGTTCGAACAGAACCGAAGGCACTTCCAAAGAAGCCCTTGCAATCCGGGTATTCACAATCCCGATCGGACTCCCCATCATACATGGAGATCTCTATACCATAGCTACTAAGTGCAGAGTCATTCGACGGGTAATCCTTTCGTTTTCGAAAATACCTGGTCTTCACCACCGGTCTTCAAATGCTATCCATATCGTCGTATCATTATTCGAAATGGATTATATGACACAAGGTTCTCTCTCGGCTAAACCGAATAACGAGCACAATATTTAAAAACATATGGATATTGAGATCTTAGTCAAGTCACACTTTTAAAACCCCAAACGTTTTCTTCAAATGGTTTAAACAAATTACCATTTTCAAATCTTCAAACCAAAAGGATTCACTTCACAAAGTTAACCAATCTTTCACAAAGATTATTTGATAGCTTTCAAAACAATTCCATTTCAAATTGGATTAACTCATCTAATATTCAAATTAAATATTCAATTCATAGCTTTCAAAACCATTTCCATTTCAAATCTTTTATACAAAAGATACACCTTCCCAATTTGAAAACATCGTTCAATAATCTTTCATAAAGATTTATTCATAGCTTCCAAAATAATTCAATTTCAAATTTGAAATCTTTTCAACATAAATTGGAAATCCTTTTTTTATATGAAAGTTATTATTATTTGAAAACAAATAGTTTTCTTTTCGGAAAAATCCGATTTCACTTGCCCGAGTTAAAGCCCTTCAAGTATAGAACCTAGATTAAATTCAAATTCCAAAACAATACTTTTTTAAAATGGTTTAAAACCCATATAAACACATCTATAACTTGTGTAACCTTTTTAAACCAAAATTCTCAACATAGAATTCAATTTTAAATCTTGAATTTAAATTCAATTCAAACTATTTAAATTTCAAAACTTTATCAAGTGATTCAAAATAACTTTTATTTTTAAAACTCCTTTTCAAAAGCTTTTCACATTTAACCCAAATCCATTTTCAAACTATTTGAATCCAAAATTCATCTTCAAAATCATTTCAAAAATCTACGACTTAACCAATTTTCTCATGCAGTCCATATTTGTGTGTGTATGGTGTAGTCCAGGGGTTTTACACAATAGTGCAGCATCATCATTCATTATAGATTCAAGCATATCAATATCGATAAGCGGTATAATCCAATAACGCTTATCTCCATTCACATATTCATAGATAAATAATGTAAATTTATCATAGATCACACCAAAACAATTCATAGCACAAAGCATAACATATCAGGGATATCAAACAATTCAACAATCAATAGAAATCAAACATCCATAAGTAAGATTGATAAATTCTTAATAAATTTAATTCATCTCTAATTAAATTAATTACTAATTTTATCAATTACTTGGATTACCTTAATCCTGATTACCTAACATTAATTAATTACAAATTCATTAATTAATTATCTCTAATTATCTACCTTAACAAATCTTCCTTGATTAATTATTCTTTAATTACATTTAAGTAATTATCCCTTAAATATTTATTCAATTAATTATTCTTTTAATTAATCGTATTTCATAATTCTTGATTAATCATATTTAGTAATTAATCACCCTTAATTAATTACATTACTTAATTAACTTCTAAATAAATTTTATTAATTAATTTTTAAATAAATTACACTAAGTAATTAATTCTTAATTACTTCCACTAGGTAACTATCCCTTTTTGTTAATTACACAAAGTAATTAAACTCAAAATCACTTTCATTAATTAATTATCCTTTAGTTAATTACATCCAGTAATTACCCAATAATTACTTCACTAAGTAATTATACTTTATAAATTACATTAAATATTTATACTATCCCATCATCAAATAATTCTCTTTAATTAATTAAACTTAGTTAATTAACTATAATTAACCACATTACCTTAATTAATTACACCGAGTAATTAATTCCTTTAATTACTTCATTACGTGATTACCCTTAATAATTATTTTAATATTAAGTAATTAACCTTGAATTACATCTATTACTTAATTATTTCTTAATTAATTAACCTTGATTAATCAATTCTCAATTAAGTAATCATCTACACTTAATTAATTACATAAATTAATTTATCGTAATTTAATTACCTAAATTACTTATCTTAGTTAATTAAGTAATTATACTTTAATTACTATTGTTAATAAAACATGATTAAATTAAGATAAATCATTTACTACATTAAACTCTTACCTTCCATTCTAAATTAAATTAAATTTTAACGCTTGAATTTGATTTATTTAAAATCATCATGCTTTGATTATCAAAGTTAAATACTTTTACTTTAATTCACATTTAAATTTTAACAAATTACCCTTTTAATTTGAAAACATTTAGCGGCAAATTTTCAAAATTTTGTTTAATGTAATATTTATATAATTCAAAACTATTTTAAAACAAAATTTAAAACTTTAAAATCCATATTTTAAAAACTTGAATTTGCTCTAAATTTTTGAAATTCATTTTAGTTAAAACTGGTCAAGCTTTCAACATGGAACAAATTTTACCCGAAACAACACACGCATGCATCCTCCCAGTCACTCTCGCAACAATATGAAAAAAGCTTCGAGAAAACCCTTGCCAATCCCCTTCTTCCCAAAATCAAAACACTTCCAAATGCACGAAAAATCACCGTGCACGTGCACATGCCTCCAGATCGACGCTTGCCATCGCTACAACCCTCTCCACGTCGCCGACACTCCCGTCGACCCTCACGACCACTCAACTCACTGATAACTCCAGAGGAACAAAATCAAGCAAATGAACCCATAACGTCCAGAAACTCTATCAGCAAAATATCCTAGCGACGGTGAACACCACCACCAGATGACCTGCCACCTCGACCATGGTTACGTCTCGAACCACTGATCCCATTCCCCCCTGTGCGATTCGACCCGATTCGCCATAGTTATCGCGATCACCTCAATTCCAACGCAGACAAAAATTGGACTACAAACCCTACTTCCTCCTCCCTAGACCACCATGGTCTACCATAAAATCGACCACCATTTTTCCAAAGACGCCCGACATTACGGCCACCTCCATGCCAAACCATGAGCCCCCACATGTCGCCGATCAACGACAAATGACAAAAGTCCCAAAATCGAAAAACTCAGAAATTCACAACCCATACTCTGTTAAAAATCACCAAATTAATACTAAAATTCATGATTCATTTATATGAATCAGATTATATAATCTAGAGATGAATTTATCGATATTTATTTTTACTTATATTTTTATTTTTACTGTAATCTTAAGTTTACAGACTATTTAGTAAATATAACTACTTAAAACTATTTTTAAAAACAATACTATATAGTTGTAATCAATTTCCTTTCAAAAATCAAAGCCTAATAGTGATTCATTTGGAAGATAGAATTTTTTTCTAGTTGTTCTTGCCAGACAGTTTAACAGAGACTACACAGAGAAAATATAAAGTCATGCTTCAATACATAGCAGGAATCCAAACCAGATTTGAATTGAAAACATTCATGCAAGCAAAAATATTTACATCACCATCACATAGATATATTAGCACCAATTTTTTTTTACTTTAAATATTTACTCACCTGAGAAAGATGATGAGCAGAGCGCTAAGCAACAGTTTTGATTTGAAAACTTGATTTGATGTTCCTTATTTTTGAAATAGCTTTTGACACTTTAAAACTTGAATACCTCTTGATTTAAAAACTTTGAATTGCTGGTAAGATGTTTTGATTTTTTTCTGAGCTTGCTTTCAAAATAGAGTTGAAGTTGCTTCGATTAAATCCTAGGTTTGCTTGATACAGGATTTTGAAGAGATAACTTCAATCTGGAACAGAGATGAACTGCTTTTTTCTAGGTTGAAGAAAATGCAGCTTCGATTAATCTCAATTTTGAAGAAGATTTTACATGTTACTGGTTTTATTTTTCTGGTTTGAGGAGGTTGATTACAGATTGTATTTTGAGAGAAGTTTGTACAGGGTTTTAATTTTCTTAGTTTTTGAAAAGAAGAATAGAAAAAGGAATGATAAGGAGGAACATATGTTAATATAAGTGAAAATGTGATTTACTAAAAATAAAATTAAGAATTTAAAATGGCACTTGTAAAAACCTTTAACACTTGTCATATAATATTGTTAATTAGTTAAAACTTGTTATTTATGTGTGTTAATATAATTACACTTGTCATCATGTAATTTATATTTATTTTTAAATGTTAATAAAAGCTTTATACTTAGTTTATTATTTTATAAATACTTATCTAAATACATATATTTAAATTTCTTTAAAGAAAATAAAATAAAACCAATTACATTTAAATAAAATCTTATTCATATATTTTAAATCCAAAATATTTTTTGAATTTCAATTTTAAATCCAAATTTAAATTCAAATTTAAAAATCCAAATTAAAGTCAACTTAAATATACATATATAACAACACACATATGTATATTATCGAATTTAGCTTTAAACAATTTTTTTGAAAATAATTTGTCTTTAATTCAAAATATAACTTTCAAATTATATGTATATTAAAATTAGAAAACAAATTCTTATTAATTTTAAATTTTAGTTTTAAATCCAATTTATATTTCAACACATTTATATTTGAATTTCAAATCCAAATTTCAAATTATTTTCAATATTTATTTTGAATCTCAAATCCAAATTCTATTTAAAAATCAATTTATATACATATATAATAAATAAACAAATATCTTGTTTTATTTGGAAAAATTCAAATAAATTCACAATTTAATCCAAAAATTATATTAATTACTAATTTAATTCAAATTTATTCCTAAAATTTTTAATAAATTACCAATTCAAATTTAACACAAAACCAGGGTCGTTACAGATTCCCCCTAATAAAATTCCGTCCTTGAAATTTAAAAGTAAGGGACGATCCCAAAAACAGATGAAAGATAAGGAAATATCTTTTCAGATCAAATTGAATATCTATTCTGCATTTGGCTTACCAAATCAGAATATCAATAATAGATACAAGAATGAACTCATTCCACATCTCACAAGATACTCGGGTTATCCAGATCTACGAGATATGCCGGGCATTGATTAGTTCGAAGGGATAACTTACCATTCTCAGAATATATCGAAACCCAATGAAACGAACAAAAATAGGTTCGACTACGATCTCTGATTTAATATTTAACTCATTTACGATTTGCTGAGAAATAAAACTATGTGTAGCTCCCGTGTCGAACAAAACTCGAATTTTTTTATCATAAACGAGAAGGTTACCTTCAAAAATTCCTTTTCCTTTATCAGCTATTTGAGGTTGAAGGAACATTTTTGATTGCATACACCCTTGCTACTTGAGCTTGCTTCAATGCTGGGCAATCCTTGATCCGATGTCCTGGCTTGTGGCAGCAACAACATTCCCTAGATTGCTATTCTGGCTTCATAAATAACTCCCTCTTTCCTTGCTTCCTGGGATTCTTGCAACTTTTCGAATAATGGCCTTTCTCCAAGCAATTGAAACAAGTAATATCTTTCACCTTGTTATCATGTGTATTCTTCTTTCTTTTTCCTTGCCACGGTTTCTTTCCGTCGAACTTCCTTTTTCTCCAATTTAGATTACTTGCGTGTCCTTTTTCCTCTAAAACTTCTTGTTCATCTAGAGTGGCATATCGATAGCCTATGTCTATCAGGTCAGAAAAATATTCCTTTACGTGAGTAGTCATCTTCTCATGGAACTTCTTATTCATTCCCCAAATAAACCTTTCATTCTTTTTCAAAGGTGTATTCACTAGCTTCGGACCAAAACGAGATAATTCATTAAATTTGTTCAAGTAGTCCTCAAATGACAAACTTCCCCGCTTCAAATCCTTGAACTCCTGGTACATTCTAGAGATGCCAGCAGACGGCATATATCGCTATTCGAACACTTCCTTGAAACGACTCCAAGTAAACTCATCCACCGGCTCATCCAATGTAACAGTTTCCCACCGTGCTAAAGCCTCTTCCTAGAGTTGCCAAGAAGCTATCAATCGCACCTGATCATCTTTCAATTTTAGTCCCTTGAAAATCCTTTCACACGATCGAATCCAGATTTGTGCTTCGATAATGGTTTCCTTGCCTCTGAATGGTTTTCCACTAAGTCTGGAAAAGCTTCGATATAAATCAGCTAGACTCGGCCGAGGTTGAGTGGGAATAGCTGCTTCCGTTGTTGCAAGGCCTTGACCAGTTGAAGCGGTACTTCCCCGTCCCCTACCTCGTCCCCTTCTTCCACTCATTCTTACTATCTGTAAGCAGTAAGAAAACCGATTTAGGCATTCAGATGAGATATCTTAGGGAATAACAACAGTTAAAGAAAAATAGACTAAGTAATTTGGGTTTTTTTCCGGTTTCACGGGTGTACTCATTCTAGGGTATACTTCACCCTATCCCTAATGAGCTATCTAATGTGTTACACTCCGTAGCTAAAGTTCTTACTCAACCTTTAGCTCTGATACCAAATGTGGCGATCCGAACTCGATGCCCGACAAACGACATCGAAATCCGTATCGCCGGAGCTTGTAATAACATTAGATGATAAACAACACAACGGAAACAAAAGATGATTACCTTGATATACAACATAGATACAATGCCAGATACATCATGATACAACATATCTGTAAATATTAGAGACCATAAACAACAGCGGAAAAGATAACAACGGAAGAGATAACACCATTATGATCTTCGATAGAGTGAATCCATAATCCGAAACTCCAAACCAAAACACCAAAGCCAAAGCTCTAAACTTCAAGCTCGAACCATCATCAAGCTGAATTTGTAGCAAATGCGATCCGAAACGCGATTGCCAAACCAAAAACTTCAAAGATCCAAAGAATGAAGAAGTCTTCCAAATGCTACCAAACCAAAGACTTCGAAGGCTATCGAATCTACACCTATTATTTGATTACCTAAAAACCCAACTCTAGACAGCCCGTGTGGAAAATTATGGACACCCAGAGTTTAGGAAGGGAATAATAAACTTCAGGTCAGTCATGAGAATGGTATGAGCAAACAAAAACAGTTTTTTTCCTTTAAAATAAACAACAAAAGAATTTAAAAGAAATTCGCAATTCTTTTTGGAAAATGAAACTACCATAAGGCCTTCCGGCACACACACTATGCAATCTCGCACTTGGGGGAGATTTCTTCTTATGATAGTCAAATATGCTTACTATGCAAAAATCCTTTTGATAATATTATTATTAGTGCATAATGGAAAACATTTCGAAAGTATAATATTAATCTTAACCAGCATAGCTACCATTATATTATGCCAGCTATAGCTACCACCAGAGATGGCAGGTTACATAACTGCAATCGTAAAAGGCTCGTATTAGTGATTGGATTTCCAACAAATGATCAGGCTAAGGAACTTCCTATTGCCACATAGGTACGCCTCTGGAGGGACGTCCCAAGAACCTACCCAGATCTTTGCCAACACAAGGCCGGTTTACTCCTTGCCTGGGAGTAACACCTACAAGTATGCCACCCCCGGTCGTTTGCGAACTTTATCCGAGGATCCTCAACCACAAAGCAACCATACAGTAATAAATTTTATAGTGTCCACATGAGTTAAGTACCTAGGCTACATACCATGATACCACCCTTTTCCAGAAGAAATGGACATACCATAGGGGCGCGACCCCTAATAACCTTGCCGCATCTTTCCTGTTTTCACCATTTCTTGGGTATGAGGTCCTGATGCAGTCTCATCCACAAAGCTATGCTTTTTCACAAAGCCTTGCTTTGATCAACAAATGATCAACAGCACTTCGTATGCCACATTACCAAATTGGAAACGTATTACTAGTAACCATCAACTACATAACGTCTGAGCTCGTACGTCTCAGAGAAGCATGTTAAGCTAAGAGAATAAATCTCTGCCACAAAAAAAGAAATGTATTTGATAGAAACTAGCTTTACATCTCAAAGAGTAATGTCAGACACACATCCATACAAGTCTGTTATGGGTTCGAACAGAATCGAAGGCACTTCCAAAGAAGCCCTTACACTCCGGGTATTCACAATCCCGATCGAACTCCCTATCACATACGGAGATCTATATACCATAGCTACTCAGTGCAGAGTCATTCGATGGGTAATCCTTTCATTTTTGAAAATACCCGATCTTCACCACTAGTCTTCAAATGCTATCCATATCGTCGTATCATTATTCGAAGTGGATTATATGACACAAGGTCCTCTTCCGGCTAAACCGAATAATGAGCGCAATATTTAAAAACATATGGATATTGGGATCTTAGTTAAGTGACACTTTTAAATCTCCAAACCTTTTGTTCAAATGGTTTAAACAAATTACCATTTTCAAATCTTTAAACCAAAAAGATTCACTTCACAAAGTTCACCAATCTTTCACAAAGATTCATCCATAGCTTTCAAAACAATTCCATTTCAAATTGGATTAACTCATCCAATCTTCAAATCAAAGATTCAATTCATAGCTTTCAAAACCATTTCCATTTCAAATCTTTTATACAAAAGATACACCTTCCCAATTTCAAAACATAGTTCAATAATCTTTCATAAAGATTTATTCAAAGCTTCCAAAACAATTCTATTTCAAATTTGAAATATTTTCAACATAAATTGGAAATCTTTTCTTTATATGAAAGCTATTATAATTTGAAAACAAATAGTTTTCGTTTCGGAAAAATCCGATTTCATTTGCCCGAGTTAAAGCCCTTCGAGTATAGAACCTGGGTTAAATTCAAATTCCCAAAATAATACTTTTTAATATGGTTTAAAACCCATATAAACACATATATAACTTGTGTAACCTTTTTAAACCAAAATTCTCAACATAGAATTCAATTTTAAATCTTGAATTTAAATTCAAATCAAACTATTTAAATTTCAAAACTTTATCAAGTGATTCAAAATAACTTTTATCTTTAAAACTCCTTTTCAAATGCTTTTCACATTTAACCCAATTCTATTTCCAAACTATTTGAATTCAAAATTCATCTTTAAAATCATTTCAAAAATCTGTGACTTAACCAATTTCCTCGTGCAATCCATAATTGTGTGTGTATGGTGTAGTCCGGGGGTTTTACACAATAGTGCAACATCATCAATCATTACAGATTCAAGCACATCAATATCAATAAGCGATATAATCCAATAAAGCTTATCTCCATTCACAGATTCGTAGATAAATAATGTAAATTTATCATAGATAAATAAATTACATTCATCACAGATCACATCAAAACAATTCGTAGCACAAAGCATAAAGTATCCGGGATATCAAACAATTCAACAATCGATAGAATTCAAACTTTCATAAGTAAGATTGATAAATTCTTAATAAATTTAATTAATCTCTAATTAAATTAATTACTTATTTTATCAATTACTTGGATTACCTTAATCCCGCTTACCTAACATTAATTAATTACAAATTCATTAATTAATTATCTCTAATTATCTACCTTGGCAAATCTTCCTTGATGAATTATTCTTTAATTACATTTAAGTAATTATCCCTTAATTATTTATTCAATTAATTGTTCTTTTAATTAATCGTATTTCATAATTCTTGATTAATCATATTCAGTAATTAATCACCCTTAATTAATTATATTACTTAATTAACTTCTAAATAAATTTTATTAATTAATTTTTAAATTAATTACACTAAGTAATTAATTCTTAATTACTTCCACTAGGTAATTATCCCTCTTTATTAATTCCACAAAGTAATTAAACCCAAAATTACTTTCATTAATTAATTACATCCAGTAATTACCCAATAATTACTTCACTGAGCAATTATACTTTGTAAATTACACTAAGTAATTATATTTAACCCAAATTAATTAAACTTAATTAACTAACTAAAATTAAACTTAATTAACTTAATTAATTACACTGAGTAATTAATTCCTTTAATTACTTCATTAAGTGATTACCCTTAATAATTATTTTAACATTAAGTAATTAACCTCGAATTACATCCATTACTTAATTATTTCTTAATTAGTTAACCTTGATTAATTAATTCTCAATTAAGTAATCATCTGCATTTAATTAATTACACAAATTAATTTATCTTAATTTAATTAGCAAAAGTACTTATCTTAGTTAATTGAGTAATTATACTTTAATTACTATTGTTAATAAAACATGATTAAATTAAGATAAATCATTTGCTACATTAAACTCTTACCTTCCATTTTAAATTAAATTAAATTTTAAAGCTTAAATTTGATTTATTTAAAATCATCATCCTTTATTATTAAAGTTAAATATTTTTACTTCAATTCACATTTAAATTTCAACAAATTACCCTTCTAATTTGAAAACATTTAGGGATAAATTTATGAAATTTTGTTTAATGTAATATTTATATAAATCAAAACTATTTTAAAACAAAATTTAAAACTTTAAAATTCATACTTTAAAAAATTGAATTTGCTCTAAATTTTTGAAATTCATTTTAGTTAAAACTGGTCAAGCTTTAAACCTGGAACAAATTTTACCCGAGACAACACATGGTGCATCCTTTGAGTCACTCTCGCAACAACATGAGAAAAGCTTCGAGAAAACCCTGGCAAAACCCCTTCTACCCAAAATAAAAAAACTTCCAAATCCATGAAAAATCACCGCGAATGTGCACATGCCTCCAGATCGACGCTGGCCATCGCTACGACCCTCTCCACATCGCCGACACTCCCATCGACCCTCATGACCACTCAACTCACCGATAACTCCAGAGGGACAAAAACAAGCAAATGAACCCACAACATCTAGAAACTCGATCAGCAAAATCTCCTGTCGACGGAGAACACCACCACCAGGCGACCTGCCACCTCGACCATGTCAAGAAAAAAGGCTAGTCAATCAAAGGTCCAACTGGTCACCACGTCTGGTTACGTCTTAAACCACTGATCCCATTCCCCCCTGTGCGATTCGACCCCATTCGCCATAGTTATCGCGATCACCTTAATTCCAACGCAGAAAAACTGGACTACAAACCCTACGTCCTCTTCCCTAGGCAACCATGGCCCAAGATAAAATCGACCACCATTTTTCCAAAGACGCCTGACACCTCGGCCACCTC
Source organism: Allium cepa (assembly GCA_030765085.1). Taxonomy (NCBI): domain Eukaryota; kingdom Viridiplantae; phylum Streptophyta; class Magnoliopsida; order Asparagales; family Amaryllidaceae; genus Allium; species Allium cepa. The sequence goes on along the minus strand of CM060938.1, from coordinate 422,762,123 downwards.
CATGCCAAACCACGAACCCCCACACGTTGCCGATCAATGGCAAATGACAAAAGTCCCAAAATCGAACAACTCAGAAATTCACAACCCCTACTCGGTTAAAAATCACCAAATTAATACTAAAATTCATGATTCGTTTATATGAATCAGATTATATATTATCTAGAGATGAATTTATAGATATTGATTTTTACTTATATTTTTATATTTACTGTAATCTTAAGTTTACAGACTATTTAGTAAATATAACTACTTAAAACTATTTTTAAAAACAAGATTATATAGTTGTAATCAATTTCCTTTTAAAAATCAAAGCCTAATAGTGATTCATTTGGAAGATAGAATTTTTTTTCTAGTTGTTCTTGCCAGAAAGTTTAATAGAGACAAACACAGAGAACATATACATGCATGCTTCAATACATAGCAGGAATTCAAATCAGATTTGAATTGAAAACATTCGTGCAAGCAAACATATTTACATCATCATCACACAGAGATATTAGCACCAATTTTTTTTACTTTAAGTGTTTACTTACCTGAGAAAGATGACGAGCAGAGCACTTAGCAACAGTTTTGGTTTGAAAACTTGAGTTGTTGTTCCTTATTTTTGAAATAGCTTTTGACACTTTAAAACTTGATTGCCTCTTGATTTAAAAACTTTGAATTACTGGAAATATATTTTGATTTTTTTTCTTCTGAGCTTGCTTTCAAAATAGAGTTGAAGTAGCTTTGATTAAATCCCAGGTTTGCTTGATAGAGGATTTGGAAGAAATAACTTCAATCTGGAACAGAGATGAACTACTTGTTTCCAAGTTGAAGAAAATGCAGCTTTGATTTATCTTAATTTTGAAGAAGATTTTACAGGCTACTAGTTTGATTTTTTTGGTTTGACGAAGTTGATTACAGATTGTATTTTGAGAGAAGTTTATACAGGGTTTTAATTTTCTTAGTTTTTGAAAAGAAGAGGATAGGAAAAAGAATAAAGAGGAGGAACATATGTTTATATAAGTGAAAATGTGATTTATTAAAAATAAAAGAAAAATTAAGAATTTAAAATGACACTTGTAAAAACCTTTAACATTTTTCATATAATATTGTTAATTAGTTAACACTTGTTATTTAAGTGTCTTAATTTAATTACACTTGTCATCATGTAATTTACATTTATTTTTACATGTTAATAAAAGCTTTATGCTTAGTTTATTACTTTATAAATACTTATCTAAATACATATATTTAAATTTCTTTAAAAATAAATAAATTAAAATCAATTACATATAAATAAAATATTATTCATGTATTTTAAATCCAAAATATTTTAAAATATTTACCTTTTGAATTTCAATTTTAAATCCAAATTCAAATTCAAATTTAAAAATCCATATTAAAGTCAACTTAAATATACATATATAACAACACACATATGTATATTATAGAATTTAGCTTTAAACAATTATTTTGAAAACCATTTATATTTAATTTAAAATATAACTTTCAAATTATATGTACAATAAAATTAGAAAACAAATTCATATTAATTTTAAAATATAGTTTTAAATCTAATTTATATTTCAACGCATTTATATTTGAATTTCAAATCCAAATTTAAATTTATTTTCAATATATATTTTGAATCTCAAATCCAAATTCTATTTAAAAATCAATTTATATACATATATAATAAATAAACAAATATCTTGTTTATTTGGAAAAAATGAAATAAATTCACAATTTAATCCAAAAATTAGATTAATTACTAATTTAATTCAAATTTATTCCCAAAAATTCAAATAAATTACCAATTCAAATTTAACTCAAAACTAGGGCCATTACACTTTCAATAAGAGCTTTTGAAAGGACTTTTTTCGTCCCAGTCGAACCAAGCCGCCAATTCCTCATTCAATTGGATTGAAGTCATCAATGTTGTCAAAGGGGTTACTTCTATTTTAATCTAGGCCTTTTAATAAATTTTCGAAGGGTTTATGGTTTCGAAGGTGATGGATTCGAAAGGGGGTTTTGACATTGTCCTTTGAGGTTTTTATTTTAAAGGTTTTTGCTTTCGCCTAAGATGGTTCCGACACCATCAATTTTTGCCCAAGCTAAATTTTGCCGGTTTCGAAAGAGATACTTTCGTATATAACCATTTTGATCCAAATGATGTTTTTAAAGAGTAAACCCAATACTTTCGAAAGGGATACTTTCATTTGTTTCAAAGTTCTATGTTTTAAAAAGATGATTTGATATCATCAAAAGGTATAATAGGTCTCGAAAGAGAATGTTTCCTAAGGGTTTCGAAAGGTATGTATACAATGTTTTGAAAAGAGGTCTTTACTTTTGAAGGAGGCTATCCAAAGGTTTCAAAAGAGATGTTTTATGGTTTCAAAACATAAATCTGATCTCAATTTAAAATAATAACCTTGGCATAAATAAAAATTTTGAAATGTTTTTCACATAACTATTAACCCATAAATGTATTTTACGGAAATGGCAGAATAACCATTTAGTTTGACCCATTAGTGAATATAATTCATGTAACACCCCGCATTTTTTGATAAATAAATAACCAACATAATTATTGAACAGTGAAAATGAGTATTTTTGATGTTAGAATTTAGCTACAGGAGTTGCACCATTAGGTCCGTAGCAATTTTCTAATCAATTTTCATATATAACTTGTCGAAATACGAGCTAGCACGAAGAAGTTACGAGAGAAACAAGATATCGGAATAATATATATATATATAAACGGAAAAAAAGACCCGACGGATCGACCCTTTCCAGGGTCGGGTCGACCTATAGGTAGACCCACAAAACCCCCAGGTCGACCCACGTTTCCCTCTTGGACATAAAAACGTCCGGGAGCGAGCCGATGGATCCAAAGTTCATTTTGGTGCGATCTGAAGCGTTGTTTTCTGGATCCAATGGTTCATAGCGAGCTTGTGATGTGGTTGCACCAGATTCCGTCCTAAAATCTGGAGGTCTAAGATTCGCAAACTCCGATATAAATAAAACCTAGGCCTAGCTATTTTCTCATAATTGGATTTTCTCACAATTGAGTGTATAATACAATATATATGCTCATTTAAATGTATTTGTTATCATACTATTTTATTTTTTCAAATAATTAAATAAATATTAGTTAAATAAAATAAATAACTCAAAATTCATATTTGAACAAATATTTTATTCAAAAAAATATTTTATTACAAATTCGATAGTACAAATTTGAGCTCTCACTACATTTACACATTTTCAATTACAACACAATTTTCACTTTACAATTTCACCTCGTTGCGTATTCACTTAACATTTGTATTTGATCTTCAACATTGTTCCAGCCTGTATCCAACATCTGAACTATCTGCAAAATAAACACTGACGCGGTAAAATTGAAAAAGAAAATATTTTACAGTGTTCAATAAAATGTGTGTTTTGAAAATTTTATTTTCCTCAGTTATTTAGGTTGTTTGTCGTCATTTTTGTTAATTCATCTTACATGAACAACTTGTGACATGCATGGTGTATTACTGTACATGCCACAAGGTCGTGCACACCAATATACACTTGCATGTTAAAAGAGTAGGGACAGGTGAGCACAAAGTCAAACCCAAGCCTAGGCTGGATCCAACACAGGTTCAATACAAAAAAAATAGAATGGTCAAGTACAAATTCAATGGTCAGTCAACATGAACATGGATATGCAAACAAAATGGAACCTGACTTTAATGGTGTCAAGGCATGAAGCCTCAACAAAATGTACTCATATGTAGACTCCAAGACGAACAATGTACATGCATACAACATACCAAATTTTGTTTCAACATGAATGTGAACCAGACCAAACTTAGAGCGAAGCCAGAGAACGGAGACATGAACACAAGGACTGCACCAAATAGGGTCAAGTGGAACAAGTTCAGTTACAACATGAACTAGAGTTTATATATACAAGTTTGGTATTATCTACATGATGCAAGTGAACAAATAATCAAGTTACTATAGTTTTACGAAGAGATGCAACAAGCAAAGTCGATCACACACATACATACATACACATTTATGTATGTATGTATCAGTAATAGTTGATTGTGAAGATAAAATATCAGTGCAACCAGGACAGAAACATGAAGATCAGGCATGAACACACTTGAACCAGACATGGTTTCAAAGGCATGTACACAAGCAAGCCAGTGGAACAAAATGAACTCAAGTTAAATACAAAGCAACCTGAAACCCAAACCAGACTTCAAATCAAAACTAAATAGAAAATGCACATGTACTCGAAGCAAACAACACAATGTAGAGTCATGTAAACTAGCAAAGGTAATGTTCAGGCATGAACATGACTACAAGTATAAAGACATGAAACCACACACACATACATGAACGCAAGAAACTAGTCAAAGTGATCAAATGTACAAAGGAAAGTTTCAGACCGGCTCAAAGAGATGTACAAAGGCAGTTTATTAAACCAAATGCAGCACTCTTGAAGTATCAACCAACCTAGACCAGCATACAAGGAAATGTACACATGGTAACACACATATAAGTGCACATGACACGATCAAAGCATAGTATCAGTAATAATTTCGAACAAAGTTAAGGAGTTTACATATTTCAAAATACAGCAAAAACTATGAAGCCGTGAGTCAAGTATTGAACAAAATACTGAAGTCAAAGCCAACAAAGAAAGTAACCAAAACAAAGAAAAGACACACTTGATAATAAAATGAACAAATCAGACTTCTGGAAATAAGCAAATCAAAGTTACCACAAATTCAAATTCCATAGTCATAGGAAAGAAAAGAACGGAGCAAAATTAAAATTCATGGAGTAGCACGTATGAAATGAACAAGTCAAAAACCATCACACCGTTCAAGTAATAATTAAACGACCAAGCAATGCAAGTGATAAAATCATGAAAACTTCAAACCAAAAATATACGAACGAATTAATAGGGTTTCTATCCCTATTTAACCCAATTTCACCATTGGCATACAACCATTCAAACTCGAATTAGGAAGTCGAGAATAATCAAAATCGAAAAGGGGAAAAATTGCATACCATTTATATCATTCGAGCTCGACACAATTGGAGCAGCCACATGCTAACAAAGCCAAGGAGTCAATTTATGAGGTCAATCAAAGCATAATAATCACTTCAACGGATCGATAATTAAGTGGCGCCTCAATTTTGAAGGAAACCCTAAATTCGAAAAGAGGAACAATCGACCAAAAGAAGACACGAACAAAAGCAAACCGTTTTCCTTTTTATTATTTATTGTGCCGGCTTCTATTGTTTATTTTGGGCTTAAGTTTTTAACTAACAAGGTTTTGTTATTTTAGTTGTTTTTTGTTTGTTTTTAATTCTATTTAAATCAGACTCTTGTTTAACTAGGTTTACGGACTATGGTTTTGTAGTTCGAGAATTCACAACTCTGTGGTTGAGTTTTGGCAAAGTTTTGAGCTTAGAGTTAGGTTAGTCAAGTTAGTGGGTGTCGCAAGTTTACGTGTTTTGTAAGGTCTGACTACTTAATTTCTCGTAGAAACCTTAGGGGCAGCACGTAGGCGGGTTTTTGCCGAAGCTGAGTAAATTTATGTACAATCTCTACTGCATTACTTTCTGTGTTTATTTTTATTTCCGCATTAATTTTTAGCACACCCTATTCACCCCCTTCTAAGGTGAAAACGATCCTACATGGGGTTCATTGCCTGAGGCTGAACCTTAAAGAGAGAAATTTTCTGGGGAAGAAATCTTTTAATAAAAATATTTTGCACCTTAGAAGTGGATCTAAGAAGGCCTAGGATTGGAGCTAAGGACCACAGGCGAGTGTTTTGTAATTACTTTAGATTTGTAAGCAATTTAAAATTGTAGGGTTCTCAATAGTTATTGGTTTTCTACAATTTTGAGATAGTTTTTATGTAAGTTTATTTACAGTCAGCTTTTAAGTAAATTTCAGAAGTTCTTTTCAGTCTATTTTTATTCAGCTATTTTATTCAGTTATTTACAGTTATTCACAATTATTTACAGTTATTTACATCTGTTTTAAATTAGAATTTAGCCTATAAATATTAATTTCTCTTTATAGAGATCTAATCCTTTTTGACGCGAATAAAATATTAAAAAGAGTAGAATTCATAAATATGGATTAAAGTATAAAAATTTTAAATTTACAGAAATTAGATGTTAAATGAGAAAAACTGAAATAAAATGGAGATAGACTAAAATAGGAAAATTTGAGATATTTGTAATCATGATTATAACAAGTGGTTATACTAAAAAGAGAAAATAGAAGAGGAATGGTTGGAAGAACAATTATAACATGTAGGTTATAATTAAAAAGAAGAAATAACAGAAGGGGCTTATTTTAAACTTAGATCTTGGATTAAGTAAATAAGAAAATAAAGCAGCAGTGGCCCGTACCGGCAGCATTCCCTTTCAGGGCTAGGATTGATGATCTCATATGTGAGTGAGGCTGGGCACGCTTATGCTGATTAAGGTAAATGGGTGGCCAAATAGATAGAGGCTCAAATTTGGGGAGTTGGGCAAGGGGCATAAAGATAGAAGATTTATTTGTTAGGACCAGTACCACTAGCGTTTCCTTTCAGGTCAAGGACTGATGGTCTCACACGTGGGTGATGCTAGGCAAGCTTATGTTGATTGGGGTAAATAAAGGGTCAAATAGGGGGCGACAATTAGTATGTATCGACGATGACCGAGCGTGCAACATCGATTAGGGTAAATAATTCGCTACTACGTCATAAGCGCTAAGAGGTGTCTTTTTCTGTGGGACCAACAAGATTGGTTCACAGTGGTACAACAGAGACAAGAAAGGCCGATCAATGGGTAGAATTAGGATTTTTGCATAAGCAAGTTAGCAGTTGTGATAGGATTAGGGTTTCAGTCTAATCACAACAGTTTAAGACAAGGGCAAACAATTAAAGCAAACAATCAAACAGAATCAAAAACAGTATTTTATGTGAGTTTTATCTTTTCTGTATCTTCCTTTCATGCTAGAACTATTGCTTAGTCTATTATCTTTATCTTGCTTAGAAATGCTAATAATTACTTCCACTCACCAAGCTTATTGTCTGACCCGTTCCTCTATCTTTCCTTTTCCCCCAATAGGGCAGCAGAGTTGAGGATAGTTGATTTAGGTTGCTTGGAGATTTATTTCCAGAGTTTTCTCATTTCAGATGTATTCTTATGCTTTTCATATTTCTTATTTGGCTTACGATAGGTTGGCACTTGTGACAGGGATTAGTATCGTTATTTTTACTCTGATTATTTGAGACTGGGATGTATTTTCATATGACATGAGAGATTTTGAGTTTTTAGTATATGTTATGTTTGTTGGACTTATTTTGAGATAATTTTTAATTCTAAATGATAAGTTATTACTTAAATGTTCTCCAATGCTTTACTTATTTTTCATGTGAATCTTAGTCTTTGTAATGCTTTGGCTATACCTATAACGCACCACATCCTTTGGTGTGCCCTTTTTAGGAATACTAAGGGGTGTGGGGTGTTTCATTTGGTATCAGAGCCTAATGTTACAAGATTCCTAAAAACTTGTTTTAAATGTAAAGTATTTTTCAAAGGTAACATATCTTCAAACTAAAAGTATTTTTCAGAAAGAAATTCTTATTTTGGAAATAGTTTTTAAGTATAAGAGGGTTTTTATAAAAATCCTCTCAAAGTCTAGTTCAACCTTCTTTCGATTCTTTTGAGCCTGAATTGGCTTCTTTTTGCATAGAATGGTTGATGCCCTAAATCTTCCATAGCGTGTCCAAGTCCCTGGCGGGTTCCGTAGATACCTCCAAGCTACAGCACTAGAGGTGCAAGGGCAAGCGCTCAATGCAGCACTGGCGGGTCCCGTTAATGTGCCTGCAGCAGCCTATTTTTCTATGCTATGCAATGCTTCGCTAATCTAGGAGGTAAGACGTTTTCTGGCATGGAGGATTTCGTAAAGGCATGAACTTGGTTGAGGAATACAGAGTGGATATTTGGGCTGTTAGAATTATTGGACCAACAGTGAGTTCAGCTTGCATCTTGGCAGTTGAAGGGAGAGGCTTATTATTGGTGGGAGATTGTAGAGATGGAGGGTAGAGACATTGGTTGGGTTGGATTTTCGGAAAGGTTTGAGATAAAGTTCTTTTCGCAAGTCGAGGAAAACATGTAGTTGGAGAAGTTCATTAGTCTGAAGCAGAGTAGTCTTTCGATGAAAGAGTATATAAATCAGTTTAACGAATTATCAAGATTCGGGATGAAGCTTGTTAATACACCGCATAATAAGGCCACCAAGTTTGCTAAGGTTTGAACCAGCCCCTCCAAGGGTTGGCATTGACACATGTACCTATGGGTGCGACGTATGAGTCACTTGTGGAAATGGCCTCATGTCAGATGTTGCTAAGGAAGAAGAGGTTAAGGTGGTTCCTAAATCACAAACTCTAAGAAGCAGTGGTGGATGAATAAGAAGGATAAGGACAAGAAGAAAGGAGGTGGGCCTCAAAAGGGACATATCAAGAATGGGGATAAATGTCATAATTGTGGATTGGTTGGGCATTACTCAAAGGACTGTAAGAAGGACACGATGAAGGTGAGGTGTTACAGCTGTGAGCAGCCTGGACATCTTAGTAGAGCTTGTCCTCAGAGGACAGGGCATAGAGCAGCGCACCTACGGTGCATGTACAGGCTTTGGATGCAGCTCCTTCTAGTAGTGGACCAGACTGAGGTAGGAAAGTCTCTGTAGAAGGTTTGATCTCTATTTTGGATTTTCCTATTTGAACTCTTTTTGACTTTGGAGCATCGCATTCTTTCATTTTTAGTTCCTTGGTTGATTGTATGCACTTAGACATTTCTCTAGTTGTAGGCCCTATAGTTTTTTCAAACCTCATAGGAGGATAGGTACATTTATCCATGATTTGTAGGAGTTTGAAATTTTTTATACTAGTATAGAGTTTGATTATGATGCCTTTGCACTGGGATTTTTGGGATATAGGATGATTTTGGGGATGGACTGGTTATCCACTTATGGGGCGATATTAGACTACAAGAGGAGAGTCGTCGGGCTATGGACATGTAGCGTATGGACTCTCAAGGTTTCTTACGACCCATAGGGTCGGTCATGTTGAGCTTCCTTTATTTCTTTGATTAATCACTAGGAGAGTTAGATTCAGTTCCAGTTGTTAGGGATTTCCCAAACGTTTTTGAGGTGGTTTGGTGGCTACCCCCTAAGAGAGAGATTGACTTTATGATCTATCTGAATGAAAATTCTAAGCCAGTGCATTGCCCATGAGACATATGGATCCTAGGGAGGGGAAGCAGTTAAGAAAGCAGATTGGCGAGCTATTAGAGAAAGGCTTCATCAGACGGAGCATATCCGAGTGGGGGCGCCAGTCGTCCTCGCTACAAGGACGGATGGTTCCCTTGATTTTGCATAGACTATAGAAAGTTGAATATGCTTACGAAGAAGAACCCCTTTACCCACTTCCTAGTTAGACGATCTTTTCGATCAGTTGGTTTGCTCTTCAGTATTTTCTCAGCTTGACTTAGCCACCAGATTTCATCAACTTAGGGTCGCTGACCATAGCATTGATAAGACAACATTTAGGACACCCGATGGATTCTTTGAGTGGTTGGTTATGCCATTTGAGTTGACCAATGCCCAGCCTATTTTGTAGATTTGATGAGCCGTGTTTTCCGAGATGTCCTAAATAAGTTCATTGTAGTGTTTATGGACGACATTTTGGTGTTTTCCAAGAGTATGGAAGAGAAAGATATTCATCTTGATGAGGTTTTTCGTACACTTCGTGTTCATCAGTTGAAAGCAAAATTCTCGAAGTGTCACTTTTGGCATGAGGAGGTGCATTTCTTGGGGCATGTAGTATCAAGAGAGGGTCTATCTATGAATCCCGCTAAGGTAGTAGCGGTACAGATTGGAAGGCACCTAAGAATGCTACCGAAGTTAGAAGCTTTCTAGGTTTGGCAAGTAATTATAGGAAATTTATTAAAATTTTGCTAAGATTTCAACACCACTTACTCGCCTCACTAAGAAGAATGCGACATTCATGTGGGATGTGGATTGTGAGGATTCCTTCACGATGCTAAAGAGGTCTCTTACTAGTGCATCGGTGTTAGTTTTACTCGACGGAGCTAAGCCTTTTACAGTATACACTGATGCAAGTGGGACTGGCCTTGGGGCAGTATTGATGCAGGAGCGGAGGGTAGTATGCCATGGAAGTAGACAGTTGAGAACTCATGAGAAGAACTGCCCCACTCATGATTTGGAGCTGGCTGCTATTATTTTCGCGCTCAAGTCTTAGAGACATTACTTGCTAGGAGAGAGGTTCGAGCTTTTCATTGACCATAAATCATTGTAGTATCTGTTCTCACAAAAGGATTAAACTTGAAGCAGCAACGTTGGATGGAGTTTCTGGCATCATATGACTTTGAGATAGCTTACACCCCTGGTAAGGGGAATGTGGTTGCGGATGCGTTAAGTAGGAAGAGAACAACCCTTAGCCCAATGTTTATGGAGTGGAAAAGCCTAGAGTTTATTTCCACTTTTGATTTTAAGCCCTCTATAGACATTACTCCTGGGTTATTGGCAACACTTGAGGTTAACCATACCCTCATAGATTAGATTGGCTCAAGGCAACGAGAGGATTCAGAGCTTATGGATAATCTGGATAGGATTAGCAGAGGCGTGGTCTCTAGACATTTTCAACGCTATACCGTCGATAGAAAAGGGTGACTAAGGATAGATGGAATACTTTATGTCCCCCGCACTGGTGATTGATTAGTGCAGTTCTAGAAGAAGCACACCATTCTCGGATGACTATTCATCCGGGTGGTGGTAAGATGTATAAGAACATGAAGAGAGTATTTCATTGGAGTGGCATGAAGAAGGATGTAGTTGATTTTGTGGCTAAGTGTCTTGTGTGCCAAAGGGTTAAGGCGGAGCAGCAGAGGCCTAGCGGATTGCTTCAACCATTGGATGTACCCGAATGGAAGTGGGATAGTGTTTCGATGGACTTTATAGATGGTTTACCCCGATCTAGGAAGGGGAATACTAGTATTTAGGTGATTATAGATCATTTGACTAAGAGCGCATAATTTATTTCGATCAAGAGTAAGAGGACATCACCTTATTTGGCATCCATATATGTTCGTGAGATAGTCCAACTTCATGGAGTTATCTCTAGAATAGTGAGCGATAGAGACCCTATCATTACTAGCGAGTTTTGAAGGAGCTTGCAAGAGGCTTTACGGACACAATTGAGTACGGCATATCACCTCCAAACGGATGGCCAAACGGAGAGAGTTAATAGAGTTCTTGAGGATTTGTTGAGGATGTGCATTCTTGATTTTGGAGGGACTTGGGAGAGCACATTCCTTTAGTGGAATTCGCATATAACAATAGTTTTCAGGCTAGGATTGGGATGACTCCTTTTGAAGCTCTTTATGAAAGACCTTGCAAGTCACCTTCGTATTGGTTGGAGTCTATAGGAAGATTGCTACTTGGTCCTGATATGGTTAGAGAGACTTCGAAAAAAATTGATTTTATTAGAAGAAGAATGAAGTTGCCCAAGATAGACAGAAATCCTATGCAGATAAGCGAAGAAGGGATATTGAGTTTAAGGTAGGAGCTTTGGTCTTCATTAAGGTGTCTCCGCTAAGAAAGGTAGTGAGGTTTGGATCAAGTGGGAAACTTGCTCCTAGATTCGTAGAATCGTTCCCCATTGTGGAAAGGGTAGGGAAGACAGCATATCAAATAAAGCTACCGGAGAGGCTCATGGGAGTTCATGTTGTTTTTCATGTTTCACACTTGAGAAAGTGCTTACATGATTCAGCAGAGGTAGTGGAACCTAGCCAACTTGAGGAAGTTGAAGTGGAGAGAGAAGAATCGGTTCGTCACATTCCTACCAAGATCATTGGACATGGTATCAAGAAGCTTAGGAATAAGGAAGTATCTTTGGTTAAGGTGCAGTAGGGAGATAGTATTGAGGATGCTATGTGGGAGGCTGAGAAGAAGATACGTATCTCTTATCCGCATCTCTTCGATGGTACGTCTTGAATTTCCTATTTTCATCTTCAGTTTTGAATATGTTCTTTCCTTTGGGACCCTTTGGGAGGGTAGATCTTAGGATTTAACTTATGGATGGTAGTTATGAATGTAAACATGTTACTAGAACATGTTATGTATGTTGGATGCAAGTGGTTGCAAGTGTTTGCTAGTGGATGTTAATGGACGCATATACACGCACTAGGAACTATTATCTCTTAGAGATCTGCCTAACTAGGTCACTAAAGCATATGCATATGGATGTGTGTGCACTTGCATTTCTATTTCATGGTTGCTATGAATGGGTGATTATCATATGATTATTGCATTTGGATGATTGTAGCAAGCATATAGAATTATCAATTGTCACTAGGGGATTTGCATTCATTTGGATACATGACACGAACATTAGCACATAAAAAGGAGGTTGACTGAATTAGTAGACCGCCTAATCTTTTGCATTAGTTAGGGACACTGACACTACACTATTGCATATATCATCTATTGCATTTAAAAGCTTAAGGACAATGTATGAGATAGATGATAGTTGAATATGTGGTCATGGAATTTGGATGAAAATATTTATTTCATCCTTCTGTCCTTGGAGATTTCGGGGGCGAAATCCTTTAAGGAGGGGAGAATGTAGCACCCCGTATTTTTAGATAATTAAATAACCAAAATAATTATTAAACAGTGAAAGTGAGCGTCTTTGGAATTATCAGAATTTACTTATGGGATTTGCACCATTGGGTCCGCGGCAATTTTCTGATCAATTTCCATATATAACTTGTCAAAATCCGAGCTAGTATGAAGAAGTTACGAGAGAAGCAAGATATCTGAATAAAATTATATATATATATATATGTATGTGTGTATATATATATATATATATATATATATATATATATATATATATATTTGAACGAAAAAAGAAAAAAAAGGCCTTACGGGTCGACCCTTTGCAGAATTGGGTCGACCTATAGGTCGACCCGCAATACCCCCTGGTCGACCCGCATTTTCTCTCCTGGAAGTAAAAACTTCCAGGAGCGAGCCGATGGATCCAAAGTTGATTTTTGTGCGATCTGAAGCGTTGTTTTCTTGATCCAACGATTCGCAGCGAGTGTATGATGTGGTTGCACCAAATTTAATCCTAAAGTCCGACAATATGAGATTCCCAAACTCTACTATAAATAGAGCCCTAGGCCTAGCTATTTTCTCATAATCAGATTTTCTCCCAAATGGGTTCATTGCTTGAGGCTGAACCCTAAATAGAAAAATTCCCTAGAGAGAGAATCTTTTTAATAAAAATATTTTACACCCTAGAAGTGATTTAGTAAGGCCTAGGATTAGAATTAAGGACCGCAGGTGAGTGTTTTGTAATTATTGTAGATTTGTAAGCAATTTAAAATATTTTAGTTGTAGTTTTTCTACAATTTTGAGGCAGTTTTTATGTAAGTTTATTTACTGTCAGTTTTTACGTAAATTTTAGAAGTTCTTTTCAGTCTATTTTTATTCAGCTATTTTAGTTAGTTATTTGCAGTTATTTACATCTATTTTAAGTTAGAATTTTTCCTGTCAATGTTAGTTTCTCTTTATAGAGATTTAATCCTTTTTTACACGAATAAAATATTAAAAAGAGAAGAATTCGCAAATATGCATTAAAATAGAAAAACGCTAAATTTACAGAAATCAGATGTAAAATGAGCAAAACTGAAATAAAATGAAGATGGGATGAAATAGGCAAATTTGAAATATTTGTAAGCATAATTATAACAAGTGGTTATAACTAAAAATAGAAAATAGAAGAGTAATAGTTGCAAGAACAATTATAATATATAGATTATAATTAGAAAGAAAGAAATAACAGAAGAGGCTTATTTTAAAACTTAGACCTTGGATTAAGTTAATAAGCAAATAAAGCAGTAGTGGCTCGTACCGGCAATATTCCCTTTCAGGTCTAGGATTGATGGTCTCACACATGGGTGAGGCTGGGAAGCTTATGCCGATTAGGGTAAATAAGTGGCCAATAGATAGAGGCTCAAATTTGCAGACTTGGTTAAGGGGCACAATGATAGAAGATTTATTTGTTAGGACTAGTATCGACAGCATTCCCTTTCAGGTCGAGGACTGATGGTCTCACACATGGGTGAAGCTGGGCACACTTATGCTGATTAGGGTGAATGAAGGGTTAAATAGGGGGCGATAGTTAGTGTGTACCAACGATGACCGAGCGTCTGACATCGATTACGTTAAATAATTTTCTACTACGTCCTAAGCACTAAGAGGTGTCTTTTGTTGTGGGACTAACGGGATTGCTTCATAGTGGCACAATAGAGATAGGAAAGGCTGATCAATGGGTAGAATTAGGATTTTAGCCTAATCAAGTTAGCAGTTGAGATAGGATTAGAGTTTCAGTCTAATCATAGAAATTTAAGACAAGTGCAAATAATCAAAGCAAATAGTCAAACAGAATTAGAAACAGTATTTTATGCGAGTTTTATCTTTTCTGTATCTTCCTTTAATGCTAGAACTATTGCTTAGTCTATTATCTTTAACTTTCTTAGAAATGCCAGTAATTACTTTCACTCACTAGAATTGTTGTCTGACCCACTCCTCTATCTTTCCTTTCCCAATATACCAACAGAGTTGAGGATTGTTGATTCAAGTAGCTTGGAGAATCATTTCCGAAGTTTTCTCATTTCAGATGTATTCTTCTACTTTTCATCTTTCTCGTTTGGCTTATGATGGACTGTCACATGTGAGAGGGATTATTATTGTTATTTTTACTATGATTATGTGAGACTGAGATGTATTTTCATAAGCATGAGATATTTTGAGTTTTTGAGACATGTTATGTTTTTATGACATATTTTGAGATGATGTTTAATTCTGAATGATAAGTTATTATTCAAATGTTTTCCACTGCTTTTACTTATTTTTCTTGTGAATCTTAGTCTCAGTGATGCTTTAGCTATACCTATAACGCATCACATGCTTTAGTGTGCCAGTTTTGGGAATACTAAGGGGTGTAGGGTGTTTCAACTTAACAGATGTTAAATTTTTAAATAAAGATATTGGCAGGGCCAATAGGTTTACAGCAAGCCTATGTAAACTGTATGATATTAGCAGGGACCAACAGGTTTATAGTCAGTCCATGAAAATTATGATTTGATATTGGTAGGGGCTAGTAGGTTTGTGCTTAGCCCATGAAAACTAGAATAAGAAATAAGATATTATAGTGACTAATAGGTTCTTAGTGATCCCATGAAAACTAAGTAATTGGACAAACAGTCCTTAAAATTTAAAAGGTTAACAATAACCCTAGAAACTATAATTCAGACAAATAGTCAGAATGTATGGGGATGGGTAATCCAGAACTGATTTATTTGTTTTGCATATCATTATAATGTTTTCAAATACTATGTTTCAACCATTATGGATGCAGGAGCACAAGATATGACTTTGTAAAGGTTTTAGGATACTAGTGAGGGGAAAACCTGTTCCGCTAAGCGGCACGGTCTCATTAGATATCTAAATGGTTTGAGATGGTATATTATTACTCATACCAGGCTTTATGTTAGACTCTAAGTTTTTGTTTTCCCCTTGAACTCTCGAGCAGTCATTTAATATTGAGTAGGTTGAGAGTTAAGGTTTTCAGGTGTTCTTCTAGACGAATAAAGCTTCCAAGGATGTGTAGGAGGCAAGCTTGTTACTAGAGTTCATTTATTTTCACTATGTGTTTGTTAGTATAGGAAAATTATTTTCTTGCCTATCTATATACTCTGGTCTTTCAAGGGGCATCTTCATATGCTGTTCTTGGCATAGTTTGTAATAACTATATGTTACCTGAACGTGGTATGCGGATTGGGACTATGTAATCAATTTGGAATATTTTGAAATGGAATGTAAAATTTGTTTTGCTGTTTAAAATTTCCCATATTCTGTGTCTAATATCGCCGTGTTTGGCCATCGAGGATTAATAACTATAGATGACTGCAGCATCCGTAGCCGTCATTTTTGGGCCTCTAAATAAGGGGATGTTACACCGAGTAAGAGTAAGCGGAGAAGAACCACTAATGACATAGCACAGTAGTGAAATAACTATTGAATAAATTATATCAGTATATAATTATATAGCTTCTTTATGTAAATCAGTTAGTAGATAAAACATATTAAATTTGAAAATTAATCATTTTACCATGAGCATAAACATTACATTAATAAAAATTCCAACTTCATAATAAAAATAAATATAAACTAAAAGAACATATTATTCACATTGTATATTATATGTAGTGATTATCCAACAAAATAGAGTGAAATTCTACATGATTCATCAATATCAGCTTATGCTTATAATTGAATCACAAATTCTTTCATTATGGATCAGTTGTAAATGTGTGTTCTTACATGTAGTTTTGGAAAATATAATAGGAAAGTGATTGTGATCTAATATTCATACAAATAAAGTACTTAAAATCAAAATATTAGGCAAATGTAATCATTATCGTAATGCATAGATCATTTACTTACAATATTAGCTTAGGTAGAAGTTTTCCATAGATAAGAGTTTGGTAATATTGTGCTTATCATTATCATATAACACGACAAATGAGATTATTTAATTCCTAAAGGATGACATTAGCATGTGAAAAATAATTTGGAATAACCAAAATTGTTGTTGTAATAATAGTTTTTTCTAGAAATATATTATTTTTGTAGTTGTTGTTCTCTCCTTTTTAAGGCTTGGAATTGATAACAGTAAGGTATGCTTGAAGTATTAAATACAATTGTAATTATGGTGTTAGCATCCATTATACAACTGTTGACTATACTTAGTACTTTGTTGTAATTATGGAGTAATTAGGCAATTATAATTTAGGAAATAAGCAAACAACTACTAGAATTATAGTTTAGGAGAGAAACAACTACTAGTAGAATTAATTAAGGATATAAGCAATGGTTGGTAGAGTTAAGCTATATATAATCATGTACAAAGAGCTTGTAGAATCAAAGAAATTTTTTGCAATAAAATTAATTATTCGTCATATTCTCTCTTTTGCTCTAAAATTCAATATGGTACCAGAGCTGGTCAAATCCTGACTCAAAAGTTCCTCACCAACATCAATTGTTGCAGATATCAAATAACTGTAGTAAGTTCAACATGTCTCGATTCGACATCATTGAACTTACAAATATCATACTCAATGGCAATATAAATTTCATTCCTTGGTCAAGATCAGTATCAATTGGTCTAGGTGGCAAAGAAAAATTTGTCACTGGTAAAAAGGAGAAACCCAAAGGAGGAGATCCAAATAAACCAACTTTCGAAGAGAAAGCAAAAATAGAAGAATGGAAGACAACCGACCAATTACTGATGTCATGGCTTCTCAGCACAATGGAACCCCAAATTTCAAATGTACTCATATACTCCAGCACATCCTAAGAGGTTTGGGACAAAGTCAAAAGAAGGTATAGCCAACAAATTTTTTTTGCTCGCATCTTTAGCCTTAAATAAGAGCTCGTCCAAATTAAACGGAGTAGCTAAAGTAATAACAAACTAGTGACTGAAATTATGTTGGGAAGAGCTCAATGACTATATCCCACCATCAATAGACCCAATTAAAATCTAAAAAATATATGTACAAGAATTAATCTTTACCTCACTAGGGGCTCTTGATCTAAGCTACGAATCGATCAGATCTCAAGTCTTGGCATCAGCTGAGATGCCAAGTTCTGATGTAGTGGCAAGAATTGAGCAAGAGAATTCTCGACGATCCCTCTTGAACCCACGACAGTTGAAAAGTCAAGAGAATAAGACATTTCAGGTAAAACGCTTAAACCCTAGTTTAGGGGTCACCACAAGAAGGAAGGGAGCTTCGAGCACCGAGCAGTATGACCATTGCAAGAAAGTAGGGCATAACCGAGATGGCTGTTGATTCCACCATCCCTACCTTCAATCCGTCAAAGAGAAGGGCTATAAAGAAGGTAATTGGGGCGGCGCAAAAAAGGAGAAAAGTTTTGGTAGTTTTAGCGAAGGAGCGGAGGTAGAAGGGGATGAATCTGAATCAACCTAGTGGACTAAATAGCACCTCCAATTCAACGGGATCTTTTGCGACTCAAATGTTGCAACTGAATCAACTGCTAACTGAATTGAAATATTTGTTACAATAACAAACTTCAAGTTTTGTCCATTCTAATTCTATTTTCAATTCATGGAAAGTCAACAACAATTTTGAAATTGCAAAATTCATGAAAATAGAAATAGATGGATAACTGATCAGGTGCTACTGATCACATGACATGGGACAAAAATAAATTAACCAATGTTACACAAAATAAAGACCCTCTACATGTAAATATTGCTAATGGAGATAAAGTCCAAATTCATCGTTTTAATACAACAAAGTTTCTTTCAAAAGATGTGAAAAATATTTTATATTTACTAGATTTTAATTCAAATTGTTATCAATTTTAAATTAACCCATTATTTGAATTGCAATGTTGTATTCTCACCATATAAAGTGACCTTTCAAGATCGAGAATCAGGGAAGAAGATTAGTGAGGGATGTCTAGAACATTGCCTCTATTATCTTGATGAAAGCACCAATAAATGTCATATGTTATTAAATTTATTAGATCATGATAAATTGCTGCGTTAGAGATTTGGTCATCCATCTGATCAAATTTTGAATAAACCTTTCTGTTACAAATTAAATTCCAAAAATTGTGATGTTTGTAAGGTTTTAAAACAAACTAGATTACATTTTCTTTATCTACTAATAAGTCAGAAAAATGCTTTGATTTACTTAATTCTGATGTTTGGGGTCCAGCCCCTATTGATTCTTATGATTATTTTAAATATTTGTCATAATTATTGATGATATTTTTCGCACTACTTGGGTTTACCTTTAAAAGGAAAAAAATGAAGTTTTTTCATGTTTTCAAAATTTTTACAGTTTTATAGAAAATCAATATAATGCAAAAATTAAGTTTTTTTTAATGTGATAGAATACGTAAACAAAGATTTCATAGAATTTTCTAAACAAAATGGAATTTTACACCAAACTACTTGTATTAATACACCCGAACAAAATAGAGTTTCAAAAGAAAAAATCGAAAATTACTTGAAGTCATTAGATCACTTCTTTTTCAAACTAACGTTCCAAAATCTTATTGATCAGATGTTGTGCTAACTACGACTTAGCTTATAAATAGGTTGCCAAGTGTCATGCTTAAAAATACGAGTCCCTTAGATATTTTTAAGAATGGGAAAATAGATCTTGATCACTTAAGAGCTTTTGGGTGTACATGTTTCATACACATAAAAGGCATGAAAAACTAGATAACAATGTTATTAAAGCTATATTTTTTGGATACTCATCCCGACAAAAAAGGGTATAAATGTTATGATCTAAAAAATCATAAACTTTATATGTCACGAGACGTATCATTTTTTGAAAATGAACCAGATTATCAAATAAGTGAACAAGGAAATACACAAAGTAAACCGGTCATATTGTCTCCAATTAATTTTATATTTCATGTAGAAATAAATTAAGAACATGTTGATCATACAAATGAAGAACAAATCGGAGAAACAAGTCCAATTCGTTCAGGTCGAGAAGAAGAGATAAATCAATCAAGTGAAGAACTAACTCATGAAAAACCAATTCAAGAAGAAAATGTATAAGAATATCTATAATACAAACTCGAACTCCAGTCAAATTAAGGGATTATGTATCCCAATAGGTGATTTATCCAATACAATATTTTATTTCATATAACAGGGTATCCCCTTCATATCGAGCATACTTAAGTTACATCACTAACCAAATGGAACCAACCAACTTTAGTGAAGTCAATCAAAGCCTAATTTGGCATAAGTTTATGAACGAAGAATTACAAGCCTTAGAAAAAAAATGACATATAGGATATTATTAATGTACCAAAAAAAGCCCATAGGTTGCAACTGGTTAAACAAAATCAAATACAATAGCGATGGTGCTATCGAAAGGTACAAAGCTAGGTTAGTAGCCAAGAGATTTACTCAAATGTATGGTATTGACTACAAGAAACCTTTGCACTAGTAGAAAAAATGAATATAGTTGGAATTTTGCTGTTAGTAGCCACCAACTTGGGATGGAATCTATTCCAAACACGGTGTAAAAAATGCATTCCTTCAAGGAAATTTAGAAGAGGAAGTCTATATGACTCTTCCTTCTGGCTACAAAAGCAAGACACTCATCACTTGTATGTAAATTTAAAAATGCAATCCATGATCTAGCAATCTCTAAGAGCATGATATGCCAACCTAAGGCTTTCACTTTTAAAGATTACTTTTTTTATAAGTACCGTTGATTCCTTTATGTTCATTAAACACTCACAAAATAGCACTACTGTTATTCTGGTTTATGTTAATGACATTATCATCATTGGAAATAATACTGAGGAGATTGAAAGGGTTAAACCATATTTAAAAAGAAATTTGACATCAAAGAACTTGGAAAACTTTCATATTTTCTTAGAATAAAAATAGCCCACTTAAGTGAAGGATTATTTGTATCCCAAAGAAAATATGTCATTGATCTGTTAAAAGAGACTAGTAAATTAGGAGCAATCTAGCTAATATTCCCATGGAGGCGAATGTACAATTCAGAGTTGAAGATGGTGAGCAGTTATCCGACATGGGACAACATTAGAGGATGGTAGGCAAGTTAAATAACCTTACAGTAACTAGAACTGATATTGCCATTGTAGTTAGTGTCATAAGTCAATTTATGCATGCCCCATGTACCAATCACTTGATTGCAATTGATAGGATATTGAGACATCTTTAACGCACTCCAGGTCAAGGAATTTGAATGAAAAAAAATAATTCTACTGAAGTTGTTGGTTTTTCTGATGCAGATTGGGCCAAAGCTATGAGAGAAAGTTTACCACAGGTTTTTGTACATTTGTAGATGGTAACTTGATCACTTGGAAAAGTAAGAAGTAGAATGTTGTAGCTAGATCAAGTGCAGAAGCAAAATATCGAGCCATGGCATCCACAACAAGTGGGTTTGTCTGGATTAAGCAATTACTTAGCAACATGAAGATAGAGCACAAAAAAAAAATGGAAATGTACTATGATAATTAAGCTTCATGTCATATTGCATCCAAGTATGTCTTCTATTAGAGGACAAAACATATAGAGATAGATTGTCATTTGTTAGAGAAAAAGTGCAATCGAGGGAAATAAAAGCTCCATTTATCAAAAGTAAATAGCAACTGGCAGATATTTTCACAAAAGCACTCGACAAGACTAGCCATCTGAACATACTTGATAAGTTGGGTTCTTTAAATTTATTTGAACCCAACTTGAGGAGGTGTGTTGAGAAATAGAAATAATAACTTCGGAATATTTCATTTAGACTGAAAACATAAAATAAAATAGAAGGCTGGTATCCATTATACACCGTTAGCTATACTTGGTACTTTGTTGTAATTATGGCGTAATCGGGCAATTATAATTAGACATAAGCAACGGTTAGTAGAATTATAATTTGGGAAATAAGCAACGGCTAGTAGAATTATAATTATGGAAATAAGCAACGACAAGTAGAATTAAGAAATATATAACTATATACAAAGAGATTGTAAAATTAGAGAAATAAATTTGCAATAAAATTAATTATTCATCATATTATCTCTCCTTATTCAAATTAAATAAGAATGTTCTGACCAAACCATAAGGGTGAGTATTAATTTGACTATATTTTTTGCACTATTTACAAATAACTAACCCAATATAGTAGTTTTTGAACAATACTATATGCAAAATATAAAAAGAGAAGTATTCAAGAATAATAATTGCTAAATGAAGAGTAATAATTTGAGGAATGTAGTATCATATTTACTACTTTGAGATCTAATCAAAAAATTATTTTAATGCCAAATTATCTGTTAGTTAATTTGATATTATAGTTAGCATTTCGTTGTCTATCCATTTATGGAACCGATGATAAAATTTACCTTACAAAATGGGTGAATCAATGGATAAATTAATAAACAACAATTTTGATGAAAAAGTCTACAATAATTTTATTTACAATAAAGTGAAGATATATTGCCATAACAACAAAATTATTATAAAACTTCAATGTAGAAAACTCAACTAACCACATAAAATACAAAGTAGAGCAAATGACTAACTTTCTAACAAATACATAATTAGAAATATTTATATACTAATTGTCAAAAATAACTATTGAGGGAAAATTTGTCTTGAAATGATATATTTATCAATGTACAGAAAGTATCAATCTAATTTAGTAAAAAAATCTTTACTGGTTAAATACATGTATCTGTAATAAGATTTTCCAAACACAATGAAAGTCAGTTAGAAATTACTATAACTTCATCACTAATAGAGTGATCAGTAAATTCTCAAATACCAAAAATTTGTTAAACTAACTATATAAATGAAATGCCTAACAACAAATTCCATGGAAAAGCCTAATAACAAACTCCAAAGAAAAGTTCATTATATAGTCTTATGCATACAAAAATTAGAATTAATCTAATATTGAATCAATGATAAACATATAATAAAAATACATATTATAATTTTTCATAGGACTGTTAAAAGATAATATTTTCTTACGGTTGATTACTGTTTGGAAAATGCAAAATTTTAATTTCCTACCACCTTTGATGTTGCTAGATAATCCTATATTTTCCCAGAGAACAACTTAATATAAGGTAAGCCAATTCTTATATATATTTAAATAAAAAGTATTTCAGCATTTACTAAAAATTTAATAAACGAATTCCTGATCTATCATTTCTATAGTTTGTAGCACATGTTACCCAATAACAAGGTGAGCATATTTGCAATATAGTAGGTTAAGTAACTATTGCAAGAAATTTTGTAGTATTTGCCCTAAAATGTCACTCAGCAATTTTCTCAACTATTTATACTATCCAAATTTAAAGATGTTCTCAATAATTATAAACTTTCTATGTCTGGTAATGGAAAATTAGTTAATACATTATTATAACCTAAACATTAAATAATAAACAGTAATTTATTAATAGCATTAATTGTTGTCGAAAATTAATGAAGATTGAAGATAAAAAAAATTTATTACACAATGCAGTATATACTTTGATTTATAGTAATGCTTTAATTTAGCTCTTTATATTCCTAAGTTTGAATTTTTATCATTATCTTTGTTAATTTCTATATTAGGCTTTAGAGTGTCATGGTCCGGTTATACCTCCCATTATGGTTTTGATTTACAGCAATCACTATCTTCTTCCTCATAATACTCATTACCAATAACAAACTCATTTTTCCTAAATTCCATTATTGTTCAATTCTGAATATACATTGTTCCATTCTCGGTAAAACACATACCATAGCTTACATTAAAAGGATGAAGCATAATTTTGTTTTAAGAAAAAAATGGATGAAGCATGAATTTAAAAAAATAAATAAAAGGGTTATCCATCAATCATTGATTTTTGTCTAAAGACCATGGCATAGAAAACCAAATTCATTATCGGATCACAAAAGGAGAAAAGGAAGGTGAAATACCCTTGGGAAGCCCCTATGCAACCATAATTCATCTCAATTGTGCGAGCTAACATTCTCGAATTGCTCAAATTACTATGACTATCTAAAAATACATTTAATTTACGACTGCTTCGATTTCCCATTTTTGACCAAATTTACTTTCCTTTTTCTGATGCTCATGAGGATGAAATGGGAATGTGAGGAGAACATGGATTTGTGAACTGATTTAGGAATCTGGTAATGACTGCAAAGACAAATACACCCTTATTCGTATATAATGAAATAATTTGATAAAGGACAATTTTGGTAATTCAAAAAAGGCTTCGTTTATCCAGTATTTTCTTTATATATAAGAAGATATATATATATCTCTTAATTTGTTTAAGCTAAACTAAAATAGTATTTTGAATTTAATTTAATTATTTAATTAAATAGATATATATTAGATTAATAAATTAAGGGTTAATGAATAAAGGCATATATATAATAATATATGTGTATAAAACTGTAAATGTTATACTTAATATTCGTCTTAAATTTTTTTGGATGAATAAAACAAAATTTTGAACTTTAAAATAATTTAATTAATTTGTTAATTCTAATTAATTAAATACAATTTAATTAAGAATATACATATTAATATTATATAAGTTAATTAAATTACAAACATCTATAAATGAATTAAACTTGTATAATATAAATGGAACAACAAGAAATCCAACTTAGATTTAAGGAATAAATACATACGTATTGTACGTGTACCATGATTTTAGATGTGTCGAACACTTGAATCATGAGGATATTTCATATGAAATACATTAATCTCAAAACTAGAATACTCTAATGAATGTATATATTAAATATTATGAATATCTGATTTGTAAACTTGTCCTCTACCATTTATTTATTAATAGATTAATTGCATATGCGATGACCCAAATTTTGGAAGGTTTAAATAGACAATAATCCACACATGTCCAACTCAAAAAATCCGGAACACAGATAATCAATGTGGTTAATTTAAGAAAAATAAGAAAAGAAGAAAACAAACTCGAAATCTTACAATGGAATTACAAAATATAATAATGAAATAAATAGTTCATGAAGCTGTTTATATTATACATTTGATTATAATTTATACAACATTTATCAGAGTTATATATATACAATAGAACAAAATAATACTGCAGTAGAACAACATGATGAAGGGAATAATAATAGTAATAATAATATACCAAATCGTCGTCTTCGTCCTTCAGAAAATAATCTTCAATGCACTGAAATACTCAAGGCTCACCCTAGCGTAATTAAAAGACAAAAAACTCAAGTCAGGACTAAAATATCCTTATGTGAGTCAAATAAATATCACATATAACATGAATGTAATAGCATCAGAGATGTTTACAGGATTTCACATCTCATATCCAGTGTATAACGTGCGTGTGATAACTCAAGAGATGTTATGAGATTTTCCATCACTTAAGGATCCGTTAAAATATTTATATATAGTAGAATACCCTATATATAATGTCTAATTAGTAAAATAAATATTTTTCTTAGCGTTAAGGCTTTGCATTAATCTCCCTTAATATGTTTTTAAACATTGTCGTACAGTTTGCATATAACACCTAGTCGCATGTCGGGGGATAGGGATGTGCCATGATACGACAACACTAAACCAAAATCATATTGGTCTCGCATAGGGATAAATGTATGATGAGGCATGTGAGGCAATGCCCAAGGTAAGATACTACCTGTTTCGGTCCCAAGGCTGGTGGTAATGCATCGTAGCCACGATCGTCCATCGCGTCCATCCATCCCATATCGAGTCAAAGGGAGGTTATCCCAAAATCAAGGTGCACCAATCGGAACCAACAACATGAGTAATAGTATGAACCTAGTCCAAAAAGAAATCGAAGAACATGTGTCCGCTAGGCGTAGCTAGCCTGCTTGGCCCTATCAAGCCATCCTGTTTTAGTTATTTCAAATTGGCACATGTGCCGGGGTCTATCCATCATCGTTCTCTTTCTTCAAATCCAGCAATATATGCCAAATCTAACCACTTCATTCTGGAGTCTCGTCCATGTACACAGTTGTTAAAGTGGATCCAATATTGACAAAGAGTATGCTAATGAGAGGGCCCTGTCTCTTTAACAACAAAACATCGTTTTACACACTGGTTCGTTCTTTTACATTTCGAAAACAATTCATACTTGATATTAAAATATCATATTCTTTTCAAAAATATTTTTCACTTCAAAATATCATATTTACTTCAAAATTTGTCAATTTCGCTTGAAAATCATTTTCACTCCAAAATCTCAATTTTACTTCCAAAATCGTTTGAATT
The DNA here is from genome assembly GCA_030765085.1 of Allium cepa. NCBI lineage: Eukaryota > Viridiplantae > Streptophyta > Magnoliopsida > Asparagales > Amaryllidaceae > Allium > Allium cepa. The sequence goes on along the minus strand of CM060938.1, from coordinate 422,736,152 downwards.
TCAATTTAGATTATAACTTCATTTAACCCAATTCGCATTTAAATCAACCATTTAAATATAAACATTCCAACCCTAACCAGTTTGAATTTTTAGAAAATAGTTTGAATAGTTTTAAATAGTTTAAAAAGTTAAAATAATTTAAGTTTAAATATTAGGATAGATTATATATTAAATGGCTTGGAAATTTAAATAATTTGGAACCTTTACAAGATGAATTTTTAAAACAGTTTATAGGAAAATAATTTCGAATTCAAAACCGTTTCTTCCCATTTCCAATAAATCTGGATCTAGGTCCAAATTTAAATCAAACTAGTTCAATTTCAATTATTGAAATTCAAATGACTTTCAATATCACTTAAGTTCAAATCGACTCAATTTCGATTTCAATTCAAACCAATTTATATTCCAAATTAATTTCAATTTCAATTTCAAATCCGATTCAACTATTCGATTCAGTGGTTTAAATTTTAATTCAATTCCCAATTTTAAACCATTTTAATTTATATAAATTTTAGTTCGATTTCAGAATATTGATTTAAATCACTTAAATCAAATTAAACTTCAACATTCAATTTAAAGTTAAAATCTTTCAAAATAATTCAAATCCGAGTTCAAATATGAAATATCCATTTAAATTACTTTAACTTAGCAATATTCCAAAGTTTGAATAAAAGTTCAAGTCTTTGAAAACAAATCAATTTCGAAATTAATCTTATTTTCCGTATTTGTAACTTCAAAATCTCAAATTTCATTTTAAAAAAAATTCCGTTTAACAAATTTTAATTTCACATTTCAAAACTCAAATTCGAAATTAATTCAATTTCCTTATTCTAATTCAATTTATTTTTATAAAATGAAATCATTCAAATAAATTCAAATCCAATAATATAAAATCATTTGACTTAACCAATTCGGTGTTCGTATATAATTTTCTACCCTGTGGCCAAGTAATTAGTTATTTGGATTTTATTTTCATGGAAGGATATATATCATTTCAATCGAAATCATGCATCATATGTATGTATCATTTTAACATATTTCTTAATATATTCGAAATAATTCAATTTACAGTTTTATTCACTGTCAAAAAATATACAGGATGATAACTGGATATATAAAATAAATAAACATCGAAATCAACCAAAATATCAACCAATAACATCCATTACAATCAACATTCCAAATCAGTCAACATATCATAATAATTTACTAGTTATCAATATCAGGTGTTTAACTAGAAATTTCAGTTTCAAATTTAACAGTCAATTTAAATTCCTATCGATCGAATTCAGAAATAAATATAAAAGTCAGTTAAATTACCAATTAACGGCCAATAAAATAAATTATTTCATAAATTTTAATTTAACGAACTTAAAAATATTTTAGTATGCCGTGAGCATTTAAAACACTCTCCTTTTATTTGAAACCGAAAATTTTTTAGCTTCAAATAAACACGAATCCAACTCCATGCTGTAGACGACGTCGACACGATACCAATGCGACTTGTTTCGTCCGAACCGGGCCTCGTATGGAAATTTTATGAAATTTTTTATACATTCGATAAAATTACATAACAAATTTAAAACAAATTTAAAATTAAAAAAACAAAACCCGTTACCTTTCACCCACTCGCTCCCGCTCTCACGTCCAAGCACTCGAACACCCATCATCGTGCCAAACTCACACCGCACGCCACCCCAAACGTCGACCGGACGTGGATCGAAGCCCCTTCCAGTGCTTGAAGCGCAGCCCCTTCCAGTTCTATCATCTACACGTAAATCAAGAAAACCCACCACGAAATCGAGCTAACATTCTCACGATTTCGAGCGACATCAACTCGATCCAACCGTTGGATGTGTAGAGCTCTACGAGCTCTACATTTTTCCTTTTGGATTCGATCGATTTCGTTGAGAGGATTGGAAGATATCGAGGAGAGAAGGAGAGGCGATTTTCAGCCATTAATCGCCTTTAGAGAGTGGTTATGCTTTTCTCTAGGGTTGGACTAAATGAACATGGCCTTATATAAGTTTCCGACCCGATTGATTGGCAAAATTTTCGAACTTCAAACGAAGCATGCCACCTGGCGTTTTATAGGTTATATCCCTACCGAACATAATGGAATAAGTCTCGAGGTCTGATTCGATCGTATTCAGAAGATAACTTTTCAAAATCAATTTATTTTAATTAAATTACTTTAATTAATTTATACGCGTTTCAAGCTCGCACGGTCAACCGATAAGTCCGATCGCTATGAAACTTGAAATCTTATAATAATTTACTATTTTGGATCCAATGAAACTAGTTTCGTCGAAATACGAGACCATGGCCAAAACGGCTATTTTTACACGTTAATTAAAATGGGAAATTTCCCAAAATCAATTTAATCATTTTAAACTCAATTTTAAATGTTAAAAATATTCATTCTTGTTTAAACAAAATTTAAATTAACTTTTGAAATCATTTTCTTTCATATTAAATTTAGAATTCAATTATTTAAATAATTTTCAATATTAAATTTAAACAATTAATTATCTAATAAATCGCTAATTGAAATATAAGTCATTTAACTTTTAAATTTTAACTTTTAAAATGAATTCAAATAACAAAAAACTACACTAGTTCCACTTCTTTATTAAAAGTATTACAATAATCCAATTTCAGTAAATTCTAATAATAGAATTTTAATCAATTTCAGTACTAGATTTCAGATGAATTTTAGTTATCAAATTATTTTATTTTCATCTAAATAATTCAACATTTATTATTGAATTCAAGCTATTGATTATAAACACATTCAATATGTAGAATTTCATTTCAATATTTATTATGTCCAAAATCTACGAAATTGATTATTTCAAAATTTATTCAAGTTCATATCAAATAAATTGCATAAATAATTCATTAAAATTTTATTTCTAACCATTTTTATTCAATAATTACATTAAATTCAATAATCAAAATTAGTTAAAAATATGGGTCGTTGCACTCTCCCCCACTCAAAACTTTTCATCCTCGAAAAGACGTTAAGTAAGGAATTTACATTTGATATATTTTATTCAAAATAGTCAACTTATAAAACATTAAAATTTTATTAGAAACCTATACTACGTTTCTACTACGCCATTTGTAACGACCCAGAATTTGACCACTTGAAAATATAGTATTTAGAGTGATTTTAAATATAAAATATAAAAGGTTTTATGATTTAAATAATATTCGATGGGATTTGGAAGTACATACATAAAAATAGTAACATTTGCCTATATCGACAAAAGTGACAAAATGTTGATTTCCAGAAAAGCATGTTTCAATGGTTAAATAAATATCTTGATTGATTTATGCGTGTTGTAACGACCCATAAAATTTTAGCGATTTTTAATTGGTATTTAACGTATTGAATTGGATTTTGAGAAATTATTAATAATAAAATTTTGAAAAAAAAATATGTTATGTATATTAATGATTTGTAGTACGAGCTGTGTACATATATTTTAAAGTTTGGTTGTGGTTATACCTATAAGATCTAGTACAAAAACTTTATAAACTATTATTTATACTATAATATAAGTTAAGTTTGATGTAAATTTGGTAGCATAGTTCATTTCTATTGGGTATAAATATCAATAGCGTGGGTAATAAATTTACGGTCTCCTTTTGCTTTTCAGCAAGGTATGTAAATTTTAAGTATGTTGAGTACGTTCCATATATAGTTATTTTGGAAAACCACTGTATATGTATGATGGTCTATTTGAAGTGTATATATAGTAAAGCGTATTTATACCAAGTTTTATTTAATTTATATGTGTTATAATAGCTATATATATATATGTTAGTCTTGATACTAGTATATAGTTTTACTGAAGTTTGATTTCTAGTCATGTTAAATATATATATATATATATATATATATATATATATTTGATTTTGGGTTTTTGTGTCACCATTTCCAGTTTATTTTAGTGCATATTTAGTATATCTATACATATGTCGTCAGCTATAAATACGATAGTTAAGGGTTTCATATATCATATGAACCAAAGAAGAAGAGAAGTACATACTATATTTAACTACATATATGAAGTATATGTTTTAAGGGTTGATTTAAGGTCTGCATTAAAAAAGGTAGTTGTGATTACCATTATTTCATATTGTACCTTCTATATTCCTGACTGACTTTCAGCGTTCATTCATTCATTTTTAATTGTGGATTTTTCTTTTCTCTCTCTTTTCTTATAAATAATTGTACGCATTCATCTCTTTCCCTTTCTTATATTTTGTCCCTTCATCATCTTTTAGCCGTTAATTTTGTTTCGAAAATCAAGAAAATTTGTATACGTTTTATTCTTTTTGAACGTTTAATAATAAAGATAAATCTGCATAGTATAATCAGATATGAATTGAGATCTAGGAAATAAATAAATATAAAAACGTATAACATGCCACTAATAATAAATTGCATTAATAGTTTTTCAATCAGTGTACAGCTGTGCTCATCCCATGCCATTTCAAAAGTTGGAAACGTATAAAATTCTATACGTTATTTACGCATTCATTTATTACTTTTATTTTCCCCTGTCCATTCAATCTTTCCATCAGTTTCGAAATATGGAAATTTTATTCGTGCATTTATTAAATTTTCAACGGTTCCTTTTGCCTTTATAGCTTTCTCTTTTCTTTAATTGATTTCCTAGATTCACGGGCATGAACGTTCGCCTTTTCTTCTGTTATAAAATATTTAGTGATTTCTTTCTTTTACTGGCTTGTGAATTATCTTTCCTCTCCTCTTATCTTCCTCTCCTTTATTTATTTCTTTCCTTCTCCCCCTCCATAATTTAACTACAGCAAAGCATCCTCTCTCCACCAAGCTCCTCTCACCTTCTTTTCTCCTCTCTCATGTTTTCGCCCATGCTGGTAAAAAGAGAAAAAGAATAGAAAAAGAGGAATCCTCTGTTTATAAGCCTAGCCTGTTCATTTTTCCACCGCTCTCTCTCTCTCACGCTACCTCGCTAATCAAACCTATATAACTCACGCAAAATTCATTTCTCAACAAAATTTCTTCCACTTTCTTGCCTGCGTGTGCTGAAGGTATGACATCTCTCTTTTATTTTTATTTTTTTACTTTATATGCTTTTCATGATTTTATGCTTGGCTCCTTCTCCTCTCTTATTTTTTTTTTCTTCTTCAGTTCTTTTATTTCACCTTTATAAGCTTTACAAAATTTCAAATTTTCTGGTTTTGTTTGTTGGTTTCAAATCTTATTTATATAAATACAGTGAAACTATACATGTGTTTTATTTTATGAGTTAAAATTTTGATTGTATGTATTGGGTTTAAAATGTAAATTTTATATTTACCTGGATTTTTTTTTTATGTATGTGTTTTTTTTGATACAATATTGGTTCCAAAATATAATATATGTATAATACGTATATGTGTAAACTTGGTTTTTCAAATTTTATGGATATAGTACGTTTTGGGATTTAACTATTGATTCAAATTTTAGATACATAAATCTATATTTTTGTAAGTTTTAAAAGGCTGTTATTTATTTGTATATATTTAATTGTTGAACGTTATTTATTGATTTTAAATTTTATACGGAATTAAAATAAGGTGGTATTTGCTGTTATTGATGATATTTAAGTAAGATTTTATATATGTTTAAGATTTTTTACTTAGGTGTATATTAATATATTAAAACCGACCTTTGGAATAACATTTATAAATAGGTTGCTGAATAAAAAAAAAAAAAAAAAAACTTGAGTCGACATCTTTGTTTACAGTAAGGTTTATACATATAGTATCGACATGCTCAGGTTTAAGTATATATAGTATTTTATAATATAAAGTTTATTTAGTTATATAAGCCTATACAGTTTTAGATTTTTAATAAGTATGAGTTTTGTTTTTCTTTCTTTCATAGTTTTGTGTTTACAGTTTTAATATTTCATAGTTTGTTTTGTTTATAGTTTTATGTTTGCAGTTATTGTTACAGAATAAAGAATTTTTAAGTTGTTTTGTTTTTTTGTTTTTGTTTTTATATATTTTTAAGAGTATGCGATTTTGGTTATATGTATTGATTTAAGTATTTGTTTTAAAATATATAATGTGTATAGATGTAAGTTTATATTATAAATAAGTATTATATATATTATATTATAAAGCTAGTAACCAATCTTATTTATTTATTTATTTCATATACATACATATTGTTGTCGTGTGTTCTAATATATATATATATAATATGTTTATAATTCCAGTCTGCATTTATGTTGTTAAAAAAAAACTCGCATAGATACATTTTTTGTATGTTGCATGATTTTGAACAGTTTTTATATACATGGTTTCAAATATACATGGTTTAGTTTATGTAAACTTTCAAGGAGATAACTTTGGATATGCATTAAGTTTTAAATGTACATAAATCTCAAAAATGTGCAATTTGGGTTTCGAAGTTTATTAATTAATAATTTTTTTTTTCAAATATTCTTTAATATATGTTTGTAAAAATTGGGGTTAGAGAAAGTTATTTTATATATATATATATATATATATATATATACAACATATGTTTTGTTCTAATGGTGTTAAAGTTAAATTAGTAATTTGAAATAATATATATATATATATCTTATTTTAAATATATGGTTAAAAATTTGGTTTTTGAGCAATTTATAACATATATTTTGTTTCAAACTATATCAAGATAGTTCTGATTCATTTTATCAATTCCTTTTGATCAGCTTGGTTGTCCATTCGAATTCGTGCCAATTTTGACTTGCTTTGAAAATCGTCAATTGGATCAGTCATTTCGCAATTCAAATCATAGCTTGTTATGTTGTCTATCTCCTCTCTAGCCTCGAAAGGTGAGCAATCACTCACGATTAACGTTCTTCTATTTATTATATTTGATTTCAATTGAAATGACAATTGAAATAAAAATGTTGTAGTTGTTTTGTTATATATGCTATTATATGAAATTGTTCACCTGCGGGATATGACACCATATCCTGTTGTTATATTTTATTTTTATTGATGATATATGCCTGTTGTTATTATTATTTTCATATCTGTTATCACTCTGCAAGTTCCCTGTTAGTATAGAAATCACTATGGGTTGAAATGATAAACCCAAGCGATTTTCATTTAATTGAATTTGGGATTACGGGTTGAAATGCTATCCACCTGTATACATTTAGTGTACGGATTGAAATGATAAATCTCCGTAACACTTGACCCTAAGATAAGAAATATATGCAGACACCGTTGGTCCATATATGAGTATTTTGAAATTTAATTCATTGTTTTGGAAAGAGATATGGTCTTATTAAATGTTAAATCTTGAATTTTAATATATAAAGGGTAGTGATACATATAGATTTGATGATATTTAATTTAGTCAAAAGTTGATTTAATACATAAATTATGTTAAATATTTATGAAAATTTTATTCCAAATAGATTTTCTAAAATTAACTAAGATTGGGAGATAAATATGGGTTTATTTAAGACGGTATTTAAATAAGGATTTATTTAATTAAATCAATTTGAAATTTTTGAATGGGAAATTTAAGGGTATGATTTTATCATTGGAATTTGATTTAAGTGATAAATGAATATTTCACGTTTAATAAATTAAAGGAAATTTCTAGTAAAATGTAATATAAGGTTACTTAAATGATATTGAATCTAATGAAAGAGTATTTGAAGATTAAAATAATAACAAGGTAAATCGAGATCGATATGGAACTGTTAAAGTGAACATTTAAATATTTAACTTTAAACTATATTGAAGTTTAAACGGGTAAATTTGAGATTCAGATCTGTATTTGAAATCAATGTAGTTGAATTTGTTATTTTGAAACTAAATTGAATTAAAGTGAAAATTTAGGTCGAACCAAATTTTGAATGTATTTAGAAAACTAAATTGAATAAAATTTAGTTTGAATGTTTAATATTTAAAGGTTTTGAAATATTGAAATGAAAAGGGTATTTTGTGATTTCAAAACCGGAATTTGAGATTCATAAAATTTTGAAATGGTTATTTTAGGAATTGAGTTGAATTTTAAAGTGATAAATTGAGATTGAATTTAATGTGTAAGGGAAGGTCGGGTTGATGTTGAAGGATTCGCTAAGTAAAGGAATTGAATATACTTCACTTTATAAATTATTTAATCTATATAATATTTTGGGAAATATAGAGATATTTGAAGTGAAAATGATATTTGGTTTTGAAATATAAATTTGAAATGACCTCGGTGTTATAGTGTATATTTCTACCTTGTAGATAGTTCCATGGACCCTTAGAGGATGGTTATCCCAACATCCTTTAAGTTATTTGTATTTCAGTTGATATTTCACTTGAGTTGGATTTATTTATATAAGAATGTTAATCCTGACTCGAGTGTTTTGTGTTTTGCTTTACGCTCGGGTCAGACCGAGTGATACAGCATTAGAGATTCACCTTTAGAGTTTAGAGTTTCATTTGGAGATCCAACTATCGACTCAGATTCCAGCCCTTCCAGTTGATTGGTTCAGAGAAGTCATATGTTGCATTGGAGGCTTCACTGCATTTGAACTATTCGGTTGTATTTTATTTCTAACTTTAATGTATATAGTAGCTTCATGAACTACTATTTTTATCTATTCCGCTGCATCATATTACTCTGTGTCTGTGATCTGTGATTGATTTATTTATTGTATATGTTACGTTTTGCCAAATTTAAATTAACAATTCGGTATTTTGAATTATTCAAATCGGACATGTATGGTTTTATTGTCGATTTGAATGGTTGAAAATAGCGGGTCGTTACAGTTGGTATCAGAGCTTTGGCTCTAGGCAAAACTTAGCATATATGGTAAATTTATTTACAGATTCACTTTCATTCGAGTTGAATCTCTTCCTTTTTGACTCGATTTCCTTTGAATTTTGGAATGTCCCTCGGTCCCGAAATTCATTCTGTCTCTCCCTATTTATATTCGTTTGATTCTGGAGTATCCCATAACTCCACTGAATGATTTGTAAAGGGGGTGAAAACTCCTTTTCAATTGGCATTGACTCACCGAAGATTTTTGTATCCTCGGTTTACGATGCTGAAATATCTTGTTATGCCGAATTCTATATCTCTGGCGATCGAATGTCGAATTTCCTCAGAATTCTACACCGATCTAATTTTGGAATCACGGTTGACCGGTAAAGGTCGCCCGCGATTTATAGAAGTATATCCAACTTCTATTTTGTAATTTAATTATCTCATCTTCGATCGAGTCTATCTTCGAATCAGGATTCTATTGATTGGAGTTCCTCTAAATTAAATCGCTATCTTTGTTTTGAAATCCATTCTTGAATCATCCTTTGTAAATCGGGTTTTGTTTGTATTTTTGAAATTGCTTATACCGAAATTTTATTTTGAATCTATGATTTTATTCTATATATAAAAGTGAAAATGTTACCCTATATATAAAAGTTTTGAAAGGATTTGAAAATTTGAAAATTTATAGAAATAGATTTATATAAAAAAGATTTATAACTGTAAAGTTAAATTTGAAATTCGAGAATTGAATTCCAGTATTTTGAAATTGGATTTAAGATTTTGGAAAATATATATAAAAAATAATACGACTTAAAGGTATTTTTCCAAATAAGAAATGTTTCAAATGAGTTCAATGAATTCCAATAATTTTAAAGAAATTTCAAAGAAGTTTCCAAGAAAATAGAAGTCCAGAACTCACTTATGTCGCTTGAAAATAATTTCGGTGATGAGTGCACGCATCATCGACATTGATTTTCGAGTATCAGAGTGAGGGAGAGGCCACTTTAACAGCTTCGCTATGCAAGTGATTTTGTAAAACCGTTTTTGATTTCAAATTCCGAAGTATAATTTGATATTTTAGAAAGATATAAGTATATATTTGAAACAATTTAAAATATGACCGGTATTCAGTCCTCGAGTTTCGGATTTAATAATTGATTTATTGTTGATTTTCAACTCTTGAATTGAAAATTTGATTTCCCTAATTATTTTGAAGGTTCGAACACTTCCGAGTCAAGGTCTAAAATTTTAAAGCTGAGAAGTTTCGAAGAGTATAAAATATTGGATAAAGAATATAAGTTTAGTTTTGTATGTTCAAAATATGAGGAGTATGACTTAAGTAAATTTGAAACTTTTGTTAAATAAATAATTTGCAAGAAGAAAAATTGGATTTTTTTTTTTCATATAGAAATAAATAGTCAAAGGTTTTAAAGGGATAAATATAAATTGAAAACGATTTTGAGTATAATTGATATTGAGAAAAATATTTGGTTTTGAAATTTAATTGGAATTAAAAACCAGTACTTATATGGTGATTTTGGAAATGTATTTGTTTGACTTTAGATATTTAATGTGGAAGAAAATTTGGTGAAATCATATATGATTTTGAAACTGAATTGATATTGAAATGATTTGAAATTTGCAAACCTTATATTATTGAGTACTTGATTTGGGAGTGGTCGAACTTATATAAAATGGATTGTATAAGTATGAAGTTGATTTGAAATCTATTGATTTGAAAGGTACTCAATTTGGAAAGAGATTTTATATAATCGAAGTCTATATAAGTATGATTTGATCTACTATTGATTTGGGAAGTATTCGATTTGGGAAAAATGGAATCCTATATATATGGACTTTATATAAGTACGATATTTGAAAGTGATTTGAAAAGGTACTATATGATATATATTTTCGAAGTAAAGATATGGAAAGTGCCTTCTGCTTGATATCCGCTTTGTGGCCACATCGTGGATTCATTCTATCGATATTATTCTCTTTGATTTTCGGTTTTCCGGATGTAATACTCGAGTGTTTCCCACCGTGGCGTAACCCATGGTTTTTTTTTTCTCTCGCGAATGCATAGCGCAATTGCCTGGCTGAGTCTTGCCTAGGGGTACGGATTGTTTCCTGGGGGATCCAGGCGTAACCATTGTGTATCCTGCAATCTGTGTAGGTCGCGAATAGTAGCGCAAGTGCCTGGCTGAGTCTTGCCTAGGGGTACGGATTGTTTCCTGGGGGATCCAGGCGTAACCATTGTGTATCCTGCACTCTACTAGTCATCATGGCGTAACTCGCAGGGCTGAGAAAGCTTACGGATATGGATTGTTTCCTGGGGGACCCAGGCGTAACCATTGTGTATCTGCGAACCATGATCGGACAAAGGTTTTGGTTTGGTTGTTTTGTTTGGATTGTACTTTCCATATCTGTTTTTAAATTTTTTTTTTTTTTTTTTCAAGTATTTTCACTGGTTGTTGAAACAGGTCTACTAAGTACTTGAAGAATTCTAGCTTTGCGCCTGATCAACGCATGGCCAGAATCTGCAAGAACGAGGATAAACTTGTTGAAACATCGAGTTATAAAAAATATTTTTGAAAGAAAAGATTTATTTCGATATAAAAGGTATTTATTATAAAAGTATTTCCAACAAAGAAATTTTGTGTTAATATTTTAAATTGAAACTCTCATGGTTTGAAATGTACGATTCTTGCCCGATTCTATTCTTTTGAATCTACCTTATCTGCCCTGCTTTATTTATTCAACTATATTCTCTTTTCCGAATCTATCTTCTTTCCTTCTTTCCTTCTTTTGAATATATCCTTTAAAACATTGTTTATTTATATTCTACCTGGTTTAATAAGAGAGAAAAATTAGTGTTTTATAAATAATTGATCTCATAATTAATTGAATGGATTTAATAAAATGAGTAATCTATTAAATATTAATCAATTTAAATAATAACAAAAGAAAAAGTATATGGTTTTAAATAAATTTTTTTAATTTGTTTTTCAAAGTTTAAATTTTTCATCTGGTTGTTTCTATTCTCCTACTTTATTCCTTTTCGGGGACGAAAAGTTTTGAGTAGGGGAGAGTGTAACGACCCATAAAATTTTAGCGATTTTTAATTGGTATTTAACGTATTGAATTGGATTTTGAGAAATTATTAATAATAAAATTTTGAAAAAAAAATATGTTATGTATATTAATGATTTGTAGTACGAGCTGTGTACATATATTTTAAAGTTTGGTTGTGGTTATACCTATAAGATCTAGTACAAAAACTTTATAAACTATTATTTATACTATAATATAAGTTAAGTTTGATGTAAATTTGGTAGCATAGTTCATTTCTATTGGGTATAAATATCAATAGCGTGGGTAATAAATTTACGGTCTCCTTTTGCTTTTCAGCAAGGTATGTAAATTTTAAGTATGTTGAGTACGTTCCATATATAGTTATTTTGGAAAACCACTGTATATGTATGATGGTCTATTTGAAGTGTATATATAGTAAAGCGTATTTATACCAAGTTTTATTTAATTTATATGTGTTATAATAGCTATATATATATATATGTTAGTCTTGATACTAGTATATAGTTTTACTGAAGTTTGATTTCTAGTCATGTTAAATATATATATATATATATATATATATATATTTGATTTTGGGTTTTTGTGTCACCATTTCCAGTTTATTTTAGTGCATATTTAGTATATCTATACATATGTCGTCAGCTATAAATACGATAGTTAAGGGTTTCATATATCATATGAACCAAAGAAGAAGAGAAGTACATACTATATTTAACTACATATATGAAGTATATGTTTTAAGGGTTGATTTAAGGTCTGCATTAAAAAAGGTAGTTGTGATTACCATTATTTCATATTGTACCTTCTATATTCCTGACTGACTTTCAGCGTTCATTCATTCATTTTTAATTGTGGATTTTTCTTTTCTCTCTCTTTTCTTATAAATAATTGTACGCATTCATCTCTTTCCCTTTCTTATATTTTGTCCCTTCATCATCTTTTAGCCGTTAATTTTGTTTCGAAAATCAAGAAAATTTGTATACGTTTTATTCTTTTTGAACGTTTAATAATAAAGATAAATCTGCATAGTATAATCAGATATGAATTGAGATCTAGGAAATAAATAAATATAAAAACGTATAACATGCCACTAATAATAAATTGCATTAATAGTTTTTCAATCAGTGTACAGCTGTGCTCATCCCATGCCATTTCAAAAGTTGGAAACGTATAAAATTCTATACGTTATTTACGCATTCATTTATTACTTTTATTTTCCCCTGTCCATTCAATCTTTCCATCAGTTTCGAAATATGGAAATTTTATTCGTGCATTTATTAAATTTTCAACGGTTCCTTTTGCCTTTATAGCTTTCTCTTTTCTTTAATTGATTTCCTAGATTCACGGGCATGAACGTTCGCCTTTTCTTCTGTTATAAAATATTTAGTGATTTCTTTCTTTTACTGGCTTGTGAATTATCTTTCCTCTCCTCTTATCTTCCTCTCCTTTATTTATTTCTTTCCTTCTCCCCCTCCATAATTTAACTACAGCAAAGCATCCTCTCTCCACCAAGCTCCTCTCACCTTCTTTTCTCCTCTCTCATGTTTTCGCCCATGCTGGTAAAAAGAGAAAAAGAATAGAAAAAGAGGAATCCTCTGTTTATAAGCCTAGCCTGTTCATTTTTCCACCGCTCTCTCTCTCTCACGCTACCTCGCTAATCAAACCTATATAACTCACGCAAAATTCATTTCTCAACAAAATTTCTTCCACTTTCTTGCCTGCGTGTGCTGAAGGTATGACATCTCTCTTTTATTTTTATTTTTTTACTTTATATGCTTTTCATGATTTTATGCTTGGCTCCTTCTCCTCTCTTATTTTTTTTTTTTCTTCTTCAGTTCTTTTATTTCACCTTTATAAGCTTTACAAAATTTCAAATTTTCTGGTTTTGTTTGTTGGTTTCAAATCTTATTTATATAAATACAGTGAAACTATACATGTGTTTTATTTTATGAGTTAAAATTTTGATTGTATGTATTGGGTTTAAAATGTAAATTTTATATTTACCTGGATTTTTTTTTTATGTATGTGTTTTTTTTGATACAATATTGGTTCCAAAATATAATATATGTATAATACGTATATGTGTAAACTTGGTTTTTCAAATTTTATGGATATAGTACGTTTTGGGATTTAACTATTGATTCAAATTTTAGATACATAAATCTATATTTTTGTAAGTTTTAAAAGGCTGTTATTTATTTGTATATATTTAATTGTTGAACGTTATTTATTGATTTTAAATTTTATACGGAATTAAAATAAGGTGGTATTTGCTGTTATTGATGATATTTAAGTAAGATTTTATATATGTTTAAGATTTTTTACTTAGGTGTATATTAATATATTAAAACCGACCTTTGGAATAACATTTATAAATAGGTTGCTGAATAAAAAAAAAAAAAAAAAAAACTTGAGTCGACATCTTTGTTTACAGTAAGGTTTATACATATAGTATCGACATGCTCAGGTTTAAGTATATATAGTATTTTATAATATAAAGTTTATTTAGTTATATAAGCCTATACAGTTTTAGATTTTTAATAAGTATGAGTTTTGTTTTTCTTTCTTTCATAGTTTTGTGTTTACAGTTTTAATATTTCATAGTTTGTTTTGTTTATAGTTTTATGTTTGCAGTTATTGTTACAGAATAAAGAATTTTTAAGTTGTTTTGTTTTTTTGTTTTTGTTTTTATATATTTTTAAGAGTATGCGATTTTGGTTATATGTATTGATTTAAGTATTTGTTTTAAAATATATAATGTGTATAGATGTAAGTTTATATTATAAATAAGTATTATATATATTATATTATAAAGCTAGTAACCAATCTTATTTATTTATTTATTTCATATACATACATATTGTTGTCGTGTGTTCTAATATATATATATAATATGTTTATAATTCCAGTCTGCATTTATGTTGTTAAAAAAAAACTCGCATAGATACATTTTTTGTATGTTGCATGATTTTGAACAGTTTTTATATACATGGTTTCAAATATACATGGTTTAGTTTATGTAAACTTTCAAGGAGATAACTTTGGATATGCATTAAGTTTTAAATGTACATAAATCTCAAAAATGTGCAATTTGGGTTTCGAAGTTTATTAATTAATAATTTTTTTTTCAAATATTCTTTAATATATGTTTGTAAAAATTGGGGTTAGAGAAAGTTATTTTATATATATATATATATATATATATATATACAACATATGTTTTGTTCTAATGGTGTTAAAGTTAAATTAGTAATTTGAAATAATATATATATATATATCTTATTTTAAATATATGGTTAAAAATTTGGTTTTTGAGCAATTTATAACATATATTTTGTTTCAAACTATATCAAGATAGTTCTGATTCATTTTATCAATTCCTTTTGATCAGCTTGGTTGTCCATTCGAATTCGTGCCAATTTTGACTTGCTTTGAAAATCGTCAATTGGATCAGTCATTTCGCAATTCAAATCATAGCTTGTTATGTTGTCTATCTCCTCTCTAGCCTCGAAAGGTGAGCAATCACTCACGATTAACGTTCTTCTATTTATTATATTTGATTTCAATTGAAATGACAATTGAAATAAAAATGTTGTAGTTGTTTTGTTATATATGCTATTATATGAAATTGTTCACCTGCGGGATATGACACCATATCCTGTTGTTATATTTTATTTTTATTGATGATATATGCCTGTTGTTATTATTATTTTCATATCTGTTATCACTCTGCAAGTTCCCTGTTAGTATAGAAATCACTATGGGTTGAAATGATAAACCCAAGCGATTTTCATTTAATTGAATTTGGGATTACGGGTTGAAATGCTATCCACCTGTATACATTTAGTGTACGGATTGAAATGATAAATCTCCGTAACACTTGACCCTAAGATAAGAAATATATGCAGACACCGTTGGTCCATATATGAGTATTTTGAAATTTAATTCATTGTTTTGGAAAGAGATATGGTCTTATTAAATGTTAAATCTTGAATTTTAATATATAAAGGGTAGTGATACATATAGATTTGATGATATTTAATTTAGTCAAAAGTTGATTTAATACATAAATTATGTTAAATATTTATGAAAATTTTATTCCAAATAGATTTTCTAAAATTAACTAAGATTGGGAGATAAATATGGGTTTATTTAAGACGGTATTTAAATAAGGATTTATTTAATTAAATCAATTTGAAATTTTTGAATGGGAAATTTAAGGGTATGATTTTATCATTGGAATTTGATTTAAGTGATAAATGAATATTTCACGTTTAATAAATTAAAGGAAATTTCTAGTAAAATGTAATATAAGGTTACTTAAATGATATTGAATCTAATGAAAGAGTATTTGAAGATTAAAATAATAACAAGGTAAATCGAGATCGATATGGAACTGTTAAAGTGAACATTTAAATATTTAACTTTAAACTATATTGAAGTTTAAACGGGTAAATTTGAGATTCAAATCTGTATTTGAAATCAATGTAGTTGAATTTGTTATTTTGAAACTAAATTGAATTAAAGTGAAAATTTAGGTCGAACCAAATTTTGAATGTATTTAGAAAACTAAATTGAATAAAATTTAGTTTGAATGTTTAATATTTAAAGGTTTTGAAATATTGAAATGAAAAGGGTATTTTGTGATTTCAAAACCGGAATTTGAGATTCATAAAATTTTGAAATGGTTATTTTAGGAATTGAGTTGAATTTTAAAGTGATAAATTGAGATTGAATTTAATGTGTAAGGGAAGGTCGGGTTGATGTTGAAGGATTCGCTAAGTAAAGGAATTGAATATACTTCACTTTATAAATTATTTAATCTATATAATATTTTGGGAAATATAGAGATATTTGAAGTGAAAATGATATTTGGTTTTGAAATATAAATTTGAAATGACCTCGGTGTTATAGTGTATATTTCTACCTTGTAGATAGTTCCATGGACCCTTAGAGGATGGTTATCCCAACATCCTTTAAGTTATTTGTATTTCAGTTGATATTTCACTTGAGTTGGATTTATTTATATAAGAATGTTAATCCTGACTCGAGTGTTTTGTGTTTTGCTTTACGCTCGGGTCAGACCGAGTGATACAGCATTAGAGATTCACCTTTAGAGTTTAGAGTTTCATTTGGAGATCCAACTATCGACTCAGATTCCAGCCCTTCCAGTTGATTGGTTCAGAGAAGTCATATGTTGCATTGGAGGCTTCACTGCATTTGAACTATTCGGTTGTATTTTATTTCTAACTTTAATGTATATAGTAGCTTCATGAACTACTATTTTTATCTATTCTGCTGCATCATATTACTCTGTGTCTGTGATCTGTGATTGATTTATTTATTGTATATGTTACGTTTTGCCAAATTTAAATTAACAATTCGGTATTTTGAATTATTCAAATCGGACATGTATGGTTTTATTGTCGATTTGAATGGTTGAAAATAGCGGGTCGTTACACGTGTTTATATTTTTTAAATAGCATTATACAAATTTATTTTTAAATTTGGTTTACATAAATTAATAATTTAACTAAAACGTCAAAATGTGACCGTAAAACATTTTGTCGAAAAAACGACGTTTTGTCGATTAAAAGTTGTCGCAACGTCGTCGCACCTTTATTTTCTTATATAGAAACATATATTCAAATAGTGTAAGTATTAAATAATTTACTAAACATGTTTACTTTTACTAAATAAGATTAGAAAACTTTTAGAAGTCATTAGTAAAAGTAAGTAAGAATTAACAAAAGTGGGAAAAAGTAAACATCAAATCGAAGTCAACCTAATTATGATATTCTTTACTAAATCTTTAAGTGACTAAGACATAAAGTAAGAAGTGAAAGGATGATGTTAAGTTTTGAAAAAATGTAGATTACTTTAGGTTGAAGCAAGGTTAGTTTGGTAATTTGGTAAGAGGTTATTTTGGTAAAATTATCACTTCTTTTTTTTCTATAAATATCCACCTACTTCTTCACTTTCATTCACATTTTCTTCTTCTTTTCTCAAGCTTCTTCATTTTTTTCATCTTCTCTTTAATGGCTTCCAAGGCATAGAAAAAATTGTAAAGAAATAATGTCAAAATATTTACAAAATATTCAAAAGAAATCAATGTTCATTCTCTTCAAATCAAACTCATTTTTTCTCCACATTTTACCTCTTCTTCTCTCGGTCATAACTTCTTTAAAACGGAACCAAAATGTAATTTTTTTTAAATCATGTATTTTTCCAGTGGCTACAACTTTCATGTTGACCACTTTGTTAAGTACTAAAGCTTACTATGTCAAAAATACATTTCTTTCCAGTATATTTTCTGGCCCAGTTTTTAAGCCAGAGAATATGCATTTTGTTTTGATTATAACTTGATCATATCTAAACCAAATTAAGAAATTCTTTTTTTGAAACCATATAAAATTCCAGTTGCTACAACTTTTATGTTGTTGACTTTTACCATTTTTGAATTTTACTATACCTGAAACTCAATTATTTGAAGTGCATTTTCGGGCTTCATTTTTGTCAATCCGACAATACCTCTTCTTCATTCTATCATATCTCCCTCAAAACTACTTGGATTCAAATGATTCATTTTTTCAAATTAAATTGAAAAAAAATTGCAACAACTTTTCAGTTAACAATTTTTTCAAATTTTGTGAGTAAGAGAGTCAAAAACAAGAGAAAAGATGATCTATTTTTGGGATCTAAATCTTGGAAATTCAAGTTCAAAGCTCTACCGCTTCTTCTTTATATTTTCAATCAACCTCCATCTCAAGCCTCGACCAAGCTATTGTAATGGAGAAGGTGTTGTTTGCTAGTTTTTAATGGAGTAGGAATTAATTAGTGAAGTGTTGGTTGATTAGAATGTTGGTAGGAAGTTAATCTCTTTGGTTTATGCTAAGAAACTCTATTTAACATATATATATATATATATATATATATATATATATAAATACATGTTTGATGTTGTGTTATGATTGCTATGGATTCTTATATATGCTTTGATCATGAAGTATTGATTGTTTGATATGTTTGTTAAAATTGTTTTACTAAGTCACGATGATACACGTCGGTAAGCACAAAGGAAATTACTTTCCTTTTGAAAATGAAATGGTATATATGGAATGCTTAAACCTTTTGAAAATAGTTTTAAAATGAATTAGAAATGTTTTATAAACATTTAAATATGTATGAAGAAATAAAGGAAGAAAATCAAGATTTTATCTTGTATATTTTAAATATGTCCAAAATAATTTTTCAGAAAAATCGCGCTTTTGCAGCAAAGTGACCAAAGTTTAAAATTGATATTTTAAATGTTTTAAAAATATGAAATAAATCCTAAACATATTTTAAAATGTTTCAAAAGAGATTTAAGTTGAAAATATGGATTTCTAAATGATATAAAAGTCATTTTGAAGAATATAGCTTTTAAAACGCTATTTGCAAATGCTTTTCGCAAGGATTTTCGCAGCAGTTTGAAATAACTTTTCAAATACAGTTTTAAACTTAACAATTATTTCCTAAATCTTTTGTGAATGACTTTAAAGGAATAATTAAGTAATGTAAAGATGATTTGGAAGTTTTAATAAGAGTTTGAATAAATTTTTAAGACGAATTGTTAGTACCATTTAAACAAAAAGTGAAGAATATTGAATGTAATAACAAACTAAGTAAGCGGAAATGACTAGTACATTTGTCCCGCCTGTGAGATCTGGGAAGATAAAACAAGGTGTTTAACTAAGGTTAGGGATGGAGCAACCAGTGCCCTGAACTTACCTGGCCTATGTTTTCTCTTCTTAGGCGAGGGGTGGAATAGATCGAAAGGAAAGCCCGGATGCTCTAAAAGATCATATTTAAGTTTTTTTCCCAAAATAAAAGAAATAAATTATTTGAATGTTAATTAACCATTTAACATCTTTTATTCAGTGGTTTGTACAAAAGAACCGAGATCGGATTTGGATGATTTCTATCCGAAAACCCCTTTAAACTAATTTTTGAAACAAAATATATTGAGGACAATGATCGTTAAAGACAAAGATATTCATAATGTAGGATTACTTGCCATTAGTCCCTAGAGGTGAAACTTTCCATTAGTCCCTAGGGGTGAAACTCACCATTAGTCCCTGGAGGTGAAACTTGCCATTAGTCCCTGAGGTGAAATTTATCATATCTAAGATGGAAATAGTGCACTATTATGAAAATCTTCGATTTGCAAGAATATGATTTGAAGTTAAGAAATAAATATTTGATTAAGCTTTAATGAATGATTTGGGAATATTTTCCCTAATTTAAAAGTTATGACTTGAATCTAAGAAATCTTTGATTAAGATTTAATGAATGATTTGGAAAGGTTTTCCTAAGTAAAAGAGAAAATGATGTGGAATTATTCCAAGGTTTAAGTAAACCAAATGATTTGATAAATGAGGCTTAATGTTTCCATATACATTTAAAAAGAAAATGGACTAACTTGAAAAGATTATATCTAAGAAAGATATTTGATTAGATAAAAGATGAAGTAATTGGTTGATGATTGATATACACATATGAACTTAACATCTTTTAAAGTGATGATTGGCTTTGAAGGAACCGGAGTCGGATTTGGATGATTCCTATCCGAAACCCACTTCGAACCAATGTATACGTTCGAAAGTAAAGACATGTTGAAGATGATGATAATTGAAGACCGTAGGTCTTCATAGCGTGAGGACTGCTCGTTGAACATGCTCTGGGTAGCTCCCATTATAGAGTTATTTATACCAGTGGTCTCCTCGTGATGGAGATTTTTCGGATTGCAATAGCTTCTCTTCTAGTAATGGCCGAGGAAAGTGCCTTCAGTTTCATTCAGTCCTAGAATGAACTTGTATGGATGTTTGACCGACATTGTATTCTAAATCACATTTGAGTGGTTCCTATAAACGTATATCAGTTGGTGGTGGAGAAGGCAACTTCTCTTAGCTTAACAACCTTTCCCGAGACATACAAGCTCAGGAAGTTATACTTCTCTAGAAATCAGTCGTGTGACGTGGAATGACAATGTGGCATTCAAAGTGGAACCTATTATGATCAAAGCATGGTTTTGTATAAAAAGCGTGGCTTTGAAGAAATTGAGTGTAGCCTCGCGAGCCTTATACCCCAGTTATGATGGAATTCTATGTGGTCAGATGTATGCTCGCATTCGGATAGTAATGATTTGGGTTATCAGATGTTCTGAGCCCCAGGTACCAGATACGTCTGGGCCTCATGGCAGGGATGCGCGAAGTCTGAGTCCTTGGGTGTTATTCGCATTGTATCCACTTTTAGCCATTTGTGTTGTTGTATAACGGCGTCTGAGTCATGGACGTAAGCCGTGGATACAGTTGATCTTTCCACTAGTTCCCTATCATGTTGGAAATCCAATCCCAATACAAGATTTACGATTTTGATTATTTTCCCAAAATAGCTATAATGACTTGCAAACATTTCAACTACCCCTTTTTGGTATTATATATTCTGTTCGGTATATTCCGCTGACCCAGTCCGGATATATTTCGTTAGACTTAGTCCAAATATTGATACCTTATTTGAATAAGTTTATTTGAAAAGTGTTTTGAAAAGAGTGTCACTAAAAATAATATCAAGTGTATTTTGGTATGAAATGTTTTGATTATCATAAGGTAAAAACCCTTCCGTATTTATGTGTGGATGTGGTCTTATGAGATACCCTTCTTTTCAAAGGTTTTGATAACAACGTCATGATCTATACATTTAAATTTTGAATATGTCATGCTGGTTTATCAAGCCCGATTCGGGTATTTTGTAATACTCGAGTCTAATCCGAGTAGTTTCAGTCTTAGTTGAAGACGGTTGGAGTTTTCAGAGGAGAGCTGGAGATCTTCATCATCGTGTGGACGTATTCTATTATCCACTGTGCTTTGTTAGTTTTAGTTTGATGTTTGTCAGCAATTGTAAGGACATGAGTCTGTAACTATCCAAGCTGAATTTAGATTAGACTCTGATATTGTATTCAAAATTTTCCGCTGTAAAGATTATTATTGAAATAATATATATTATTCCATTCGTGTGAGATTCTGTTCTGTCTTTATTTTTCTTTCTACCCTTAATGATCCGCTTATTCGTACAATTTGAGTTGGACATGTGTGGTTTATTGTCGATTCAAAGGGTACGGAAAAATGGGCCATTACATTTGGTATCAGAGCTGAAGGTTAAGCGAGAACCTTAGCTTTGATTGGGTAAAGACTCATTAGAGAGGGTTAGTAACACCCTAGGATGAGTAACTCATTAGAGATATAAGAAATCAAAGAAACAAAACCCTGTCTCATCAAGAACTCAGTCTCCCATTACTAAAAGCATGAAAGAAGCTGCTATTCTCTCTCTAGTTTAATCAATGATGCATAACTTTGGTGCATGGAACATAAGAGGATCTCATAACTTCCTCAAGTTAGATCATGTCAAGCATTTTATATCTTCACATCAGCTATCAATATTTGCAATCCTTGAAACAAAGTTGAATCTTCCCCTTTCTATTTCTGCTGCTAAGTATGTTAATCCTTCCTGGACCCTATCTCAAAATCTTAATGAAGCTTGTTATGGTCGTATTTTGGTGCTCCATAATCCTGTTGAACTCTTCCTTGATCTCCTTCTTTCTACTCCCTAAATAATGCACTTTCATGCCAAGTACTACAATCCTCCCTCCTCCTTTTACATTTCTTTTGTCTACGCTTCAAATTCTCATGCCTCTAGACAATCTCTTTTCAATCTCATTCCTGCTCTCAGGAGAGAAACTTATCCTTGGGTAATTGTTGGTGACTTCAACAGCTGCTTCTCTTTGACTGACAAGCATGTGGGTCTGCCTCTCATGCCAAAGGATATCATCCCTTTGAACTCTGGAATAAATGGCTCTTCTCTTATTCCAATTCATAAGGAAGGTGCTCTCTATTCTTGGAATAACAGATCCAGGAGAGGTGTTAGAACCTTTTCGAACATTGATCACTCCTTTTCCAACTTCAAATCCCTTACCACTTGGCTAAATCTTTCAACCTTCCTGACTCGTCCAATCCACTCTGACCATTCTCCTCTCATCTTAACCACCGGTAGGAAGCCCTATGAAGTCAAAAGAGGATTTAAATTCTATAATACTTGGGTTCTTAAACCTGATTATAATGATATAATAAAGACTGCCTCGGCTAATGAATTTTTTGGAAATCCCATGTTTATTTTTTGCAGAAAGCTCAAGGCAACTAAAGAAGCGTTAAGGGTTTGGGCTAGAAAAAAGTTTAGCTATGGCAATCTCAGATCCTATTTACTCAAGAATCGGCTCAAGGAGGCTCAGGAGTTGATGATGGCTAATCCTAACAACGTTGATATGGCTGAAAAGAAGCTGCTCTATTCTATAAACTAAACCAAGCCTTGGCAGCTTAATGTTATATAAAAAAGCAGAAACTGAGAATCAAATGAGCTGCCGATGGAGACAGGAACTCAAAATTTTTCCATGCCTCCCTAAAGGTTAAACAGTCAAAAACAACATCAATTCCATTTATGATGAAGCAGGAACCTTACACTCTTCCCCTGATTCGGTAGACAGAGCTTTTACCTGTGTTTTTCTGCTCTCCTTGGTAATGAAAATAATTTTATCCCTGAGCTGGATCATCTCTCTAACATTTCTCTGCCTAAAGTCAATAATGTTGAAGCTGTTAAGCTGGTGGAAAAAGTGACTAATGAAGAAATAAAGAACAACCTTTTTGCTATGAATAAGAGATTGAGTGGAGGTCCAGATGGTTTCAACGTGGAATTTTTTTACTACTAGTTGGGATATTATTGGTGAGCTCTTCTATAAGGCAGTCCATAATTTCTTCGATAAATTTAAACTTCTTAAATCAGTGAATGCTACGAATTTGGTTTTGATCCCCAAGAGCATGCCAGCTCCTACCGTGTCTTCCTTCAGACCCATTTCCTGTTGCAATGTTGTATATAAATGTATTTCTAAAATTATTTCCTCGAGGCTTGTTGTTGTATTAGTGAGAATCATTTCTAAGAATCAGGTTGCTTTTTTACCTAATAGAAACATTCTTGATAACATAATGCTGGAACATGAGCTTTTAAAGGGATATAGCAGTGTTAATGCTTCTCAGGGAGCTATGTTAAAGCTTGATCTTAAAAAGGCTTATGACAGTCTTCAGTGGAAGTCAGCTGTCAGAACCATGTCTCTCATGGGTTTTCCAAAATAATTTGTTGCTTGGATCTACGAATACATCTCTACTCCCTCTTTCTCTCTGATTTTAAATGGAGCTAATTCTGAATTCTTTGCCTCCAAGCAAGGCCTAAGGCAGGGGACCCTTTTTCCCCTTATGTTTTTATTTTGGTGATGGAAGTTTTTACTTGCTTTTTAATGCCTCTGTATCAAAACAGGCAGATTCATTATCATTCCAAACGTGAGGACCTTCAGTAACTTCCCTTCTCTTTGCTGACGACATCATGATATTCACCAAGCCTAACCAACAATCTATTGAATCCGTAAAATGTGCTCTTCATAGTTTCTACTTGATGACAGGACTTGAGCTTAATCTTAATAAGTCTAGTATTTTGTTTGCTGGAGTTTCTTGTTTGCAGAAACAGATTCTCTCAACCTCTGCTGGAATGCAAACAATGAATGATGACATGACCTACCTTGGTTTGCCTCTTTGTACATCAAGGGTAACACGATCAAACTATTTATCTCTCTTTCATAAAATTACTGCTGTCATGGGGAGGTGGGCTACCAACTTCTTGTCTCAAGCTGGCAGACTAGTTCTCATCAAGCCAGTGTGCTTTTCCATGATGGCATATTGGGCTAGGGCTTTCATCCTTCCTACTAAGCTTTTGAATATGGTAAGATCTGCCATGATGAGATTTTTTTATTTTGGTTCTATTCATACTAAGAAGACTTTTCCATGTTCTTTCACAATTTTTGAGAAACCAAAAGGCAAAGGTGGTTTAGGATTGTTCAACATTCCTGTTTGGAACAAGGCAGCTTACAACTATCACTTTAATGCACTATTGCAAAGGAAGGACTCTTTATGGGTTAAGTGGACACTCAGGCATAATGTTGGTGATAAGAATTTTTGGCTTATGGAAGTTCCTCAAGCTTGTAGTTGGATATGGAGAAGTATATTGAACTTGAGGAATACCTTAAATCCTTTTATTCAATTTCATCTTTCTATCAGAAGAAATTGTAGGTTCTGGTCTGAACTATGGATAAGCAAGGGTATATAACTGGATCAAATCTTCACTTTATAGTATAAATTAATCTGGTATTAGTTTGAATGCCCTGGCTGTTGATTATATTGAAAATGGTGTGCTGGTGCTGCCTTATTCTAGTAATCAAGCAGTCAGATCCATACGGAATCAATTTGCTGCTAACAAATATGTTCTTCGAGATCATGATGATGTTCATTGGAATGGCAAAGCTCACTCTATATCTTGTATTTATGATGCTCTCATGGGAATGGATTCAATGCTTAGTTGTAAGTGGCACATGGTTACTTGGGTTTCTTACTCTTTAAGCAGTGACAACCTGATGCTCTGGAAGGTTAGGAACAAGGCTCTGTTAACTAGAGATAAGTTGCTTGGTTTTGGTATGTTTGTTCCTTCCATTTGTGTACTATGCAATATTCATGATGAAAGTATCCAAAATCTGTTCTTTGAGTGTCCATATGTTCTTCATCTTTGGAGCAATATGTTGAGTAAACTGGGGATGGTTGTTGTTCCTCATACTTCTGCTGAACAATGGGGTTTGACTGAGAATGCTATAAAGTGGAAAGAAGAGAGAAACTTTCCTTTCTTCTTCATTTTAAAAAAGCTGATGAAATTAATTTGGGTTGAAAGGAATAAGAGGAGTTTTGATGGATCTATGAGGAGCCATGAAGTTTTATGGGCTGTCTTCAAGTATGATATTCTTATGGGAATGAGATCAAGTGTGCATGCTTTTCATGAGTATCAGATTGAGCCATGGATCCCTTAGTGCTTTCTGTCCTCTCCAATTGTTTTTTTTCTTTTTTTTCTTTCCGTTCTTTGTTTCTGTCCTCTCCTATTGTTTTTTTCTTTTTTTTCTTTATGTTCTTTATTTCTCTTGTGTGCTTATTTCTTCCTTTACATTCTATATCTTTGTTTCTCTTCTTTTTAATAAATCTGGTAGGGGCCCAATATAACCCCGCTTGCTTTGCAAAAAAAAGTTTTGTTTAAGGAATGAACATATAAGATGAAAATGTATTTAAATAATAGAAAATGATTTTCTAAAAGTTATATATAAAAGAAATGAGAATTTAAGTTGATTAAAACAATTGTGGTAATTTAAATGAACTTAATTAATATAAGATAAAATGAATTTATAAAAAAATAGGTTTTATAAAGTAATCTCTAAAGAATGTTGAAAATGTTATTATTTCTAATATAAAAGGTGATATTTTATGATAACTAATTCGATTGGCTCGAAAATAAACTAAAATTGGGCAAGTGATGTCTTCGGATGGCAAGCACTTCTCTTAAGTATTACTCTTCTTGTTAAGAGGATATATGATACTATTGGTAGTACCCAGTTCCTTGGATTGTTTTGGAGTTACTCGACCTATATAATTTTCTTAAGTTAGAAGAGATAATGTGAATCATTAATGGATAAATTGATTAGTAATTTTTATAAAAGTGTTTGAACTAAAGATAAATTGGGATCGCTAATTGATAAGATAAAGTGGGGATTCTCGATGATTTTGGACAGTCGAAAATTTCCTAATCATACCAAACTCGGAGCTAAGGAATTTATGAAAACTAAAAGATTGTTAAATTTTCGGAGTGAATGAAATTAGATAAGTATAATTTATAAATGTGATTATAAACCAAAAAGTTAATTATAACTTGGAAAATGTTTTATTAATGAATCTAGCATAAATTAAGAATTTGGACTTACGTCTTTAAAAGCGATTGATTTACATAAGTTAAAAGATGTAATGAACTTAAGCGATGGTTTTACAAAATGATTCGTAAATTATATTAGTGTTAAAGGAAATATACCGAGTTAAAAGATTATGGGAATTTTTTTAAAGATAAATAATCTTTTGAGTGAAAAATGGTTTCTTTAGAATATTTTCCTTTAATAAACATATTTGGAAATAAAGAATTAAAGGGATTATATAAAGAAGCACCTTTATAAAGTGTTTGATCTTAAGATAAAGTTTTTATGAAAGTTTTTACGGGTTAATAAATACATATGTTATATGTAAATCATTTCATCACACAAATTTTGATCTAAGATTCGAGTTTGAAACTTTGAGATGTTTTACACCGATCCGAAAAAGGATTTATCAATTGATTTCCCGACGACAAAAATTGATGAGGATGTTGGTTAGGTACTTCAGTTTTCTGTCATAGTTGAGCACTATGCAAGGAAAGCACAGGTTTTTGAGCACTAGTTCAGAAATTAAGTTGTGTATTCGAATAGGAGATCAAATAAGATATTTCATATGGATGATCTTTGTATATTATATGGAATTAAATTTAAAGATAAATGTTTTAGGTAAACTTTTGTTTGGGTAATTTCGAGGACAAAATTCTTTTAAGTAGGGGAGAATGTAATGACTCAAAATTTTACC
This sequence comes from Allium cepa, assembly GCA_030765085.1. Taxonomy (NCBI): domain Eukaryota; kingdom Viridiplantae; phylum Streptophyta; class Magnoliopsida; order Asparagales; family Amaryllidaceae; genus Allium; species Allium cepa. The sequence goes on along the minus strand of CM060938.1, from coordinate 422,708,633 downwards.
ACTTGAAAATATAGTATTTAGAGTGATTTTAAATATAAAATATAAAAGGTTTTATGATTTAAATAATATTCGATAGGATTTGGAAGTAGAAACATACATAAAAATAGTAACATTTGCCTATATCGACAAAAGTGACAAAATGCTGATTTCAGAAAAGTATGTTTCAATGGTTAAATAAATTGTCTTGATTAATTTATGAGTTTTTACATTTTTAAATTTGGTTTACATAAATAAATAGTTTAACTAAAATGTCAAAATGTGACCGTAAAACATTTTGTTGAAAAAACGACGTTTTGTCGATTAAAATTTGTCGCAACGTCATCGCACATTTATTTTCTAATATAGAAACATATATTCAAGTAGTGTAAGTATTAATTAATTCATTAAACATGTTTACTTTTACTAAACAAGATTATAAATTTTTTAGAAGTCATTAGTAAAAGTAAGTAAGAATTAACAAAAGTGAAAAAAAGTAAACATCAAATCAAAGTCAACATAATTACGATATTCTTTACTTAATCTTTAATTGTCTAAGACATAAAGTAAGAAGTGAAAAGATGATGTTAATTTTTGAAAAAGTGTATATTGCTTTAGGTTGAAGTAATGTTAGTTTGGTAATTTGGTAAGAGGTTATTTTGGTAAAATTACCACTTCTTTCTTTTTCTATAAATGTCCACCCACTTCTTCACTTTCATTCATATTTTCTTCTTCTTATTTTCTCAAGCTTCTTTATTTTCTTCCTCTTCTCTTTAATGGCTTCCAAGCCGTAGAAAAAATTGTAAAGAAATAATGTCAAAATATTTACAAAATATTCAAAAGAAATCAATGTCCATTCTCGTTGAATTAAACTCATTTTTTCTCCATATTTTACCTCTTTTTCTCTCGGTCATAACTTCTTTAAAACAGAACCAAAATGTAAAATTATTTTTCTAAAATCATGTATTTTTCCATTGGCTACAACTTTTGTGTCGACCACTTTGTTAAATTCTAAAGCTAACTATGTCAAAAATACATTTCTTTCCAGTGCATTTTCTGGTCCAGTTTTTAAGCCGGAGAATAGGCCATTTTGTTTTGATCATAACTTGATCATAGCTGATCCAAATTAAGAAATTATTTTTTTAAAACCATATAAAATTCTAGTAGGTACAACTTTTATGTTTATAATTTTTCCAGTTTTGAAATTTACTATACCTAAAATTCAATTCTTTGAAGTGCATTTTCGGGCTTCATTTTTGTCAATCCGACAGTACCTCTTCTTCATTCTATCATATCTCCCTCAAAATTACTTGGATTCAAATGATTATTTTTGTCAAATTAAATAGAAAATAATTTGCAACAACTTTTCACTTAATAAGTTTTTCAAATTTTGTGAGTAAGAGAGCCAAAAATAAGAGAAAATATGATCTATTTTTCGGAGCTAAATCTTGGAAATTCAAGTTCAAAGCCCTACCGCTTCTTCTCTATATTTTCGGCCAACCTCCATCTCAAGCCTCGGCCAAGCTATTGGAATGGAGAAGGTATTGTTTTCTAGTTTTTAATGGAGTAGTAATTAATTAATGAAGTGTTAGTTGATTAGAATGTTGGTAGGAAGTTAATCGCTTTGGTTTATGGTGAGAAACTCTATTTAACATCTATTTATATATATATATATATATATATATATACACATGTTTGATATTGTGTTATGATTGCTATAGATGCTTATATATGCTTTGATCATGAAGAATTGATTTTTTGATATGTTTGTTAAAATTGTTTTACTAAGTCAGGTTGATACACGTCGATAAGCACAAAGGAAATTACTTCCCTTTTGAAAATGAAATGGTGTATATGGAATGCTTAAATATTTTGGAAATAGTTTTAAAATGAATTATAAATGTTTTGTAAACATTTAAATATGTATGAATAAATAAAGGAAGAAAATCAAGATTTTATCTTGTATATTTTAAATATGTCCAAAATAATTTTTCGGAAAAATCACGCTTTTGCAGTAAATTGACCAAAGTTTAAAATTGATATTTTAAATGCTTTAAAAATATGAAATAAATCCTAAAAATCTTATAAAATATTGTAAAAGAGATTTAAGTTGAAAATATGGATTTCTAAATGATATAAAAGTCATTTTGAAGAATATAGCTTTTAAAACGCTACTTGCAAACAATTTTCGCAAGGATTTTCGCAGCAGTTTGAAATAACTTTTGAAATACAGTTTTAAACTTAACAATTATTTCCTAAATCTTTTGTGAATGACTTTAAAGGAATAATTAAGTAATGTAAAGATGATTTGAAAGTTTAGTAAGAGTTCGAATAAATTGTTAAGATGAATTGTTAGTACCATTTAAACAAAAAGTGAAGAATATTGAATGTAATAACAAACTAAGTATGCAGAAACGACTAGTACATTTGTCCCGCCTGTGAGATCTGGAAAGATAAAAACAAGGTGTTTAACTAATGTTAGGGATGGAGCAACCAGTGCCTTGAACTTACCTGGCCTATGGTATCTCTTCTTAGGCGAGGGGTGGAATAGATCGAAAGGAAAGCCCGGATGCTCTAAAGATCATATTTAAGTTTTTTCCAAAATAAAAGAAATAAATTCTTTGAATGTTAATTAACCATTTAACATCTTTTATTCAGTGGTTTGTACAAAAGAACCGAGATCGGATTTGGATGATTTCTATCCGAAAACCCCTTCAAACTAATTTTTGAAATAAAATATATTGAAGGCAATGATCGTTAAAGACAAAGATATTCATAATGTAGGATTACTTGCTATTAGTCCCTGGAGGCGAAACTTTCCATTAGTCCCTAGAGGTGAAACTCGCCATTAGTCCTTGGATGTGAAACTTACCTTTAGTCCCTGGAGGTGAAATTTACCATATCTTAGATGGCATTAGTGCTCTATTATGAAAATCTTCGATTTGCAAGAATATGATTTGAAGTTAAGAAATAAATCTTTGATTAAGCTTTAATGAATGATTTGGGAATATTTTCCCTTATTTAAAAGTTATGAATTGAATTTAAGAAATCTTTGATTAAGATTTAATGAATGATATGAAAAGGTTTTCCTAAGTAAAAGAGAAAATGATTTGGAATTATTCCAAGATTTAAGAAAGGTTTAAGTAAACCAAATGATTTGATAAATGAGGCTTAAGGTTTCCATATACATTTGAAAAGAAAATGGAATAACTTGAAAATATTATATCTAAGAAAGATATTTGATTAGATAAAAGATGAAGTGATTGATTGATGATTGATATACACGTATGAACTTAACATCTTTTAAAGCGATGATTGGCTCCGAAGGAACCGGAGTCGGATTTGGATGATTCCTATCCGAAAACCACTTCGAACCAATGTATACGTTTGAAAGTGAAGACATGTTGAAGATGATGATTATTGAAGACCGTGGATCTTTATAGTGTGAGGACTGCTTGTTGAACATGCTCTGGGTAGCTCCCATTATAGAGTTATTTATAGCAGTGGTCTCCTCGCGATGGAGATTCTTCGGATTGCAAGGGCTTCTCGCCTAGTAATGGTCGAGGAAAGTGCCCTCGGTTTTGGTTCAGTCCTAGAACGAACTTGTATGGATGTTTGTCTGACATTGTATTCTAAATCATATTTGAGTGGTTTCTATAAACGTATATAGTTGGTGGCGGAGAAGGCAACTTCTCTTAGCTTAACACCCTTTCCCGAGACATACGAGCTCAGGAAGTTATACTTCTCTAGAAATCAGTCGTGTGACGTGGAATGACAATATGGCGTTCAAAGTGGAACCTGTTATGATCAAAGCGTGGTTTTGTGTGAAAAGCGTGGCTTTGAAGAAATTGAGCGTAGCCTCGCGAGCCTCACACCCCAGTTATGATGGGATTCTATGTGGTCAGATGTATGCTCGCATTCGGATAGTAGTGATTTGGGTTATCAGATGTTCTAAGCCCCAGGTACCAGATACGCCTGGGCCACATAGCAGGGATGTGCGAAGTCCGAGTCCTAGGATGTTATTCGTAGATTGTATCCACTTTTAGCCATTTGTGTTGTTGTATAACGGCGTCTGAGTCATGGACGTAAGCCGTGAATACAGATTGATCTTTCCACTAGCTCCCTATCATGTTGGAAATCCAATCCCAATATGAGATTTACTATTTGATTATATTCCCAAAATAGCTATAATGACTTGCAAACATTTCAGCTACCCCTTTTTGGTATTATATATTCCATTCGGTATATTCCGTTGACCCAGTCAGGATATATTTCGTTAGACTTAGTCTAGATATTGATACTTTATTTGAATAAGTTTATTTGAAAAGTGTTTTCAAAATAATGTCACTAAAAATAATATCAAGTGTATTTTGGTATGAAGTGTTTAGGTTATCATAAGGTAAAAACCCGTCCGTGTTTATGTGTGGACGTGGTCTTATGAGATACCATTTTTTCAAAGGTTTTGATAACATTGTCATGATCTATACATTTAAATTTTGAGTATCTCATGCTGGTTTATCAAGCCTGATTCGGGTATTTTTTAATACTCGGGTCAGATCCGAGTTGTTTCAGGTTTAATTGAAGATGGTTGGAGTTTCTAGAGGAGAGCTGAAGATCTTCATAATCGTATGGACGTATTTTATTATCCGCTGTGCTTTGTTAGTTTTAGTTTGATGTTTGTCAGCAATTGTAAGGACAGGTGTCGATAACTGTCCAAGCTGAATTTAGATTAGACTCTGATATTTTATTTATAATTTTCCGCTGTAAAGATTATTATTGAAATAATATATGTTATTCCATTCGTGTGAGGTTCTGTTCTATCTTTATTTTTCTTTTCACCCTTAATGATCTGCTTATTTGTACAATTCGAGCTGGACATGTGTGGTTTACTGTCGATTCAAAGGGTTCGAAAAAAGGGCCATTACACCATTCCGATACCGGTTTTATAGAAATTACAACTTATATATAAAAACAAGTTATAAAATTTTTTAAAACCTCAAAATTTTTCTAACACCCGAATTTACGGAAAATTTCGACAGCGTCCCCTTTGCACGGCTCGATCTTAAATTTTTTACAATACAATATATAACACTAATATATTCCAAATATACATCTCATCTCATTGAGGAGGCATTCCATAGGGAAAACTATAAAAGTGCGGTATTGTAACAACCCGCATATTTATCGATTTTTATATTTAAAGATTTTATTTAAATATTTTGTCGATACTCGAAATTTAGTCCGAAAAGCTACTTTTTGCATACGGTCGGATTAGGACTCGGGACCACTCCCATTGAGTTTAAAATGCCGTTTGCGACCTTTTTTAGTATAAGCTTTGATATGTTTGGAGAAAGTTGAATTTTGCTACTTTTTACTTAGGGCTTTGGTTTGGGCTGAGCCACTTATGTATTCAATCCCAACCCCTTCTCCTCTTCATTACTTCATTCCTCATTTCCTAATACTCAAGCTTTTATATTAATGGAGAGTGGAAGAGGAAATTAAAACTCCAAGCCCTAGTTTTCTTTTGCAAATCAAACTCTAGCTCCAAACAAATAGAAGAACCCATTGGTAAGCTTCTCTTCTTCTTCTCCAACTCTTTCTCTCTTTGATTTCAGAAAATTTCTAAACCTAATTTGGGAAATGTTTCTCTTTTTAGCTTAGAATCAAGCTTCTTGAGTTGGATTTGAAGTGTGGTTGATTCCCCTTTTGCTTTCAAGCTTCTTTTTCAATTGCTTGGGTTCAAAGGTGAGATTTTTATCTCACATCTATGCTTATATTTATCTTCGATTGTTAGGTATGAATTCCTAACACTTATTCGTGTGCAATTGCTTTTGGTTTGGATAGATTTGGTGAATATTCCAATTTTTAGTGTTTTGGGTTCAAATCCTTAAAAATCATAGCTTTGATGTTCAAATGCGTTTTTTGTGATGCATCGAGGAGCCAATAGAATCGGGTAGCCATTGGGCATAATTCCCTATCGTCCGTGCTCGTTCGGTTGCGAATTGGTGGAGTTTGCACATCAATTAAATGGGTTTCAATTTGCAGAACAACAGGGTCGGCCGACCGAACCCCTAGGCCGGTCGACCGACCTGCTACTAAGGAGCATAGGCACCTTTCTGTCTCTGGTCCGGTCGACTGGCTACAGGGCTCAGCCGACCGACCTGCTTCCCGAGATTTTTTTGGAACAGGGTCCGGTCGACCGAGCTCTGTAGCCGGCCGACCGACCTGATGCAATTTTGCCTATTTCGCCTAGTTGCTTGAATTTCCAACTTTAATCGATTCGTGTTGTTTCCTATTTATTGTTATCATTTATTATGACTTTGATGACTCCTTTTTAGGGATTTTTGGATATCCATTTCGATGAATTCTTTATCGGTTTCGTTGGATTTGTTTATTCACATCTTCGTATATGAATTTTAGTGATTGATTGTTCCTACAATCTTCTTCGTGATTTGTCACTTTAAAAATATAAAGGTTTCTATACTAGTAGTAAATATTAAAACTCTTTCTTCAAATGATTTCAACACTATTTTAGTACAAAGCTCGTTTCTTAAACCGTTTTCCAATCTATTAGTATATACAAGCCTTTACCTCACTCGTATGAGAAATCTAATTAAACGACCTAGTAAAACGAGTGGTATGAAACGCTTGCGTTTACTTCGTCGGTTAATTCTTGGACTTGTTCGATTGAATCTCTTGTGACAATTTTATAGTGGAGATGTACAGTTTGTTCGTAAATATTTAAGTTAAGCAAGTGGTTATGGGACATGAAGCTAAACTCATATATTTACTAGCTTAGTGTAATTGACACTTCTCGTTGATCATGACGATCATCTTTGTGATTTAGACTAGCAATGTGCGATGTCTCTTTGTCTGCAAGGGAGACTAAACCCCGTTTTGTGGAGTTTCGACTCACATTGGTGGGGTAGCAACCCATGGTTTTCGGGCCGTTTGTGGAGCTTAGGCTCAATTTGTGATGGTTAGCAACCATGGAATTAGCGTTCCGTTTGTGATACACGTGTTGGTGAGCTTTATGCTCCCGTTTGTGATAGGACTTCCCCCCTTTTTGTGATTTCTGGATTTCTTGAGATGATTTCTAGAATTTGTGTTTCACCAATTTTCGTGATTTCCATTGATAAGTTTTATCAATATTTGTGCATTGGTGAATTTGTGTGTCATTGACTTTTGTGATTGACATTGATATAATCGTCAATATTTATGGTTTGGTGAACAAAATAAGGAGTATGACATTTCTTTGATTCTTGTGTAGATTTTGTGAACTTGATTAATCTCTTGTTGATTTTCAATTACTTATATATATATATCACATCTTGGCATTGTGATTATTATATGTTTAGTCATATCTCTTACTCTATATCGTTTCATCTGATATTTATAGTTAGACTGATCCGTTTATTATTTTCTTATTAAATAATACTCGGGTCAGACCGAGATGTTACAGGTGCTTCTGCTTGACTTTACATCCGGGATTACCTCCTTGACTTTTGGTTAACTACTTAGATTAGTAGTTTTTGTTGTATACATTTGAGATATAGACTCCATAATGTATACTTATTCTTTTGTGTAGTTCGTGTAACTATTCTTTTGTGATATTGTGGATCTTTTTAGACCACTACTCTGATGTACACTTCCTAGTGTAATATTCATATCTATTTCCGCCTTTGTGATATGAATTGTCTGTGACTGATTTATGTTATGTTTATTTCTATATTTGTTTCTGAAGATATATAGCCACTGTGTAGTAGCTTTGAGTTTGTGTCGGTATGTCGGATTTCCCTCTTGATAAAGAAATGCATGTTATACTATCTGACATATTGATGCTCGCGCAAAGCAATTACACAGATGGTCGCTCCTCATTAGCCTTATACTCCGTGCTAGTTGACAGCATTCACCGTAATGTTCTTGGCTAGCGTGGGTATAGAGGTGGTGCGTCATAGCTTGGTATCAGAGCCAAATTTCGGAACAATATGGAATATTATAACAAGGATCATCGTCCTAAGTCCATCTTAGGAGTCGTGCTTTAGGATTTACTTCGAGTCTTCGTACCGTTTCATCCTATTTTCCTTACGATTCCTTGTTTTATCTATCAAGATTGCTTGATATTCATTTTGTGAATAACCCTTTTCTTCTTCTTCTTTCTTTCTAAAGGAAGAGAAATGTCTAGACCAGGCCGCCCCAGAGCCGTACCTTCAAGCACTCCGCCCCAGGATGGAGTTTTTATGACTGCTCAATAGCTTCTTGATTTGGTGATAAATGCTCAAGCAGCTGGAGCTAACCCGGAACCTACTCACCCAAAGTCGGGATTTGCACGCTTGTGCAGCGATTACACTAATTTGGGTGGGAAGCCATTCAAAGGTTCCGAAACTGTTATTGAAGTACAGGCTTGGCTAAGGTCATGCGATCGAATTTTTTCTCGCGTGAATCTTATTGACCTTCACCGAGTTCAGGTGGCCTCTAGTATGCTCCAAGAAAGAGCATTGGACTAGTACGAACTTCTTATTTCTGAGATTAATGAAGCAGATCTCACCTGGGAGCAATTCCAGGAACGCTTCGAGTTGAAATTTGTACCAGAAGCAGAGAAAGTGACATTGGCTCGACGATTTATAGACCTTGTTCAAGGTGATTCTTCCGTGACTGATTATGCCGCCTCCTTCGAGTCGCTTTCTAAATACGTGGTTGAATACATCAACACCCCTTTAAAGAAGAACCAGAGGTTCGTCTATGGCTTAAACAAAAATCTCAAGAAGCCATTACTTCTAAAATTAGAAGTTTCTTTCGACCAACTCGTTGATATCGCTCTTCGTCTTGAAGAGGCGGATAGGGAAAATGATGTTGAAGTGGTGGGTTCCAAACCAAGCTTCAACAACAAAAAGAAAAGGCCTAATAAATTCAAAGGTCCTTATCCCAATAAGAAAGGGAAGCAAGCAACCCCAGTGGCAAAGACTTCTTCCTTTGGTCGTGGGGAATGCTATAATTATGGTTCGAAGGACCATTACGCGAACAAGTGCCCAAAGTCTCTCTCTTGTCGCTACTGCAAAGGTTCCGGTCATGTTATATCTTCATGCCCCAAGCTTCAGGGCAAGAAGGAGGGAAAGTTAAATGTTGCTCAAGCCCCTGGCAACACATCCCGTGGTCAAGGTATGCTTCATTCTATCCTTGATGGCATTATTGTGTTTCGTGATCATCCTATTCGAGTTCTTTTTGATACGGGTGCGTCCCATTCTTTTATATCAAAAGAACTTGTTGATACTTTTTCTTTGGATGTTTTGTGTTTAATGACTTCTTTGAGAATTGCGAATCCGGTTGGTGGATCCGCAACAATCAGTTTATTGTGTAAAGATGTTGAGATTATTTTGTGTGATTTTTCTTTCCTAGCCGATTTGCATGTCATGCGTTATTTAGGCTTTGGAATGATTTTGGGAATGGATTGGCTTAACCGTTATGAAGCTCATATCCTATGTCCTGAGCGGACTATTCATCTTCGACATCCTCAATCTGTTAATCAGCTTTCTGTTATTCTTAAAGATTCGGATTCTGCTTTGGTTGCATCTTTATATTCTTTAAACCCTCGTGATGACGATGATGATGATGAGGATGATATTATTTCTCTTATTCACGTTGTTCGTGAATTTTTCGACATATTTGAGCCCGTTTTAGGATTACCACCTAAGCGAACAATTGAGTTCAGAATTAATCTCATTCCTGGAGCTCAACCTATCACTCGTCCTCCTTATCGTATGTCCAATAAAGAAAACGAGGAGATGCGTAAACAATTATCCGAATTGAAGGCGAAGCAATTTATTCGCTCTAGTTCCTCGCCTTGGGGAGCTTCAGCTGTTTTTGTGAAGAAATCTGATGGAACGCTTAGGCTTTGCATTGACTACCGCAACCTTAATGATCTTACTATCAAAAATAAATATCCTTTACCTCGGATTGATGATCTGTTCGATCAACTTAGTGGTGCTAGAGTCTTTTCATAATTAGACTTAGCTACTGGATTCCACCAGCTTCGTATTGCAGAGGATAGCATTCCTTTGACATCGTTCCGAACTCGTTATGGATCTTATGAATGGCTTGTTATGCCATTTGGTCTAACGAATGCTCCAGCTTATTTCATTGACCTTATGAATTGAGTTTTCAAAGACTTCCTCGACCGGTTTGTTCTCATCTTTATTGATGATATTCTTGTGTATTCAAAAACCAAGGAGGAACATGAGAAGCATCTTCGGATTGTGTTGGAAACTCTTAGGAGTAATCGTTTAAAAGCAAAATTTTCTAAATGCCATTTTTGGCAATCTCGTGTGAAGTTTCTCGGTCATATTATTTCCGAATGCGGAATTTCCGTGGATCCTTCAAAGATTGAAGCGATTCAAGATTGGAAGAGACTGGAGAGTGTGACGGAGATTCGTAGTTTTCTTGGATTGGCGGGTTATTACCGCCGTTTTATCAAAGAATTTTCTAAGATTGTCGTGCCTCTCACTAGCTTAACGAAGAAAGGTGTTAAATACATTTGGTCGGACAAATGTGAAACTTCTTTTCAGAAATTAAAAGAACTCCTTTCTGATGCTCCTATTCTTGTTATTCCCGAGGGGAATCAGGATTTCGTTGTTTATACCGATGCTAGTCGTGTTGGTTTGGGTGCCATTCTTATGCAAAAAGAACGTGTTATTGCTTATGCTTCTAAGCAATTAAAGCCTGCTGAGACTAGATATGCCACTCATGATTTAGAGCTCGCGGCTATTGTTTTCGCTCTTCGTATTTGGCGTCATTATCTTTTAGGAGAGAAATTTGTTCTTTATACTGATCATAAGTCTTTGAAGTATTTATTCTCTCAAAAGGAACTTAATTTACGTCAACAACGTTGGCTCAAGTTCCTTGCTCCTTATGATCTTGATATCCTTTATACTCCCGGAAAGGGAAACCACGTTGCGGATGCACTTAGTCGAAAGCAACAAGCGGTTGTTTCTATGATGATATCCGAATGGAACGATCTCGAGATTTTATCCACTTGCGAAATTCGAGACCGTGTTTCCGATTTATGTTCATCTCTTGTTTTATATAGCCTTGAGGCTCATCCTTCTCTTTTAGACCGCATTCTTGAGGCTCAAGGGCTAGATCCTGAATTGGCTCTTCTTGGCCAAAATATTAAGGATAAAATTGATATTGAAGGTTTGAAAGACTTTAATATCGATTCTTGTGGCGGCATTCGGAAATTTGGTAGATTTATCGTACCAAATATTGGTGATCTTCGTAAAGATATTTTAGAAGATTCCCATCGTTCTAAATTTACCATTCATCCCGGTAGTAGTAAAATGTACGTGGATATGAAGCGACTTTATTATTAGGAGGGAATGAAACTTGACATCGCTAACTTCATTAAGCGTTGCATGACTTGCCAACTCGTTAAGGCCGAGCATCAATGGCCCGGTGGGTTATTGCAACCTTTAGAAATTCCAATTTGGAGGTGGGACCAAATTTCCTTGGATTTTATAGATGGTCTTCCCCGTTCTCGTTCGGGTCATGATAGCTTATGGGTGATTGTTGATAAACTTACTAAATCCGCCCATTTTATTCCCGTTCGGTCTAACTGAACCGTTCCTCTTTTGGCCAAACTCTTTGTTAAAGAAATTGTTAAATTGCATGGAGTTCCTACTTCTATTGTTAGTGATCGTGATCCATTGTTTACTAGTGTATTTTGGAAGAGTCTTCAAAAAGCTTTAGGAACAAAGCTTAATTTTAGCACTGCTTATCATCCTCAGTCCGACGGACAAACCGAGCGTGTGAATCAAACTCTTGAAGATCTTCTTCGTGCATGTGTTCTTGATTTTGGTGGAAGTTGGGAAGATTATATTTCACTTGTTGAATTTTCCTATAATAATAGCTTCCAATCTAGTATTGGTATGGCACCTTTCGAGGCACTCTATGGAAGGCCATGCCGATCTCCTTCTTATTGGCTTGAGGCCGGTGAAAAGCTGATTTTCGGTCCAGACTTTATTCGTGATTCCACAGAGAAGATTGAACTTATTCGACATAGGATGAAAGAAGCCCAGAGTAGACAAAAATCCTGTGCCGATAACTGGAGAAGGAAGTTAGAATTTTTTGTGGGAGATCTGGTGTTCATTCGTGTTTCACCTATGAAAGGTGTTGTACGTTTCAGTCGATCGGGAAAGTTAGCGCCTCGATATATTGGACCATTTCCTATCGCTGAACGTATTGGTTCCTTGGCTTATCGCCTATCATTACCGGCTCAGTTTTCTGCTATGCATGACGTGTTTCATGTTTCTCAATTACGGAAATGTCTTCGAGATTCCGATTCTATTCTTGAGCCCGGTGTTGTGGAAGAGATTTAAATTTCGTCTAATTTAACTTATGAGCAGCATCCTATTCGAATTGTTGCTTCGGAGGTCAAACGCCTTCGAAATAAAGATGTCCCGCTTGTGAAAGTTCAATGGTCTTCAAATCCTAAGGATTGTTCTTGGGAGTCTAGAGAGTTCATCGAGCGAACACATCCGGACTTACTTTCCCGTGCTCTTTGAGGTGAACCTTTTATTTCAAATTTATTTTGTGTTGAATATGCTTTTATGGTTGTTACTTTATATTCTCTTCTTAAATATTGTGAGGACGCAATTTCTTTAAGGAGGAGAGTCTGTAACAAGCCACATATTTATCGATTTTTATATTTAAATATTTTATTTAAATATTTTGTCGATACTCGGAATTTAGTCCGAAAGCTACTTTTTGTATACGGTCGAATTAGGACTCGGGACCACTCCCATTGAGTTTAAAATGCCGTTTGCGACCTTTTTGAGTATAAGCTTCGATATGTTTGGAGAAAGTTGAATTTTGTTACTTTTTACTTAGGGCTTTGGTTTGGGCTGAGCCACTTATGTATTCAGTCCCAACCCCTTCTCCTTTTCATTACTTCATTCCTCATTTCCTAATACTCAAGCTTTTATATTAATGGAGAGTGGAAGAGGAAATTAAAACTCCAAGCCCTAGTTTTCTTTTGCAAATCAAACTCTAGCTCCAAACAAATAGAAGAACCCATTGGTAAGCTTCTCTTCTTCTTCTCCAACTCTTTCTCTCTTTGATTTCAGAAAATTCCTAAACCTAATTTGGGAAATGTTTCTCTTTTTAGCTTCGAATCAAGCTTCTTGAGTTGGATTTGAAGAGTGGTTGATTCCCCTTTTGCTTTCAAGCTTCTTTTTCAATTGCTTGGGTTCAAAGGTGAGATTTTTATCTCACATCTATGCTTATATTTATCTTCGATTGTTAGGTATGAATTCCTAACACTTATTCGTGTGCAATTGCTTTTGGTTTGGATTGATTTGGTGAATATTCCAATTTTTAGTGTTTTGGGTTCAAATCCTTAAAAATCATAGCTTTGATGTTCAAATGCGTTTTTGGTGATGCATCGAGGAGCCAATAGGATCGGGTAGCCGTTGGGCATAATTCCCTATCGTCCGTGCTCGTTCGGTTGCGAATTGGTGGAGTTTGCACATCAATTAAATGGGTTTCAATTTGCCGAACATCAGGGTCGGCCGACCGAACCCCTGGGCCGGTCGACCGACCTACTACTAAGGTGCATAGGCACCTTTCTGTCTCTGGTCCGGTCGACTGGCTACAGGGCTCAGCCGACCGACCTGCTTCCCGAGATTTTTTTGGAACAGGGTCCGGTCGACCGAGCTCTGTAACCGGCCGACGGACCTGATGCTATTTTGCCTATTTCGCCTAGTTGCTTGAATTTCCAACTTTAATCGATTCGTGTTGTTTCCTATTTATTGTTATCATTTATTACGACTTTGATGACTCCTTTTTAGGGATTTTTGAATATCCATTTCGATGGATTCTTTATCGGTTTCGTTGGATTTTTTTATTCACATCTTCGTATGTGAATTCTAGTGATTGATTGTTCCTACAATCTTCTTTGTGATTTGTCACTTTAAAGATATAAAGTTTTCTATACTAGTAGTAAATATTAAAACTCTTTCTTCAAATGATTTCAACACTATTTTAGTACAAAGCTCGTTTCTTAAAACGTTTTCCAATCTATTAGTATATACATGCCTTTACCTCACTTGTATGAGAAATCTAATTAAACGACCTAGTAAAACGAGTGGTATGAAACGCTTGCGTTTACTTCGTCGGTTAATTCTTGGACTTGTTCGATTGAATCTCTTGTGACAATTTTATAGTGGAGATGTACAGTTTGTTCGTAAATATTTAAGTTAAGCAAGTGGTTATGGGACATGAAGCTAAACTCATATATTTACTAGCTTAGTGTAATTGACACTTCTCGTTGATCATGACGATCATTTTTGTGATTTAGACTTGCAATGTGCGATGTCTCTTTGTCTGCGAGGGAGACTAAACCCCGTTTTGTGGAGTTTCGACTCAAATTGGTGGGTAGCAACCCATGGTCTTCGGGCCGTTTGTGGAGCTTCGGCTCAATTTGTGATGGTTAGCAACCATGGAATTAGCATTCCGTTTGTGATACACGTGTTGGTGAGCTTTATGCTCCCGTTTGTGATGGGCCTTCCCCCCCTTTTTGTGATTTCTGGATTTCTTGAGATGATTTTTAGAATTTGTGTTTCACCAATTTTCGTGATTTTCATTGATAAGTTTTATCAATATTTGTGCATTGGTGAATTTGTGTGTCATTGACTTTTGTGATTGACATTGATATAATCGTCAATATTTATGGTTTGGTGAACGAAATAAGGAGTATGACATTTCTTTGATTCTTGTGTAGATTTTGTGATATTGATTAATCTCTTGTTGATTTTCAATTACTTATATATATCACAGCATGGCATTGTGATTATTATGTGTTTAGTCATATCTCTTACTCTATATCGTTTCATCTGATATTTATAGTTAGACTGATCCGTTTATTATTTTCTTATTAAATAATACTCGGGTCAGACCGAGATGTTACAGGTGCTTCTGCTTGACTTTACATCCGGGATTACCTCCTTGACTTTTGGTTAACTACTTAGATTAGTAGTTTTTGTTGTATACATTTGAGATATAGACTCCATAATGTATACTTATTCTTTTGTGTAGTTCGTGTAACTATTCTTTTGTGATATTGTGGATCTTTTTAGACCACTACTCTGATGTACACTTCCTAGTGTAATATTCATATATATTTCCGCCTTTGTGATATGAATTGTCTGTGACTGATTTATGTTATGTTTATTTCTATATTTGTTTCTGAAGATATTATAGCCACTGTGTAGTAGCTTTGAGTTTGTGTCGGTATGTCGGATTTCCCTCTTGATAAAGAAATGCATGTTATACTATCTGACATATCGATGCTCGCGCAAAGCAATCACACGGATGGTCGCTCCTCAACAGCCTTATTCTCCGTGCTAGTTGACAGCATTCACCGTAATGTTCTTGGCTAGCGTGGGTATAGAGGTGGGGCGTCACAGGTATGTAATCCGAGATATGTACCTAATTATTAATATGAGCAAGTTCGCTCATATTAAGCAAGCAAAAGCAAAATCGGATCCGCATATACATCCAAACGATCTTCGTATATACCTATCTCAACTCAATTTAGCATATTAGTCACTTGTAAAGATATAGAAACATGTATAAGTTTATTAGAACTATATAACATGTATTCTGAATCCAAAACTTAAACATAAGCCCTAATACACAACATCCAACAATCATATATAATCAAAACAAATAAAACAATGATTTACAACAAAAGAAACCATTCCAACGAATAATATTCATCCAATTAAAACAAAATATTTTAATTTACATTATTCAATGTCAATATTTAATTTATACATTTCATTTCTTATTAACATCCGATTTTTATTAACATTTAATTGGCTTGCTTCTAATTTATTCAAATCCATTTCATTTACATTCAATTTATTCAAATTTCAATTATTTCACTTTTTGTTTAACACATTTCATATAAATCCATTTCTGGACCATTTTATAAAATCATTTCATTTAGTCATATATAAGTTAAATTTTATATCATTATCACTTGGTATATTCTCTTTAATATTAATCTCATTTATAAACTATTTCATAAAATCAATTAAGTTTATTATAAATATTTTATAAAATGTAACTTATATTTATTTATTACTTCATAACTTTAGTTCATATTAATTCATTGATTCATTTCATTAGTTCATTTCATTAATTGATATCATTAACTTTACTTATTTTATAATTCAAATTAATATTAATAATTTTTTTCTTTTTATCACAATTGGTTTAATTTGATTTTCTTAGGTTAATTTTCATCTTATAATTTAGTTCGTTAACATATTTTATATTCAATTAGTTACCACTCAATTTATTAAAACTCATTCCATTTCCATTCAACTTATTTACATCCAATTTAAATCAAATTCAATCACTCACATTAATTCTTTACTTACACCCATTTATTCAAATTCAGTCTCTTTCACACTTAAATGGTGTCAAATTTTAAAATTCAAGTTCGTATTTATTCTATTAATTCATTTTATAGCTTAAGTGGAATTATTCACTTTACTAATTCATCGAGTTCCATTCAAATCCAATTCAATTCATTAAATCTTTATTAAGTGAAATTTTATTTCATTTAATCCATTACTCAGTTTATTTAACTTTATTCAAGTTAATTTTTTTTCTTTTCTTATCATTCACAAACAAAAAATTTAAATTTTTGTTTTTAGCTTGATATTTCTCAAATCTATAAGTTATTCAAACTTATTTACTTAAAATTTCATTTCATTAATTTATCTAATTCATTTCAAATGCAATTTACTTCCATTTAAACTTTCTTAAGTTAAAATTCATTATATTTACTTCATTTCATTAACTCAATTTATTTAACATTTCTTAGGTTAATTCTTTTATTTCATATCTCAAATTCAGTTTTTTTTTGTTTTCTTAACCAAATGTTCAAGCGTTTTAAAATTCGGTTTCATTTTCCTGTTCAAATTCATAAATTATAAACTTATTTCTTATCTATACTATTTTCAATTTATAAGTTCAAAAACTATTTTCATATATTTATGAAATCATACTTGGAATATTTTTCACAATCAAACTTGTTTTAACTCGAAATAAATTTCTTTTGGTAGCAATTC
Organism: Allium cepa; assembly: GCA_030765085.1. NCBI lineage: Eukaryota > Viridiplantae > Streptophyta > Magnoliopsida > Asparagales > Amaryllidaceae > Allium > Allium cepa. The sequence goes on along the minus strand of CM060938.1, from coordinate 422,691,522 downwards.
TCACTCAAAAACTCGAAAATGAATACTGACGATGTTACAATCATCCCCAGATTTATTTCCTACAGCTAAAGCGAGTTCAATGCTTTTTTAAAAAAAAATCCTTTCAAAATATATTTCTAATCAAAACACTTTCAAATAATATTATCATTAATTTTGAAGGGTTTAAAAATAATTTTGAAAATCAATGTGATTTTAAATTCTAAAATTTTCAGCTTTTAACTATTTATAAGCTATTATATATATATATATATATATAATTCATTACTTTACTATAAAAATATTTCGTTAATTTACATCTTGGTTGTTGCAAACAATTCTTATTGTAATTAGATTTCAATTCAATTTAATTATCGAAAGCTTCGTGAAATAGAGTTCACAAAGTATTGGTTTTCAGTTTAATTCAAACAATAATCGATGATAACTAAATTTTTTCATCTCCTAACAACTTACATCCATAAAAATTATCATTTTATACATATAAAACTATAATTTAGTTAAAATTATTTCATTTACCCTCTTTTAAAACAATATTATATCGACTTGCCTCGTTTAACTGTTTAGAAACCCTTATCAATAACATGACGTCCCATGCATCGACCAGAGTTCATAAACAACTCAATAGATAAGTAAACACAATACAAAACATTTTATAACACTAACAAGTACGCGCTCTTATATATATGTACACTCAAACAACTCATTCTAAGGTATGATTACCCTATCTCTAATGAGTCAAAACTCACAACGCTAAGGTTATCGCTAAACCAAAGCTCTGATACAAACTATGATGATCCATATTTTGGAAAGTTTAAATCGATAATAATCCACACATGTCCAACTCAAACAATCCAGAACACAGATAATCAATGGGGTTAATATAAGAAAAATAAGAAAAGAAGAAAACTAACACAGAATCTTACGGCGGAATGATAAAATATAATAATCAAATAAACATTTCATAAACCTGTATATATTATAATTTATACAGCATTTATCAGAGTTATATATATATATACACACAACACAATATGCAAGCAATAATAATAGTAATAATAACATACCAAATTTTCATCTTTGTCCTTCAAAAAATAATCTTCAAAGCGCTGAAATACTCAGAGCTGCCTCGAGCGCAATGAAAAGACAAAAGACTCGAGTCGGGACTAAAATATCCTTACGTGATTCAAATCAATATTACATATAACATGAGTGTAATAGCGTCAAAGGTGTTTATGGGATTTCATATCTCCTATCCAATGTATAACATGCATGCAATAACTCAAGAGATGCTACGAGATTTTTCATCTCTTAAGGATCCTTCAAAATATTTTTATACAGTAGAATACGCTATATATGTAATATCTAATCAGTAAAATAAATATTTTTCTTAGTGTTAAGGCTTTATATTAATCTCCCGTAGCGCGTTTTTAAGCATTGTTGTATAATTTGCATATAACGCCCTAGTAGCATGTCGAGGGATAGGGATACGTCGTGATACGACAACACATAATCAAAATCGTAGTGGCCTCGTAAATAGATAAAAGTATGATAATGCACACGAGGCAATACTCAAGGTAGGATACGACCCGTTCAAATTGCAGGGCCGGTGGTAATGCATCGTAGCGACGATCTCCTACCGCGTCCATCCAACCATTCCATATCGAGTCAAAGGAGGTTATCCCAAAATCAAGACGAAATAATCGAAACCAACAACAAGAGTAATAATATGGACCAAGTCCAAAAATAAATTGAAGAACGGATGTCTGCTAGGGGTAGCTAGCCTGCTTGGCCCTATCAAGTCATCCTGTTTTAGTAATTTCAAATTGGCACAAGTGACTGGGTCTATCCACCATCGTTCTCTTTCTTCAAATCCAGCAATGTATGCCAAATCCAAGCACTTCATTCTGTAGTCTCCTGTGCGCACACAGTTGTTACAGTGGTTCCAATATTGACAGAGAGTATGCCAATGAGAGGTCCTGGTCTCTTTAACAACCAGACGTCGTTTTACTCATTGGTTCGTTCTTTTAAATTTTGAAAACAATTCATACTTTATATCAAAATACCATATTCTCTTCAAAAATCTTTTTTGCTTCATATTTACTTCAAAATATGTCAATTTTGCTTGAAAATCATTTTCACTCTAATATCTCAATTTCACTTCCAAAATCATTTCGAATTTCAATTTAGATTATAACTTCATTTAACCCAATTCGCATTTAAATCAACGAATCAAATATAAACATTCCAACCCCAACCAGTTTGAATTTTTTAAAAATAGTTTGATTAGTTTTAAATAAATTAAAAAGTTAAAATAGTTTAAATATTAGGATAGATTATATATTAAAAGGTTTGGAAATTTAAATAGTTTGGAAATTTTAAAAGTTGAATTTTTAAAATAGTTTATAGGAAAATAATCTCAAATTCAAAACTGTTTCTTCCATTTCCAATAATCTAGGTCCAGGTCCAAATTTAAATCAAACTTATTCAATTTTAATTATTCTAATTCAAATCATTTTCAATCTCAATTCATTTCAAATCAACTTAATTTCAATTTCAATTCAACCCAATTTCAATTCCAAATTAATTTCAATTTCAATTTCAAATCAGATTTAACTATATGATTCAATGGTTTGAATTTCAATTCAATTCCCAATTTTAAACTATTTCAATTTATATAAATTCTAGTTCGATTTTATAATATCGATTTAAATCACTTAATTCAAATTAAACTTCAATACTAGATTTAAGGTTCAAATCTTTTAAAATAATTCAATTCTGAGTTCAAATTTGAAATGTCCATTTAAATTTCTTTAACTTAGCAATATTCTAAAGTTCAAGTCTTTTAAAATAAATCAATTTTCGAAATTCAAATCATATTTCAGTTATAACTTCAAACTCAAATTTCATTTTTAAATAATTTCGTTCAACAAATTTTAATTTCACATTTCAAAATTCAAATTCGAAATTAATTCGATTTCCATATTTCAATTCAATTTATTTTTATAAAACGAAATCATTTAAATAAATTCAAATCCAAAAATTTAAAATTATTTGATTTAACCAATCTGGTTTCCGTACATAATTTTATACCCTATGGCCAAGTGATTAGTTATTTCGACTTTAATTTCTGGGATGGATATATATCATTTCAATCCGAATCAAGTGTCACAGGTATATATCATTTCAACCTATTTCTTAATTTGTTCAAAATAATTCAATTTACAGTTTTATATATTGTCAAATAATATATAGGGTTAAATAAACATCCAAATCATCCAAAATATCAATCAATAACATCCATCACAACATTCCAAATCAGTCAGCGTATCATAACAATTTACTAGTTATCAATATCGGGTGTTCAACTAGTAATTTCAATTTCAATTTAAAATTGAACGGTCAATTTAAATCCCTATCGGTTCCATTTACATGTCAATATAATGTAAATTACCAATCAATAGTCAATAAAATAAATTACTTCATAATTTCAAATTAACGAACATAAAAATATTTTAGTATGTCTTGAGCATTTAAAACACTCACCTTTTATTCGAAACTAAAAAAATTTCAGCTTCAAATAAATACGAACTGAACTCCATGCTGTAGACAACGTCGATATGATTCCAACGCGACTTGCTTCGTCCGAATCAGACCTCGTATGAAAAAGATATGAAATTTTTTAAACATTCAATAAAATTATGTAACAGATTTAAAACAAATTTAATTAAAATAAAAAACAAACCCCGTTACCTTTTACCCACTCCCACACGCTCTCACGTCCAAGTACTCAAAAACCCATCATCGCGCCAAACTCATACCGCGTGCCACCCCAAATGTCGACCGGACGTTGATCGAAGCCCACCTCTAGATGCGCCTCGTGCAGCTCCACCACCACCTGATGCGTGGCCCACTCCAGCACCATCATCTATGCACAAATCGAGAAAACCTACCGTGATTTAGAGCTAACATTCTGGTGATTTCAAGAGATATTGACTTGATCTAAACGTTGGATGTGTAGAGCTCATCGAGCTTTACATTTTCCTATTTTGATTCGGTCGATTTCACTAAGTGGATCAGAAGATATGGACGAGAGAAGGAGAGATGATTTTCAACCATTAATCGCCTTTAGAGAGTGGCCGCGTATTTCTCTAGGGTTTGACTAAATGAACGTGGCCTTGTACAAGTTTCCGACCCGATTGATCCGCGAAATTTCTGAACTCCAAACGAAGTGTGCCGCCTGCCATTTTATATGTTATACCCTTATTCCGAACACAATGGAACTAGTCGCGAGACCTAATTCAATTCTATTCAGAAGATTGCTTTTCAAAATCAATTTATTTAAATTGAATTCCTTTAATTAATTTCTGTGCGTTTCAAGCTCGTACGGCCAAACGATAAGTCCGATCGCTACGAAAATTGAAATCCTATATAATTCACTATTTCGAATCCGGTGAAACTAGTTTCGTCGAATTTCCAAAAAGTGGGCGAAATGGCTATTTTTACACATAAATTAAAATGGGAAATTTTCCAAAATCAATTTAATCATTTTAAGCTCAATTTTAAAAGTTAACAATATTCATCCTTATTAAAATAAAATTTAAATTAACTTTTGAAATCATTTTCGTTTATATTAAATTCAGAATTCAATTATTTAAATAATTTCCAATATTAAACTTAAATAATTAATTATCCAATAAGTCACTATAATTGAAATATAAGTTATTTAACTTTTAAAATGAATTCAAATAACAAAAAAACTACTACATTATGTTCTGCTTCTTTATTTAAAGTATTGCAATAATCCAATTTCAATAAATTCTCATACTAGAATTTCAATAAATTTCAATGTTAGAATTCAAATGAATTTTACTTATCAAATTATTTTATTTTCATCTAAATAATTCAGCATTTATTATTAAATTCCAACCAATGATTATAAACACATTCAATATATGGAATTTCATTTCAATATTTGTTATTTCCAAAATCTACGAAATTGTATATTTCAAAATTTATTCAAGTTCATATCAAATAAATTACACAAATAATTTATTAAACTTTTATTTCTAACCATTTTTATTCAATAATTACATTAAATTCAATAATTTAAAATAGTTAAAAATACGGGTTATTACAGCATACTCTTTAGTTGTTGAGAAAACTCAAGCAAGGGATGTTACGCGTATTACTATCAATATATTAATTATATGAGGTAAGATACATGCACATTTTATTGAGCAAACTCAAAGTATGTGCAATGTACATAGACCGTCTTGAAAATGATAGGTGCGAGTGAATATTCTCTTTCAATTTATTGATCAAACTCAAGGCGAGATGAAATTATGACAAAGACCGTGGGTCTGGAGTTGTATAAGATATTAGTAATGAAGTGTTATCCATTGCTTGTATGCCTATGATTTATTGAGCAAACAAAATGTCAAGATCCCAATGTAAGTGATTCTAACACTCATTAGTGGAATCAAAAGATTTATATATTTCTGTTAAGGTTTTGAGAAGTATAAAAATCTAGTGGGGTTTCTATTAGAAAAATGAAATCATCACATTTTACCTTTCTAAAATTTTAAGAAAATATGCTATATGAAGTTAAAATAATATACTTCGATAAATTTTTGCAACTAATATAATTGATAAAATGTTTACTAATTAAAATATACAAATGAACTGAATTAAGATTGACATAAAAATATAAAATATACTTTCCAATAAATCTTTTGGCTTGCTGTCTACTCAAGACTCATGCAAGAGCAAAATTATACAACTACTACACACATTTGTGCCTTGGTCAGTTAGTGTTTATTTACCCAATACTATGTATCGTCTTCCATGAGTTCTAAACTCTAAAAATAATACAAGAACATGGATATTTGATCCATATACGAACACATATAAATTTTAAATATTGAATAGTTGCGATTTGTAATGTACAAAACCTTGACGAAATTAGTTCAATGGAAACGAGCAAGTAAACCATGATGCAAGATCTTGTAATTAATATGACTGATTATAGCAAGAATCTTATTATGAAAGATATAGCACTGGACCAAGAACTTCAAGATGGACATAGGAATTTGATTATTGAAATGTCAGTTTGATCAGTTTGTGCAAAGTGTAATTTATTTGATATCCTCAAATATTAAGGATGACCAAATGCATTTTTTCGATGAAGTCATATAGTAAGGATTTCCTTTGAATGGTTCGACCATTTTGAAAGTAAACGGAATGTACGAGAGTTGATAAAACTAAGCACAGTTGGGATGAAGATAGTGAATGGTCACCTTTGCGTCATCAAGAGACATCGAAAACTAGAATTGTATAAAATACTAATAGATGCATAATATAGAAATAAAAATGTAATTTCTATTCCAATTGCATGTTCACGTAGAAATTTTTTTTATATAAGAGTTATCTATTCGAGTTCAAGATATTTGATCTTAAACTCGTGACTGTAAACTAGTTACGATAAATAAAATAAATTGCATATGTTAAGTGAATGAATGAAGCTTTGTGTTCCATATGTTGTTATAGTAATTATAGCAATTACAGGAGCATGCCATATAACACTTATTAGTAGATGCATCAAGATACAAAAAATTATTTTCATAAACATAACAAATATAATTTATGAAATAATAACTATTTTCAATATTGACTTAAAATTGATATAGTTCTATTTTAATATGAATACTAATTATAAGTTAAATCTATAGTTATAGTATTTTTTATAACAAAACTAATGCATACGAAAATACAAAAGTATCTAAATTTTTTAAAAATATTTTAGAATTATAGACTAAGCGATATCATTGATAAATAATTCTGTAATCATATTATTATGAATTATATGGTACTAGCGAATTGCATCTCAAACGATTAAGGGAAAAACACCTATTTATTGGGAGCTTCAAAAGAGCTGGTGAACCCTTTGGATTGATACATATAGATGTATGTATTTCAAAATCTAGTGATACCCAAACAGATCCACTTACTTTGTTAAATTCACAGATGAATTATCGTAGAAATGAACATGTGTATTTGATAAATAATTAGTATATCTATGATAAGTTCATTGAGTAAAAATATAACAAGCAAAAGAAATCAAAGAATTCAATTTGATCGAATTAGTATATTGGAAAAAGGTTCTAATAGTGCCTAAAGACGAATAAGATTCAATCTAAAAAATCACTTCTCCCCATGATACATAATGATGTATCGATAAGGAGTCAGGTTTCGTTGGACCAAAAACAACTGAAGATGTGTGAAGTTGGGTTAAATTCTTTTTGTTAGCATGTATACTTAATAGTAATTACATAGGTTAAGCTTAATTTTATTTAAAGTATATATGAAGAGATCAAACAAGATTAAAGTTTATAAGGAACTCCTACATATCGTGGGTCAAAAAGTTGACAAGTTGCATGAGTTGGAGGATGGACGCAATATTTGCATGTAAGGGATCTTATGTGGACTACCCAAAGAAATTGGAAATAAGCAACACTGATTGACTAATTTATGTTATGAATATAAATTCTATAACTCAAAATTAAATCAGTTTTATACATATATATAAATTAGTTCATAAAATGTTTCTGAACGCCTATTCCACCATACAAAGAAGCAGTTATTGTTTCAAGAAATGCCAACTTCATGATGAAAAAATTTCTTTAGAATTATTGGAAGTAAAATGGATTTGGATACGAACCACAGACACTTTTTAAAATATTTAGTGAAACTCTCGCACATCGAAGAGAAAAAATGAGTTTCATATTAATGTTCAAAAAATAACTTCCTTATATGTCAATAAGCCATAAAACGTATTAACTCTGCCACATGACACAATGCACAAATCTAGAAAGGATTCCAAGTAAATTATCAAAATATGATTTTGATAGATGTACCCAAAGTGATACGATTCTTCGGGCGCAAACATATCTTCGAGAAAAAGACCAATAAGTTAGAATATAGTAAGCTACATTGATAAGAATCACATTGTAAATTTCAATTATTGAAATTAACGTATCAGATTCATCATCCAACGTACTTAAGTTAATTTGGATTTCCCTTGCAAAATTATTTTTGGAACTGGTCAACATGTACTGGGTTAAATGAGATTTCAATTTTTTACCATTTTGGATCTTATTGTGCCCATGAAGTCTAAGTTAACTTAGATCTAGTTTAATATGAAAACTTGTTTCCTTCTTCACTTTCAATCAAGCATTCTCTTACTATGAAATTATTTGTTTCATCATATAGATTTGTTTCATAAGTTTATACATATATATGTATTAAATATATATAAGTGGTAACAAATATCACATATATGTCTATACATGTCTAAACTATATATATGGTACTATAAATATATGTATACAAACCCTATACACATATTACGGTATATTCAAACATATGTAAATGCTTAGGCATTTGTATTCCCTATTTTCGTATAAAACTATATATGTACATACAATAGATATAAATCTCAATATACACATGCACACATTATACATATATTGATATGTCACACTACATTACCTTCTTATATTATTGGATGAATATATGATACGTCCAAATAACCTTTTAGTTGAAGTAATTAATATGATTAGCTATCAAAAATAAAATAACATTAATTAAAATATGGTTATAATTTAATAAAAAGATTAGATCTGGTAAAACTCATTAGCTTCATAGTACCACAATGATCCAAATACGGGAAAATTTTCAGATCTACCCATTTCACCCCTTGCAGAAAGCCCGGTCCATCAAAAAGGCATTTAATAATAAACAATAACATGCCAAAATAGAGATGTATAGATATTGAGATATGTATCTACCATGTACATGTTATATATATATATGTATGTATGTATGTATGTATGTATGTAGTGACAACTCACACCTCTGGACACACCGATTCGAAGCCTAAAATGACTTTCGAACTCACGTCGTGCCAAGAAGTACGAATCATCGCGGTTTTAGAACATTACATGATGCAAAGCCTAATATAAAATTTAAAGTATTCTACACTTTCAGATCTTATAGTTAAAGGAAATAAAATATTAATATTGAAAATAATCTAGATCAGATAATAGTCAATAATACATAGTTAATGCAATAATGTCTCTAAATTACAATAGTAGTCCAACTAATAGAATAATATAATATGGGAATACATAGAGAGTAACTGTAAAAAAAATCTTTAGGCGCCTAGTGCCATCCCTTATGTATTGCGTCTCGGCCAAATCGCCTGCTAACTCTATCCTGCTATGGTGGGTATAAAAGGGGAAGAAAAGGTGTGGATCAGACTTTGTCTGGTGAATGAATTGTATAACTAGCGTACGGTGTTCACAAGAAATTAACTTTATTTATAACCTACATGACTTGGGGTGTCAATTTATGTTTAAGTATTACATATAAAGGATTGGTTACTTTACAAATTAAGGGTATAATTCTAATTACATCTACACTCATAAACAACTTACAAAGATTTCTAACCGAGGGTGTAAAAGCCGAAGTCCAACAACTCTATGTCAGTTTCTAGAATATACTCTTAAAAAATAATTTCCTAACCAACGTTGAGTTAACATTCTCACCGTCTAACTACATATATTACACCCACACACTGAGTGAACATCCCAATGCCTGGCTTGCAAAGAGTATACTACCTCGATGGTTTATAACCTACCTAAGCATCCTGTTAACTTCTCGGTGGTAAATGTTTCATATGCTCTTTACCATTCAACCTGAAGCATTAAAAAAATCACTATAATGTTTCCCTTATAGGTCCAGCTTCTCTCCACCTCTATAGCCCTACTATGCGGATACCTCTGTCTCATTTCCTTGGTTCCTACATGTTTAACATGTGAGCAGGCATGCCCCGGTAACGGTATGAGCTTCTAGTTGCACTACTAATGTCAACCCTGTCGATTACCATGCTATGCCTGCCATGAAGTGATACTACTTGTTGTACATGCTACATGAAGCTACAAAAACTCCTTATAGTCGATAACTTGGGATAAAAGTCCCAATATTCACCTTAAATGGCTTGCAGCAGGAATAAGTTCAACTTGTGCTTGTTGAAACAATTCAGACGTCAGAATAACTATTTTAGACATCTGACCTCCTCTTAAAAAATAGTTTTCTAGGCATTCATACATTTGATTTCCTTTCTGAAATGTCTAACTTCAATTCCAGATGTCTGAAAAATGATTTAGACATCTAAATCAAGTCGAATTCGAGCTATTTACTCTTAGGTAAGAATTTTCTGAAATTCAGACGTTTGAATTCAATTTTTAGATGTCAAACTTAATTTTCAAATGTCTGGTCATACGTCTGGTTTGATTTTTCTAGATTTTAAAATTTATTTATTTTGGTTGTTTTCATTCTTCTTCTTCGTTATTTCGAATTCGTTACTTCAAACATAGGTTTAAGGACCTATTTTCAACCAGAATTTTATGTATATTTTGTACTTTTGTTTATACAAATTTAACTTGTTAATTTTATGATTATATACGTATATTTGCACCGTTCCATTTAAGACTACTCATTTACTTCCAATAAAAATTCTAATATATTTCAAATTACAAATTCAATTCAAGGTGAAATAAAGGGTATTTTATTTATTCATTTGTTCAAACAAACTCAAACATTACAAAAAAGATTTATCTTCATAGAATTTGATATGAATTCCACTATTTTAATATTTTCCCTTTTTAATGTTTGATCTATTTAATTAACAACTAGGGTTTTCCATCATCACCATTCATTTTAATTCATAGCTAAAATTAATGTTCAAATAAAACATAAGTTGGAAATATTATTCAAATTCAAAAGTACAATAAATTTTCGACCCTTGTTTTAATAAATTTAAAAGTTATATATATTTTCTATCTATAAATGATGTCCTGGACATAAAAGAAATAAGTACAATGGCCTAATCCCATTGATTATGAAAATTTATTATTTTGTCTTTTATATAAAATTACATTTCTACCCTTATTTTATATTTTAATTTATTCTTAAAATTTCTAAGGTGTTACATTCTACCTCTATAAAAGATTTCATCCTTGAAATCTCTAAGGATGGAAAAATGTAATTCGCTCATATGAACCAAACATTACAACCATCTACTCAACTATCAACCACTTGAAAACATTGTACTTGAACTCAAAATTTCTAATGTATAATGTACATTTTGGTATGGAATGCATACGAACATTTTGGTAAGGTAAAATTAGGTGGTCTTCTGAACTAGTCGACCTCTTGAAATGCAAGTGTTTATGTCGTGCATCCAAAATGTATGTAATATCATATACTTGCAATTATATATGTATGGCAACCATTCAATTCATATGTAAAAATGCAACAACCATTATGTATATAACTGATAAAATAAAGTGAATGAGGTGGTCTATTTCGTATACCCTGAATATGTAAGCCCATATATGCAATACCAACCAATAAAATTCATCCATTAGCAACCATCATCCGGTCCTAGTGACATGTTTACAACCATGCCTAGTAACAAAACATTCCTACCTATGGAATATACTAAGCCAAATACTATGTTTACTAAAAACTATACTTACTTAAATGGAACTATAACAAAAAGAGTTCTAGATCGGTAGCCAAATTTTCTCCTCGAGCTCCCACGTACTCTTAACTGGATCATCTTCCCACTGGACTCTAACTAGTTTAATTTCTTTATTGTGAAGTCGTCTTGTTCCACGCTCAGTAATACAAATGGGTGCATGAAAAAATTGACTGCTATCCACCTTAACTTCTTCCAACTAACTCGACCTGACTATAACAGTTGAATCGTGTAGACACATCTGCAAGTGCGATACATGAAAGACATTGTGAACCCTCGACAACTATTCAGGAAGTTCCACTGTATGAAGTAACTTCCCTACTTCTCCTTAATCTGAAAAGGCCCTACAAACTTTGGTGCTAATTTTCTGGAAAAACCAAACCTCATATTGTGTGTAACTGGTGAGACCTTCACAAAGACCATGTCGACCACTGCAAACCCCAACTTCATGCATCTTCTATCTGCATACGATGTTCGGCTATCTTGGCAGTCTTCATCTTCCTATGGATCAAGTCAACTTTCTCTGGAGACTTATTTATCATATCTGGTCCAAGAATGATTCTACCTGTAGTGTACCACCAACATGATGGTGATCTACAAGGCCTCTCATACAGTGCCTCCAACGGTGCCATCCCAATCTTGCCTGATAGCTATTATTATATGCAAACTCTACTAATGGCAAGTGATCCTCCAAAGAACCTACAAAGTTCAAGATAAACATCCGAAGCAAATCCTCCAATACCCTATTCACCCTCTTAATATGTCCATCAGTTTGTCGGTGTAAGCGTTACTTAAATTTAATCCAATTGCAAGGCCTTATGAAGACTCCTCCAAAACTCACAAATGAAAAATGAATCATGGTCATTGACAATTCTAAAAGAGGCTCCAAGTAACCAAACGATGTAGCTGTCCTCATGGTCCTGACTGGAATTAAATGAGCGTATTTGGTTAGTCGACTGACTATGATCCAAATACTCTCATTCCCCTTTCTACTCCTATGTAGCCCATCAACATAGTCCATAGACATACTTTCCCATTTCCACTGTTGAATATCCAATGGCTGTAATAATTCACCAGACTTCTTCTGTTCCGCCTTTATTCTATGACAAGTCACACACTTGCAAACATACTCTTCTACATGTGTCTTCATACTAGGCTAATAAAAGACTCTCTTCATATCACGATACTTTTTTTCACCACTAGGATGAATATTATCCTACAACGATGGGACTCTGCTAGTATCATGTCTACCGACTCCTTAACTAGAGGGACACACAACCTACTATCACTTCGCAACCATCATTTCGCATCAATGAAATAGCAATCCAAATGACTCGAATGCTCTCATATGCTCAACTTCTCAAAAATATTCATCAACTCCTTGTATTGCTTATGACTTAAACCAAGACAGTGCATAAGTGAAAGCAGAACATCCAAAGCCGCCAATAATCCTAGAGTAATCTCCAATGAAGGTCAAAAATCAAATGTATAAATGAACTTTAAATGCTTCCATTCCTTAAAAAAATAGGAATCCACGTTGCATGCTTCCAACTCAAGGCATCGACTACAACATTGCCCTTGCCCAGAGTGCATGAAATGCTAAAATCAAATGAAGCTAATTTTAGCGTTGTCTTACATGTTTCAAAGAGGAATGATGATTTGGAATTATTACAACATAATGTGTGTCAACTCATATGTGTATGACACATGCTGGAGATGAGGAGCTTGGTCCGACCTCCGTTATACAACAGCTAAGAACTCCATCCACCTCCATTGTCTTAAATTCAAATTCTTTTAGAAGAATAAATACCTTAGAGACTTATGATATGCATATAGCTCAATCTTCTCTCCTAAAAGATAATGCCTCCATGATTTGAGGCAGAAGGCAATGGATGCTAGCTCAACATCATGGATGGGATAATTTATTTTGTGCACCTTCAATTGTAGACTAGCATAACAAACAACTTTATCCGCCTGCATCAACGCTGTGCTCAATCATGTACCATAAGCATCGGTATATAGTGCAAACACTCTTGTACCATTAGGGAGTACTAAGGTGCCCTAGTCAACAACTCCTTCAACTTAGTAAAAGCATCTTTGCAATCTAAGCTCTATGAGAAAACTAATTTTTTCTTGATAAGGCATGTCAAGTATCAATGGTGCGGAAATTTTAATGAAGTCCTTACTGAACTTCCTATAGTGGCTATCCAAATAAAGAAAATTCTTTGATAGATGTCAATCATGTACTACAGTAACTTTACTAGGATCGGCCGCTAGTACATGCTTAGAGACATCATATCCTAGAAAGCTAACCCTTTTTGCAACAAAAGTAACATTTAAATTTTTTTGCCTTTAGCTTATGCATATGGAGAGTATTGAGCAATTCTCCTAGATACAACACGTGCTCTTCCTGGCTTCTTGAATTGACAAGTATGTTGTTGACGCCAAAAATGGATAAACACTCAAAGATAGGTTGTGGGGAAGCTGTGAGACCAAGATCTAACATATAATAGCAAAATAATGGGAAAGGAGCAACAAGACACAAGTTTTTACAATGGTTCAACAATCTTTGGTCTATGTCCACTTTATAGTTTTATTGATTATTAATTTGAGAGAGAATTAGGGTCATAGTATAAGGAATTGGCAGATTCTTAAGTCTAGAACTGCCAACAATGGCTACCTAGGTGCCTTTTGTGAGGGAGAGATAGGAGATGAAGAAGAAGCAGAGTCTAAGATCCTTATTTAGTTGTAGTAGGGTTGATATTTATAGAGAAACAGCTACATAGACTCAGAAGTCCACTTGAGTCAAAGCCCAAAAGGAATACCAATACCATACAAGTGACCATATGGAGCTCGGAGGCCGTAAAGACCTCTCGGTATCGAGAGAAAGCTCTGGGTATCGGTAGGAATTGACATATGCAAATTCAACTCTTACACTTCCCTTATTCTTCTATCTCTTATTCGATGCGTTTCAAGCTCTTTTCTATAGACTTTGAGTTGTTTTTCGTGCTTCTCCCGATAGAACTTGTATTATTATGCTTCCTTCTCATTAATTTCGAGAATTTATGATCTAGACTATAAGAAAAGAACCCAACAACTACAGGTTGAAGGAATATATAAAGTGTATGGAGTTGCTGAGGGATCAAACATGAGAAGAGACCTCTCAGTGCCGAGAGCTTTACTTAGCTCAATTTTCAATGAAAATTCTTAAAATCCATTCTCTTTCCCTTTTGATCTTATTCCCATGTTCGTGAGTCATTTCACCTTCATTTTGACCTTTTCTCCCAGTTGAATTCTGCTTGGTAAAAAACCTAATTAACACTTGCCCCCAAAGTATGCTACTGTTGCAAACAAAGCGTGTTCTGGATCATAACAAGTTCAAGTTTCATATCTCATAGCTCTGGTTAGTCATTCCGATAATTCTTTGAAGTGTTGCTTTTGTCTGGTTGATATTCCTTCAATTGCTATGCATTGTTAAAATTCTTTCTTTGCACTAAGGATGAGATATACGCTTTGGAGATTAAATCTATACTTTAGAGATTAGATCTACGCTCTGGAGATCATTCCACACCCTAAACAATCATGCTCTCTCTTCGTTGTGCTTTATGGAAAAAATTGAGGATAAAATTCCTATTAGTACCTATAGGTACCTCTCGATACTGAGACCATTTGTATTTCCTCCCCCTTCCTCGACTCCTTATAAAAGTTGGGGATGTAGAAAAAAATTATCAATTTTTTTATTTGTGATTGACTCCTTCATGTCGAAAGCTTTCCTGCTAAGACGTATATCCTGAGTTTTTACGTCTTCTTGCAATCCAAACTCTGCTGCTACTTCTTCCTAAAGAATTCGGGTTCAATATTTTTCTTGCTTTTGCTGCTAACTTTGCCTTCTGATGCATGAACCAGATTGTCCAAGGTTGGCATTGTTACTTAACACAGTAATGGTGTTGGTGGTGATGATTCTGGTTGCCCTTGATTGGAGTTGGTCGAAGCTAGGGTATATTTTCCTAAAACATGAGCATGGATACTTGAATTCCAAACTTGCTTTGATCGATCCTAGTTGGACTTAACTGATTGGATGTCGCTGTTCGAACGCCAATAGGACGGTTCTCTTCTCGAGGACAGTCATGTTGGATGAGTTCTACCATTTGAGAATTCCATTGCCTGATATTTGTATCACCTGAATTACCCACTTACATTGCGCTTCCTATGTTCTTGTAAAATAAAAGTTTCCACGTCGCTCCATACAGTAGTTTCGTTATCAATTATCTACCGAACATTGGTAAGATTCGATGCATAGTTTTGTCGGCGGCATGGCTCGTTTTTCTAGCATGAGTGAGCTATCTATACATGATGGTCCATTCGTCACATACAGAACTCGAGATTCATACTATGTAAATTACCGCTTTTGCTTGCCTCAATCGACGCTTGCAATCTGATTGGTCAACACACTTCGACATCCTTTTGATTTTGGATGTTATTCACACGGGTTCGATATTTGTAACAACCGGGTATTTTCAACCATTCGCATCCGTAAATGTCGGACTTGAATTGCTCAAAATACCGCGTTTGTAAATAAAATTTTGGCAAATCTTAGAAAATACAGTAAATAATAATCACAGATCATAGACACGGAATAATAATAGTACAGCGCAAGTAAAAGAAATAGTAGTTCATGAAGCTACTATATAAATATATCAGAGTTAAATAAGCTACAACAGAAGAAATAAAGTACAACAGAAGTTTCAATATGACAACTAAGTACAAGTTGAATACAACAACAGAACTGAAATAGATAAGACTAGATAAGCAGATAATCTCCAGCGATTCCAATCTCCAGAAAGTGGAATCCATTCTGTGAATAACTCAGCCTGACCCGAGCGTAAATAAATAAAAAAATACAAACACTCGAGTCAGGACATATATACTTATACAATGTAAACCAACTCAAGTGAACTATAGTAAAAGTACAAGTAACTTAAATGATGCTTGGGACCGCCCATCCTCTAAGGATCCGTTAAACTATTTACTATGTAGTAATATTGCGCTATTATAATAATGTCTATTAGTAAAATAAACTTACTTTTAAATAGCGTTAAGGAGTGACCCAATATTCCCCTTAACACAAATAATGCCAATAGTCTACACAATACCTGCATATCTCCTGATCGGGGACTACGAGAAGATACTGCATAGGTACGACACAAATAGAAACTCGTAGTAAAGGCTCGATATGGTAGGTGACACGGCACACAAGACAATGCCAGGGTAGATATACCAATTACGACATTCGGGCTGGTGGTAACGCAGCAGCCACATACGCCCACCGCGGAACACACTCACACAAAATCGGGGGGGGGGGGGAGGGGCCCAAACAATCACAAGTAATAGTATGGTATCGAAGAAATGCGTCCGCTACGAGGTGCGACCTCAACTGGCCCGAGACCGCTCCTGTTTCTGCCACCTTATGCCAACTCACCGGAGTTGGGTCCACGTAACATACCATAAGAACATCGTCACCATCCTGCTTCATTCTGGAATCTCCGCCGCGTACACGGTTAGTCAAAGTGGTTTTTGGTATCGACAGAGAGTATGCCAGATATCCGATCCCGGTCTCTTTCCCAACCAATCGTTATTATAACCCGTGGTTATAACTTTAAAATAATATTTTATACTTCAAAATAGAATATCATTTCAATCCCAATCTTTATCAAAATAAAGATTTAATAATTTCTAAACCATCTTAATACATTAAAATATCAACATACCATATCCTTCAAATTTAAATATTTATCAAAAAAATATCAAGTCATTTCTAATCATTTCAATATATTAAATTATCATATCTTTCAAAACTTCTTTTCAAATCATTTTAATACATTAAAATATCATATCCTTCATAACTTCATTTCCAAATCATTTTAATATCAAAATATCATATCCTTCAAAACTTCATTTCAAATCATTTAAATATCGAAAGATCATATCTTCCAAAACTTCATTTAAAAACATTTTAATATCAAAATATCATATCTTTCAAAATTCATTTCAAAACATTTAATATATATCAAAATATCATATCCTTCCAAACTTTATTTCAAAACATTTAATATATATCAAAATATCATATCTTTAAAAACTTCATTTCAAAACATTTAATATATATCAAAATATCATGTCTTTCCAAAACTTCAATTTCAAATCATTTAATATATATCATTTTTAACCAAAATTCCAAATTTCCAAACTTAAGTTATATTCCAAAAATCCAATTTAACCATTCATTAATTACATTTTTAACTCATACAAAAATCATAATTTCTTTATTTTAAAACATTTCAAAATCTATTTAAATCAAATTTCATAAATTTACATTTAAACCGCTTAAAATTTCATTTATATAACTTAAATGTCAATTTAAAAAGCCAAAGTCCAAATTTCCAAATTTAAGTTATATTTCAAAAATTCACTTTTACCATTCATTTGAATTACATTTTAACTTCTAGAAAAATCCAAATTTTCTTTATTTAAACATTAAAAATCCAATTTAAATCAAATTTCATAAATTTTCACTTTTAAAAAATATTTAAAATATTCAAAACACTTTATAAAATATAACCACGGTCATGTATATAGTTTTCTAACCTAAGTCAAGCGATACGGATATATATCATTTCAATCCGCAGTTTAAAAAGAAAAATCCGGGTTCTATCATTTCAAACCCGCAATCCCAAGTTAAAATAAATAAAAATCGTTCAGGCCTATCATTTCAGCCCATAACGATTTTTCCCTATTCTAAAGTCCGTTCGGGTATGTATCATTTCAACCCATAGTGAACCTAATCTACAAGGAACTTGTAGTGTGATTAATAGATATAAATAAACAGTAACAACATATATATAATAACAGATGATATGACATGAAATTTAACAGTTTTAACATTATATATAAATAATTACAGGCAGTTATAACATCATATAATAGTTCTACACATTCAAATGGTGTCAATTCACATTTGTATAAGTATAAATGTCTGGTGAGATTTACTCACTTGTTCAAAGCTGGAGATTGCTACCAAAGCACACATACTGACACTACAAAGGCACGGCGACACGGATATGACTTGAGAGTGGAGAGACAAAGCTAATAGCCTTGCATGCATTTACACAAAACAATACAAATATATGTAAGTTTCAACGCAAGTTATCACCAAATAACATTAGAAACAAAAGCCCAAAACAACATCAAACAAATTGCACTTGTTCTCAACCTCATATGCTTCAGTTAGACATGGAATAAGCTCAGCTAAGGTAGAGGATTGGGTCTAGTTTGGGGTCCAAAGTAGTCGGCCATCATGGTGTAAAAGGTGATGAGATGATATACGTGCATAACTATACAATTTCAAGGCAACTACAAGGCAACAACTTCATCTCTATGCTCCTATTGTGCTCGGCTAGAGGCTAGGTGGGCCCAATCAGTGGTGCGGGTGGTGGTGGTTGATGTGGCAGTGGGTGGAGGTCAGGTCAGAGGTGGTGGAGGTAGTGGCGGCAAATGGTGGTAGAAGGAGGAGATGACAATTATAGGCTATAAGTGATAGTTTGTGATGGTTTTTAGTGGATTTTGTGGTGGTCTTCACCTTGGATTGGCTCGGCCTGAAATGGAGAGGTAGTAGGATGGGTGATGGTCATAGGAAGGGGGTGGTGGCTGTTAGCCAAAGCTTGGAGGAGGAGGAGTGAATCCCTGAAGGTGAGAACAAGTGACAAATTCCAATAGAAAAACTAAGAAAACAAAGAAGAAAGAAGATGAAATTTTACTAAACCTTTGCTCAATGATGGCCGTGAGTTTTTGGATGAGAAAGATGTTACAATTCACATGAAAAGTGAATAAATGCAGCTGAGAAAAGAAATGAAAGCATGACCAAAGACAATAAAGAGAGGAGTTGAGAAAATGAAAGGTCGGGAGATGAAAAGGCTTAGGAATTCCAAAAGTTTAAAACTCTTCAAATTTCCTCTATTTTCTTTTTTAAATTTTATATAAGTAGTATATATATATATAAACTCAGATAAAATACAAAAATTTAGTAAATAAACAAAAATAAATAAATAAATTTTAATTATATATGATTCAATTAAATAAAACGGTAAAAATTGCAACTAGTCTTGAAAATATGGAAAATAAATGCAATGAACTTTGGAAAATTTGTATATACTTGAAAAATATTTATAAGTAAAGATAAGAACAAAAAATAAAAATGAATTCACAAAAATAAATAAATAAATTTTAATTAAAAAAAATAAATGAAGAAAATAGCAGAAAAATGGAAACTAGGCTTAATAAATTGAAATAAACTTTAGAAAAATTATATTATCACTTTAAAAATAATAAAAGACAAAAATATACATACAATAACATATTAACACAAATTAAAATAAAATATGACAAAGAAAATATAATTTATATAATTTAAAATAGACAAAATTGCAAAATAAAACAAATTATACTCAAAATTGAGATGTACATAACTTTCACAGTTTAAGTCCGTTTCCAACGAAAGGAAAAGCAGTGTTCAATTTATTTCATCTATTTTCATAATAAAATATAAAATTTAAGATTTAAAATAATTTAAATTTGAAGTTTAAAAGTCAAAATTTGAACAGTTTGACCAGAAATTCACTTTATAGTAAAATATTCAAATTATACTAGTTTGAACTATAAATCACTTAATAATCAACATTTATATTTAAAAATGAAATGTCTTAAATAAAACAAATTTAAATTAATTTAAAAAATAAAATAAATTCAAATTTAAATTATATGCAAAAATCTAGGGTTGTTACACTCTCCCCCACTCAAAACTTTTCGTCCGCGAAAAGGAATGAGGAAAGGGAAAGCACAGAAAAATAGAGTGAAATAAGATTAAGAAAAGATGACAAGGAGATTGAAATTGTACCTAATAACTATTGTTATAGGTAAGTTTCGCAAGGTGGAGATGATCTTCCCAAGATTCTCCAGAATCAGGAACACAAGCACGAAAAGATCCTTTAGAATCTGATTCACTCTTCCCGCTTGACCGACGGTCTGTGGATGGAAAGCAGTGCTACGATTCAAAAAGAGTACCAAAGATTATTAAAGATTATAGAAAGATTTCTAAACAGAAAGATTATAGAAAGATGCCTATACCAGTCTATAGTAAGATGAGGAAAACAAGGACAACTAAAGACAATTTGAAAACAAAATAGGATAGTAAGTTTGAAAAACAAGATAAGATAATAGGTTTGAAATTTCCATGGTTTCAAGTTAATATTGATAATTAATTTTTACGCAAGTTACATGAATCTTAAATATATCTAATTTCATTATCTTATCATTCAATTTTCTTAAACTAACATTTTCAAAAATCATGGATTTGAAAAAATTCATTATTATACTCAAAATGTACTTAATAAATTTAATTCCTCTTTATTCCTAATGAAAATAAAATTTATTCCTCTCAATATATTTTATCACCTATGTTAAATATACTTACATTTATTGTAACTATTTTAATTTATTCTTAATTTCTTTAACATCATTTATATTGTAAATTATTCAATTAACCTTTTATTCTATTTACCTCTGTTAATCTTTTTTTTAACTAAAATTTAAGTGTATAACATTTATTATAACCACTCAAATTTTATTTATAAAATCCTTTTATATTGTATATTATCCAATTACATTATTAACTTCTGAAATTAAGGTAAGTTATATTTGAATGCAATTGTATTACACAAATAAAACTTTCTAATTAAACCATTTCATGCTTGAATATTCATCCAAAATTTTGAATTTCTTTTTATTTATTCTTTAAAATAAAATTTAAGAATTAAATTTTCGATTTCGTCAAACCTTTTAGGGATAAATAAATGTATGTACCTAATTTATCAAATCAAATTTAAATCATGTATCTATATATATTATAAATCAAGTCATATTTTAGAAATTCAAATCTATTTGATTTCCCAAAACAAAGCTGTAGCAAAACTACAGAGCGGTCTCTTCACTTCGAAACTCGAAAATGAATGTCCATGATGCTGCAGTCATCACCGAAATTATTTTCCAGTGACACAGAGAAGAGCACTAATTTTTAAACTTAAAATTTCCTTGAAAACATATTTCTATTCGAAAATACTTTAAATAATATATACTTTTAAAACTTTAAACACAAATTTTGAAACCATCGGAAAGTAAATTCTCAAATTCCTTGTTTTAAATTTATTTCAGTTCCCAAATAAATTTATAAACAACTATTTATAAATTCATTTATAGAACAATAAATGGTAAATCAAGTATTATCATTTCAAATAATCAATTTATTAAGTTCCATAAATTTACTTATATATCAAAATTTATTTCATTAACCAAATTTTAAAATAATATTATGTCAGTTTATTCTGTCAAAGTGTTTTGGAAATCCTATCGATAGCGTTGATCAGACGAATCGATCGGAAACCCAAATCAACATCAACAACTCAAACAACAGAATATATAAAACAAAATATAGATTTATATAGTACAATTCAAAATGTTTGGAAGATAGATTGGAAACAAAAGACAAGATGATTGAATAACAAAATAGGGCGGTGGATAAGCTTAAATAAATCGCGGGCAACCTTAACTGGGTCAACCGTGACTTAAAGAATAAGATCAATGTGGATTTGTTTTCTGGGGTAAATTTACAATCGATCTCAAGAGATAGAGTTTGGAATAATAAAAGATATTAGCATCTAAACCAAGGATAGATATAAATCTTTGGTGAATTGATGCTAATTGTAAAGCAGTTTCCCACTTTACAAATGAATTTGAGATTGGCGGGACTGCCGACTCATTATAAAGATCATTCGAAGAGGAGTTATGCAATACTCCAAAGTCAAAAGAAGATGAATATTGAGGGACACGAATGGATTTTGGAACTGTAGGGAACGCTCCAAAATTCAAAGGAATAGAGTCAAAAAGGAAGAGATTAAAACTCGAATGAAAGTGATTCTGTAAATACATTCACTCCATATGCTGAGTTTTGCCTAGAGCTACCAAAGCTCTGATCCCAAATGTAACAGCCGGGTATTTTCAACCATTCGCATCCGCACATGTCGGACTTGAATTTCTCAAAATACCGCGTTGTAAATGAAAATTTGGCAAATCACAGAAAATACAGTAAATAATAATCATAGATCACAGACACAGAGTAATAATAGTGCAGTGGAAGTAAAAGAAATAGTAGTTCATTAAGCTACTATATAAATATATCAGAGTTAAATAAGATACAACAGAAGAAATAAAGTACAACAGAAGTTTCAATATGATAACTAAGTACAAGCTGAATACAACAACAGAACTGAAATAGATAAGACTAGATAAGCAGATAATCTCCAGCGATTCCAATCTCCAGAAAGTGGAATCCAATCTGTGAATAACTCAGCCTGACCCGAGCGTAAAAAAATAAAAAAATACAAACACTCGAGTCAGGACATACATGCTTATACAATGTAAACCAACTCAAGTGAACTGTAGCAAAAGTACAAGTAACTTAAAGGATGCTTGGGACCGCCCATCCTTTAAGGATCCGTTAAACTATTTACTATGTAGTAATATTGCGCTATTATAATAATGTCTAATAGTAAAATAAACTTACTTTTATATAGCGTTAAGGAGTGACCCAATATTCCCCTTAACACAAATAATGCCAATAGTCTATACAATACCTGCATATCTCCTGATCGGGAGACTACGAGAAGATACTGCATAGGTACGACACAAATAGAAACTCGTGGTAAAGGCTCGATATGGTAGGTGACACGGCACACATGGCAATGCCAGGGTAGATATACCAATTACGACACTCGAGCTGGTGGTAACGCAGCAGCCACATACGCCCAACGCGGAACACACTCCCACAAATCCGGAGGGGCGCCCAAACAATCACAGGTAATAGTGTGGTATCGAAGAAATGCGTCCGCTACGAGGTGCGACCTCAACTGGCCCGAGACAGCTCCTGATTCTGCCACCTTATGCCAACTCACGGGAGTTGGGTCCACGTAACATACCATAAGAACGTCGTCACCATCCTACTTCATTCTTGAATCTCCACCGCGTACACGGTTAGTCATAGTGGTTTTCGGTATCGTCAGAAAGTATGCCAGATATCCGATCCCGGTCTCTTTCCCAACCAATCGTTATTATAACCCGTGGTTATAACTTTAAAATAATATTTTATACTTTAAAATAGAATATCATTTCAATCCCAGTCTTTATCAAAATAAAGATTTAATCATTTCTAAACCATCTTAATACATTAAAATATCAACATACCATATCCTTCAAATTTAAATATTTATCAAAAAAATATCAAGTCATTTCTAATCATTTCAATATATTAAATTATCATATCTTTCAAACCTTCCTTTCAAATCATTTTAATACATCAAAATATCATATCCTTCATAACTTCATTTCCAAATCATTTTAATATCAAAATATCATATCCTTCAAAACTTCATTTCATATCATTTAAATGTCGAAAGATCATATCTTTCAAAACTTCATTTCAACATATTTTAATATCGAAATATCATATCTTTCAAAATTCATTTCAAAACATTTAATATATATCAAAATATCATACCTTTCGAAACTTCATTTCAAAACATTTAATATATATCAAAATATCATACCTTTCAAAACTTCATTTCAAAATATTTAATATATATCAAAATATCATGTCTTTCCAAAACTTCAATTTCAAATCATTTAATATATATCATTTTTAACGAAAATTTCAAAATTTCCAAACTTAAATAACATTCCAAAAATCTAATTTAACCATTCATTAATTACATTTTTAACTCATACAAAAATCATAATTTCTTTATTTTAAAACATTTCAAAATCTATTTAAATCAAATTTCATAAATTTACATTTAAACCGCTTAAAATTTCATTTATATAACTTAAATGTCAATTTAAAAAGCCAAAGTCCAAATTTCCAAATTTAAGTTATATTTCAAAAATTCACTTTTACCATTCATTTGAATTACATTTTAACTTCTAGAAAAATCCAAATTTTCTTTATTTAAACATTAAAAATCCAATTTAAATCAAATTTCATAAATTTTCACTTTTAAAAAATATTTAAAATATTCAAAACACTTTATAAAATATAACCACGGTCATGTATATAGTTTTCTAACCTAAGTCAAGCGATACGGATATATATCATTTCAATCCGCAGTTTAAAAAGAAAAATCCGGGTTCTATCATTTCAAACCCGCAATCCCAAGTTAAAATAAATAAAAATCGTTCAGGCCTATCATTTCAGCCCATAACGATTTTTCCCTATTCTAAAGTCCGTTCGGGTATGTATCATTTCAACCCATAGTGAACCTAATCTACAAGGAACTTGTAGTGTGATTAATAGATATAAATAAACAGTAACAACATATATATAATAACAGATGATATGACATGAAATTTAACAGTTTTAACATTATATATAAATAATTACAGGCAGTTATAACATCACATAATAGTTCTACACATTCAAATGGTGTCAATTCACATTTGTATAAGTATAAATGTCTGGTGAGATTTACTCACTTGTTCAAAGCTGGAGATTGCTACCAAAGCACACACACTGACACTACAAAGGCACGGCGACACGGATATGACTTGAGAGTGGAGAGACAAAGCTAATAGCCTTGCATGCATTTACACAAAACAATACAAATATATGTAAGTTTCAACGCAAGTTATCACCAAATAACATTAGAAACAAAAGCCCAAAACAAAATCAAACGAATTGCACTTGTTCTCAACCTCATATGCTTCTATTAGACATCGAATAAGCTCAGCTAAGGCAGAGGATTGGGTCTGGTTTGGGGTCCAAAGTAGTCGGCCATCATGGTGTAAAAGGTGATGCGATGATATAGGTGCAAAACTATACAATTTCAAGGCAACTACAAAGCAACAACTTCATCTCTATGCTCCTATTGTGCTCGATCAGAGGCTAGGTGGGCCCAACCAGTGGTGCAGGTGGTGGTGGTTGATGTGGCAGAGGGTGGATGTCAGGTCAGAGGTGGTGGTGGAGGTAGTGGCGGCAAATAGTGGTAGAAGGAGGAGATGACAATTCTAGGCCATAAGTGATAGTTTGTGATGGTTTTTGGTGGATTTTGTGGTGGTCTTCACCTTGGATTGGCTCGGCCTGAAATGGAGAGGTAGTAGGATGGGTGATGGTCAGAGGAAGGGGGTGGTGGTTGTCAGCCAAAGCTTGGAGGAGGAGGAGTGGAGCCATAAGGTGAGAACAAGTGACAAATTTCAATAGAAAAACTAAGAAAACAAAGAAGAAAGAAGATGAAATTTTACCAAACCCTTGCTCAATGATGGCCGTAAGTTTTTGGATGAGAAAGATATTAAAATTCACGCGAAAAGTGAAGAAATGAAGCTGAGAAAAGAAATGAAAAGCACGGCCAAAGACAATAAAGAGAGGGGTTGAGAAAATGAAAGGTCGGGAGATGAAAAGGCTTAGGAATTTCAAAAGTTTAAAACTCTTCAAATTTCCTCTATTTTTTTAAAAATTTTATATTACTAATATATATATAAAATCAGATAAAATACGAAAATTTAGTAAATAAACAAAAATAAATAAATAAAATTTAATTATATATGATTTAATTAAATAAAACAGTAAAAATTGCAACTAGTCTTGAAAATATGGAAAATAAGTGCAATGAACTTCGAAAAATTTGTATATACTTGAAAAATATTTATAAACAAAGATAATAACAAAAAATAAAAATTAATTCACAAAAATAAAAAGAATTTAGTTAAAAAAATTAAATGAAGAAAATAGCAGAAAAATGGAAACTAGGCTTAATAAATTGAAATAATTTCAAATAAATTTTAGAAAAATTATATTATCACTTTAAAAATAATAAAAGACAAAAATATACATACAATAACATATTAACACAAATTAAAATAAAATATGACAAAGAAAATATAATTTATATAATTTAAAATAGAAAAAATTGCAAAATAAAACAAATTATACTCAAAATTGAGATGTACATAACTTTCACAGCTTAAGTCCGTTTCCAACGAAACGAAAAGCAGTGTTCAAGTTATTTCATCTATTTTCATAATAAAAGATAAAATTTAAGATTTAAAATAATTTAAATTTGAAGTTTAAGAGTCAAAGTTTGAACAGTTTGACCAGAAATTCACTTTATAGTAAAATATTCAAATTATACTAGTTTGAACTATAAATCACTTAATAATTAACATTTATATTTAAAAATGAAATGTTTGAAATAAAAAAAATTTAAATTAATTTAAAAAATAAAATAAAGTCAAATTTAAATTATATGCAAAAATCTAGGGTTGTTACAATATTTAACATAAAACATACCCGACCCTGTTGAATGCTAAATTTTTCTATCTATAATGACTTATCTATTGTCATGCTTTGAGTCTGTTGTGGGTACGTCTACTCCTTCTAAAGTTAGATCCTCCTAGCTTAGACTTCACCCTCTATCTTTGTCAGGCTTGGACATACAACCACTACAGAGTGACCAGGCATGGTCATTCTAGCGGGGCCATTGAAAAATGCACGTCTATTTCTACACAAGTACATCGGTTTAAGGGTTTTGGATGACCCGCCAGAACAGGTTCCAACAATCCTTACTCCGAGGATGCTTTAGAACTCGTGTCACCAACATGGGATGCCTGAGCTTATAGGCGCAACATCTCTTTTGTTATTCTTTTGTATTTCCATTTTATCTTTTGCGCTTTTATATAATGTACTTGTTTTTATAACTGCCTGTGTATATAATATAACTGCATGTATTGTGGTCTTCCAATATTATATATGCCCATTCTCATGCAATGTTCCTACTTGTTACAACTCTATGTATATAAATAATATTCCTACAATTGCTTCGGTTCTATTCTACTGCTAGTCCTGTCTATAATCACTGGAGCATGGCCTGTCTCCAAGCAACACCAGATTCATGAAGGGAGGGTCGAATTATCCGATCGATCCAAGAGTGAGTGGACCTTTTCGACATCGCCTATGTTTAGGAAATGTTGAATTTGAAAGGTTTAGTGTTGATTTAATCTGTTGGCCCAGCGAATTGAGTCAAATTTCCCTATTGATCCGACGGTTTGATCGTCCCAACATCGCCTATCTTTTGGCAACGCCGGTTCTCAAACGGTTAGGGGTTGATTTTCTCCGCTGACTTGGCGGTTTGAGTCGATTTTCCCCATCGATCCAGCAATTTAGAGCTTTTCGACGTCACCCATCTTTGGGAAACACCGATTCTTAGAAGGTTGGGGGTTGATTTTGTCCCTTGACATATTGGTTTAAGTCATTTTTACCCATCGACTTAGTGGTTTAGACCTTCCTGGTGTCACCTATCTTTGGACAACATTGATTCTTAGAAGGTTGGGGGTCGATTTTCCCCATCGACCTGGCAGTTCGAGTAAATTTCCCTTATGGACCTAGAAGTTTGGACCTTCCCGACATTGGCTATCTTCGGACAAAACTAGTTCTCAAAAGGTTGGGGGTTGATATTCCCCGTCCACCCGATAGTTTGAGTCGATTTTCCACGTCGACCCGACAGTTTGAGTCGATTATTCCCATCGACCCGACGGTTTGGACCATCCTGGCATCGCCTATAACAACTTGCCTCGAAAAAGACCTAAATTTTGAACCATAAAAGGCCCATCGAAACTTTGAATCATTCCAAGACTGGCTCTTGGTTGGTGAAATTTAAAGCAAAAACACAATACACGAAGCTGTCTATCCATACATTCAGAATCTCACGATGGAATGGATAAAATATAGTAATAATGTGAGAAATACGGATTATGGTTCTTAAGGCTAGACTTAACACTATAAGGGGGTGAATAACGTTTTAAAGAATTACTAATTCTTTTTGAGTTTATATTAATTTGAACACAAATATATGCAATATTCAGGCACAGATATAATCACAGAATCAAACACAGATGCGGATATAAAGTAAAAGCAACAAAGGAAAGAACACATCGGATTTTATACTTGTTCGGAGTTATCCAACATCTAGTCCCGCAACACAAGTACGGATTTCCTTTCAAAATCAAGTTCACCCAATTGATTTCCCAGGCTACAATCGCACCTTTTTCTCGCTTGATTGATTTTACAAGCTACAATCACACCGTTTCTCACTCAATTAATTATAAAGAAGTCTATAACTTTGAATAGTATTGGGATCTTGTTGAGATAGTGATAGAGAACCAAACCAGAAATGATCTAGTTAGATTCAATGGTGATTTCGGCAGAGTAATGGTAAAAATGTATATAAAGAAATGTGGTAGAAGAAGAGGAGTGAAATAGGAGAAAATATGAATATAAATTCATTTATAACAGCCCCTATTTATAGTAGAACAATAGCCATGTCCATTCGTGAAAGGATATGATGAATAGACACTTCCTTTGAAATTCAATTTTTTTAAAATAAACTATCACCTTGTCGACAAGGGTATCTTGGGGTTGTTGACAGGCCTAAGTAATTTTCGGTAATTTGTTTTTCTTTGACAATAACTTCTATCTTGTATTAAAACTATTTTAAACTTTATAAATATACTTAACTACAGTTAGAATACATAAATAAGTATATAAAATAATATATATAAAATTTTACTATAATTGTATATTTAAATCTAAGTATAAATATTAAAAGTTAAATATATTATAATTAAAATATAGTTTAAAAACCAAGGAAAATTTGATATTGAAAATAAAGATTATTTTGAGGCTAAAAGTATTTTAAAACCAGGATAGACGATTTTGATTCTTTTAAAAGGAAGATTTTGAAATCATTTTGAAAACAAGAAATAATTTTATAAAACATTTGAATAAAAGTTAGTGGATACAAAAAAATGTTCCTCTAGATTTTTCGTAGGTTCCATCCTACTTAGGGTTTCATCCCTTTAACGGGCTCGAAGTAGATTCCATTCCACAAATAAAATGGATTTTAAGATGTCAGTGCTTTTCTAGGAGTTTTAACAAAATTCATAATTAAATTACTTACATTGAAATATTGAACTCTTGATAATCTTGATACTCATGAGTCTTGAATCTTGATATCTTCGATCTTGAGTTTATCAATTCTTGAATCTCTATACTGTGCAGTCTTCATTCTTGGTACCTACATGGTTAAATCCTGCATATACATATATATCCAAATTATAATGTTAGTATTTATATTTTATAACAATTCCTAAGGTTGTTGTCATCAAAAGCCTCTTCTCAGGGACTAACAATCTCTCCCTTTTCGATGATGACAACCTTTGTGTATAAAATATTACTTATATCCTAAAAACTCCTAAAACTAATAACTCCCCTTTAATCTATGCCTAACTATCCTATTTTATACTTCTTCCCCTTTGTCATCAACAAAAACTAACTCCAAACTATATAACTCCCCCTTATTCTTGTAATAAATTACCTGCATTAATAAAATATACAATGGAGTATATAATAGATAGATTAGGAGATAATTATACCGATAGTCATGACAACTAAACAAAGATCATATAAATATCAATGTGTATTTATACATATTATGTTTTGCACACCAATTATCAATCCACACCAAACCAAATCAAATCAAATCAATCCAAGCAATCAATTCAAATCAAACAAAGCAACCAAATAAAATCAAATATTACGAGGAACTTCCACCCATCCTTCTTCTCCAAATATAGGGTCTGCTTTAATGGAATCCCAATTTTCATTTTCATTGGTGAGAGAGACTGGAGGATGTGCTTCATTATCATTTTTGTATAGGGAGGAAATCATCCATCGTATTGTATCGAAATGCTTTTCTTGCTCCTTGATCATCTGCATTTGAGTCTACTCTAAGTATTGTTGATTATGAAGAATGAAAGAAAGAATAATTTTGAAAGAGTTAAGGGTTTCTTCAAGATTCTCGATCAAACTATGAATTGGATTGGCCCATATTTGAGTTTTTGAGAAGAAATATAGATAAAGTAGATAAGAAATGATTTTGATTGATGAATTATGGAAGAAATATGTATTTATAGATGTAGAAATTGTTTGAAATGAATAGACACAAGGTAGTTATTCAAATTTCAAATTTAAGATGAAAAGTCATTTCTGACCAGCACTTGTCGACATGGTCTATGGGGTGTTGTCGACAGGGGTCAGTTAATTTTGATGACTCATTTTGATTTTGTGAATAATTGAGTATACATATATATTTATATAATATACTAACATTTATTCTGGAGATAGGATAAGCTAGATAACA
The DNA here is from genome assembly GCA_030765085.1 of Allium cepa. Classification (NCBI taxonomy): domain Eukaryota; kingdom Viridiplantae; phylum Streptophyta; class Magnoliopsida; order Asparagales; family Amaryllidaceae; genus Allium; species Allium cepa. Next base: position 422,660,574 of record CM060938.1, on the reverse strand, counting down.
TAAAGTAATTCAATTTAATTTCATAATAGAATGATACAATGATTGAACATTAAGAACTACACGAACATTCAAATTAAAACAAACTAAAACCAATACAACATGACATGAAAATGTAAAATTAGTTATAGGATGACGAAGATGAAGATAATCCAAGTTTCTTTCTAACTTTGGAGATAGACTCGTTCATCTTGGATGACATTTTATCCAATTTCTTACTAACGGATCGTTTAAGTGTCCGTTGATTCTCAACAATGATCTTTTGATTTTTGAGTAAGGTTTTGTTGGTTGGATTAGAGGGATGGTCAATTCTTTCCAAGGATGTTTCACTTTCTTCTTCTTCTATTTCCATTTCATCCCCTTCTTCTTCTTCCTCCTCCTCCTCTTCCATTTCCTCATGAGCCAAACGCTCTTCCTTTTCGGCAAGAGTCTCATATGGTTGAAAAATGGAATTTTCATAAGAGAAATGTTTGAGTGATTAAAAACTTTTCTTGAAATAAATTCTTCTCCTTTGAAATCTACTCCAAAATAATTGAAAATTCAAGTGAGATAGATTCCATGATACAAAGTGTTTTCACCCATTTCAAAATTTTAGGACGAAATTCATCCAAAATAACTTGCGCCCAATTAATATCATAATTTCCAAAAATAGCAAAAAGTTCTTTGCAAACTTTTGAAATTGGATTGTTAAAACTCTCCGATCTTGGGTTTAAAGTATCTTGTAAAAGAAGATTAACAATTCTAGCTTTTGGTCGAAAGTTTCGATTTATGAATTCAAAGTTATCATTTCCTTCGAAAATGTGATGAAATGTCTCATGATCATTTTCATCGATATTAAAACTAGAAAGATCCATTCCCGTGCTCTTGCAACTGAGAATGGTACCCAAAACACTGCAATTTAAGATGATTCTAGTGCCTTTGACACTACTCCAAATTTCATCATTGTTTCCATTATAAAATCCATGGTTGAGATTTGCATAGAAAATTTTAACAAGATTTGGATAACAAACAAAGTCATTTTGTGAAGTATCAACAAGACTAAGAACTTGGTTGTCTGCAAAAGAGAATTGATTTCATAAGTAGAGAAGTATTGAAATAAAGAAAACTTCTCGGGATGGACTTTTCTATAGTTAGCATAGTTAATATATGCTTTTATAGCCTCCGGATCATTAAAAAGTGGCTCTTTTATCTTTTTGGAAATTCTCATTGTGGAAGGGTTGCTTGAAGAAGCCATTAGAGTAGAGAGTAGAGAGCTTGATATTTTGAAATCAGAGTTTGAATTTGAAAATGAAAGTGAAAAGTTGTGATAAGAGATAGTAAATAAATAGATTCTCAAAGGACATGTTCTCTGGTCAAAAGGTGACTTTTCAGGGACTTGAATGAAGTGAAAAGATGGAGGGAAATTCAACATTTGAATTCAAACTTGAGTTTCAAATTTCTGTACCCTTGTCGACAACGTGGTGGGGACCTTGTCGACATGTGTCTCTGAATTTTCATGATTTATTTCTCTTAAGTATTCTAATATATATATATATATATATATATATATTATTTTTAATGTCTATATATATCTCGAATATTACTAGAGTTATAGTATATTCCATAAAATATTATGATACTACTAAATAATAATAATAATAAAATAATAGTAAAAAAATATGAAAATTCAAACGACGCACCAATTCAAAATTAACCAATCAAACATCCAATCCTATGCATGCAATTTCAACCAATGTATTATAAACGTGTACCTTTTTCTGAGTCTGTTTCTCTGAATTTGTCGGAGTCGTGAATTGCCGTGAAACACATATTTGAATTATCTGTCTTCTGATCATCACAGCTTGAGACGAGTCTGAGTCATCTAGAGTAGCAGTAAATGCATGTTTTCATTTCTTTATGGAATCATTGTTTATAGGATGATTTTGCCTATCTAGATGCGGACAGTCTCTTTTGATATGGCCTGGTTCGTCACAGTTGAAACATTTGATACAGTTTAACACTACATTCTGATTACCAGAGTTCTTATAGTTGTTTCTCTTGAGATTATTCATCTTTCTCTATTTTAGGAATTTTCGAAAGTTCTTGGTCATAAAGGCTATCTCTTCATCATTATTAATGTTTGAGTCTGATCCATCGGTCAATGCATTGAATGCAATTGATTTCGTTTCGGATGCTTTGCTTTCTCTTCTCCCAATCATTTGGACTTCAAACGACATTAGATTTCCAATTAATTCTTCTATCTTTAAGGTACTGATATCATTTGCCTCTTCGATCGCAAGTGTCTTTTGATCCCATTCTGGAGTAAGAGAATTTAAGATTTTTCTGACTTGATCTTCTTCCAAAAATTCCTTTCCCAAGGATATTAGAGAATGCACAATATTCTGAAATCTACTATACATATCTGAAATGGACTTATTAGAATTCATTTTAAATAATTGAAACTGATTTATGAGCATGGAAATTTTGGTCTGTTAAACTTTTCTTGCACCTTCGTGAGTAATTTGCAAAGTTTCCCAAAATTAATATGCAGACTTACAAACTGACACTCTATTAAATTCATTCCTGTAAAGTGAACAAAACAAAATATTCATAGCTTTAGAGTTGTTTTGTGCAACGGTATTTTGCTCAGCAGTCCACTATGAAAATCAGTCGTGGGTTCAGAATATTCAGTCTATGTGATATTCCAAATGTCTATTCCTTCTATAAATTAACTAGTGATAGGGATAATAGAACCAATGTTGGTTGTAGTAATAGTACCAGTGTTGGTAGCCATTTTGAATTTTTTAAAAAATTCAGATTATGAAACTTTGAAAACCTTGCTCTGATACCAAATGTGAGAAATGCGGATTACAGATCTTAAGGCTAAAATTAACACTAGAGGGGGGAGGGGTGAATAGTGTTTTAAGGAATTATTAATTCTTTTTGAGTTTATATTAATTTGAACACAAGTGTATGCAATATTTAAACACAAATATGATCACAGAATCAAACACAGATGCAGATATAAAGTAAAAGCAATAAAGGAAAGAACACACCGGATTTTATACTGGTTCGGAGTTACCCTACATCCAGTCTCGCAACACAAGTATGGATTTCCTTTCAAAACCAATTCTTACAATTACACCCTCGATTTCAAGGCCATGAGGTACGCCACTCCATATTCACAATCCTCTGGGTAGAGATACTTTATTTTATGGGCAACAAGTTCGCCCAATTGATTTCCCAGGCTACAATCACACCTTTTTCTCACTTGATTGATTTTACAGGCAACAATCACACCTTTTCTCACTCAATTAATTACGAAGAAGTCTATAACTATGAATAGCACTGGGATCTTGTTGAGATAGTGATAGAGAATCAAACCAGAAATGATCTATTTACATTCAATGGTGATTTCGGCAGAGTAATGGTAAAAATGTATATAAAGAAATGTGGAAGACGAAGAGGAGTGAAATCATAGAAAATATGAATATAAATTCATTTAAAACATCCCTAATTTATAGTAGAACAATAGCCATGTCAATTCGTGAAAGGATATGACGAATAGACACTTCCTTTGAAATTCAATTTTTTTGAAATAAACTGTCACCTTGTCGACAAGGGTATCTTGGGGTTGTTGACAGGCCTAAGTAATTTTTGGTAATTTGTTTTTCTTTGGCAATAACTTATATCTTGTATTAAAACGATTTTAAACTTTATAAATATACTTAACTACATTTAAAATACATAAACAAGTATATAGAATAATATATATATAATTTTACTATAATTGTATATTTAAATCTAAGTATAAATATTAAAAGTTAAATATATTATAATTAAAATATAGTTTAAAACCAAGGAAAATTTGATATTGAAAATAAAGATTATTTTGAGGCTAAAAGTATTTTAAAACCAGGATAGACGTTTTTGATTCTTTTAAAAGGAAGATTTTGAAATCATTTTGAAAACAAGATATAATTTTATAAAACATTTGAATAAAAGTTAGTGGATACAAAACAATGTTCATCTAGATTTTTCGTAGGTTCCATCCTACTTAGGGTTTCATTCCTTTAACGGGCTCGAAGTGGATTTCATTCCACGAATAAAATGGATTTTAAGATGTCAGTGCTTTTCTAGGAGTTTTAACAAAATTCCTAATTAAATTACTTATATTGAAATCTTGAACTCTTGATAATCTTGATACTCATGAGTCTTGAATCTTGATATCTTCGACCTTGAGTTTATCAATTCTTGAATATCTATACTGTACAGTCTTCATTCTTGGTACCTGCATGCTTAAATCCTGCATGTACATATATATATATATAAACTATAATGTTAGTTTTTATATTTTATAACAATTCCTTAGGCTGTTGTCATCAAAACCATCTTCTTAGGGACTAACAAATAAAAGATGTAACCGTAAATAAAATTCATTTTAGAACATAGAAATATTATCATAAAGTCTCACAATATTCCAACATAAGCTCCACAGTACATAGTCTCAAAATGACAACAACAACAATAACATAGTCTGAAATCTGGGTATATGAAAATGACATAAGGAAATGATAATGGATAAATAATTTCCACAATAATCATCCCTCACCTTTTCTTCTTCGAGCAATCCCCGTCTCCCTTAACCTATTTTGTTGAAATGAGGAGGGAGCCAGAACAACAAAACCTCATAAAAGAAATCTCTTGTTTTACCATAACAGCAACCTGGGCGGTATTATTTAGGTAAGTAATATGTCTTATGTATTAAAATCACAACATATGTATATAACTCCAACTATAAGCCTAAAGGCTCTTCCAGTTTAACTATACAATTCTAACACAACTAGTTTAATGTATAAGAAAGCACACGAACCATTTATTACCTTTTTTATTAGGAATTGGGTGGAATCCGACCATTTAATACCTATGAGATAGGTAGGTCCCCGTCATTTAAGACCTAACCGAAGGTGGGTCTCTACGTGGTTCTCACTAGTTGACATCATAAGAAATCTCATCAAGTCACTTAATACTTCTCAGAAAGAAAAGAGGTGGATCCAACAACAGCCACTGAATACATCTAACCCAAAGCAGCCTCCTTCTAAAGCTTTTTTGCATCGTATTAATAGTGTGACATATGACCCATTGCCCAACCTGACATCTTAGAATAATCCAACTATTCATAGGTACTGGTAGCCAGATTGACTGGGTAAGTTTACTCTATAGAATTGGAAGTAACCTAGCCTCCACTGAGGTTATTTATTATAGATGATGTCCCAAATCGGTCCACAAAGTCACACTGCTAGTATCCAAATTTAACTAGACAGACTTCTATGTAACTTTGGACTGACCTCGCATCCCTATAACTTAGTCATACTTTATGTGTATACTAATTGTATTCATATACCATCCTACATAGTCAATAGTTTAAGCCATATAACATAATCCCTTATTACGCTTCTAATTAGGGATTAACCCCAAAATTTACATCAGCCACTTCCTACAATTAATATTATCTGTTATTTTAATAATACTAATCATTAAGTTAAATATGCTACAATTAATACGTTATTATTTTTAATAATTAATATGTTAATATTGTAATGTACACACCTGCATGTAGAGTTTAAGATTTAATCATTATGTTCCAATAATTCGATAATAATCCGCTTATAAGGTAATTTGAAATATCAATCTCATACAAATCTTAAATTAGGAACAACTATTACCCATATGCAAACAAATTAGACTTGCATTAAAATGGAATATCATCAAACTTATCCCATATTAATATACTAGAATTACTTTTCTAGAGAAACAGATCTCATGAATTAGATCATATATGTTACGTTCACCTTTACACATATTACTTTGGAGCTGTGCAATTAAAGCGCTCGAAAGATTCAAAGCGGAGAAGGTGCAAAAAGTCATAGCGGGGATACAGCGAGGATATAGCGGGATATAGCGGATAGCTCTAAAATAGCATATAAAACTTGTACTTAATGTTTTTTCAAATATATAAATGGTAATTAAATGAATAATTATCATTCAAATTGAATTATAATTAGTACATAAATAATTTTAAATAAAAACATGTGCGAATATACTTTAAATAAACGTAAAACTGTTATATAACATAATTAAATTTAGTAGAATATTAGAGTATGTTCATTTCTGAAAATATATTAAAAATTAAATCAAATAAATTAGTTTCATAATTTTTATAATGTATAAATGCAATTTCTTATTTCATTTTATTAAAGAAGATATAGCGGAAATAGTGGAATATAGCGGGAACAACGGGATATAGCGGAAATAGCGGGGCTTAAAGCGGAAAGGCTATATTTTGGGGCTATATGGAAAAATCGTAGCGGCAGAAATCCGCTATGAGATATAGCGGGGTAATAGCGGGGCATTAACTACACAGCTTTGGAGTGGTAAAGGAATTCATTGTTTATTTAGTTAATATGTGGTGTAAACAACAAGAAATCAAATTCATACTTTGTACACCATTTCTAATTTATCTTCTCTTAGAACCCTTTAACACTACAAATTAAGATAAATAAATAGGTTGAAAAGACCACACACTATCAAATTCCAAACAATTGATTCAATTCTAATATATTAATATATAACAACTACAATTTCAATATATTCAAAGATTGATATTTTTTAGAAAAATTCTAAGGTTTTATTGTTTAGGGTTTGCATTTACAGAATTTCCCAAGGCATGTATCAAATCCAAATAAATACAATGCAAATATTAGACTGGGAAAAATTGAAATTCCAATCATAGAAGATTCCTTGAATATAGATTGCATCTGATTTATATCGCTCCTAATTTTCTGTTGGACCTTCCACCTTTGAAATATACAACAAATAGATTGTGTATATATATATATATATATATATATATATATATTAAATTTTAGAAATCAGAAGATAGAGAGGAGAATGATTGGGAATTTAATTTAAATTAAAGTTTAGAACGACTTAGCATAAAGTTTATTGTTTCTGGAAACCTAAGGGAAAAGAGTTTGATAGAGCTTCATTGTTGCTATAGAATTCTGTGAAGAAAAGTGAAGGGTTTAAGGGACTATTTATAGAGGTGGGAAGGAACAAGAACCGTCGGATTTAAAATAAACTAATCTGGGCCGTTCTGGCCAAGCCTTTTCATTGCCGAAATGCTCCAACCAGTGGACCGCTGCCTCTTGGGCAGTCAACTGCTAGAAGTTTACCGACCTAAGTAAGGCGGTCGATCAGCTCGTTTAATTCTGGATAATTTATCTCCTTTCCATTATTTTCTAATTTATTACTCTTATTATTTATTTATCACTGTTAATGTTAATGTTATATTTAACGTTACTTCCAACCCAAGGCACTGTTAAATTCAAATTTCAATTTTTTGGATTTTCTCCAAATTAAAGTTTAAATTCATTTTAAATTATTTTAAACTCAAAAACTTCAAATGTTCAGAACTTCTTTGTTTGAACTACGTTTTCAGCACATTATATATGAAAATTTATCAAAAAATCACCAAGGATGCAATAATGCAACTTCCGTAGCCAAATTTTGACATTTAAAGAAATTCCTTTTTATCCCTACTTTAATTATTTAATTCTTATTAAATTTTATGGGGTGTTACATTCTCCCTCTCTTAAAATGGATTTTTCCCCAAAATCACCAAGGGTAAATAATGTAAGCACTCAATAACCATGTTATGCAACCAAGTTAGTATACAACAATTTACTCAACCAAAAATGCAATTTGAATATGTATGCAACATACTATAGGTGAGCTCAATCCTAGCATGGATGCAAGGTCATGACATATAAGCATGTATGCAAACATCCTAAATATACATAAAATTCTATGTGAGTGCAAAAAAATAAGTAAAAAAAAGTGTGACAACCATCTCCTACCATTCAATCTAGCAACCACGATGCAACAAATTTCTAAATTTAGAGAGAAAATTTACGAGAGGAAAGCTCGGGATGAGAAGCCTTCATCTTTTCTTTGGCTTTCATGTGCTTTCTGCCAGGTTATCTCCCCATTGAACTCGAACTAGTCTAATTTCCTTGTTACGAAGCTTCTTAATTCTGCGTTCCACTATATGTGCGTTGACATGGGGACCGATCGACTCCGTCTCAACATATGTTAACTGAATAGGCTCTACCACAGTGACAGTTTCATGAAGACGTTCCCTCAAATATGAAACATGAAAGACGTCATGGACTCCCACAAGCTTGGTCGGAAGCTCCACTCGATAAGCAAATTTGTCCACCCTTTCCAAAATCAGAAAAGGCCCATTGAATCGAGGTGCAAACTTTCCAGATGTACCAAACCTCATAACCTTCCTAAGATAGGAAACCTTGACGTATATCATGTCTCTAACAGCACACACCAACTCTATTCTTCACATGTCGGTGTAGGACTTCTGACGATCGTGTGCGGCCTTCATTAGCCACCTAATCAACTTTATCTTCTTCAAGGTCTCATGGATCAAATCTGGTCTAAGTATGATTTTTTTGGTTGTTTCCCACCAACAATTAGGCGACTTGCATGGCCTATCATTTAAGGATTCAAAGGGTGCTATGCCTATCATTGCTTGATAACTACTGTTGTATGCGAACTCTACCAAAGGCAAGTGTTGTTTCCAAGATCCTCCAAAATCCATGATGTAAGCTCTCAACAAATCTTTTAAAATTATGTTCACCCTTTCTGTCTGGCTGTCGATTTAAGTGTAATAAGTGGTGCTAAGACTAAAAGTCATCTCCAAAGTAGATTGCAAACTCCCTTAAAATTCATTGGTGAATAAGAGGTCCCTATTACTAACGATACCGACTGGGACTCCATGGAGTCGCACCACTTTCTTAACATAAATTAATCCTAGAGATGCTACAATCCTATTACTTCTAACAGGAATAAATTAAGTGCTCTTAGTGAGCTTGTCCACTATAATCCAATTAGACTCATTGCCTCTTTGACTTCTAGGCAACCCATTTGTAAAGTCCATGGATATATGGTTCCATTTCCAGGTCAGCGTTTCCAATGGCTATAACGATCCTTCAGTCTTTCCTTGCTCTGCCTTAATCTTCTAGCATGTTAGACACATACAGACATATTTTATACCTTTCTCTTCATCTTGGTCAATAGAAAATCCTTTTGATATCTCTATACTGTTTTCTCCTCCGGAATGAACAGTCATCTTATAGTGGTGACATTCCACTAGAAATTCCTCCGACATATCTTCCAATATTGGGACACATAAGTGTCCATCTCTCCTCAGCCTTCGCTTTTGATCTAAAGCATATCTACTATCATGGGGAAAACGCTTTCCTCTACTAAGCTTGTTGAAAATTTCCACCAACATCGCATCCTCATTCTGGCCTGAGCGATCCACTAATGTCGACCTTACTTCCATAACTATGAGATACCCTTTAGCGAATACTGCTGGTGGTTAGAAATTAAAATTTGAGAGAAACTCCAAAATACCGCTCATATATAGCATTAAGAGTAGCATGCCACCGATAGAGGGCATCGGCAACAACAATCCATTTGCTGAGGGTATATTGAATCTCATAGTCATATGATGCTATAAACTCCATCCATCTTCACTGCCTAAGATTCAAGTCCTTTTGGAAAAGAGGTAGTTAAGGGATTTGTGGTCGATGAATAACTCAAATCTGTCCCCTAAAAGATAGTGCCTCGACATCTTCAAAGCAAAAACAACAACTGCTAATTCTAGGTCATGAGTAGGATACATCTTCTCATGAACCTTTAGTTGTCTAGTAGCATACGCTACTATCTTCCCTTCTTGCATAAGGAAGCTCCCAATTCCATACCACATGGATCGGTGCACACATCTAACTGTTTCGATCCGTCAGGAATCATTAACTTGGGTTCACTAGTCACCAATCTCTTCAATGTCTCAAAAGAAATTGCACACTTTCATCCCATGAAAAACAAGGTTCTTCTTAGTTAGGCGAGTTAATGTACTTTTATCTTTGCAAAGTCCTTAATGAACTTTCGATAATAACCAAGGAAACTCCTAATTTCTGTAGTATTCCTCGACACGTTCCAATTTTCAACAACTTCCACCTTAGCAGGATTAGCAGGAAATACCTTTTCGGAAACAATGTGACCTAAAACTTCACCTCCCATTGCCCAAAATGACACTTAGAGAATTTTTCTTTTAGTTGGTGATTTATCAAGGTCTCTAATACCTCCCTTAGGCGCTTCTCATGCTCACTTTCCATCTTAGAGAATATGAGAACATCATCCACAAATACCACAACAAACTTGTTCAGTTGTCACCTAAAAACTTTGCTCATCAAATCCACAAAGTATGTGGGGACATTAGTTAACCCAAAAGACATCACTTCCCATTCTAATAGTCCATCTGCTATGTGATAAGCGGTCTTTGCTTTGCTATCTTCGGCTGCCCTTAACTGATGTAATTCGATGGCCAAGTCTAATTGGGAGAAGACTTTGACACCAATGAGCTGATCAAACAAGTCATTTATCCTACGAAGGGGATACCCATTCTTTTTATTCGTCTTGTTCGGTGCTCGATAATCGCCACATAATCTTAATGAGTCTCCCACCTTTGGTGGCAAAAACAACCGGTGCTCCCGATTTTGAAATACTACGACGTATGAATCCCTTCTGCAATAACTCTAAAATCTGCTTATCCAATTATCGCCTCTCTTTAGGAGCTATAGGCCTCAGTGGTAGTGTGATAGGTCAAGCATCCTTTTCTAAATCAATTCTAAACTCAATCTCCCTACAGGGTGGGAGACCCGATACTTCTTCAAAAACATTAACAAAGTCTATAACTATAGGTATAGATGAAAGTTCATTTTGCAACAAGCTAAGAGAATATAGATAGCTTAACTCAATTGAGTTTTGGGGTGAATAACGAACATCAGTATCCCACCTCTTATAACTCCTTAGCCACATGATACTCCTCTCATAATCTAAGGCATCATTATAGTAAGATAAGTAATCCATCCCTAAGGTTAGTCCATACCCCTCAAAGCCAAGAACGTACGCATTACATATAAAATCAACATTACACATGTCCATAACTAGATCTTTACAAATTAAGGAAAGATATGTTGACCCCCCAATAGGATTTGATACCACTATTGGGTTGGTGACAACTTGGGTGTTCAAGTTCAAGGATTTAACTATTTCTTCAGCTGAAATGAATAAGATGCTCCAGAGTCAAATAAGATATGGATAATATTTTCGAAAATAATAATTGTACCTTCCAAAGCAGCCTTCCCTTGGTCCCTAGGCGATGGCCTACTTGAATTAGGAATTGCCTCTATAGCATACGCTTTCCCACTATGTCCTTCTTTGGAAATTTTTGGACATTTATTCTTATAGTGCCCCTCTTCAAAGAAATGAAAGCACTTTCACTTGTATTCCTCCTTCATTAAGCTTACTCTATAGTCTTTAGCAATGTGCCCCCTTTTCTGACACCTTCGACAAACTATCCCCTCCTTCTTCACCTTTGCTTTAGCCTTTTGTTTGCCCAAAATCCTCCCTTATTAGTTCCTCCCTGGTTTGGTGTTGGCTCCACCTTCTCCTTTGCTTTCACCTTGATACTAGCAGTTTATGGCAAGGCCATCTCAACAATCACTTCATAAGTAGCACCTATTGGAATCTGGGCTAAAAGAAACTCTCTTAGTGGTGAATTCAAACATTCGACAAATTTCATTACTTCTTCATAGGGATATCGATCAAAATCATCTCAAATTTTGTCAACTCTATAAATTTGTTGGTGTACTCCTTTATAGTGGAGTCCCCCAACTCCAATTGAATGAACAACTCCAACTGCATCCTAACCTCCGCACTTGACATGAACTTTGACTCAAAGCGAGTCCTAAACCCTGCCCAAGTAATCTCCACTTCGGCAATTTCTTCCACAACAATAGTCCACCAATCTAGAGCTTCCTTCTTAAGATGCCATGCATCAACTCTTATTTTGGTTTGATCTACGCACCTAAGCTCCGAAATATATGGTTATAATCACTTATTCATGCCTTAGTTTCTAGAAAATCCTCGGTTCCGGATATTCTAGTCTGCCCATATTTTGGAAATCCTTGCATAATTTGGGGAAGTCTAAAGGTTGAGGTGCTGCCTCTAATGGTGGAACAGGAAATGCTTACTATGGAATAGGAATCTAGCCCACATGCCTTAAGTACTATTTAAATCACTTAGGAATGCCTCGAATGTTTGGCATTCCTTGAGGAGATGAGTTCATAGCTTTTAAATTTTAGTCGTATCAACCATTTATAGGTTTTTAAACTTGTTTAGTGATAGTTTCCTAAGATAGTATTTATTGCTGAAAAGAAAATTTGCCTTATGCATTTGCATACGTTCTTTAAAGGATACACACACACACATACATACATATATACACACACTCGTATATAGGTTTTTGAAAAATAATTTCAAATATAACAAGTACGCTCTCATACGTACACTTATTTCTCTTTGATCGAGCAACCTATGCTCCAATACCAAGTGTAAAAATCCACACTTGAAAAGACCTAATCCTGATCCGGAAAAGGTCCATCAGAACTTATAACCATTCCAAGACTTGTTGTTGGTTTATGAAATTTAAAATAGCATACAGAGCTATCTATCTATATATTTAGAATCTCACAGTGGAATGGATAAAATATAATAATAAAAACATATACCCATAAATAAAAGTCATTTTAGTACTTAGAAAGATTATCACAAAGTCTCACAATATTCCAACATAAACTCCATGGTACATAGTCTAATAATGACAATAGCAATAACAACAACATAGTCTGAAATCTGGATACATGAAAAATAATATAAGGAAACGATAGCGGATAGACCATTACCATAATCAACATCCCACACCTTCGCTTCTTCAAGCAATCCCCGTCTCCTTAACCTTGTTTTTTGAAATGAGGATGAAGCCAGAATAACAAAGTCTGGTGAAAGAAATCTCCAGTTTTACCATAATAGTAATCTTGGCAGTATTATCCAGATAAGTAATATGTCTTACGTATAAAAATCACAACACACATATAACTCCAGTTGTAAGCCCAAAGGCTCTTTAAATCCGACTATAGAATTCTAATATAGCTAACATATGCAATGTAAGAGAAAGCACCTAAACCACTTAATACATTTATCGGGAATCATGTAGACTCTGACCATTTAATACCTATGGGATAGGAAGGTTAACGACATTTAAGACCTAACCCAATACATGTACCTACATGGTTCTCACTAACTGATATGATAAGAAATCCTATCAGGTCACTTAACACATCTCCTAAAGGAAAGAGGCAGACCCTACAATAACCATTTAATACCTCTAACCGAAGCGGACCCAATCTAATGATTTCACCTATCGTATCAATATCATGACTTATAACTCATAACCAAAACCGTGACATCTCAAATTAATTCGATTATTCGTAGGTAATGGTAGCTAGATTGACTAGTAAGGTTTTGTAACAACTCGCACTCTAGTAGGCTTAAATTTTCGATGAGCCAAAAATCCAAATCCACTAAAGCATGAATTGCTGGTTTGGTATCCTACAAATAACAAAGGAAAGTCAGAGTAATATTTATGAAATCTCACAGTGGAATAATGACAAAGTATTTAACATATGGTTACTAACCAGGATTACGCTACTTTCCCTAACAGTATTGAACCTAGGAGTAAAACTTGCCTTTTTACTAAATCCCAATAGTTGCTAAACTATTTTCTTATGATTTGGGGAAAACAGGAAAAATAAGAATGGGTCAGACATAAAGTCTGGTGAATGAGAAATAAAATGAAGCAGAAAGAATAAAATAGTTTAATTCCAGTTCTTCCTCGGATATCGCAGAGGATGAATAATATAATGCAGTGAATCCTTCTTAGATAAAGTTCCTAAGAAGCCAAAGTCCAAGGACACTCTAGGGAAGTCAACCATGCAGTAATACAAAATGTCAATCGGCCTATCAGACCTATTGTCCTTACCTATCCATGTGCTACAGCGTGACATTCATGCTCTTCACCCATGCACCGTGATTGTCTATCCACTTGCTACAGCGTGAAAGTCATGCTCTTCACCCATGCACTGTGATTAAATGCCTCATACGTCTGACCGATGCCGACTCAAACAACCTCGCAGGACCCCGAAGTAGCGCTCAGGCTCCGCCAAAATAGACTCCTATCCTTCTGTGTCCTCAGTCACCAACGTGGACTTGCCCCTATCGGTCCTCCAAAAGAGTGCCCACAGTCGGGTCGGATGCGTAAAATCCTCCAATGATCTACCGAAAGAAGCCTACGTCGGAGCATGGTTGTCCTGTCCCGTCCATGACGATCTACTTGAAGAAGCCTATGATTGCAGATGCTATGTATCCAATGTACTAGCAATCTATGAAAGGTAACAAACATCCTTACGAACCTACTTTCCTATTCCTAGTATGTATAGCCAAAACTAAATTTTGATCCTAACTGCATGAAACACCTATCCAGACCTTTACAAGGTATGCCTACCAAATCGCTTCCAGATTAATTAATTTTATCATTACAGTTTAGATATTATTTATTTCCATTAATCTGCTTTAGGCCATTTTACATCCGATTTTTTTATTTCACAATTTCCCTTTTTCTTACATAAATGGTGTTTCAATTTCACATCTGTTCAATTCGTATGGTTTGTATGTACTGTTTATACCGTTTTGTTATAGGTTTATACTTGTCTTTAGGGTCCATTTAATTCTTATTTTCCACCCTAATTTACATTCTCCTTTTTAGAGATTTAATCTGTACAAAAATTTATCCAATAGCCACATACCATTTAATTGCATAAAATTCCACTTTTTACGTTTAAGGCCGCATATGGAATAAACACATATACCAATTAAAATTCCCAATTTTATTCCATAACCATACTCAGAATTATGTAATTATACCAATCGAATTTCCATTTTTATTCAAAGAATATATTCTGAACTTACCCAACTAACCAATTATGCCATTAAAAATTGAATAAAAATTCTAATTCAATTTAATTAAACCAATCTCATTTACGCCATAAAATATGAATAAGCAATTTATACGTTCCATATTTTATGCAAAGCATGAATTAGAATTAAGAAGTGGTAGAAGAAGAAGTTAGAATAATTTGCGTCAAACCTCAATTATTAACAAAAATTAATTCATATTATCATTCTAGAAAAGAACAAAAATTAAACTACATTTATTTTTTTATTTCATATTAATTCCCACTCACCTGGCACTTGAGCTTGTATAAATTTGTAAAGGTTTTCTTCTTCTCATCTTCCTCTTTTTAAATCCTTTAGAATTCTTCAAATAACTTGTATATATATTTTTCATTTGATTTGGAATAGAATTATTTATTTAGTGGAGAAAGGAGGAAGAAGAATATGGACAAATTTTTCTGTAGACTTATGGCGACGGCTGAATAAAAGATTAGGTTTTAGGTTAGATGGTTTATTTATAGATAGTGTGAGTGCATATAATCGATTAGATTTTCCTAGGTTAAATCATGTTCATCCGAACACCTCATGGTTATCTGCTCTAGCTCATACAAGTCACTGGGCCAATAAAACACTAGAAAATAAAAAACCACATCACTCAGTCCAATAGAAAACCGCCACGTCAGAAAATAAATCAACATTCATTAATTATTCCCATTAATTGATTGCATTGCCAAATTTCCATTTTTGTTGTTTGTGTGTATACATTACACTTTTTGAGGGAATACCCATTTTATAATTCTCATTAGATCTTTATTTTAAATATTGACATCTGTTAGCAACCAATCCATCTTAATTTGCCAAATTTACATCCATAATAATTTCCTTTGTTAAACATTCTCATTAATGTAAATTATGTCATTAATTCAGGCAATCAATTTATTCCTAATCCTCATCTATTCATCAATTGGGTATGTTACACATTTATTTACACTTTTGAATGTGTACAATTAATTAGGATATATGTATATGTGCATATACAATTTAAACTAATCAATCCCTTGGTTAATTTTACTCATTCATAGTTAACTTTCTTAATTGATTGGTTTCTAATTTTAACCATTCCCCATTGATTCTTGTTCATTACAACATTCATTTGTTAACGTTTTATCCTCCTTTCTAAATCTTCTGTTCATAAACATTAAAGATTTAAACTTGAAAAATATATATTTTATAAATAAATTTAGTTTCCTCATCTTACATGTTTATAATCTACGTTAATTTCTAATTAACGTACATTAGTAAATGTTGTAACACATGTTAATTACAATTGTAACTTACAAATTACTAATAATGTGCATTTATTGTCAATAAATCTTTTTACCATTGCTGTCCTTATACATGGGTGTGTGTGTTTGTATATATTAATATAATACTCTTGCTGCCAATTAATTTCATTAATCAAATTCAAACGTTTAAATGTGCGCATAAGCGCGTAAGCTATTGGAATAATTCCAAACTTTGTGTATATAATATGTTTCCCTTTTTAATACCGACTCATTACTAACTTTGTACATATGTAATTTAACATACATCAGCAATGAATCAATCAATTATAATTAATGTAAGTTACCAATTTCATATGTGTAATTATTTCTGATGCCAAAACTTCAAACGGTCATAACTTCTTCGTTTGAACTCTGTTTGGAAAACATTATATATGAAAATCAATCAGAAAATTGCCATGAACACAATGGTATAATTTTTGTGGCCAAATTCCAATATTTGTAAAATGTCCATTTTTCATAGTTGTCTACTTTATTAATTATATTTCCATTAATTAACTAATGTAAAAAACATGAGGCGTATTTTAATTTACACGTTTCCTTTAAATTTTCTTTTAATAATAACTTCTTCTATTTTAATTCCTTTTTAATTATTTTCCCTTGAAATATCAGGGTGTTACAGGCCCAATAGAACTACGACTAACCTTACGTCCACTAAGGTTATTTATTATAAGTGATGTCCTACATCAGTCCGCAAAGTCACGTTGCTGGTTGCCAGATTTAATTGGACAGACTTCTATTAACTTTGGACTGACCTCACATCTCTGTAACTTAGTCATGCTTTACGTGTATACTAATTGTATTCATACACCATCCTACATAATTAATTGTTTGGGCTATATAAGGTAACCCCTTATTATGCCTCTAATTAGAGATTAATCCCAAAATTTACTTCAGCTGGCTCCCTACAAATTAATATTTACACTGCAATCAATATGTTATTAGTTTGAATAATTAATACGCTAATATTTTAAATGTATATATATATATATGTGTGTGTGTGTGTGTGTGTGTGTTAGTACACATATGCGTGTAGAATTTAAGATCTAATCATTATGTTCCAATAATTTGATAATAATTCGCTTACAAGGTAATTTGAAATATCAATTTCATACAAATCTCAAATTCCAAACAAGAACAGCTATTACCCATGGCTAAACAAATTGGACTTGTATTAAAATGGAATATCATCAAACTTGTCCTGTATTGATGTACTAGAATTGGTATTCTATTTTAAAGAAACAGGTCTCATAAATTTGATATTATATATTTCGTTCAACCTTTACACATATTACTTTGGAATGAGAGAGCAATTCATTATTTATTTAGTTATAGAAATAAGCGGTGCAAACTACAAGAAATCAAATTCATACTTTGCACATCATTTCCAATTTATCTGCTTTTTGAACCCTTTAACACTACAAATTGAGATAAAAGAAAATATGTTGAACATACCATAGATTATCTAATTCCAAACAATTGATTCTATTCCAATATATTAATATACAATAATTACAATTCCAACATATTCAAAGATTAATATTTACTAAGGGAAACTTTGGAGTTTTATTGTTTGGGATTTTGCATCTATAAAATTTCCCAAGGCATAAATCAAATTCAAATAAATACAATGCAAATATTAGAATAGGAAAAATTGAAATTCCACTCATAAAAGATTCCTTGATTATAGATTATATCTGATTTATACCACTTCTAATTCTTTATTAGATCTTCCGCTTTTGAAATGTACAACAAATATATTGAATACATAGATTAGATTTCAGAAATCAGAAGATAGAGAAGAGAAGGGATGAGAATTTAATGTTAATTAGAGATTAAAGATTATAATTACTTGCCAGAAAGTTTACTATTTTTGCAAATCTAGGGTGAAAGAGTTTGATAGAGTTTTGTTGAATCACTAGTTTTGATTCATGACAAAGCAATTTAGAAAAAAAAGAGAATGCATGATCAATCACAACAAGAAGAGACAATCAAAGGACTATGGTGATATGAAGACTTTGAATCTATGTTTTCACTGTTTATTACTTCTGTTTGAGTCTTACAAATTTTTAAAATCTATCATCAAGTAGTCCTCACTTTATTGTTCTCAATTTTTTAAACAAAACAGAGATACTAGTGTAAATACACTACAGCCAGTCGATTGGCTATAAACAACTAGTCGACTGACTGATACACGAGTATGCACTGTTTGTCTTTAAAATTTGTTGCATGATCAGTCGACTAACAAAAAATGACCAGTCGACTGACCTGAACCCAACTGTCATATTTTGAATATACATTTCCATTCTGCAAAAGGTCGCGTTCCTTCTCTGAACGGAAATGGTTGCTTCTTTTGGTCAGAAGTCTTCACCAATGGAAGTAACCCTCTGACTACTATAAATACATGTTCCCAAACACTTCATATTCACCGAAAATCATTCTAACTATCTTATATTCTTCTTGTGCTTTCATACTTGCATTCAAACAACAAACAAGCATTTTATTGCTTTGAATCTTCAAATAAACTTTCATAATCTTCGATTCTTAGCATTACCTTCACTTCATATCTTCAAACTTCATATACTTGAGGATTTGGTTAAAGGAGGTTTGTACTATCAAAGACAAATCAGTGTTATCAAGAACACACAGTGTCAGATATTATTTTGTACCAGTGAAGTCCCCTTCTGCTGCTAAGGCGAAAATCATGTTCTTCTGCTCAGGTGTCTGTTCTGCTGCTCAGACTGTTTATACCTGTTCCTCTGGGTTAAGTGAGGATAGTTGTTTTAGTGAAATTCCAGAAGGAGTATGGGACTTGACGTAGGACTGCGACAGCCCGAAAATCCGTACCATTTGAATCGACAATAATCCACACATGTCCGACCCAAAAAGCACAAACTAACGGAAAGTCAAGAGAAAGAAAAGAAGAGAGAAGAAGAGAAGTGAAGAAAGAGGGAAGATAAAACCAAACAGAACAATACAAATCTCACATCGCAGCGGAAAATATCTAATATCATATCGATGACCTTTATAAAACAGAAACTGTATATATATACATACATAAATCAGAGTTCAACAATCAATCAGAGTTATCAGCCTGAACAGTTATAATAACCTGTCCTCACAAATGCTGATAATAACAACAACTAAGCACAATGCAGCGGATAATCAAGCAAATACGGATGTACGACAATGAAGATCTCCAGCTCGCCTGCTGAAGCTCCAAAAGCACCAAAACTTAACCTGTATATATACTCGGTCTGACCCGAGCATTGAAAGGGAAGAACGCCCGGATCAGTTTGTTAAACCAGCGTGAGAAACACACTCAACTGAATTTATTAAATCACCAAACTTTTCCTTTATCAAAACAAAAGTATCTCGTAAGACAAGTCCACACATAAACACGGACATGTTTTTACCTTACGATAACTAAAACATTTCATATCAAACTCATGTGATATTATACTAGTGTCTAGTATACAAATAATATTTAAAATAGCCGAAATTGTTACCATTATTAAATTCCAGTATACTAGGCTCTATAATTAAATTGGCAGGTACGTAGTGGATTTTGGATTTCCATACAAATGACCAGGTGAAGGGACTACCTTCCGAAGGGGTACACCTCTAGATGGATGTCCTGAGGCACAGAACATCTGCCCTCTACCAACACAAGACCGGCCCACCTCTATACTAGATGGTACCGAATATGTCATCCTCCGGTCGTTACCGATCTTTCCGAGGGCCCTCATAGCATACAAACCACAATAATCAGATACACGACGTCATAGCGTGTAAAGATATATCAAGAAGAGGATGATCATATCCTAATTGGGAATGACCCACTTAGCCTTGCCGCATCTAACCCCGTTTTGGTCATTTCCGGTTGATGAGGCCTAATGAGGTAACGATTACCTTTCACAATCACATATCACATCACTTAGAATGCCACACGGCCATTTCCGTTGACTACTAATTGTCTTCCACAAAAATACAACCCTTAAGCACATATGTCTCAAGAAGGGTGTTAAGCTAAGAGAAGTTGCCTTCTCTGCCACCACTGATGTACGTTTGTAAAAACCAATGTTCGTAATCATTAGAAATGCAATGTCAGACAAACATCCATACAAGTTGTCCAGGAATAGGACAAACCGAAGGTACTTTCCTACCACATCCTGTCGGAAAACGTGCGTGAATGTTGAACGAACACGAGCCATTTGCTGTCGATACTCTCCATGAATTTCGATCAAAACCGTATGGATCGAAAGATCTCTCCACCCTCTACAAAATTGCATTTGGAAGTTTTTCATAATTGCTTATGGATTTTGAGGAATTAAGGAGAAAACAAATGAAGAAATTCGGCCATTGATTGCAAAAGTGGCGGCTAGGGTTGGAAACCTTAATGTTTTGCAAATTAGAAAATAGTGAGGCCTTCTATAGAAAATATTCGTGCACTATTCATCCGGAAATTTTTCGAACTCCAAACGAAGCGTGCCGCCTGGCGTTTATAATGTTTTACCCTCATTTCGAATGCAATGGAATATATATCGGAAGCTAATTCGATTCATATTTGGAAAATAGGTTTTTAAATCGAATTATTTAAATTTAAAATTCACTTAAACCGATTTCTACGCGTTTTAGCTTGCCTCAGACAAACCGTAAGTCCGATTGACACGAAATTTGAAATCTTACAATAATATAACATTATGGATTCGATGAATCTGGTTTCGTCGAAATACGAGACTTTTTGAAAAATGGCTATTTTTGTTCATCAATTAAATATTAAAATATTCGATTTCTACAGTTTGACTTTTAATTCAATTTTAAAAGTTCTATAACATCATTGTAAATCAAATAAGATTTAATTCAACTTTATAAATTATTTTCATTCACATTTAATTCAATTTCCAATTATTTCTGCAATTTCTAATATTAAATTATCAATTTAATTATCTAATTAAGTCCTTATATTTCAAATATAAGTTATTCGACTTATAAAATTAACTTATGCATATTTAAAATCAATTATATATACGAATTTCAAATGACTGAAATTCTGGGTCGTTACATTCTCCCCTACATATAAGAATTTCGTCCTCGAAATTACCAAGTAAGAAAAAGTCGCAAAATCCATTAATTTTTCAAAACAATCGTTAAAATTAGATTTACCAAATCTATTTAACCTTTTAACTTTTTCCAAAAATCATTAGTTAAACTTCTTATAAAACTTTACTAAGTTTTCATATACATTCATGGTTATCTTTTCAAAACCAATTACTATCGTTTAACCTTTATCTCAAAAATCAAACTTTTAGTTTTCACAAATTTTTCCAATTTTCTCAAAATTTCTAACGCCTTAAATTTTCAAAAAATTTGCCATAACCTCCTTTGCGCGGTTCGATCCGAAAAAAAACAATATACATATCACAAATATACAACTCACCATCAACGACGAGGCATCCCAAAGGGAAAAAAGTGTAAAAGTACGATATGTAATCCGAGATATGTACCTTATATATTATTAGCAAGCATATACAGCTAATATAGCACGAAAGCGAGCTCCAAATGTGAAGCAAGCGCCATCTGCACCTACTAAGCACTCAACAAACAATGAGAACATGTATATATGAAAATAATATCAATATACAACATATACCAACAACTATATATGCCAATTTAGCAAATGCAATCAAAACAACAAATCCAACCATCAAACAACTATCATCCAACTAACATCCAACAACTATCCAATCAATCCATAAACAAATCAATATTCATTCACTTCTCATTAACATTCATTGAATTGATTTTCAATTTAAATCACATTTGATTCATTTACATTGGATTTATTAACATTCATTCATTCACTATTCAATTAGTTTACATTCACTAATTCACATTCAAGTTTGTTTACTTCCAATTCAAATCAAATAAAATCCAATTATATTTACTTCCACTTCCAGTTTGAATTCAATTATTTACAGTTTTCAATTTCATTAATTCAATTTCATTAATTCAATTTATTAATTTACTTCGATACCAAAATCAACTTCATTCAACATTACTTAAGTTACGTTCCTTTTTATAAACATCACTATGTTTCACTTACTTAAATTTCATCTCTAAGTCATTTTATTAACCTTTTACTAAGTCAAATTCATAACACTTATTCAAATTCTGATTTTGTTTTACCTAACCAAAAGTGTTTAACCATTTTAACAATTGGTTTTACGTACATTTTCTCACTTTATAAGTTGTACAACTTATTTTTATAAACTTCCAAATTCATACTATGTAATCACTTACCATCTTAATTTAAATTTCGATTTCAATAACTTATCTAATCCAGTTAAAATTCAATTTAATTTAACCTATCTTAGTTAAATTTCAATCATATAATTCACTTACTAACTCAATTCAATTTAACTTTTCTTAAGCTAAAAATCTTTATTTCATATTATAAGTCCAAAACTCGTTTTACTTATATTTATCACACTTGGATTTTAAATCAAATTTGTTTATTACAAAAAAACTTCTATTTCAATTTACTATTGGTAGCAAATCCATCACATAGAAACTCGAAAATGATGCTGAGAATGCCACAGTCATCACCCTTATTATTTCGCAGCAACAGTAGTGAATTCAGTGCTTTATATTCTTTTAAAAATATCGTTTTATATTTATAAACCACATTTTCAAACTTATACTTATATAATTTCACTATTTCACTTTACTTATATAAGATCATTCTAAATTTATTTATCTTATCTAGATTTATAATAATATAACCTCTTTAACTTTGAAAAACAACTTTCAAAATAAACAGGATTCAAATTTCACAAATTCTTAGTTTAAATCCATTTTTATTTATAACTCATATTTATAAATATATTCATATGGTTTCACTTATTATATATAAGATTATTTCACAATTGTAAATCATATTAATTATAATTCAATACTTATAATTCTTCGCTTATACAATTTATTCTTTTACAATTGTTGCTTTTATTTAGATTATTCAAACATCTTTTATTAACTTATATATATTTACATATTCAAACAACCAAACAATAAATTTATATACACTTTAATAATTATGAAAAATAGTTTCCTTTATATGTAAAATATAATCGAGGTAAAATTATTTCATTTACCCAATTTAAAATAATACTATGTCGACTTGCCTCGTTTAAGTGTTCGGAAATCCCTATCAATAACATGGCATCCCACATCACGACCAGAATTCACAAACAGCTCAACGAATAAGTAAACACAATATAAAACATTTTTTATTCACTAACAAATACACGCTCATATATATAATACACTCAAACTAAATCTAGGGTGCTACTGTCCCTATCTATAATGAGTACACATCAAAGCTTAGGAATATACAAAATCTAAACTTTGATACCAAATGTGACGGGACGCAACCAGTGGGTAATACCCACCGTAGCTCACATGCATATCTCGCACTTTGCTTTTACGGCTAGCCTCATGACTGTAAGGCAAACTACCAAACCAACCGCTCGATAGTCGATCTCAGGGACATGTAGGAGTAAGAGTCATCTGTTCGCTACCTAACGAGAAGCGAGAACCCCCTATCATGTACGAACATCACTAAGCAAAAACCGATGTACGTTTGTAAAAACCAAAGTTCGTAATCATTAGAAATGCAATGTCAGACAAACATCCATACAAGCTGTCCAGGAACAGGACAAACCGAAGGTTCTTTCCTACCACATCCTGTCGAGAAATCCCTAGGATATTAACCCCAAACGATCAAAAAGCAGTCCCCCACTATGAAACTCCGTAATATCAATAAGCAACCTATACAAATCGCCGCATATACGTTGGTCCGAAGTGGTTTTCGGATAAACCGATCCCGGTCTCTTCGCACCAACAATGAAAAAACGTTTCTCAACCTCACACAGCAACTAAGTCTCATAGACTTATCACGTCACCAACTTTCAACTTGCTATCCTTCGGGCCAAGAAGGAAGCTCGATAGATTGGAGTAATACTCCACACTACACGAATCAACATCCTCAACACAAACGATTATCAAGCCTACACAGAAGGCTACGTACTAAGTGTACGACTAAATAGTTCCCACATCAAGTCAAGGAACTAAAACTTTTGGGCAACTTGATAGTCGGTTATTTAATTATCAAACAAACAAACAAATATTCAGCACCATAAGAATCACTAGGCCCTTTTAATTAATATTTTATTAATTTAAATAACTTGCCAAACATTCACTTCAATTTACACTACAAAAGAATTTTGGATTCCCTACGCCAATTTGGCGTAGGCGCGACGTAGGGAAAAGATTTTACCTACGTCATCCCTACGCCAAAGAAGAGGTTGGAAAACAATGCGTCGCAAAAAAATCCCTACGGGTTCCCTACGCCTCCTTCCATACGCCTTCCCTACGCCGCATTCCATACGCCTTCCCTACGCCGCCTTCCCTACGCCGCCTTCCATACGCCACATTCCATACGCCTTCCCAACGCCGCCTTCCATACGCCTTCCCTACGCCACATTACATACACCTTACCTACGTTTATTTCCATACGCATTCCCTACGCCTATTTCCATACGCATTCCCTACGCCTTGTGGAATATGCGCTTATATGATTTTTGTTTGATGATAATAAACATATATACATTCATTTAAATGTATTTGTTAATATACTATTTTATTTTCACAGATTAAATAAATATTTGTTGAATAAAATAAATAACACTGAATTTGATTTCAAACGTATATTTTATTCAAACAAATATTTATTACAATTTTGAATGGTACAAATTCACACTACAACAAAACAGTCTTTTTACAACAGGCAATGCCCGTTGTAATACGGTTTTCGCAACGGGCATGTGCCCGTTGTAATAGGCCTCGTTGTAATAGATCCACCATATTTTACAACGGGCAAAGCACGTTGTAAAAACCATTGCATAGCCTGTTTCACAACATTCATTGACCGTTGTAAAAAGATCATATAACAACGCACATTGCCCGTTGCAAAATAAATGCAAATTTTAAAAAAAATTACAGCAGCATCCATGCAATACATCCATACTAGTACTAAATATTGTCGTAAAATAATTAAGAGATCATTTTTTCATCAATTGTCATCTTCCCATTTGGACCCCAAACGATTGCGCCTTAGCAATAAACACCATATCGTTATCAAAATTCAAGAGTAAACGTATCCAAGTCAAGAAATGTAAAAGAAATATCTATTCTGAAAATCTCAATTTGCTTACCTTTGCATGTAATGGTTTGCAACTGTAAAGATATTGCTAGTGGATAATAGTCAGGGGACTAAATCTATAAGTACATGCAAACATTTTTACGCAGAAGCCATCGTTTGATACAATAAGCCTTGATACATTACATATGTATAGACAGGGGATTGGTAGCTTTACATATTATGTCCACAAAACAATGTCAAGGAAAAAGAAAAAAAAAACAAAAAAAAACACAATATTAACCTTGGTCCATAAGTCTAGCTCTTTTTCCTTAGCTTGGTCTTCAAACCTTAACAGATCCACCAAGAATGGGTCTGCTTCCTTCTTCTTAGTCACTAGGCAGAAAAGGTTTTCTACACCTTCTTTCTTTGTGAGATTGTATTGAGATATTAATCCACATACAACAATTCTCCCATGGTTTTTCATGTTTAATAACACGGCATCAAGCATCTTGCCACCAACGTTTTTGAAGTAGATATCTATGCCATCAGGGAAACGCCTGAAAATTACTAATCTTGTCACAAATTGTGTACTAAAAGAATTTACCATAATTAAATGTTGTTCAACAAACCTTTTCAAAGCAACAGTAAGATAAGACTCTTCTTTGTAATTAAATGCATCATCAAACCCAAACTTATTCTTCAACAGATCAACCTGAGTTAATCATATGAACCATGAAGAAGATTATACCATTTACCCTTCAACGTTTTAACAAAACAAAATCAGTGGTAAAACAATGAGTTTTCCGATGTACCTTCTCTTTAGATCCAGCACTTCCAACTACATAACAACCCATTAATTTAGCAAACTGGCCTACAAGTTGTCCAACTGCAAACCAATTTCCTAGTCACGTCCCTGCACCTAGTAGTTTGCATTTTTCTACAACCGTTTTGCATATGCATACACAAATACACACAAAACAAAAAGGTTCTTTGACGAAAGAGAAAAAACACACTGTAATGAATGCAATTGAAAAACATAAGAACTAACAATGTAAATAAATAAAAAATCAAAATGCCACTCAACTTTTTCACAAAATTATACGGATAGAAAATAATTAAAACCATTTCGCAATGCAAAGCTATTACGTACTGAAAAGTTGAGATAATTCATTCCCAATCAAATTGGCGATAACAACATACTAGTGAAATATTGAAACTGCTACCAAACTGGAAGACTCTAAACAGGAACCCTCAATAAAAAAAAAGCAAAAGGATAACAATCTGTATCAACAGAAAATCAATTGCCAGTGTGGTAACTAGACAAGCGTCATCAAAGAAAATGATTTTACAATCTCTTCTCCACTAATCTCATCGAACACAACATTCTACTATCCGAGCAAATTATAAGCTTACATGCCATTGCTTTTTTGGGCAAATAGACAGCTTGAATCTTTACTCATTTTAGTTTAGCAAATATCAAAATAATGCGAATACGAAAGACAAAATTATATAATCCTTTCTTAATATGTTTGTGTACACCAAACATTCTATAGTACGTTATAATCAGCATATACTAACACGTTCGGTGGACACATATACAGATTGAAGTGAAGAATACTACGACTAAAAATCCTAAGAAAAATAAATATCAATAATTTTCAAAAAAAAAATAACGACAGTGGTCAATTTTTTAAAGAAATACAATTGTAGATGTACCTACTAGACCGGTATCAAAGAAGAAAATGAATAAACAATCTCTCGTCCACAAATCTGAAGAGCACACCAATTCAATTTTCGAGTAAATAAACACCTTATACGCCACACTTGCATCGGAAAGTAGAGGTCTTTCTTGGAAGTGAAGGTCAAAGAACGAACGAACCTAGATAGGATGTGAAGGTAATCGGACGGGAGAAATCAATTCTAGACTGTATCAGAAACGGCCGCGAGTTGGAAGGTAGTAGAGACGGCGCCGGATCTGCAAGCGTCGGTAGAAGACATAAGGGATATGATGTAAGAGATCCAACTTTCTAGCAATCCACTGATTGAATCTCCATTACTTTCATCTTCCATCTTAATTATTTTCGATGGTTAGGGTTTTGGTTTTGGGGATGTATTTTGGCAGCGTAAACGATAATTGAAATTAAGGCGGTAAATGAAAATTGAGGGTGGCGGTAAATTAAAATTGAGGGATTTAGATGAAGTATAACCAATGTAGGGCTTTCTATTGTGAAGCGGGAAATGAAAAATGGATGCGGGATAAGTGAATTTTTGGACCTGCTTTGAGGAAATAGTTATGAAACTAGTCTGAACATAATTTTAATTCATTTATGTTTTATTTTTAAAATACTTTAAAGTACCACTTATGAATTAAACACTTGTTATTAATGCAATAAATAACAATACGTTTTATAATGTTTACGATTATTAATTTCCAAAATTTTTGCAAACTTTAAATTTCCGCTAACTAATGAACTTATAATTAAATAATAAAAATTAAACATTAAATATTAAATATTAAACTTTAAACGTTAATTATTTAATATTAATTAAATTTATTAGTTATTGAATGTAACTAATAAGTATTAAGGATAATTTACTGATTATTAATAATTAAATATAATATGTAATTAAATATAAAAATAAATATTGATTATAGATAATAATTAGTGATCATAAAGTATTCAAAAATTGGCAACTGGCAATTATTACAACAGGCATTTGTAAGCGTTGTAAAATTGGCATATGTTACAATGGGTAAAAGAAAATGGTTGTAATAGACATCTATTACAACGAGCAAATACAGATGAAAACTTCTTGCTTACAGATGAAAATCGATTTTATTTTTAAGTTTAACTGAATTTAATTTTTTTATATAATGTAAATTTCTTGCTTACTTTTCTTGAATCATAATTTTCATATTTCGGACTATTAATTTGGTATTTCAACTTATTAAATTTAATTATTATTCTTTTTTAGTTAATTAAACATCTAAAAGTCAATTATTATAATTTAAATTTAATATATATATATATATAAATATATATATATACATATAATTTTATTTTATTTTCGAAAGTTAATACGATTTACTGAAAAATTAAATTATATATTTTTATGTATAATTTCAAGTTAAACTACAAAAGTTAATAATTGTCTGGCGTAGGTAAAGCGTAGAGAAATTCCAACCTCTTTCCTCCACAGACGTAGGGAGAACAATAAGGTGTATGGAATGGATAGGCAATTCCCTACACATTCTCTACGCCATGGTCAATTGTTGGAGAACCTGGTGCGCGTAGGAAATGTGTAGGGAATTCTCTACGCCGTCCCTACCCCTTCCCTATGTTTCCACGTTTTTCCTACGTCGTGCCTACGCGGCGTAGGGATGGCGTAGGGAATACTGGGTTGGAAAACAACCCTCTTTTTTGTAGTGTTATCTTTTAAAAAGATATATTCTCAAAAAATTTCACTTCATATTGGAAAACATTTCCATACTTATTTAATAATAAGTAATTCACAAATCAATTTATTTTCAACACTTAGAAAATATTCAATATACTTAAAACACGATTAAGTATATATTTTATTCTTTAAGGAAAACATTCTCTTAAACACATTTATTTGGGTCAAAACGAATGTTGTGTAAAACATCGTTACGACAACCCAAAATCACTAGTATAGGGATTCGAAAATTAGATAGATATATAAATTCTAATACTATACAAAATATTTCCTTTCGGAAATCATCTACTATAACAATGGTGCTATAGTCCATCATTTCCTTATTTCTCAAAAACGTCTATTTCAACAATGAATGTTGAAATCTATGGTTTCGATCCTTAACACATTTTAAAATGTCTTTAATACGTTTAACTCCATTTACAATACCACTTCCCAAAACATTCATTTAATTTAAAATATTATTCACTGTCCATAATTGTGAATATAGTTCTCTTATCCAAATTCAATATTTCTACACCTTTATTAAAAGATTATCCACTGTCCAAAATCGGGGATATAATTCCCAACCAAATTCTTTATTATTGCAACATTTAATTTAAAGGATAATTCATTGTCAAAAATCGTGAATATAATTCCTTTAAATAGACTTCTATATTTATTTTATCAAATTCAAATGCGTTCGGATTTATAAAACAATATTTATAAATTCCATTTATAATATACAAAAACTTCTATTTATAAAATCACTTTATTAACAAATTCTGTTCATATCCCATTTACATGCCAAAATCCAAATTATAAGTAATTACTTATAATTCACTTATTTACAAAATCATTCATTTTATAACTTCATAAATAATAAATCTTATTCACTTGTAAAAATCCATTTATAACTTTATTTTAACACTTATAAAACTCGTTTTACAATTCCAATATTTTAATTTATAAAATACCAATTTTATAAATCTTCTATATAAACCATTTATAATAAATCAAAAATGTAACAACCCGCATATTTGTCGATTTTATATTTAAATATTTAATTTAAATATTTTATCGATACTCGGAATTTAGTCCGAAAAGCTACTTTTTGCATACGGTCGAATTAGGACTCGAGACCACTCCCATTGAGTTTAAAACGCCATTTGCGACCTTTTTGAGTGTAAACTTTGATATGGTTGGAGATAGCAGAATTTTCCTACTTTTTCACTTAGGGCTTTGGTTTGGGCTGAGCCCATTAACCCCACTTATGTATTCAGTCCCAACCCCTTCTCCTCTTCATTACTTCATTCCTCATTTCCTTATACTCAAGCTTTATGTTAATGGAGAGTGGAAGAGGAAATTAAAACTCCAAGCCCTAGTTTTCTTTTGCAAATCAAACTCTAGCTCCAAACTAATAGAAGAACCTATTGGTAAGTATCATCTTCTTCTTCTTCAACTCATTCTCACTTTGATTTCAGAAAATTCCTAAACCTAATTTAGGAAATGTTTCTCTTTTAAGCTTAGATTCAAGCTTCTTGTGTTGAGATTGAAGTGTGGTTGATCTTCCTTCGTCTTTAAGCTTCCCATTCATTGTTTTCGGGTTCAAAGGTGAGATTTTTATCTCACATCTTTTTCTATATCTATCTTTGTGGTTAGGTATGAATTCCTAACATTTGTGCATATTCATTTGCTTTCGATTTGAATTGATTTGGTGAATTTTCCTAATTTGGATGTTTTGGTCCAAGTTTATGAAAATCCTATTATGAATATTTGGACAATGATATTCGGGGTGTATTGAGGAGCCGTTAGGGCTGGGTTGTCGCTAGGCATAAATCCTTAGTCGTCGTTGCTCGTCCGATGGCTCCCGATACGTTTTGGCCACTTTGGCCTAGGCAAATTGTTGCCCAGACCAGGTGACCAGACGTCTGGTGACCAAGTCCAGACGTCTAGTTTGGACCTGGAGAGAAAAAATATAACCACGCAGGATATAAAAAAAAGGCAGAGACTAATTCCAGACGTCTGAAATTTAGGATCAGATGTCTGGATAGGTCTCAGACGTCTGACTTGAAGTTTCAGACGTCTGGGTGTTCTCTGGATTATTCCCAGAGAACAAATCCAGACGTCTGGATTCTAAACCAGACGTCTGATTAGTTTTCAAACGCCTAGATTGGACCTCCAGACGCCTAGAATTGTGCATAGTGCCTATTTGCTTATATTTTTGAGTAAATTTCCAAGGTTTATCGATTTTTGTTGATCCAGTTAGTTGTTATCACTTATTATCGACCTTGATGACTTCATTTTATGGATTTTTGGAAATATCCATTTGGATGGATTTAGTATCGATTTCTTTGGATTTTATTCACGTCTTCGAATGTCAATTTTGGTGATTGATTGTTCTACAATCATTTTTGTGATTTGTCACTTTAAAAATATAAAGGTTTCAATACTAGTAGTAAATATCAAAACACTTTCATCAAAACGATTTCAACACAATTTTATTTACAAAGCTCGTTTTTCTCAAACCGTTTTCCAATCTACTAGTATATACAAACCTTTACCTCACTCGTATGAGAAATCTAAATTAAACGACTTAGTAAAACAAGTGGTATGAAACGCTTGCGTTTACTTCGTCGGTTAATTCTTGGACTTGTTCGATTGAATCTCTTGTGACAATTCTCTAGTGGAGATCTACAGTTTGTTCGTGAATATTTAAGTTAAGCAAGTGGTTATGGGACATGAAGCTAAACTCATATATTTACTGGCTTAGTGTAATTGACACTTCTCGTTGATCATGACGATCATCTTTGTGGTTTAGACTAGCAATGTGCGATGTCTCTTTGTCTGCGAGGGAGACTAAACCCCGTTTTGTGGAGTTTCGACTCAAATTGGTGGGGTAGCAACCCATGGTCTTCGGGCCGTTTGTGGAGCTTCGGCTCAATTTGTGATGGTTAGCAACCATGGAATTAGCGTTCCGTTTGTGATACACGTGTTGGTGAGCTTTATGCTCCCGTTTGTGATAGGTCTCCCCCCCTTTTTGTGATTTCTGGATTTCTTGAGATGATTTCTAGAATTTGTGTTTCACCAATTTTCGTAATTTCCATTGATAAGTTTTATCAATATTTGTGCATTGGTGAATTTGTGTGTCATTGACTTTTGTGATTGACATTGATATAATCGTCCATATTTATGGTTTGGTGAACGAAATAAGGAGTGTGACATTTTTTTGATTCTTGTGTAGATTTTGTGATATTGATTAATCTCTTGTTGATTTTCAATTACTTATATATATCACAGCTTGGCATTGTGATTATTATGTGTTTAGTCATATCTCTTATTCAATATCGTTTCACCTGATATTTATAGTTAGACTGATCCGTTTATTATTTTCTTATTAAATAATACTCGGGTCAGACCGAGATGTTACAGGTGCTTCAGCTTGACTTCTCACTTGGGATTGATTTCTCTGACTTTTGGCTAACTACTTAGATTAGTAGTTTTTGGATTGTATACAATTGAGATATAGACTCCATGATGTATACTTATTCTTTTGTGTAGTTCTTGTAACTATTCTTTTGAGATATTGTGGATCTTTTTAGACCGCTACTCTGATATACACTTCCAAGTGTAATATTCATATCTATTTCCGCCTTTGTGATATAGATTGTCTGTGACTGATTTATGTTATGTTTATTTCTATATTTGTTTCTGAAGATATTATAGCCACCGTGTAGTAGCTTTGAGTTTGTGTCGATATGTCGGATTTTCCTCTGGATAAAGAAATGCATGTTATACTATCTGACATATCGATGCTCGCGCAAAGCAATTACACGGATGGTCGCTCCTCAACAACCTTATTCTCCATGCTAGTTGACAGCATTCACCGTAATGTTCTTGGCTGGCGTGGGCATAGAGGTGGGGCGTCACAAAAAATCTCAATTTAAACCATTTTACAAAATAGTTAACTTCACATTCCAACAATCACATTTCAATTATATTTCTCAAATATCATAATTTCTATTTATTTCCCAAAACATCATAATTTTTGTAACATAAAAATTATCGCATTTATTTATTCAAAATAAATCAATTCTTAATGATTCAAAAATCAATAAAACGTTTTTTTTCCAAAATCACTTTAAAATCCTTTTAAAATTGAAAATCATCACTTTAACATTTTTAAATTCCCAAAATAGGCCAACGCTGCAACAACACCAAATACAACAATCACGGCATCCAAAGCATCATATATCATATGATAACAGAATATATATGTCAATATCTGTAAATAAATTGATACTGGTGAGGAATCCAGTTGGATTCCTCCAACCTATCACCTGCAACAAATATACATATCAGAATATGTGTACAATGTCCGCTTCAAGGCAGACGCGCGTACAAAGGGTCATCCGCTCATACACGAGAACGTATAGGGTCTCATCTGCTCCAATAGGCAGGTATATATCCAAATACCAATCAACATATCATATATCATCCAAACAATCATCAATCATCATATAATAAATATTTTCTCACTTATATAAGATATCAGCGAGTCAGAAAGAGTGAGTTGTACTCACATTGCGTCCATTAGCAGTTTCAGTGTTTTATTCCGAATAAAATTAAACGAGCGTTTAATTTTACCCAAAATTCACACTAGCTCCAATCAACACCAATCCAGCTCCATCGCGTAGTGTTCGCGAATATGAACCCAACGCAATTCGTTTCATGCGAAACGGACCTCGCATGACAAAGGTATGCGGTTTTAAAGATCATACAATTTTTAATATAATTAATTTACTATTTTCTATTTATAATTTTTATAACCTTATCAAATCTAGGACGTTCGATTTTCCACTCAGAATCTTGGTCGCGCATAGTCTTCTTCCTCCATCAGGTATACACGCATGAGTTTACCCAAGGCCGCCATTTCTTTATCAATTTTCGAGACTAATATGAACATCTTCATGTTGATCGAACGGTACTACATCGAAGCCCCTGCCGAGCTCCTTCCACACCCAAAGACCGGTCGTGCTGAGCTACTTATTCCTCTTGGAAAACGTGTGTGAACGTTGAATGAACACGAGCCATTTGCTATCGATACTCTCCATGAATTTCGATCAAAACCGTATGGATCGAAAGATCTCTCCACCCTCTACAAAGTTGCAGTTGGAAGTTTTTCGTAATTGCTTATGGATTTTGAGGAATTAAGGAGAAAACAAACGAAGAAATTCGGCCTTTGATTGCAAAACTGGCGGCTAGGGTTAGAAACCCTAATGTTTTGCAAATTAGAAAATAGTGAGGCCTTTTATAGAAAATATTCGTGCACTATTCATCCGGAAAATTTTCCGAACTCCAAACGAAGCGTGCCGCCTGGCGTTTATAATGTTTTACCCCCATTTCAAACGCAATGGAATATATATCGGAAGCCAATTAGATCATATTTGGAAGATAGATTTTCAAATCGAATTATTTAAATTTAAAATTCACTTAAACCGATTTCCACGCGTTTTAGCTTGCCCCGGACAAACCGTAAGTCCGATTAACACGAAATTTGAAATCTTACAATAATATAACATTATGGATCAGATGAAACTGGTTTCGTCGAAATCCGAGACTTTTTGAAAAATGACTATTTTTATTCGTCAATTAAATATTAAAATATTCAATTTCTACAGTTTGACTTTAAATTCAATTTTAAAAGTTCTATAACATCATTCTAAACCAAATAAGATTTGATTCAACTTGATAAATCATTTTCATTCACATTTAATTCAATTTCCAATTATTTCTGCAATTTCTAATATTAAATTATCAATTTAATTATCTAATTAAATCCTTATATTTCAAATATAAGTTATTCGACTTATAAAATAAACTTATGCATATTTAAAATCAATTATATATACGAATTTCAAATGACTGAAATTCTGGGTCGTTACATAGGACGGTGCTCCGAGCCAGTATAGAAATCTCTGGTGTTATTTTTTATTATACTACTTTTATATTCCATACTATTTACTATATTGCTATTTCTATACTCTGCATTATTGTATATCCATATTGCACGGTCCTATATACTTTTATTTGGTATCGAAGCAAGGTTTCATCTAACCGTAATATAGTTAATTGATTCTTTGCTAATATGCACAGTAACACTAGCACAAGCACTATAAGCACTAACACCAGTTTTATAGAAGGTCAATCCACTACACGACCTCCATTTTTCAATGGTTTGAACTATAGTTATAGGGCCACTCGTATGAGAATCTATATGCAATCAAATAGTTTTGAATCATGGAATATCACACAAAATGAATACTCTTCCTATAGGAGAATACTCCACATAGATAAACACATAAAAATTTGTTGCTTCTGCCAATGCTAAAGCTATGAACGTATTATTTTGTGCACTAGATAGAAATGAGTTTAATCATGTTAGCATGAGTCAAAGTGCTTATGAAATATGGAGAACGCTTAAAATCTCACATGAAGGTACTAACAAAGTTAAACAAAGCAAAATCTCCATGCTTAAAATTCAGTTTCAAAATTTTAGAATGAAGCAAGATGAATCCATCAATGAATCCATCAATGATATGTATTCCAGATTTCAAGGTATCTATCATTCACTATTAGGATTAGGAGAAAAGTTCACTGATTTTTATATTGTATGAAAAATCCTAAACTCTTTAATGGATGAATGGGAAGGAAAAGTCTTGGCTATTGAAGAAGCTAATGACCTCTCTACCATAAAAGCATAAGATTTAATAGGAAATTTAATGCTCTATGAAGTGAATTTGCAGGCAAAATGAGTACAAGCACAAGACAAAATGAACATAGCTTTCCATGCTGAAGAAGAAAAGGATGAAGATTCAGATGAAGAAGATCTAGCATTTATTGCCAAAAATTTCAAAAAGTTCTTGAAATTTCGAAAAAACAACATAAACAATGGAAAAAGGAACTTTCCAAACAAACCTTCATTCTCGGTACTAGAATGTTTTAATTGTCGTAAGAAAGCTCATATCCAGAAAGAATGTCCAGAATTAAAGAAAAAATACTTCAACAAGGCCAGAAAAGATAAGAAAAAGAATGCATTTTCTGTGACATGGGATGATTCAGATACTTCTTCATCAGATAGTGGCAGTGACAGTGAAAACGAGCAAGCTAATGTTTGCTTCATGGTACTGAAAATGAGGTTAGTGATTTTACCTTTGATGATATGATAGAGAATAATTCAGAGCTAGTTGACACTCTCAAAAATTTCAAAAGAAAATATAAGGAAACTCGTGAACATCAGAAAAAAGCAGAATTCGAAAGAGATATGCTTAAAGATGAGAAGAAAATACTAGAGGAAGAACTTGAAAAATTACAAGAATCATTCTCTAATATTAATTCTTATCTCTCTCTTTTGAGTCAAGAAATTAAAACTCAAAAAGAAAAGAACCATGCTCTTTGAAAATCAAAAATTAAAGACAAAAGTAAAATTGATAGAATTAGATAATACTAGTCGCAAAACTAAGTTAAAAAGCATCACCAAGAATGTTTCAAACTTTAATAAAGGAAGAGAAACTCTATCTAAAATTATTGATAACTCTCAATTTGTTTCAAGCAGGAAAGGATTAGGATATGTTAAGAAAACAAAAGCTCCACCTAAAATGGAAATTAGGAGAAATTTTAATCCTACTACAAAACAGTCAAAAAGGAATACTTACCTGAAAAACATAAAAATTTGGGTTCCTAAAACAAACAATGGTTTGATTAGGAAGAAATATATTAACACCTTTTTGGAAACTGTTCATAAAAATAAAGATTATATTTCCAAATGGGATACTGAACCCACTTGGTTTTGGCTTCCCAAGATCTAACTCTAAGAACCATAACAAAAGGTGGGTACCAATGTAATTCCTTATTTTTGCAGGTCCCACTTAAAAAGAGAAAAAAAATGAATACTCGACAGTGGTTTCTCAAAACATATGACAGGAGACAAAGATATGCTATCAAAAATTACATACACAGATGGAGGCAATTCCAAAGGCTATATCATCGGCAAAGGCGATGTGAGCAACAATGGTATTTCAAAGTTACCTCTTATTTCAAACGCTTTACTGGTCAAAAATCTGAAACATAATTTATTTAGTATCAGCCAATTATCTGACAATGGATTCAAAGTCACATTTTCTAAAAGTAAATCTAGTATTTTTGATCAAAATCAAAATCTTATCTTTGAAGGAAATAGAGACAGAAGTATCTATGTTTTGAATATGAAAATAAACCATAAATCAGATATGTGTTAGTAACCAAAGAAAATGATCCATGGTTATGGCACAAACAATTCTATCACATTAACTTCAAAGCTATAAATAAGCTTTCTAAAAATGATTTAGTAAAAGGTCTACCAAAAATGAATTTTAAAATTGATCATATTTGTGATGCATGTCAGATAGAAAAATTAACTAAGTCAACTTGTAAATCTAAAAAGGTTATTTCAACTTTACAACCGCTTGAATTACTGCATATGGATTTATTTGGACCAACACAAGTACAATCCATTAATCACGGTAGATACGTGTTTGTAATTGTTGATGATTTTTCTAGATATATTTGGACTATTTTTATGAAAAATAAAAGTGATATTTTTGATAATTTCAAATTTTTTGTCAAAAGAATTCAAAATTTTAAGGGATTAAAAGTTAAAAACATTAGGAGTGATCATGGGGGTGAATTCGAAAATTAAGCCTTTGAAAATTTTTGTAAAAAGAAGGGAATATTCCATAATTTTTCGTTTCCTAGAACTCCACATCAGAACCGAGTTGTAGAACGTAAAAATAGAATCTTACAAGATTGTGCAAGGACTTTGTTAAATGTAAGTACGTTACCAGAACATTTCTGGGCTGAAGCAATTGCAACAGCTTGTTATGTTTTGAATCGTGTTTCTATTCGACCACTGACTAAGAATAATCCTTATGAACTTCTTAATGGTAGAAAATGAAATATTTATTATTTTAAACTATTTGGTTCAAAATGTTTCATTTTAAACACAAAAATCAGCTTAGCAAATTCGATCCAAAATCCGATGAAGGAATCTTTGTAGGATATTCGGATCAAAACAAAGCTTACCGAATTTATAATAAAAGAACCAATATCATCGAAGAAACACTTCATGTATCCTTTGATGAAAATTTTGATCAAATGCCAAGTATAAGAGTGATAAAGAATTCCCTGATAATGTCATAAATGCAAAATTTTCAAATTTTGAAAATAATGAAAACATAGTTCACAATAATAATGAATTAAGATCTCCACCTAGATTATTAAGGAATCATCCTTCCGTTAATGTCATTGGAGAACTCAATTCATCTGTTAGAACAAGAAGTTAATTGAATCAAATAGGCCATGTAGCTTTCCTTTCTCATATTGAACCTAAAAATATTAAAGAAGCATCCATCGATGGAAATTGGTTAATTGCTATGCAAGAAGAGCTAAACCAATTCGAAAGAAATGACATTTGGGATTTAGTTCCGAGGCCTAGTGATCAATCAGTTATTGGTACAAAGTGGATCTTATAAAATAAAGCAGATGAACAAGGAAATATTACTAGAAATAAAGCTAGATTAGTTGCATAGGGATATAATCAAGAAGAAGGGATTGACTATGAAGAAACGTTTGCTCCAATCGCTAGACTAGAAGCAATATGAATCTTGCTAACCTATGCATGTTTTCATAACATTAAATTATATCAAATGGATGTTAAAAGTGCTTTTTAAATGGTTTTATAAAAGAAAAAGTTCATGTTGAACAACATCCTTTATTCGTACATGAACAATGTACAGACCATGTCTATAAATTTAAAAAGGCCTTATACGGTTTGAAACAAGCACCTCATGCTTGGTACGATCGTCTTAAAAGGTATTTAATAGATTCTTGTTTCGAAATTGGGAAGGTTGATCAAACTCTTTTTATTAAGAAAAACAAGCAAGGTATTTTTAAATTTATGTTGATGATATTATTTTTGGATCGTAAAATGAAAAATTATGTCAAGAATTTTCTAAAATAATGACCAAAGAATTTTAGATATCACATATGAGTGAATTATTTTATTTTTTAGGCTTACAAATAAAACAATTAGAAAATGGTATTTTTATAAATCAAGAAAAATATTGTAACAATCTAATTAAACGCTTTGGTATGGAAAACACTTCTACCAAACTAACTTCTATGAGTACAACTATAAATCTTGATAAAGATGAAACTGGCAAAAGTGTTGACCAAAAATTATATCGAAGTATGATTGAATCATTACTATATTTAACAGCTAGTAGACCTGACATAATGACGAGTGTTTGTTTGTGTGCTCGATTTCAAGCAGATCCCAAAGAATCAGATTTGCAAGCAGTGAAACGCATATTGCGGCATCTTAATAAAACGAAGGACTTTGGACTATTCTATCCAAAGTAATGTCCTTTTGAATTAGTGTCCTATAGTGACGCTGATTTTGGAGGAAGCCGGACAGATAGAAAGAGTACAAGTGAGATTTGTCACTTCATTGGATGGTATCTTGTATCTTGGTTTAGTAAGAAACAAACTGTGTTTCATTATCGATATGTGAAGAAGAATATATTTCTACAGCTTTGGCATGTGCTCAAGTTATCTATATGCAACAAACACTACAAGATTTTGGTTTTAACTTAACCAAATCAACTATTTATTGTGATAATTCTAGTGCTATAAATTTATCTAAAAATCCTGTCATCATTTTCTTCGTGATAATATTGAAAAGGATTTAATAATCTAGAATTTGTTTCCTTTGATAAACAATTGGTAGATATCTTTACAAAACCTTTAAATGAAAATACTTTCATCAACTTAAGACGAGAACTTGGAATCGTCTATTTTAAAGACTAATAAATTTTTCATACAATTTTTTTCAAAATATACTGTTTTTATATATGCAGATTTCATAGCACAATTTGATAAACTATTCATATACAAAAAGCTTTCATGCAAATTTTTGTAACTCTAGAGGGATTTGAACTCGTGATCTCTTGGTTATAGACTTACAATTATTTCTTTCCATTTGAGCTATATATGTTTCTTGTCCCAACTAGAAGATTGATTATAAATATTCTTTAAAATTTCGGCTTAAAAAAAATGTAGTTGCTGGGGCTTGAACTCTGGTCTCATAGCTGGTAAGCGTATGCTTTACCTGTTATGCTATATTATTTTTCTTGCTAAGCTACACACTTTGGTTTACCTTATACCACATCAGACCGTAACCATTCATTTTTTTTTAAATTTATTCTTATCCATTCCCTTCATACATTATTTCCTTTGGCTCTTATTCATTCCAATTTTTGGCCATCAAATTCTGGTCCATCTCCCATATATATATATATATATATATATATATATATATATATATATATATATTTCCCATATTATAGCTGTCACCTTTACCATTCCATACTCAAACTCCTCAATATTTTTTTTAATGGCTTCTCATGACTCTTATGATTCATCCAACTCTAATCTATCATACTCCACACCATCATCAAATAGCTCAACTCCTTCTTTAGCCACTCCTACTCCTAGAAATGAACAAGCTCATGATTGGGGACAATATCACACTGGATATTCATCAAACGGCAAGAAGTCAAAGAGATCACTTTTTATTTCTTCAAAAACTAAAGAGAAAATAGACGACATCCACCACTATCAAAGGGAGAAAATCAACTTGCAAAGGGAGATGCACAATGAACAGCAAATAAATTCCAGACGTCTTAGCTTAATAGAATCGATTGACTTAAGATTTTGTGGCAAAATCACCAAAGAAAGACGTCATTGAACCTTCATCATCTCGTTAACCACATACATCTGGATGGAATCCATGGGAATAAATTCCACATCCACCTCCCTTATCTCCAAACTCTTAGGAACGCCAAAACTATTGGTTTCCTTTACAACCTCATGTTGAAATCACCAAGATTGAACCAGATGAATGCTCTTCTAGGACTCCAAAATAATCAATTCCCTTGTGTTTTATTGTTCCATATTCATGTTTACTTTATTCATGTATGTTTTTGTTACAATAATCTTTGAATAAAATTGAAAGAAACTGTTTCATAACTCACTGGCATTTTTAACTACAGCCAGTCGACTGAGACACATAGGTCAGTCGACTGTTTACAGAGCACAAATGCTCTCGGGTTTGCAACCAGTCAACTGGCTGAACAAATTAACTGCCATCTTTCTTTTTATCCCTTTTACCCCTTATTTTTAACTTTACTTCCTTCATTATTTTTTCATCTTCTAGAAACCTAACCTCCAATTTTTTCAAAAATCTCTCTCAAATACATCAAATTAATGGCTCCTCCAAGATCAAAACGATCAAAACAAGCCTCTTCATCTTTCATTGATACTCATGTCGCCCATTGGCTATACGATGCAACTGCAATAGAAAGATGGAAAAAGATGAAAAATTCAAGAACCTTTGAAGGTTCTTTCATGGTATACTCTAATTTTGGAGCTTATTCTCTTCAAGAATTGATACAGAGATGCAGACTAGAGTCACTACTCGACTACAATTCCAATAGTCACAACATTAACCATCTCTTGGTAAAGCTTTTTTAAGAAAATCTTAATCTTAGCCACCACAACCATCTAATCCAAATAATTGTGTACGGAGTTTGGTCTATGGACAATAAGTTTTCTTTTCACTTTATCGAATGGAACATATCCTTAAATCTCCAAATGAAGGTATTGATTTGAATGGTGTCGAGTGCAATATAAGACAGAGAGATAGAATTTGTCATATGTTCATGGGTGACGATATGACTGCATTGCGTTCTAAGCTTCTACGGCCTAAAGCCGAATCTTGCACAAGACTCTTATGCGGTCTATTCTCCCAAGAACCGGATCGTATGAATTAATATATCTGGAAAACTTCAAAGCTCTCTATGTGATATGGGGAAACATACTCGTAAATTTGTTACGACGTATTTTGGATGAATTTTGTACCTTTCCCTATGGGAATATGAACGTTATTTACTTTGGCGAGTATATAACGAGACTTTTTCTAGATGTTGGTGTTCGTCAACCTAATTCAGAGTTATCTACTACCGAAATGATCAATATCCGGACCATAAATCTCGTGCAGCTACCAACAAGACCTCTACCTAATACCGCATACGAAGATTGGAAGCGTCAACAAGCTCAACAATAATATGGAGGTCCTATAATTAGGGAGCCGGAAATAGATCAAGAAGAAGGAGAAATTTATTTAGCTACCTCCTCCAACACCCGTGAATCCATTGAAATCCTTTCCCAAAATCAACTTACACTGGATTCAAGACTAAAGAAAATGGATAAGAAGCTTGATAAAATCAAAGGCTTCTTCTCTACTTTATGGGATGCTATATCATGTTCTTCCTCCACTGTTGCCACCTTCGTCGCCCAAGGAAAGCGTACATCACCTCGATTTACACGGTCTACATCAGAGGAGCATACTAGTAGCGACACTAGTTGAGCATGCTAGACCCAAGAAGGAGACTGCACTGGAAGGAGAGTATAATTGGGAGCTTGATGAATGATTTTTTTATTGGGTGGCTGGTAAGTTTGGTAGGTACTATTGTTATTTGCTTACCGGTACTCTTTCCTTCAGTTTGAACATTTGAATATTTGTTTGCTTATCTTTGAGACTTGCACTAATTAGTCTCACTATGGGTTTTTTTCCTTCTGCACTTAGTATTGAAATTATCATGATATGTCTCCTTTTTGTTGATGACAAAAGGGGAGAAAAAGTATATGTACTAACCATTTTAATGCAGGTACAAGAAGTTCAATATATTCAGGGGGAGTTTTTATATATGTTTTCTAGGACTATTATATACAGGTTGTCATCAATCAAAAAGGGGGAGAATGTTGAATCACTAGTTTTGATACATGACAAAGCAATTTAGAAGAAAAGGAGAATGCACGATCAATCACAACAAAAAGAGACAATCAAAGGACTATGGTGATATCAAGACTTGAATATATGTTTTCACTGTTTATTGCTTATGTTCGAATCTTAGAAATTGTTAAAATCTATCCTTACGTAGTCCGCACTTCATTGTTCTCAATTTTTTAAACAAAATAGAGATACTAGTGTAAATACACTACAGCCAGTCGACTGGCTTGACTGACTGGTGTACATACACAAGTATGCACTGTTTGTCTTTAAAATTTGTTGCATGATCAGTCGACTAACCAAAAACGACCAGTCGACTGACCTAAACCCAACCGTCATATTTTGAATAGACATTTCCATTCTGCGAAAGGATGCGATCCTTCACTGAACAGAAATGGTTGCTTCTTTTGGTCAGAACTCTTTACCAATGGCAATAACCCTCTGACTACTATAAATACATGTTCCCAAACACTTCATATTCACTGAAAATCATTCTAACCATCTTATATTCTTCTTGTGCTCTCGTATTTGCATTCAAACAACAAACAAGCATTTTGTTGCTTTAAATCGTCAAATAAGCTTTCATAATCTTTGATTCTTAGCATTACCTTCTCTTCATATCTTCACATACATTTCATATACTTGAGGATTTGATTATAGGAGGTTTGTACTATCAGAGACAAATCAGTGTTATCAAGAACACACAGTGTCAGATATTCTTTTGTATTTGTGAAGTCCTCTTCTGCT
This sequence comes from Allium cepa, assembly GCA_030765085.1. Lineage (NCBI taxonomy): Eukaryota > Viridiplantae > Streptophyta > Magnoliopsida > Asparagales > Amaryllidaceae > Allium > Allium cepa. Next base: position 422,616,929 of record CM060938.1, on the reverse strand, counting down.
GCTGAGGCGAAAATCCTGTTCTGCTGCTCAGGTGTCTATTCTACTACTCAGGCTGTGTATACCTGTTCCTTCGAGTTAAGTGAGGATAGTTGTTTTAGTGAAATTCCAAAAGGAGTCTGGGACTGGACATAGGACTGTGCTCCTAACCAGTATAAAAATCTCTGGTGTTATTTTTTATTATACTGCTTTTATATTCCACACTATTTAATATATTGCTATTTCTATACTATACATTATTGTATATCCATATTGCACGATCCTACGTACTTTCAAGTTTCGCTATTGCTATAGTATTTTATGAAGAAAAGTGGAGGCTCTACGGGGCTATTTATAGAGGTAGGAAGGAACAAGAGCTGTAAGGTTTAAAATAAACGAATTCGGGCCAATCCAACCAAGCCTTTTCAGCCTCGAAATGCTCCAACCAGTCGACCGCTACCTCATGGGCAGTCGACAGCTGGCGGTGGATCGGCCTAAGCAAAGAAATCTACTGATCCGTTAAATTTTGGCTAATTTATCTCCTTTTCATTGTTTTCTGATTTGTTACTCTTATTCTTTATTTATCTCTGTTAACATTAATGTTGGATTTAACATTACTTCCAGCCCAAGGCGTTGTTAAATTCAAATTTCAATCTTTTTAATTTTCTCTAAATTTAAATTTTAAATTCATTTTAAATTATTTTAAAGCAAAAACTTCAAACATCCATAACTTTTTTGTTTGAATTCCATTTTCAAAATATTATAAATGAAAATTTATTAGGAAATCGTTACGGATTTAATGGCACAACTTCCATGACCAAGTTTTGACATTTATAGAAACTTCATTTTTAGCCTTACTTTATTATTTAATTTCTTATTAAATCTTATGGGTATTACATTCTTCCCTTCCCCTTAAAATGAATTTCACCCTGAAATCCTCGATTGCAAACAACATAATACACAATCAACAACCATGTTATGCAACCAAGTTATTTATATAACCATATACTCAATGAAAATGCAATGTGATTATGTATGCAGTATATTGTAGATGAGCTCAATCCTAGCATGGATGCATGGTTGTGACTTATAGGCATGTATGCAAACATCCTAACATGCATAAAATAATATATGAGTGGAAAAATAATAAAATAAAAAAGTGTGGCAACTATCTCCTACCATCCAATCTAGCAACTACTACGCAACTTATTTCTAATTTTAGGGAGAAAATTTACCAAGGAAAAGTTCGAGATGAGAAGCCTTTATCTTTTCTTTGGATTCTCATGTGCTTTCTACTGAGTTATCTCCCCCATTAAACTTGGACCAACCTAATTTTCTGGTTACGAAGCTTCTTAACATCATGTACCATCATGCATGCGGTGACATGGGGGCTATCGGCTTCGTCTCAACATCTGGTAACTGATTAGGCTCTACCGTAGTGGAAGTGTCATGTAGACATTTTCTCAAATGTGAAACATAAAAGATGTCATGGACTCCCGCAAACTTGGCTGGAAACTCCACTCGATAAGCAAGTTTCCTTAATCTTCCGAAATCGGGAAGGCCCAATGAACTTAGGTGCTAACTTCCTCGACGTACCAAACCTCATAACCTTCCTAAGAGGGGAAACCTTGATGAATACCATGTCTCCAAAAGCAAATTCTAACTCCTTTCTTCGTCTGTCAATGTTGGACTTATAACGGTCCTATGCATTCTACATTCGTTGCCTAATCAATTCTACCTTCTTTGAGGTCTCACGAATCAAATCCAGTCCAAATATGATTTGGTAGTTTCCTACCACTAATTAGGCGACTTGGACCACCTTCCATATAAGCCTTTAAAGGGTGTCATGATAATCATTGCTTGATAACTATTATTGTATGTGAACTCTACCACATGCAAGTATTGTTTCCAAGATCCTCCAAAAATCTATGATGTAAGTTCTCGAAGAGCCTTTTAAAATTTTTATTAATCCTTTCCGTATGGCCATCGATTTGAGGGTGATAAGCGATGCTAAGACTCAAAGTGGTCCCCAAAGCAGATTGCAAAATCCCTCAAAATCTTTGAATGTGTCTACGCAAGTACATCCAAACTTCCTGGGAGGAAATTAACTAATTCCTTTCGCTATCAAGTGCTGATCTAAGATCCGACCATTAGAACTCGAGTTGGATTGTCCATATCGATCGGGACTTTTATTACCATGGGGTCATATGTTTGTGTCCCATCTCCATCAAAGTTTGAAACAAAGTATCATCTGTTATCATCTTTTGTTGCTTAGTCGGAGCTCCCTCATCGATGCGTAGCAACTCTCCTGTTATGTGTGCTTCAATGAACTCGCTCACGTCTCCATCTCACCCCAGCCTTTCTCTACTGGGTGAATTCCTTCGGTTATGGTATTAATTAGCAATCTTCCATCAGTACGTCTGGACCCTTCGCCACTCGGTCTAAGGGTTTTCTTTGACTTGAGGGTTCATGGGGACCTGCAGCTTGATCATCGTTCTATTATTGCATAATATACTATTGGAGTCTATTTTTCCATATCAGCTCCTCAATCAAGTCTTTTAAGTGACGACATTCATTCATGTTGTGCCCATGACTTTCGTGGAAGCAACATAACTTCCTATAATATTTCTCTTTATCTATTGCCTTCCTTTTTGAAGGTTTCCTATATTGCTCAGTTCCTTGATTAGCCAGATAAATATTTATAGCATGTCAATCAAAGGCATATAATTCTCTGGTCTTATGTTTCTAGGGCGCTTCCTATTCTTGTTACGCTTATTATCAGAGTTTTGGTTCCTCCTTTTCTAATTCCTAGAATTTCTAGCATTTCCTACAACTCCACCAGAGTTTTCTCCATCCTATTTAACCGCCACATTACTTTGAATTACCTCTTTTGACTGTCCATCGCTAAACTTTCCTTTAACCAACATTACTTCCTCTAACTGCATAAACTGGTTTGCCTTTCGACGGAATTTTTCCATAATAGTTGGTTGTTTCATGTTTAACCATCTACCAAAATCCAAGTTCGGGTGGATGCCACGGACAAGTGCCATAAATACAAGATCTTCCTTTAAATTGAAAATCTCCATAATAGCAATGTGGAATTGGTTCAAGAAACCCTATAGTGACTCCTTGGGTCCCTGAGAGAAGCTAGAATGGGATATCATGTCCTTTGGTTAGGCAACATGGAGCCTAAATTACTCCTGAAACTTCTTGGCTAATTTATCAAAAGTAGATATAAACTTGGTGTGAATCTAGTGAGCCACATAGAAGCAACGCCTTTCAAGAAGATAAGGAAACATTTATAATAAACAACATCCATAGCTCTAGCTCCATCCGCATGTCATTCGTACTTGAGTAAGTGTTGTCTGAGGTTAATAGTTCCATTGTATGTTGGCATTCTTGGCATCGTGAACTTTCTAAGATAATCTTATCTTAGAATATTTTTGGTGAACGGAGTCCTATTTTGTGCAGAACTCCAATCTTTATTCTTTCTTCCTCTGCTTTCCTCCACCAACCATTTAATTATATCATTTATGTATTCTTCACTAGCATGGTAATCCGAAGGTTGACTATCAAGGGAAACACTGAGCGTTTGGCTTTACAAATGGTCTCGGTTTGCTGGTCGACATCTAGGATTTCTTGTCTTTAGGCGAACTACTCCTTTGGTGCTTTGTGGGCGTGTAGTTCGTTGAGATGCAGCAGTCTGAACTCCATCTCCATTAGCATCAGCATCTAACTCAAAACAATTATCATCAAGCTGCAAATCCACTTCTACATCAAAAGCCATTATTGCATCACCTTACTAAGCAACATCCCTCCTAAATTCCTCTCGATACCTAGAGGATTCCTCTCGGTACCAGGTGGATTTCTTATGGGAGGAGCACTCTTGCTTCCTCCTACAAGCCCTTCGACAACTCTTGTGATTCCTACCCTCTGTTTTTGCTTCACATCTCTTTTATTTAGGTAGAAATAAAGGAGTTTTATTGTTCTAATCCAGTTGAAGTTACCCTTCTAGTTCTCCTAGTTCTTTATGGCTATAGTTCTAACAAAGCATCCATCTTATCCATCAAAGCTTTCTGACTATCCACCATCTTCCGGTTTAATTCTTGTAATATTTTATCAAGCTCTCCTATGATAACTACTTCCTATTGAGTATAGGATCTAGGAATTGTCTGTTGATTATTAACTTCAACTTGGTGAGTGTCCCTTTCATCACCACCAGCCACAACTCCTGAGAATCTGTTGGATCTCCTTGGTGCCATGACTTTCCATTAGCAATCCTTCTAGTTCTTCAAGCATGTTTTTAGGATCTATCCAATCCAAAGCAGAGAGATAGATCTAAGCGTAAGTTCAATTTTCTTAATGAAAGCACCAAAATATTGACGCCAAAAGATGATCAATACCCAAAGATAGGTTATAGGGAATCCGTAAGACCTAGATATAGGAGATAATTGCAAAATAATAGAAAAAGAGCAGCAAGATACAAGAATTTTATAGTGGTTCGGCAATTTTTGGCCTATGTCCACTTTATATTTTTATTGATTGTTGATTTAAAAGAGAATTAGAGTCACTAGCATAAGGGATTGACGGGTTTTTAAGCCTAGAACTGTCAACAATGGCTATCTAGGTGACTTATGTGAGGAAGAGGTAGGAGATAAAGAACAAGTAGAGTGCAACATCCTTATTAGTTGCAGTAGGGTTGATGTTTATAGAGAAACACCTTCATAGAGTTAGAAGTCCACTTAAATCGAAGCCTAGAAGCAATCCCAATACCGTACAAGTGGCCATGTAGGGCTCAATGTCTCTAAAGACCTCTCGGTGCTAGGATAAAGCTCTCAGTACTAATAGGAATAGACTTATGCAAAGTCAAATCTTGCACTTTCCCTATTCTTCTCTCTCATATTCAATGCGTTCCGTGCCCTTTCCCATAGACTTTGAGCTGATTTTGGCATGCTCATGATATCACTTGTATTATTTGACTTTCTTCTCATCAATCTTGAGAATTATCGATCTTGACTCAAAGAAAAACACTTGACGACGAATAGTTAAATGAATATATAAAGTGTACGGCGTTGATGATGGCTCAAACATGAGAAGCGACCTCTGAGTACTAAGAGATTTCTCTCGGTACCAAAAGCTCTACTTAGCTCAATTTCCAATGAAACTCCTTGAACTCCATTCTCTTTCCCTTTTGATCATGTTCCCATGTTCTTGAGTTGTTGCGTCTTTATTTCGACCTTCTGCTCCCGGTTGAAATCTGCTTGGTTAAAAACCAGGTTAACATATATCATCAACAAATACTACCATGAATTTATTATCAACCCTCTGAAAAATTGACTCGTCGGGTCGATGAAATATGCTGGTGCATTAGTCAGTCCAAATGGCATGACTGATCACTTGTAAAGTCCATCAGGTGTACGAAAAGTGGTTTTTTGAATACCATCCTTAACTACATGTAACTGATGCAATCGGTTGCCAACTCAAGCTAAGAGAATACCTTTGCTTCAACTAATTGATCAAAGAGATCGTCCATATGTGGCAGTGGATAAAGATTCTTTTTTATCAGTTTATTTAGCTCACAATAATCAATGCAAAGCCTTAAAGATCTATCTGTTTTTTAATTCTCTCTAATTTGAAATACTTCTCTGAATAAAGATTTTCTCTAATAATTCATTTACTTGATTATTTAGCTCGTGCCTTTCTCTAGGAGAAATATGCCTAAGAGGCAAGCCAACAAGTTTGGCATTCTCTTCAACATAAATTCGATCTTCTTATGTGGTAGAAGACCCGAAACTTCGATAAATACATCTAGGTAGTCACGACTATTGATACTGAAGCTAACTCATCTTATGATGGGTCCAAAGAATATACTTAACTTAACATAACTGAACTTCTGGGGTCGTAGTAAACCTCAAGGCTGCACCCACAAAAAGCGCCTAACTAAACCACCTTCCTATCACAATCTAGCAATGCTACATACATAATCATCCAGTTCATTCCCAAAATTAATCCAAACCAAGAAAATTCAAAAATAAAAGCATCTCGATTATATTCAACACCCAAAATATACAACTTATGGCCCTTACAAATCATGGATAAATGAGTTGATCCACCAATAGGGTTTGATACTACTATAAGGTTTATAACAATATTAGTTTCTAGTGCGATTCATTTAATAATCTACCCGAAAAATGAGTGTGATGCTCTGTTGACAAATGAAGTATGAATATATAAATTAGAAAGAGTAAACATGCCTTCCATGATGACCTTCTTTCCCTTATCCATAGCTGGAGTATCGTTTGAGCTAGGAATAACATTTAGTACATATGTTGGAACCACCTGGGTAGAAGTCTTAGGTGCATTCAGACACTCTCCCTTCATGTGCCTAATTTGGTTGCATTTGCAGCATTTGATCTTTGCAATGCCAGCCATGCAATCCCTTTCCAAATGCCCTGTAACGACCAGTAAAATAAACATTAAATAATTAAATAGGCCTAAAAAGGGAGGTTGAGCAAACATTATAAATTGGTTAAGAAACTTACACCATTGTGTTCATGATGATTTTCTAAACAACTTTCATATGTAAAGTTTTGTAATCGAAGTTCAAATGAAGAAGTTATAAGCGTTTGAGTTTTCATATCAAAGATAACTGAAAAGGAATTCAAAATCAAATCAATAATGGAAATAAATAATAATTCACGTATGAAACCACCGGTCGATAGCAAGGCAACAGTTTATTGACCGTTGCCTAGGACCGATCGACCTATGGCCGAAATGCCATGAACCATGGCCGAATGACCTAAATTTAATAAACAACAATCTAGTGGATAGAATTGATTCGAGCACCTACAAATGCAGGTTTAGCATCTTATTTTTCTTCTTATATTTTTTGAACAAAGTAGTGCAGCTCTGCAATTTTCCTTCTCCTCTATTTCTAGAAATTATAAAACTACTATTATATATATATATATATATATATATATCAAAGAAGGAGCAAATCAATTCTGTGAAAAATGTAAACTCTATAATTATAAATCTAAATTTCCACTTAACTCAAATCTCCTCTCAGATAAGTAATTTTAATGGTATGTACATTTTCTTTTATACATATTCTTGGGTTGGAAGGGAAAAAGTAGTTAATTAGAGAAATAAATTTGGATTTGGAGATTTGGAAAGCTAGAAAGGTGGGTGGGAAAATTATATCATTTGCACATAACATTGAAATTTATATCATTGAGTTTTGTTTAATTATTATGCCTATACAAGATCTTTTGAATTGTAGGTTTAAATTGAATATAACTAACTGAAATCCCACATATATATTCTCTAAGTTATGTAATTATGATGGAATGACTTATACATCCTAATTTGGAAATTTTGGGAAATTGGTCCCTTGAAATTGTAAAGTATGATGTTGCTAGAATTGTGAAATTTATATCAGATTTACGTTAATTTGGTTGTAATGCCCTAGTTTGACTTGGAATGTAATTTCTACATTTTAATTTATTGGGGCCGTTGGTCGCCTTTTCTTTGGGGGAAGGTGTATGGAAATGAGAAGGTATGAGACTTGATCGAACTCGGCTTTAGCTATTTTGTTTGAAAAAGCAATCCATTTTGGAGCTGTATGTAGTAGCATCACTTGCTCCATTACCTTTTTCTCGAAAACCTTAAACTGTCAAGAGATGTGCTAACTTACCCCATGTTATTTTGAAGATCAGAGAACAGGGAGACCTAAAGTTGAATGCACAATTACGTTATATGTGTTTCCATGTAAATTTCCATAGTCAATTTGACTTCACAAGTACGTATAAAATGTGTGTCATTTCTAATAATAAGGAATATACCTAAATGAAAGAGATGTGTAAAGTATGGATGCCTTTCCCGTGGTTTGTACTATCTGTTTCAATTGACATGAAGTGTGATAATTCCTTATAATTTTAAATGGAGCAAAAGTCATACTTTTAGATGGCTTATGGAAAATTATAATGGTATTAATCTACTTTTTGGTGAAGGATGGCTCCAATATATTAAAAGGTGGAAATAAACATTCTTTGTAAAATTTACACATAAATGTATATCCTGAGATTCCATAATGTATAACCATGCCTACTAAATTACATCTATATATACGCATATAATGTAAATGATAAAGCGTAATAAATAAATTTACTTCGGTACTCGTATTATTTACAATTAGAATGTTTAATATTAATAATGCAATAAATAAAAGGGTTGAGAGGTTGCAATGGAAAAAAAGTGGTAATAATTCCTACATTTATGAATGATGATTACACTATTAATAGGCAATAAATGCGCAATTAATAAAGAGTTACAGAAATAAAATGGTATATAAATGTGTTTAATGGGATTAAGTACAGGGTTAAATATGACATTTATAGAGGAAATTGAATAGACATAACAAGTTAGATTTGATACAAATAAATAAATGTCATTAGTGATTGTCTAATTTGAATAACAATGACCACTTATAAAGCACAACTAAATTGAATGTGAAGAAATAAATGATATTTAGGAAATAAAGAATAAGTGCATAGGATAAGAATAAGTTCATAGCAAGTAAATAAATAAATACTAATAAATGAACTTAAGAGCATAGTAATTTCCATAGTAGGTATTATATGCCTTAATAATGCATTTATGGTAGGAGTGATTTAGTGGGTCAAGCACAATATTTAGGTTAGTTATAAATGGTTTGGCTTAGTATAGGTTGGGATGCGAGGTCAATAGAGTTAGACAATAGAAGTTTACCCTTCAGCTAGAGGCAACCAACAGTTGAGTATACTTACTACTGAAGTGGGACATTTCCAACTATAGGAGCTATAGGGGGATACACATTTGTGTATAGGTTTGGGAAAAGTATACCAAGGGTTCGCCTCAGATTTAAAATATTAAAAGGTATAGGTCTTCAAGGATTAAGTATTAAAAGGCTGTTGGGTTTGCCACCTCCTTATATAAGAGGTTTGAAATAACCTATGACGGTACTAATTGAGAAATATGATATGCTTCATTTGTAAATAGTAGGTATTAAGTAATTAAAGAGGGTTTTTCTTGACTTATATTATGTAATTCTAAACGAGATTTTAGCTATGGGGGTTGGCATGCTATGTCAATGTTTTTGATGGGTCGTATTTAGAAGTAGGACTAGAATATAAGCTTTGGCTACCAATGGTCCCAAGTGGTCATTAGCAAAGACTTGGGCTATGCCCTAGAATCCATATGGGATACGCAAGGACCTCAAAATTTAATTAATTGTTTGCTTGTCAGAGATGGGTTAGTTAACCCTTAGATATGTCTTTAAGATGCTTTAGTAATACAACACATTAAACTATAAAGTTGTATCTAGGAATCACTGGCCTTCGTAGATAGGGCCGGTTGACTATCGATTACATTACGGAGGGCTCGCTTTGATATATTATGATATCGAATGGTCATTGGGTCTATTTTCTCCCTATTTGAGAAGTATTAAGTAGCTAGGGTTTTTCTTTTTGGGTAATTCTACATATATTTATGTATGTCTATGTATATATAGTTATACCTTGGAGTAAGGTTGGATATATCGTATGCGCAAGTGTAATTAAATGGATAATCCCATGAATAGTAGACATAATACTTAGATAGAAATCAATTGACATAAATCAGTGTTACGTATAATGTATGTAGTTTATCAGTCACCAGAACGTTGTTTAGACCCCTCCTCATTACGACCCACAGGATAAATTTAGAGGGACAAGCTACTAGTGTAAGACAGGAAAAATGGATGGAGAAGTCTTCTCATTCATGATCGACACCGACAAGGTAGTTAGATGTCTAAGGAATAATATTGATTCCAGTGTAGTAGCCTTAGCCAGTTTATACGTTCTATTATATTTTACTATTTCACTATGAGTTCGCCTTTTCATATACTTATACTTATTATAGGTTACCAATACTAACGATCCGTACCCGAATGGACTTGGGTTTTGATTTATCGCAATTCGGGCCCATTAAGGCACGGGTTGTTACATTTGGTATCGGAGCTTATGTTAGTCGATTATAGGAATTAGGATACATTTAATGAATGAATTCGTATTTTTACCTTTAATTATATATATATATATATATATAATACACCAAACTCTATGAATTTCAACCATGGAAGTAGATGCGACCATATCCTGAAAAGATGGATAAGACAACTATGAGTTGGAATAATAAATAGAGTTAAATTTATGCGTCCACCCTGATTACCGCATAGGGTATAGGGCATATCGTAGGGCATTGACCAAGAAGATCATGAGCATGACATATAAATGGATACCTGAAGCTGGATGGTGTTTGATTCCTTTTCTAGGCCAAGACTACACTATGATTGTAGATTTCGTTGGATTGTCGATTGATGATACACATTTCATCCGACCAGACGGGATGTAAGAACCTATATATTGCAAATATCTTGAGGTATGGTATGAAGAGGAGTGAGCTAGTTCCCATAAGAAGGTGTGTGTTAACCACCACAAGGTGGTAGCCGGATTTTAATACATATTCTTAATAAGAAGAAGTATAAAGGGAAAATTCCAAAAGAAAGGGCAAAAAGCCATTTCTGAATCCGACCCCATGTGAAAGAATTTAATAAAAGATATTATATTCTTTAAAATATTTGAAGTAGTTTTAAAAGAATCTATTTAAAAATAGGACCCTATCATTGGGAAGTTGTTTTGAAAAAGCCAGAAAATTTGGAACTTTAAAACTAAGGAGTTATTCAGAGATTCCTAATGAAGTTTAAAACTGGTTGGGTTAAAAAAAATTAACTTAGAGGTTTTTGGTAAAGATAGTTTTCATTTTTGAAGCAAAAGGAAAATAAATTGTATGTTCGGTTCGATGATTTCTTTATTTTTGTCAATTCAAAGTTTTAAATTTCTTTCTGATGGGTGGATAATTGAAAATGGGTTTTGATTTAAATGGGGTAAAAAGAATGGAAGGATAAGAATGACTGATAATGAAAATAGGAAAAATATTCTTGTAATAGGAAATATAGAGAAAAATAACTAAAATAGATTTATACATATCTCTTTTCATGTTAGTAAAGAAAAGCCAACGACCAAAACAGTAGGCGAATGCACTGCAATGAGTCAATGAGAAAAACTATAAAAGAGGAAAAAAAAACTATATAGGTAAAAGCCATTTAGGTATATGAAATATAAATAGTGGCGATGTTAGGAAATTCAAATAGGAACAACGCTAGAAACTATATTAAAATAAAGCTAGTAATCTAATTAGAAGCAACCAAGGAGAAAATAGAAGGAAAAATGGATAGTTTCCATAAATGTGTGTAATATTTTGCATGTCTTTTAAAAGTCCCCCCTCATAAGCTATTAGAATCTCCGTTGAGTTTGAAAGTGGAAATAGCACGAATAATAGGATAAAAGTTATGATTGTCTACTTCAGTTTTCATTCTTTAAGGTTATAGAAGATATTTTTGAAAAATGGTTTGGTACGGCAATTGAGTTTTTGAATGCAAACATAATAAATGTTTTAAGCTAAAGATCCTACTTTTAAAGAAGTAAATATCTATTGTAGGAAGTCCATTAGAAGAGAAAACTGATTTAATGATTATTCATGTAATAAAAGCTTGACTCTTACTATTTGAAAAGAATAAGGAATTTTTCATGGCATCTTTTGGAAACCTAGCAATTTTTGAGTTTAACAAAAAGGTTTATGAGTTTATATTTCGAAAATAATCTTTTTGAATTAAGTACTTCATGACTGTAAAGTTGTAATTTTATAAAGAGTGGTAAAACCAAACTAATTTTAATATGAAGTAGGCAAGGATGACTACTTAGGTAAGACGGGGTAAAGTTATGGCTATGAATTAAATAGCTATGAATTCTCATAGAATAGAAACAAAGAATCCTCGTAGAATATAAGGAATACTGGTAAGAATCGAGGAATTTTTTATTAGATATGTGTGAAGGCATAAGAAGAACTGAGAAAGGCATAAGGAAGGGTATCGAAGTATATGTCTTTGAGTTCTATAATACACTCGCATGAAGGATCAAAGATAAAGAAAATAAATACCGAAATTTGAATGCTATCAAGTGATCCAGATTAAAAGAAGAGAGTAATGTAATCAAAGATGAGGGTAATGAGACGGTACACACACATAGAGGAAGTTGGTTGAATCAGGATTTAAGAAGGCAAAATATGTGAAAGGAAAGTTATTCCCCCAAGCAAGTTTTCTAATGAGTTATTATAAACATGCATAGTTTATATTTATTACCCACTACAGTGTAGGAATGTACATTTATCCCATAATCGGTTGTAAATTTGTAACAGTGGATGGATCTTGTTTAGTAGAAGCCAAAAGGGTGAGTTAAGACATGTAAGTTATAGTAGAATGACATACCAAAAATGTCCATCTTAATTGAGTAAGAAGTGATAGGGCCACAATATCATTAATACATGTTGATGTTGAAGGGCAACTTCCAACAATTGTTTCTTTTAGGTTGTAAAAGTTAGTTGTTCTTTTGTAAAAATGCATACGATATATTATGAGATGTGTTCTTAGTTATTTATTGCATTAATTTCCTAGATATATTTAACCGCTATAACATGTTGGAGAAAAACAGTATAAATATTGAAATCTCATGTAGACATTTAACTAATGCCAAATACAAAGTAAGATTGGAAGTTTATAAAATAAATTAGGAAAATTAATTAAATTAGCAACTAAAAAAAGAATGTTTAGATCCCAAAAACTTTAAAATTTTGGGAAAAATAAATTTAAAAAAGCGAAGGATATGGAAGGGTTGTTGCAAAACCATGAGTCACTGTCCCTATGTCTTAAAAGCTAGAATTTGTAAATGTATTGTATATTGTTTGTTGTTTTGAAATAAAAGAAAAGGTCTTCAAATCTAAGATTAACTATGCAGTGCTAGGGTCAACCGTATGCATTAAGTCATTGACTGAATCTCGGTTACGCTAAGATGTGGCTTGATTTTGTTTTAAAAGATGTAAACGAAAATGCTTTTGAAATTGCATTCAAATGCTTTTGAAAAATTGTATTCAAATGATTTTGAAAGATTTAATTTCCAAACAGTTATAAACTTGATTGAAAGGGAAAAGGATTTTTACCGAAAAATGAGAAAATTTCTAATTTTCGATTGCCACATGCTTAGCAAATGGAGGGTCGACGTGTTAATGAATATGAATTTTACTAGTCAACGAGGGTGATCGTATACAAAACATAAATAATAATGAAGGAAGATGCTGAGCCTTGAAATTTCTATTTCCATACTTTGTTGACAGTAAACAAAACTTGCTTTTAAAATAATTATGTTATAAAATTTAAAAATAAACCACCTTATTCGAATTGCATTTAAAATAATTCAAAAAATTAAGGGGAAAAGAGAAATTTCCAATGCACAATGGAATTGGTATACAAAAGAAGGATAGGAATATAAAATTCTCCATCTAAATTCTTTTTTGGCATAAGTGTATGATTTAGAAAAATTGGATTTTCAAAACTTGGGATGTTAGAAATTGTGTGTTAGGTATTTGATGGTAGGGATTGGAGGCACAAATTGACTGAACGATAATCCTATTCGTATCAGTGTGGAAATTTGTGCGAAAACAAGGATTTTTTATTTTTGAAAACATGCATAAATATAGAACTGCCAGTATATATAAGTTGTTTGCATCATATTTTCAAAATTGTTCTAAAAGAATTCATATAGGAGGCACTAATTTAGTATTATTCAGCATGCATATTATGTATGTTGTGATACACTGCGCACTTGTACTGGATTGGCTGTAAAATTGGTTTTACACTGATTCGTTTGATAGTTTAGAATGGTTGCGCATTATGTTACATGTTTCAATCCTTGAGGAATTTCGAGGAAGAAATTCTTTTAAGAGGGTGGATATAACACCTTGTAAAATAAATAGTAAATAATTTAATGAGGCTCAAATTGTAGTTTGAGAAATTATCAGAATTTGGCCATAGAACTTACTCCATTGTATTTGTGGTGATTTTCTAAGCAACATTCATATATAAAGTTTTGCGATCGGATTTCAGACTTGCTCCATTGTTTGCGGTCGTCAACAAAGACTTGGGCTATACCCTAATGGATTTCGCTTCCTACTAGTGTATAATCCGTATGCGATATGCAAGGACTTAGGAGTTTAACTGGTTAGTGGACTATTTAACCCTTAGATAAGTCTTTAAGATGCGTTAGTAATATGTCTAATTAATCTATAAAGTCGTATCTAGGAATCATTGGCCTTCATAAATAAGGTTGGTTAACTATCGATTACATTATGGAGGGCCTGCTTCGGGGTTTGGGTATCAAATGGCCATTTGGCCTTCCTTTTCCTTATTTGAGAATCATTAAGTGGTCGAGGGTTTCCGTCGAGGGTTTCCTTCTTGATTAGTTCAATGTGTGCACACACACGCACGTGCACACACACATATTGTTATACCTCGGAGAAAGGTTGGATATATCATACGAGTAAATGGAAGTAAATGGATAATCCCATGAAAGTAGAAATAACACTTAGATAGAAATTACCAGTCACCAGAATGTTATTCCAACCCCCTCTTCATTACAACCTACACGATAGGTCTAAAGGTGCAAGCTACAGGTGCAAGACGGGAATGGTAAATGGAGAAGACTTCTTATTAATGTTCGACATTAACAAAGCAACAAGATATCCAAGAAATAATATTGATTTCAAGAAAGTAGCCTTAGTTGGTGTATATGTTCTATTATATTTCAACTAGAACATTATAGAGCTTCACGAGCTTGTAGTATCTATACAGTGATGATCATCAATGGAGCATCGTCTAGGCCATATTTGGCCGAGTAGGTCGCGCGTTCATCCATGCTTTTCGACGTGATGGTGGGGCCAAGCTTAATGGGGCTTGGATCGGTGGTGCATGGCGTGGAGGTGCATCGTGTGACGTCGTCCGATCATTTCCTCGACGGACGAAGGTGGTCACGGCTATCAAAATGAAACAATGACTATGGGTTAAACGCACGCGTGAAGATGCCAGGAGGAAGAAGAACGAGCATGGCCAGATCTTGTTTTGAAGTGAACAATGGCTAGATTTAAGTTAAGGTTAAATAAAAATTAAAGTTGTAAATTAATTAGATTTAAAATCGTGTGATGTTAACAATGATGTAACTTCTTCATACGAGGTCGAAATTAGAAAGTTGCTTTAGGTTCGTATTCGTGAAAACTACGTGATGGAGCTGGTTTGGAGTTGATTGGAGTTAGTGAAAATTTTGCTAAAATTAAACGTGTATTCGGAATAAAACGCTGCAACGTCTATTGGAAGCAAAGTGAGTACAACTCGCTATTTTTGACTCGCTCGTAATTTTATATAAGTGAGAATAAATTTATTTTATGCTGATTGATGATTGTTTGGGTGATATATGATGTATTATATATATATATTGATTTGGATATATTCCTGCCTATTGGAGCAGATGAGACCCTATACGTTCTCGTGTAAGAGCGGATGACCTTTTGTACGTGCGTCTGACTCGAAGTGGACATTGTACATATTTCTCATATGCATATTTGTTGCAGGTGACAAGTTGAAGGGATCGAACTAGATTCCTCACCAGTGTTGATTTTTATTTACAGATATTGATGTATATATTGTTATCATATGATATATGATGTTTTTGATGCCAGGATTGATATGATTGATGTGAATCACCTTGTTTGGCATTTTTGCAGCACTGAGCCTATTTTTGGAATTTTAAAAAGATTAAAATGATGATTTCAAATTCAAAAGGAATTCAAAGTGATTTTGAAAATATATATTTTTTAATTTTTTAAGAAATGAATTTATTGTAGATAAGTAAAGGTTATAATTTTTATGTTATAAAAATTATGATTTTTGTGAAATATATCAAAATGTGGTTTTTGAAATATGAAGTTGATTATTTTATACAATAAGTTAAATGAGAATTTTGAATTTGTTATAAATGGTTTATATATATGTACAAGATTTATAAATTTGATATTCTATAGATCAAAATAATGGAATATTAAAAGAGTTTTATAAGTGTTAAAATGAAATTATAATTGAATCTTATAAGTGAATAAGATTTATGAATTGACGAAGTTATAAAAAGAATGAATTTGAAAATAAATGAATTATAAGTAATTAACTTATAATCGAATTTTGGCACATAAATGAGATGTAAATGGAATTGTTTAATAAAGGAATTATTTTCACGATTTTGGACAGTGGATAATCCTTTAATAAACGAGTAGAAGTATTGAATTGGTAAGAGAACTGTATTCACGATTTTGGATAATGAATAATCTTTTAAATTAAATAAATGTTTTGAAAAGTGCCCTTTTAAAGGGAGTTAAATGGTTTGAAGATGTTTTAAAATCTGTTGAGTATCGAATACATAGATTTCAACATTCATTGTTAAAATAGACGTTCTCGAGAAGTAAGGAAAGCATGGACTATAACACTGTTGTTATAGTAAATGATTTTCGAAAGGAGATGTTTTGTATAGTATATGTGATTATATATCTATCTAATTATTGAATCCCTATACTAATAATTTTGGATTGTCATAACGATGTTTTACGAAACATTCGTTTTGACCCAATAAAGGTATGTTGAAAAATATTAAGCTTTCCTAAAGAAAATTGTGAATAAGCTTACACTGCAATATAAGTATATGGAAATGTTTTCCAATATCGAAATCGTTTTTGAGAATATATCTGTTTAAAGATAATTTGAAGTGGATATTTGAAAAGTGATTTAATTAATAAAAGATTAATTAAAGGGCCTAGTGATTGCTTGTGGTGCTAGATATTTGTTTGTTTCTTGGATAGTTAAATAACCAAATTTGGCCATTTTAATTTCACGACTTAATGTGGGAACTATTTAGTCGTACACTTAGTACGTAGCCATCTGTGTAGGCTTGATTGTCATTTGTGTTGAGGATGTTGATTCGTGTAGTGTGGAGTATTACTCCAATTTATCGAGCTTGCTTCTTGACCGAAGGATAACAAGTCGAAAGTTGGAGACGTGATAAGTCTATAAGACTTAGTTTCTATGTGAGGTTGAGAAACGCTTTTGCGTTATTGGTGCAAAGAGACTCGGATCGGTTTATTCGAAAACAACTATGGACCAATGTATATGCGTTCGATTGTGCAGTTGTGATGATATTGATATTTAGGATTTTCATAGTGGAGGACTGCTTGTTGATCTTTTGGGGTTAAAATCCCAATATACATCCAGTAGTAGTAGTCTCTTCGTTATGAAATAACCAATGCAAAGACTATTCGCTACTAATCCTAGGGATTTCCCAACAGGATATGGTAGGAAAGTACCTTCGCTTTGTCCTGTTCCTGGACAACTTGTATGGACGAGTGTCTGACATTGCATTTCTAAGATTACCTACATTGATTTTCACAAACACACATCAGTGTTGGGAAGAAGACAACTTCCTTTAGCTTAACACCCTCCTTAAGACATACGAGCTTAAGTATTGTATTTTTATGGAATGCAATTAGTAGTCAACGGAAATGGCAATGTGGCATTCAAAGTGATGTGATATGTGAAATGTAATCATTACCTCAGGCCTCATCAACCAGAAATTACCGAAACAGGGTTAGATGCAGCAAGACTAAGTGGGTCATTCCCAATTAGGATTAGATCATCCTCTTCTAGATATGTTTCTTCCCGGTATGACGTTCGGGATGTAAATTAATGAGGTTTGTATGCTCTGAGGGCCCTCGGGAAAGGTTGGTAATGACCGGGGGATGACATATTCGGTATCATCTAGTTATAGGGGTAGGCTGGTCTTGTGTTAGTAGAGAGCAGAAGTTCTGTGCCTTGGGGCATCCATCTAGAGGTGTACCCATCGGAAGGTATTCCCTTCACCTGGTCATTTGTATGGAAATCCAAATTCCACTATGAGCTTGCGGTTTTGTTTGTATTGGCATAATGAATAGCCCCGAAATGCTATATGGGTAACCATTTCAACTACGATTAATATTATTTGTATACTAGACGCTAGTATAATATAAGATGATTTGATATGAAATGTTTTGGTTATCGTAAGGTAAAAACTTGTCCATGTTTATGTGTGGGCATGTCTTACGAGATACTTTTGTTTTGAAACGAAAAGATTGGTAATGTAATAAATTCAGTTGAATGTGTTTCTCACGTTGGTTTACCTGACTGATCTGGGCATTCTTCCCTTTCAATGCTTGGGTCAGACCGAGTATATTTACATGTTCAAATTTGGTGCTTTTGGAGCTTCAGCAGGAGAGCTGGAGATCTTCATTTTCGTACTAATGTATCTATTTATTATCTGCTGTTTTGTTATTGTTTTATATTATCAGCAATTGTAAGGTTAGGTTATTATAACTGACCAGGCTAATAACTAGTGATTGATTGTTTAACTCTGACTGATGTATGTATATACAGTTTTTATTTTGTAAAGATCATTGTATGATATTATATGTTATTCTGCTGCGATGTGAGATTCTATAATGTTCTATTTTGTTTTCTCTTCTCTCTTTGTTCTCTTCTCTTCTTCTTTCTTCTTTTCTTTCTCATGACTTTCCGTCAGTCTGTGCTTTTTTGGTCGGACATGTGTGGTTTATTGTCGATTCAAAGGGTACGGATTTGCGGGCCGTCATATTTGGTATCAGATCTTAGATTTAGTATATTCCTAGGCTTTGTTGTGTACTCTGTATAGATAGGATCGGCAGTACCCTAGATTGAGTTTGGGTGTATTATATATATAAGCGCATATTTATTAGTGATATAAAATATTTTATATTGTGTTTACTTATTTGTTGTATATGGGATGCCATGTTATCGATAAGAATTTCTCAATACTGAAACGAGGCAAGTCGACATAGTATTATTTTTAAATTGGGTAAATGAAATAATTTTACCTCGATTATATTTATATATAAAGGAAACTATTTTCAAAAAATTATTAAAGTGTATATAAATTGACTGTTTGGTTGTTTGAAAATAAATGTATATATATATATATATATAAGTTAATAAAAATCATTTGAATAATCTAAATAAAAACAATAATTTTAAAAGAATAAATTATATAAGCAAATGAATTATAAAGTATGGAATTATAGTTAGTATGATTTACAACTGTGAAATAATCTTATATATAAGAAATGAAACAATAAGAGTATATTTTTAAATATGAGTTGTAAATAAAAATGGATTTAAACTAAGAATTTGAAATTTTGAATCCCATTGATTTTGAAAGTTATTTTTCAAGGTTTAAAGAGGTTATATTATTATTAAAATAATCTAAATAAGATAAGTAAATTTGGAATGCATCTTATATAAGTAAAGTAAAATAGTGAAATTATATAAGTATGAATTAATAAAGTAAAAAAGGGATTTCTTTTTTAAAAGAATATAAAACACTGAATTCACTACCGTTGATGGAAAATAATAGGGATTTTTTTAAAAGAATATTAAGCACCGAATTCACCACCGTTGCTGGAAAATAATAAGGGTGATGACTACAGCATCATCAGTATCATTTTCGAGTTTCTGTGTGATGGATTTGCTACCATTAGTAAATTGAAAATTAAAGTTTTGTTTTAATAAACAAATTTTAATTTAAAATCCAAGTTGAAATTAATAAATATAAGTAAAATGAATTAGCAATGGAATTAATGAATGAATGAATTGAATTGAACTAATGAAATAAATTAGTAAATAAAATAGGGATTGAATGTTAATCAATCGAAGGTAAATGAACTGATATGGAATAAATGGATGTAAGTGTTAATTCATTAAAAGCTAATGAAATCAGGAATTAAATAGTTGAATGAAAGTCAGTTGAATATTAAACCAATTGAAATTAAAAGTGTTAAACCAAATTGAAGGTAAACGAAGTAAAAATGAATGTTTGAGTGTAAATTGAATTAATTTGGTTATGTTGGATACGCATTGGTTGTTAGATGAATGTTAGTTGATTGTATGGAAATTCATATGGAATTGAATTAATGAAATTGAAAGCTAAATAATTAAATTCAAATTAGAAGTAAGTACATCTAAATAGAATTGGATTTGATTTGAATTGAAAGTGAACTAACTTGAATGTAAATTAGTGAATGTAAACTAGTTGGATATGAATAAATAAAGGTTAGTAAAATCCAATGTTAAAAAATCAAATGTGATTTAATTGGAAACCAATTCAATGAATATAAATGAGAATTGAATGTATATTGAGTTGGTTATGGATTGATTGGATAAATATTGGTTTATTGGATGCTAGTTGGATGATAGTTGTTTGATGGTTGAATTTGTTGCATTTGCTATATTGGCATATATAGTTGTTGTATTGGTATATATTGTATATTGATATTACTTTCTATGTATACATGTTTCTCATTTGTTTGTTGAGTGTTTAGTAGGTGCGGACGGTGTTGCTTCGCATTTGGAGCTCGCTTTCGTGCTGTATTAGCCGTATATGCTCGCAAATAATACATTAGGTACATATCTCGGATTACATATCGTACTTTTATATTTTTTCCCTACGGGATGCCTCATCCTCGAAGATATGTATATTTGTGATATTATATATATTTTGATTTTTTTCGGATTGAACCACGCAAAGGAGGCTACGGCGAATTTTTTGGAAAATTTAAGGCGTTAGATAAAAACTTGGAATTTTTGGAAAATTTTTGATAACTATAATTTTGATTTTATGTTAAAGGTTAAATGATATTAGTCGGTTTTGAAAAGATAACTACAAATGGATTTGAAAACTTAGAAAAGTTTTTTATAAGAAGTTTAGCAAATGGATTTTCAAAATTTTAAAAGCTTTAAATGAATTTGATATATAGTTTGAACAAGTTGTTTTGAAAGGTCAATGGATTTTATGGCTTTTTCTTACTTTGTAATTTCGAGGATGAAATTATTTTAAGTAAGGGAGAATGTAACGACCTAGAATTTCAGTCATTCGAAATTCAGATATTTAATTGATTTAAATATTCAAAAGTAAATTTTATAAGTTGAATGACTTATATTTCAAATATCTTGATTTATTTGGATAATTAAATTGTTGATTTAATATTTGAAATTGTAGAAATAATTGAAATTTAAATTTAATGTGAATAAAAATGATTTATAAAGTTGATATAAATTCTATTTGAATTAGAATGATGTTAGAGAACTTTTAAAACTGAGTTAAAAGTAAATTTATTGAAATTGAATATTTTAATATTTAATTAACGTGTAAAAATAGTCGTTTTTGACATAGTCTCAGATTTCAACAAAACGAGTTTCCTTGGATCCACAATGTTATATTATTGTAGGATTTTAAATTTCGTTTCAATCGGACTTACGGTTTAGTCGTACGAAGCTGCATAGAAATTTGTTTAAGTAAATTTTAATTTAAATAAGTCGATTCAAAAACCTATCGTCCAAATACGATCGAATTGGTTCCCGGTATATGTTTATTGTGTTCGGAATATGGGTAAAACATTATAAACTCCAGGCGGCACGCTTCGATTAGAGTTCTAAAAAATTTCGGATGAATAGTAGAAGGATTTCATAATTTTCTTTTTTCACTCAAAACCCTAGTCCTAGGGTTACAGCCGCCATCTTTAACCAATCGTCGAAATCATTTGATCTTTATCCCCTAATATCTCGAAATCAATCCACTTTCAACAAAAACGTTCAACTAGAACATTGTAGAGCTTCAGGAGGTTGACGTATCCATATGGTGATGATCATCAATGGAGCATCGTAGAGGTCAAATTTTGGCTGAGTAGGTCGAGCGTTCATCCATGCTTTTCGACGCGATGGTGGGGACAAGCTCGGTGGGTTTGGGTCTGTGGTGCACGGCGTGGAGGCGCATCGTGTGGCGTTGTCTGATCATCTCCTCGATGAACGAAGGTGGTCGCGGCTATAAAAATAAAACAACGGCTACGGTTTAAACACGCGCGTGAAGATTCCGTGAAAGAAGAAGAACAAGCACAGTCAGATCCTGTTTTGAAATGATCAATGGCTAGATTTAAGTTGAGGTTAAATAAAAAATTAAAGTTGTAAATTAATTATATTTAAAATCAAGTGGTGTTTAAAATGCTGTAACTTCTTCATACGAGGTCGAAATTGGACAAAACAAGTTGTGTTAGGTTCGTATTCACGAACACTACGCGATGGAGCTGGTTTGAAGTTGATTGGAGCTAGTGAAAATTTTGGATAAAACTTATTAGGAATAAAACGGTGCAACATCTATTGGAAGTAAAGTGAGTACAACTCACTCTTTCTGACTCGCTTATATTTTTATATAAGTGAGAATAAATTTATTTTATGCCGATTGGTTATTGTTTGGGTGATTTATGATATAATATATATATATATATATATTGATTAATTTGGATATATTCCTGCCTATCGAAGTAGATGAGACCATATACATTCCTGTGTATGAACGAAAACCTTTTGTACGTACGTCTGCCTTGAAGCGGACATTGTACATATTTTCTCATATGTATATTTGTTGCAGGTGACAGGTTGAGGGATCCAACTAGATTCCCAGCCAATGTTGATTTTTATTTACCAATATTGATATATATGCTGTTATCATATGATATACGATGTTTTGGATGCGAGGATTGATATGATTATTGTGAATCACCCTGTTTAGCATTTTTGCAGCATCGGGCCTATTTTTAGAATTTTAAAATGATTAAAATGATGATTTTAAATTTAAAAGGAATTCAAAGTGATTTGAAAATATATATATATATATATATATATTTGAATTGGTAAGGAAATGGATTTATTTTAGATAAATAAAAGTTATAATTTTTATGTTATAAAAATTATTTTTTTTGAGAAATATATAAAAATGTGGTTTTGGAAATATGAAGTTGACTATTTAGTAAAATAAGTTAAATGAGAATTTTGAATTTATTATAAATGATCTATATATATATGTATAAGATTAATAAATTTGATATTTTATAAATCAAAATAATGGAATCATAAAAGAGTTTTATAAGTGTTAAAATAAGTTATAATTGAATCTTATAAGTGAATATGATTTATGAATTGATGAAGTTATAAAAAGAATGAATTTGCAAATAAATGAATTATAAGTAATTAAGTTATAATTGGACTTTGGATATAAATGAGCTGTAAATGTAATTGGTTAATGAAGGAATTATATTCACGATTTTGGCAGTGTATAATCCTTTAATAAATGTGTAGAAGTATTGAATTGGTAAGAGAATTATATTCATGATTTTGGACAGTGAATAATCTTTTAAATTAAATAAATGTTTTGAAAAGTGATCTTTGAAATGGATTTAAATGGTTTGAAGATGTTTCAAAATTTGTGAAGTATCAAATACATAGATTTCAACATTTATTGTTGAAATGGACGTTTTCAAGAAGTAAGGAAAGCATGGACTATAACACTATTGTTATAGTAAATGATTTACGAAAGGTGACGTTTTGAATAGTATATGGGATTTATATAACTATCTAATTATCGAATCCTTATACTAATGATTTTGGGTTGTCGTAACGACGTTTTACGCAACATTCGTTTTGACCCAATAAAGCATGTGTTGAAACGTATTAAGCTTTTCTAAAGAGAATTGTGAATATGCTTATACTGCGATATAAGTATATGGAAATGTTTTCCAATATTGAAATCATTTTTGAGAATGTATCTTTATAAAGATAATTTGAAGTGAATATTTGAAAAGTGATTTAATTAATAAAAGATTAATTAAAAGGGCCTAGTGATTGCTTATGGTGCTAGATATTTGTTTGTTGCATAGATAGTTAAATAACCGGCTATCAAATTTGATCATTTTAGTTTCTCGACTTGATGTGGGAACTATTTAGTCATACACTTAGTACATATCCATTTGTTTAGGCTTGATTATTATTTGTGTTGAGGATGTTGGTTCGTGTGGCGCGGAGTATTACTCCAATCTATCAAGCTTCCTTCTTGGCTGAAGGATAGCAAGTTGAAAGTTGGGGACGTGATAAGTCTATAAGACATAGTTTCTGTGTGAGGTTGAGAAACGCTTTTGCATTATTGGTGCGAAGAGAGCGAGATCGGCTTATCCAAAAACCACTTTGGACCAATGTATATGTGTTCTATTGTGGAGGTTGTTATGATATTGATATTTAGGATTTTCATAGTGGAGGACTGCTTGTTGATCGTTTGGGGTTAAGATCCCATTATACATCCAGTAGAAGTAGTCTCTTCGTTATGAAATAACCAATGAAATGACTATTCGCTACTAATCCTAGGGATATCCCAACAGGATGTGGTAGGAAAGTACCTACGGTTTATCCTATTCCTGGGCAACTTGTATGGACGAGTGTCCGACATTGCATTTCTAAGATTACATATATTGGTTTTTACAAACATACATCAGTGGTGGCGAAGAAGGCAACTTCCCTTAACTTAACACCCTCCTTGAGACATACGAGCTCAAGGTTTGTATTTTTGTGGAAGACAATCAATAGTAAGCGGAAATGGCAATGTGACATTCAAAGTGATGTGATATGTGATATGTGGAAGGTAATCGTTACCTAAGGCATCATCAACCATAAATGACCGAAACAGGGTTAGATGAGACAAGGCTAAGTAGGCCATTCCCAGTTAGGATATAATCATCCTCTTTTAGATATATTTCTTCCCACTATGACGTTCGGGGAGTAAATTAATTTGGTTTGTATGCTATGAGGGCCCTCGGGAAAGGTTGGTAATGACTGGGGATGACATATTTGGTACTACCTAGTTACAGGGGTAGGCCAGTCTTGTGTTGGTAGAGGGCAGATGTTCTGTGCCTCGAGACATCCATCTAGAAGTGTACCCATCGAAAGGTAGTCTCTTCACCTGGTCGTTTGTGTGGAAATCCAAACTCCACTATGAGCTTGTGGTTTTGTTTGTATTGGCGTAATGAATAGCCCAGAAATGCTATATGGGTAACCATTTCGGCTATGATTAATATTATTTGTATACTGGACACCAGTATAATATAAGATGATTTTATATGAAATGTTTTGGTTAACGTAAGGTAAAAACATGTCCGTGTTTATGTGTGGGCATGTCTTACGAGATACTTTCGTTTTGAAAAGAAAAGTTTGGTAATGTAATAAATTCAGTTGAGTATGTTTCTCACGCTAGTTTGCCAGACTGATCCGTGCGATCTTCTCTTTCAATGCTCATATCAGACCGAGTATATTTACAGGTTCAAATTTGGTGCTTTTGGAGCTTCAGCAGACGAGCTGGAGATCTTCATTTTCTTATACACATATCTATTTATTATCCGCTATTTTGTTATTGTTTATATTTTCAGCAATTGTAAGGTCAAGTTATTATAACTGTCCAGGCTGATAACTAGTGATTGATTGTTTAACTCTGATTGATGTATGTATAGATAGCTTCTGTTTTGTAAAGATCATTGCTATGATATTATATGTTATTCCGCAGCGATGTGAGATTTTGTATTATTCTGTTTTGTTTTTTCTCCTCTTCTTCTCTTCTCTCTTCTTTTCTTTCTCATGACTTTCCATCAGTCTGTGCTTTTTGGATCGGACGTATGTGGTTTATTGTCGATTCAAAGTGTACGAATTTGCTGGTCGTCACACTAAGTGTGCCCAGTAACAACAATAGCTTCTAATTGCACTGCTAGCGCTTGCCCTATCGAGTTCCATGTTATGCAATTATGCCCACTATGAAGTGATACTACCCGTTGTGCCTACTCCATGAAGCTACACAAGCTCCTAATAGTTGAGAAAGTTTTGTCCTACTTGGCCTACACCAGGTCTAGGTTCAATCTATGCTTGCTAAAACAATTCAGACATCTAATTAACTATTTAAGATGTCTGGCCTCCTCTTAAAAAAATAGTTCTCCTGGCATTCAAACGTCTGACTCCATTTTTTAGACGTTTGACCTTGATTCCAGGCGTTGCAAAAGGATTCAGACAGCTGAATTCAATTTTCAAATGTCTGGTTGAATTTTCAGACGGTTGGTCATATGTCTAGTTGGATTTCTCCAGATTTTAAATTTTATTTATTTGGTTGTTTTCATTCGTTTTCTTTATGATTTCAAATACATGTTTAAGGACATGTATTCGACCAGATTTGTGTGTATAGTCCATAGCTTTGGTTACACAAATTTAACTTGTTGATTTCATAATTATGTACGTATATTTAGAACATTTTGTTTAAAACTATCTTTGTGCTTTTAATAAAATATTCATGTATATTCCAAATTATCAAGTTAATTCAAGGTGAAATAAAGGGTATTTATTTATTCATTTGTCCAAACCAACTCAAACATTATCAATAAAGATTTATCTACATAGAATTTGATATGAATTTCAGTAATATAATCTTTTCCCTTTTTCAGTAATTATTCTATTAAATTAACAACTAGGGTTTTCCATCACCGCCATTCATTTAATTCATAGTTGAAATTGAAGTTTAAATAGAATCTAAGTTGGAATTATTATTCGAATTCAACAATTATACTTTCAAATCATATAGAATTATAAAGAAACCTAATTACTTATGATCAACATAAACATGGTAATCAACTCACTCACTTTTTTAATGCTTCCTTTCTCCTAGCCAGATTTGAATTGCCCTCCCTTTCTCTTATTTTTGTAATGTTGATTCTCTTGTTTTAATTTAGTCTTCCTTTATTTTATTTTTATTTTGAAGTAGATTTTTTTGGAAGAGTTAGAAGAGTTTTGTTTAGATTGAAGAGTTTCTAAGAGAGAGAGAGAGACAAAGAAGAAATGTACGTATAGGTGACAGCTAGGGTTTGGAATAAGAAATATTGGAGGCTAGGGTCTAATTAATATTCAAAAACTAGGGCTTTCTAAATTAGGCCCGAAATCCGTACTTATGGAATGGCACTAGCCGCATTTTCAACCTATTTTATAAAATGTAACAAGTTATATACGTTTCCTAACAACAAATGACGTTCGGACGTAGTGGAATAGGTCTCGTGGCTTAATTCCTACATTTGTGAATATTTTTTATTTTATATTTATATGTAAAATTACATGTTTATCCGTATTTATATTTTAATCTGTTCTTAAAACTTTTTAGATGCCATGCGCATGCGTACTGAAATATATATTATATATTGCATCAATTTAATTGGTTAATGTTAGAGATATATATATATGGTTATAAAATGTTATCAAAATTTATTTAATAACATAAAATTGGTTTTGACGGAATCTAATAAAATTTGAGAAGCTGGAATTTCAAACTCCAAATTTAAGGCTAAGATTTTTTTTAAATAATGGTAAACTGGGCCCAGCCCAAATACAAATAATAGGACATATAATCGGGTAACCCGAACCCTTATTTACAAACACAATCCCTAACCCTAGCGTCGACATACAAACACAAACACCAACTCTTCTCCTACAGAGCAAAAAGAAAAAAATGGCGACAACATACAGATTTATGCTTCGCCGCCACCATTCTTTACGCCACTGCTTTCGCCTCTCTCCCAATACGAGAGGCCTTCATTAAACTTGCCTCTCATACCATCGATCTCTTCAGCAGTAAAGATGTAGATCTGATGTTGATAATTCTTTGTGAAATCAACAGATCTGCAGTCAGAAAGACTCAGATCTGTTGAATTATACCTCTGAGAAACAGCGCACGCTTGATTTGTAGTATTCTGAGCTCTGTTAGACGTATGATCTCGATCAGAGACAAGATGAACTCTGTTGTCGACACTAGTAGGGATAAGCTCATCAGAAATACGATTGCTCGTCCTAATATTCGTAGGATGGGTTAGAATTTGTTCCAAATGTTTAGTTCCTGCTTCAATGCTCCAGTCATCAGCTAAACTGGCGAACTTGGTTTGATCTTTCACTTTTTTCTTTGATTTATGGAGCAGGATCTTACTGTCTGTTTCAACTATAAGCCATAACTGCTCTTTACTGCTGCTAGCTTTATTATGAATACGAGCATTTCTCGCTCTCTCCAAATATGATATACCGTAGTAGTAATATATACGTGAGCATGATCTCTTTCAAATGATTTTCCTTTGAACTTAGTATTAATCAGCTGAATAATTTGCTTGAGCTCCAGAATATCATTAATTTGAATATCCAGTTTAGCTTTAATATGTTTCCATATAAACTGTGAATAACTGTAAACAAAAAATAAATGATTAGAGCTCTCATTTTCTAGACTGCATAGAGAACAAAGTGAACTAGAGCTATTGCCCCCACTTATTTATTTGGTCCCAAGTTGGCAATTTATTATGAAAAGCAAAGAAAGTACAGAATGCCATCTTGGGGTTGTTCACCTTATTCCATATGCAGTTGTACCAATCAACTTTGTTGACTTTATTTCTAATAGCATTCCAAGTATTTTTAAAAGAGAACTTCCTTTTATTATCTGCTTTCCAACTCCAGTAATCACTGTCTGCATTGCTATCAATGAAAATTTTACATATTTCATCTCTGTGAGGGTAAGTACTTGGGTGAATTTGAGGTTGCCATTGATTGTCTATAATAATAGAAGACACTACTGCATTAGAATCCCCAAAAAGAACCAAATTACTCCAACCAATTTTATTGGCAAAGGAGTCATTTTTAAAGCATGGGTCAAACCATAAACTGGTTTCAACACCTGATTTAATATTTCTTTCCAAAAGAAACTTACCAATATCTCTACGATTTAAAATATGTTTCCAAGTATTAGACTGATTACTGTTTGGAGTAATATTCCAGAAATTACCTTTTCTGAGATATTTAGCCTTCATCCATCTGGCCCATAATGAGTCTGCACTAAGAAATCTCCATAGTAATTTTAAATGACAAGTAAGACTAAGGTCCTTTATATTTCTAATGCCAAACCCACCTTCATCCTTAGGTTTACAAACTATATCCAATTAATTTTATGGTATTTACCTCTCCACAAAAAAATTGCACATCTGCTATCTAATTTTTTTATAGAAGCAGCAGGAATATTAAAAGTTTGTAACCAGTATAAGATAATAGCATAAACTACAGTTTTGATTAATTCTACTCTTCCTGCAATAGAAAAAAGTTTACTAGACCAAGTTTCCATTCTATCTTGAATTTTATCCAATAACATAGAGCAGTCTGCATCCTTTATTTGATTACAGATAATGGTAAACCCAGATATTTTATAGGAATATTACCTACAGAAATCTTTAAAACATTTAGAACATCATTTTTATAACAGCTAAATTTACTGAAATATGCTTTACTTTTATCTATGTTTATTTGCAAACCTGCATATTTGTTCAAATTATCAAAAACACTTTTAGTGGATAGTACATTTTTCCTGTTGGCCTTAATAAAAACCATCAAATCATTAGCATAAATAAGGTGATTAATACAAGGTTGGACCCTATTTATGGGATTAATATTCCCTTTAATAGTTTCTATTTCCATTAAAACAGAGAAATATTCCATAACCATTGTAAATAAGTAAGGAGACAGGGGGTCACCTTGTCTAATACCCCTATTACTCTTGATAAAACCTTTTGATTTACCTTGAATAAGTATAGAAAATGTAGGGGTATCAATACATTCCATGATCAAATCACAAAATTTACTTGGAAATACCATACACTTCATAATATGAAAAATAAACTGCCTATTCACTTTATCATAAGCTTTCTGTAAATCAATTTTTAAGCACACTCCTTTTTTAGTATTGAAATTCTTCACCATCGCATGTGCTAGCATAGAATTTTCTGAAATTAGTCTACCAGGTACAAAAGCACTCTGATTTTCAAAGATGATGAAAGGCATAATTTTTTAATTCTGTTGCTTAAAATAGTAGAAATGATTTTGTATATGAAATTACAACATGAAATTGGTCTATAGTCTCCAATATTAGAAGGATTTTTCTTTTTAGGAATAAGTGCAACGAAAGTATGATTAATACTTTTAAGTATTTTTCCTTTAACCATAAATTCGTTAATAACTTCACAAATTTGAATTTTGATATTTTCCCATTGATTTTAAAAAACTTTGCATTAAACCCATCAGGGCATGGACTTTTGTTATCTCCAGCTTTAAAAATAATATGTTTTATCTCCTTTATAGATACAGAAGCAAGTAAAATATCTGAAGCATTATCTTTCAAAATGTTTTTACAAATAATTTGAGGAAATTATTTTACAACATCTTCATTAAAGTAAAGGTTTTCATAATACTCAACGGCTTCTTTAGCAATTTTGGAATAGGCATTTGAAATATTACCAGAAAAATCAATGACATTGCCAATATTATTAATATGCTTTCTATTACTCATTTTAGCGTAAAAGAATTTTGTACAGTTATCCCCAAGAGTTAACAAGTCTACCTTGGCCTTTTGTTTGGCATTATATTTTTATAGATTTCAGTAGATAGATTTTTCTGATTATTAAAAAAAATTGCTAACAATTCTCAAATCACTTGGGTTATCATCTACTAGATTTTGTAAAATGTTACCCTCTTTTCTAAAAAAATCCGGACTATTATTATTCACCCAATTATTCTTATTCCAACTTTTAATATTGGATTTAATATTTTCAAAAGCATACTAAACTGGAATTGTTTAGTACCACTACATGAAAAATTTAAACTGTTTTCCATTAAATTATTAAAATTCTCTTCTAAAACCTAGCTGTTTTTAAATCTAAAAGGGGCTACTTTCTTATTTAAATTGACAGTGTTAGAAAGGTTTATCATAAGAGGGGTATGATCATTATAATTTTGTTCAAGAGTTGAACATATAAAATCTGAGAAACTATAAGAAAATTCCTTGTTGATTAAAATTCTATCCAACTTACAGTGAATGTTCTTAGCCAAACCAGATTTCCAAGTAAACTTATTCACTCTAATATTTGGTTCCATAAGACCAGTGTTTAGGAGAAAATTATTAATCTTATCAAACTTACTTTGAGGGACTTTGTTTCCTCCAAATTTCTCAGAAGCATGAAACACAGTATTGAAATCCCCTAGAATAATCCAAGGAAAATTATATTTTGAGTTCAAAAAAGTCAGTTTTTGCCATAATTCAACTCTTTCATTTTCAAAATTACTTCCATAAACACTAGTAACTTGAATCAAAAAACCACCTATATTTTTAAATTGACAATCAATAAACTGTGTGTCTTTATTTACATTAAAGTTTATCCAAATATTTGAGTCCCACATAACAATGATTCTACCTTTACAGTTAAATTATTATTATTTGTAGACTTCTAGTTACTAAATAACTTTAAACAGAAATTCTCATAATTTTCATCATTCAATTTGTTTTCTAGAAGAGCAATAATGGTAGTTTTGTGAATATTGAACATATATAAAATATCAGACTGCCTAGCAGGGGAACTCATACCTCTGACATTCCAAACAAACAGAGACATATTAATAAAATATATAAAAAAAGAATTCAAATGGTACCTGACACAGAAGTGCTCTTACCCCTTCTCTTATTATCTACTCTCTTGGCTTTTAACCTTGTAGACATCTCATCCCATTATGGATTAACTGAGATGTATTTTTGTTTGAAAGCTTTCTTCTCTTTACTTCCTTTAAGTTCACCAGTAGTCTTTAATTTTGGAATGTGTAGATTAGCTATATCAAACTGGTCAGCAGCATCTACCATATCTAATTCATTCTCTTCATTCTGTTATGTTACAGGGACCTTAATAAGAGAAATATCAAAATTAGCTGTGCAAGGCAATGCAGAGTCTTTGTGCTCTGCTATTGCAGCCTGCTTAGGAGGAGAGACCTTCTTGCGAGGCAATGTTGAGTTGATGTCTACCTTGTCCTCAATATCTGCAGCAATATCCGAAGGAGACTCCTCTTGCATTAGATTGTTCCCAAATTTGCTGTTATTTTTATGCAAGATTTCATACATTTTTGTAACATCATTCTCTGTAACTAAACATGGCTCTGAAATAGGAGGGGTTTCAGAGCTAAAGACCATTTCATCAATACTCCCCTCCAGTATATATTTATAATAGTTGAATTATTATCAGATTCTTTAAACTGATGAACTTCCATAGCTGTGATCTGATCTTCTAGATCAGTGAGCACCTCAGTGTTATTTTCTTGATCGGAAATGATACATTCTTGATTGATCGGATCATTGTCTATCTGACTTCTTGATTGATTTATTGAATCTTTGTTAATATTTGGCTCTTGAATAACCCCTGAACTATCTTCTTGAGAATTATCTCTTTTTTGATTATTAGTTTTGGGTATCCACGTCTATTTTGGATTACACTGATCTCTAGTGTGACCAAAACATTTACAAAGATTGCATTTCGGTGGAACCCATTCATATTCCACTCTTTGAGAGATGTTTTCGCCATTATAAAGAGTGATATTGATATCCTCTGGAAGTTCATCAGTCGTAGATACTTCAACAAGAAGGCGAGCATAATTCAATCTCGTCTTTAAGGTAGTAGATGCGTCCATTTTAATGGGTTTTCCTATAATACTGGCCATGACACTGAAAGCTTCTCTGTCCCACAGTTTTAGATTGACATGGGGTAATCTTACCCAAATGGGCATAGACGTTAATAAGTCTCTGTCCATTCTCAAAGATTCAGACCACTTTCTCACTATGATGAGTTTTTCCATTGTAAAAATATGGTCCATTCTTCAATATCGAAGAGCAATCTTGAGAATCTTTGAATTTAACAAGAAAGAATCCATTCTCTCTTGTAAAAACTTCAAAATCACCGATCGGATTCCAAACTCTTTAGATATATGATTTAAAAAACATATAGTATGGTTTGGTACCCACTACATACACAAGAACAGAATTGTTCCATGTTTCGGTTGCCCATTTACATATCTCTTCCTTTACCGGACCATACTTTTTGTTGTTAATCTTGATTGGTGCAATATGCTCAAGATTGCAATCTTCATCATTGAGTTCTTGAGGCTGATCAGCAACAATATCAGCCCAGGATTTGCGGCCTTGTTCTCTATTCAGTGAAATGGCTATCAGTTTTTTCATAGACGGCAACATTTGAGCATTCTTTGCAGAATTGGTGGTCATAATCTGAAAGTCTCGGCCTTTTCTGCTGTCACTATTAAGAGCCGATAGCAACTACTGTGATTTCTTGGCCTCTTTCCTCTTCTGCTGTTTGGATTGGACCAATATAAAACCATCATTGTCAACATTAGTAACTCCTAATGGCTTTCTGATGTAAGAAGCCTCAGGTGGTCTGATTAGAGAAGAAGATTGGGAGAGATTAGAGGAAGAAAGATGAGGGAAATGATTTTCCCTCATGGCTGAAAGGAAGCCCTAGATTTCAAAAATCTGCGTAGTACTCACCAAAACATGCACAGCTATATTTACTGCCACATCTATATGCAAAAACACTATTGGAATTTACTTTTATCTATGTATTGATTGTAAGGGTTATGTTATATTTAAATGGGGAAGCTTCCACGGCTAAGTCGAGACTATATATGACTATGTTTATGACTGGTAAAAATAAAACACTATTGGAACCTAGAATATTGGATTTCAGTTTTGTCTTTTTATGTATACCTCTTCTGCATTTATTTTTTTAAGTTGGAACTTAGAAAATAAAGTACCAATACTGTTATAATTTGTAGGTAACCTACAATTTGTCAACTATTCATGCTCTTTGTTATCATCATTACTAACCTCGAAGATATGCGACATGGGACGTGAATATTACGCCGCCTTTCAAGATGGGAGCAATTCCGTGCTTTATCAATATCGTTGAATACCTCGCATCATCAATAACGCATATTGTCGATATCGCTTCTCTTTGATGCCACCTCCCATCTATATTACATCTCCTCGATGTCGCATATCATCAATGAAACAAAGAATACCAAATGAAGTCAATACCTTAAGCCATCAATGAATGTGAGCATGACCTATGTTACATCTCACTAATGTCGCGTTTTATCAATGGCGCCTTTCACTTTTGAAAATAAAATGAACATCGCAATTCATCAGCGCCCCACTCTTTCAATGTCACTTATAACTGATATTACCTACAACCAAAGCCGTTAGGTAATGATGTTGCATCCCTTTGATCTGCTCCCATTTCAACATCATCGCTTTTTAGAATCGTCTTTTAGGTAGTACTGCCCATCATTGATGTCGCCAACTGTTAATGTTGTTAATCGTCTTTCATCAACATTTGGAGGACACCATCCACCTATACATGCAATGTTGTTGAAGAACATTGTGAGTATCCGTAGAAGCTATCGAAGCCGCTCCTTGTTGATATTTCTCCATACTCATGTCAATTCAAGTTGATATTGCCATCCACTAATAAAGGACATTGATCGTCATAACTGGAGTCATCAATGCCGAAAGTCATTAACACCGTATATCTTTGTTAATAGGGCGATGAAGCCCTATCATACACCTAAGAATGTCGAAGGTGATGATTGGGAAAGGATTAACCCCATGTGACGCTAATAATGCCGAGAGTTGTGAATGTCGAAGTTGATCTGCTGTGTCGCAACTCTTCCCCCATAAATACGGACCTTGGGGTGTTATGGAAGGGGTGAATCATTCTTATCACTCTTCTTACATTTTCAACTTTGTAACCCTAAATTGGTTTGGGGATTTGGAGCCGATGATAGTATTTGAACGAATGGATATTATACATTCAACATTATAGTAAATAAGAACAAGATATCTTGAATTATGATTTATCTTTGAATTTCAAAGCATATATGATTTGCTAATCAAAGATTGCTTCGAATTTCAAAAATACTCATATTCTTTGTTTCTCCTTTCATCATATGATTGTTTAATATGAATTTACTTCAAGCATATATGATTTCACATGGCCTTGCATAATATTTCTCCATGACACTAGACTTGCTTTTCACTGCTCTTAAACCTTAAATCAACCAAGTGTCGCTATTTTCCAACACTAGTTGACGTTAAACTTCGGCTCACCAAATTCCATCATCAGCCAAGGTTCTTATCCTTGAACTTTTGGGGTTGACGAAGAGATTGGTTAATATTTTTGGCGCTAGAAGGAGGGATCAAACCTCCGTCTCCATTAAAACCCTAAGTGGAACTACCCTAACATGCATATTTAGAGCCACTACTAGAAAACCTACCTTTGGTTGTAATTATTGGCAGTGTTTGTGGTGTAAGTGCAACAAATACTTCAATTTTTTTTAATTTTAGGGTTGTCGCCTTATATTACATCGATACAAAATTTGTCACGTTTTTCCTCCTATTTCCCTCCACAACCTTCTTTTTCTTTCCACTGGTAAATTTTTTCCCTCTTTCAACAAAAATTCCCTCCTCTCGCTCATTTCAATTGTCCTATCCACTACAGCACCATCGTCGCACACTACTTCTTAGAATAGCTCCCATCACACTACCTGGTCGATTAGCTCCAATCCACTTCGTCTCCCCTCCGCTTTGTTCACGACCTGAATCTACAAATCAGGCACTCACTTTTACAGTTTACGGAATTAAGTGATTATTATACGGAACAGTAGGAATACGTTGTTAGATAAAACTGTTAGGTATGGTTTATGAAATTCAAGTTTGGTACACAAAGCTGTTAGGTATGGTTGCTGAAATTTCTATGGTTTGAAATTACAATATGCTTCTGCTTCAAAGTAAAATGCTTGTAGTTTAATATTGTTGTATCATTAATTACTACAGATAATCGGCAAGGGTATACTGGATGTGAAAATTAATTATATCATTAATTAATTTATTAAGGGTGTACTGGATGTGAAAATGATAAGGCTCTTTCTAAATATCTGGTTTTGATATAACTTAATCTAGATATGCTAATGTGTTAGGCCCTTATTGTTTTGCTATA
This sequence comes from Allium cepa, assembly GCA_030765085.1. Taxonomy (NCBI): domain Eukaryota; kingdom Viridiplantae; phylum Streptophyta; class Magnoliopsida; order Asparagales; family Amaryllidaceae; genus Allium; species Allium cepa. Next base: position 422,581,079 of record CM060938.1, on the reverse strand, counting down.
TTTCTAGTCATCATGAAAGTCGGGTTTCTGGTTCAAAACTAAGACGATGATAGAATCCCAGTTGTTTTCTTGTGTAGTTTGACTTTTTTTTAATTCTTAAATTTATAGAAATCTAAACACAATTATATATTGAGTTGACATCTGAATCAAAGTAAAAACGCTATAAGTACACTCGTATACAATATTCTTGAAGGGAAAGTTTGTCCTGTAAATAACAATATGAACAACAAAAATATAAAGTATGCATGAGGAAGGAAACAAAAATTAAGAGAAAAAATTAAAAGAGAGTGCCTTTTAACTTGGAATGAATAAATTAAATAAGAAGTAGCAACTGTTCTATACTAAACGGTCTCAGTCTTCTTGAATTCATATACTGATTCTCTTAGTATTTTGTTAGAGATAGTAGCCAAAACATTATGTAACCGTGTTCTAGCAGTCCATTGTTGCTATAAATTTCTATATATAATTGTCAATAAATTTCTGAATTAACGTCCATATTTGGATAAAACAAATAGTTAGTGGAAATTCAGTGAACTATATTGAACTGGATATATTTTATTGAAATAAGTATCAAAAACAAATAATTTTGACATACACTTGATCTGCAATATGACAAGTTATAATTATGTACACATTGTCATGAATTTTGATCAACATCTAAACTGAAGTAAAAACACATTAAGTAAATAGAACCCATGAGAGTAAAATATGTTTATATTGAATTTACTTTAAACAACCTAAAATGTGTAGTGTGTTAGGAAGGACAAAATGGATTAAAGAAAAAATTTTAGAATCAAGTTACCTTTAATATAAGTATTTGACATGCTTAATGGGTAAAATTTTGATTTTATCCTTTATTTTGGAAGAGCATTTGGATGCTCTGTTTGAATTTCTAAAAGAATTTCTCAAAACCAGCTCTATCTATGCATTTTACAAATAACTTCATAACATTTTAAAAAAATGTTTTTCTTTATTATTATTATTCTTATTATTATTTTATCTCCTCTTCATCTTCCTCCACCAGAAAGTCCTTTATTCTTTTATTTTTACTAAATGCATATTAAATCTTGCAAAAATATCTCTCGATGTTTAAAGAAGGATAAACTTTTTCGCTATGATCGAACTTGTTCCTCCTTTTCCTTTATTTTTTACTCAATACATCATAATCGAACTTGTTCGCCTAGACTAGAAGATAACACAAATATATAACATAACGTAGCAGGCAGAAAAAGTAGTGCATAAAATCTTTTTTTTTCATAGTATTTTAATTATTCCAAATGGATCTAACTATAATAATGAAAATACTGAGACTAATTATGCAGTTGGTTGCCTCATATTGCATAGTTCTCATGGGAGTTAGTCGAGGAAGAATAAGTTGGGGGTTAGCAGCAGTGAGTTAATATGCATCTTTTAAATGAAAACATGGAGGTGATAAAGAATATAATGCTAAGATGAATGACACATGTATCAACATGTTGGTACAAATGCTAAATTGAGTTGGCCAGCATCCATGGGTTTCTGATTATGAGCATGTTGTTTGATCTTATTCAAAATAAAGAAGCATTGATCACATTCTTATTAGATATAAAATAAAAACCTAGTTTTCAAAGTGGATAGAATTTGTACATAGCATTTCAATCATGGGCATGGGCAATTTCAGCTAAATATGAAATTAAGTATGCCTTCACAAATAATTCTCCGTGCGAATTTTCATTGTTATATGAATTTCAAGCTTGCTTTTATTCATAAGGAAGATGTTTTTTTAATAGTCTAGTAATACTTGCTTGGTACTTGGTAGATTTTAAAGTGAGGTGATACACTCTGTTTATGATACATACATAATTATCTGAAAAAATTATTATGTAATAATAATAATTATTATATAATATATTAAGTTTGTTAAAAGTATAATGAGTGTGTTTAGTTTAAATCCAAAAAAATATTGGTTGGCTAAAAAAACCAGATATTGGTATGAAACAACATGCCTTTAAATTAAGGTTCTATTTATGACTCTAGATTATGCATATTGATTACCAAATTTCAAAAAAGAAAAAAGAAGGATAAATTTATAATTTAATCATGTACAGCCTGTATATTGCTGAGCTACCTGTGAATGCAAGCACAATTGCAGTCCATCTGCCAAATGACTTATGCGTTTTGACCAAAGAGCCTGTGCTGAAGAAAATATATTCTTTTGAGCACGGGCTTTTATCGGTAAAAAGGAATCAAATGATTCAAGTGGAATTTATTATAACGTATCAATAAGATAGACCCATGCGTGTATTTCCATTGCAGTAGCACTCTGCAATCATCACTACAATGCATGCGAACCTTATATTGGATAGGTAAGGGTAGCCCAAGAATGATCCCTAAACTGAATGGCAGTGGACACTGCTTAAGTTAAACTACAATCTTCCTTTCTGGTGCAAAAAATTCATACAATTTTCATTTTCTTTCTTGTTTTGATCTTCCTGAGCCTGTATCTTGTTCACTTCAAGTTAGTCGTCTCTGGTACTACCTAAGGTAATATTTCCCGCCACTTGTAAAGTGTCTTCTACTACTGTAGGCATGCATTGAAAGCACATACATTTGCTTGTTATACACCTAATGCTAATAGGATTGTTAGTTTAGGTTCTCAAACTCATATTTCTAGTGTTAATCATACATGCGAAATATGTTGAATATGCGCTTATATGATTTTTGTTTGATGATAATAAACATATATTCATTTGTTTAAATGTATTTGATAATATACTATTTTATTTTTTTACAGATTAAATAAATATTTGCTGAATAAAATAAATAACACAGAATTTGAATTCAAACGAATATTTTATTCAAACAAATATTTATTACAATTTTGAATAGTATACAAATTCAAGCTCTCACTATTCACTATACAACTTTGATACAATTTCAATTACATCGCTATTTTACATCAGCACCTCACTACATATCACTCACACTCGTATTTATCTTCAACTGCATTCAAGTTTGAATCCAGCATCTGAGCAATCTGCAAAAATATAAACTAACGCAGTAAAATTGAAAATAAAATATTTTTGCGATATAAAATAAAACGTGAATTTTGAAAATGATATTTGCCTCAGTTATTTGGGTTGTTCGTCATCATTTAAATTTGAATTCATCATACACGAACAACTTGTGACATACACAGTATATTACTGTATATGCCACAAGGCCGTGCACGCCGATATATACACTTGATTGATTTACAGGGACAGGCAAGCACAGGTCAAACCCAAATGAAAAACCGAGTTCAACTCACGTGCAATATATTCAAAATCACGACACGAGCACAAGGTCAAACCCAAGTTTTGAAACCGGGTTCAACACAAGGCAACGTCAAGTCCAGACAATACAGTATGAACAAGCCAAAATGAAATTGTACAAGTACAGTCAAGAAAGCAGCTCAAGTAACAAAAGTCAAGTGCAGCAATGAAACAAAATAGTATGACATGAAGCAAATGAATATAGTGAATGAAATGCACAAAGACATAGCATCTGTCTCAGGTTAATAAACCAGAGAAATGCACAGTGGAATGAAGTCAAGTGATGCACATATACTTGAAAGCTACAGCATCAAGTAGACCAAGTTCATATGCAATGAGAGGAACATCAAAGACAAGACTAAGTGCAGCATCAGTGAAGACAGTTACTTCACAATGAACAATGTGCACAAGTGAATCAAGTGAATCATAATGAAGCAGTGCAACATCTTCCATCAACACACTCAAGTGACTCAACAATGCAACAAGGTGATATGCAAACTACATGCAGGCCAGAAGCAAAATCTCGAGTGCAACAGTGAAGTTCAGCTATGCAAACAACATAACAGTATACAAGCTCGAGCACAAGAACATGACAGCAAACAGAAGTGCACAGCAACAGTAAGGCAATGCACAAATACAGGTGAATCAAGTGACCAACAAACTACTGAAGTTCAAATATCAAATTCAAGACAGACCAACATACTACAGTGAACCATCAAAATGCAAGCACAAAGTGCACAGCAACTATTAACTGCCACAAGACCACCATGCAAAGACCAGAAGTACAGAATGGCCAAGCAAGTACACCACTAAACCAACAAACAAGACCAAGAAAAAGTGAAGTACAACATCACAAGCAATTGCAAGCACATGAAATCTCAAGTCATGACCGAAGCCAGCAGTACAAAAATTCCCAAATCAAAATAGTTCAAGTGACCGAAGTCAACTAAATGATATCATAAATTCAAAAGTGCAGTTTAAAAAATTCAAAATGGCCGAAGTCATCAGGTAAAAGAAGTTGAATTCACGATTCAAAGTCAGAGCCTTGGCAATAAAGCGATTCACATTGCCGTGTAACCAAGTCAAAGCAAGTGATAACCAAACATCTCAAATTCAAGGCATCGAGTCAGGTCAGAGAAATTCAAGGAGCCAGGATTGAACATAAATTCAAAGCCGTCGTTTTTAAACCAAGTCAACCAAGAAATAATAAGAATAATTCGCATATGAATTAGTCAAGGTAAATCGCAATCATCCAAGCATAAACGATCGGCAGAGATAAAATCAAATATATTTTGTGCGAACGAAAATCTAGGGTTACAAACCCTATATAAGAAAATCATCATCGGAAATCTTATCTATCAGAGTTCGAATACTAAAATTAAAAAAGTAACGAAGCATAAATTCTTACCAGAAGCAAAAATCGAACTCATCGAAGTAGCCAGTGAAAGCAACGAGATTCGATCGAGCAAGGCAACTCTTGTTCAACCAGAGATTCGATCAAATCTAATAGGCGCTTCGAAAAAGCCCTAATTTTTAATCAGGAAGAAAGAACGAAGGAAGTCGCCATATTTTCTCATAAAAGACTGAGCGAATAGAAGTGGATCGGGTCACATAAAATAAAGAAAAGGGGCCGGCTTGAATAATATAAAAGGATTCTTGTTTATATTAAGGGCTATTTACTTTTTATGTTTGTGTTTCTTTTAATTTTAAAATTCTCTTTTAAACCGTGGTAATTTTCTAGTCGTGTGACTAGGGTACAAACTACGGTGTGTAGTTTGGGAATTCGCAACTCGGTAGTTGAGTTGTGGTCAGGGTTTTGAGCGTAGAGTTAGATTAGTCAATAGCGGGTATAGCGAGTTTGCGTGTGTAAGCGATGGACTATCTAATTTCTAGTAGAAACCTTGGGGGCAGCACGTAGGCAGGTTTTTGCCGAAACTGGGTAAATTCTGTGTTGTTCTGTTCTGTTATTTATATTCTGCTATATCTGTGCTGCTATTCTGTGATCCGTGCTAATATTAATTAACTTCTGCAATTAAGTTTTTATAATTTACACTATCACCCTATTCACCCCCCTCTAGGGTGAAATCGATCCTACAAGTGGTATCAGAGCTAGGAATAGAAGTCAACATTTGTTTTAAAAATTCTATTTTTGAAAAAATCAGTTTTTGTTTAGAAATTTGAATTTTTAAAAATGGCTTCTTTTAATAATGCTTTTGCAGAAGGTCAATCCATAGTTAGACCACCAATGTTCAATGGTGAATATGCTTTTTGGAAAAATAGGATGAAATTTTTTTTGAAAACCATTGACGCTTGGGATATTGTTGAGACAGGTTATAGAATACCAACTATAACTGTAGATGATCAGGAAATAGAGAAACCAAAGGAACAATGGACAGAACTAGAAAATAAATTACAGAATACTAATGCCAAAGCTATGAATTCTATTATCTGTTCATTAGATCAATTTGAATTTAATCGTGTCTCACATTGTCTAACTGCGCAGGAAATATGGCACATATTAGAAGTAACTCACGAAGGAACATCTCAAGTCAAATAATCTCGCCTTGCCATGCTAAACAGCGAATACGAGAACTTTACAATGGCGAAAGAAGAAAATGTCAAAGAGATGTACGGACGACTTTCCAACATCGTATACAAATCAAAAGCTCTCGGAAAAACATACACCGAATTGGAAATAGTCCGTAAAATTCTCAGAGTCCTTCCACGAAGCTTTGAAGCAAAAGTAACTGCCATTCAAGAATCGAAAGATTTAAAACAACTCAAAGTCGAAGAACTCATCGGAAATCTCACCACTTATGAGCTAGAAATGAAATTCAAGGAAGAGCGTGAAGGTGGAGATACTCGAAAGAAATCAATAGCTCTCAAAGGAACAACTGAAAGTGATGATGAGAATGATGACGATGATGATGGAGCAGCAGAGCTAGCGCTACTAATAAAGAAATTCAAAAAGTGGAATCGCAAATACGGAAATACAGCTCGAAATCATGAATTGAAAAGCAGAATAGGCAAAGCACTAGACAACCCAGAAGATCAGAAAATCATATGTTACAAATGCAACAAACCCGGCCATATCAAGCCACAATGTCCTCAAAAACGATCAAATCAAGGAAAGAAACTAAAGAAGAAAAGCTTTGCGGCTACTTGGGATGAAACTGACGAAGATGAAAGTGATAACACCGAGAGTGAGAGTGAAAAAGCAAATATATGCCTTCATGGTGAAGTTACAGACAGTGATGACGACGAGCCAAGCGAGGTATCAAAACTCACTCATTCTGAATTACTAATTTATTTCCATGAAGTAAATGGCTGTTATGAATGACTTAGGGAAAAATATGCTAAACTTGAATCTCAAAAGGATACTTTGATAGAATGCAATAAACAACTTGATCAATTAGTTAAGAACTATCAATGTAGAATCCCTAAGTGTGATAAGTGTCCAACATTTGATGAAGAAATTTAAAAATCAGAAATTAAAATAAAATCACTTGAAAATGAAATTCTGATTTCAAAGGAGAATGAAAATACTAGGAGAGAGAATTCTATTAAAAAGTGCACACAGTTGTTAAACGAAAATGAATCTCTCAAATCACAAGTCCAAAAATTGTCAACGACTTTAGATAAATTTTCAAAAAGTGAAAAATCGTTGAATATGCTATTAGGAAAGCAAACTATTAATACGGTTAGACAAGGACTTGGATATAATAATTCGAAAATTGTTGAAAACAAGATTAATCAAGTTAATTCTATGTGCACAATTTGTAGAAAATTTGGACACGGTCACAATAATTGTTGGTATAGACCCAAACATGTGAAAACTATACCGATTTGGGTTCCAAAAGGCACAAATATAAAATCTCTCAAAGTTAAACAAATTGGGTGCCAAAGGGAACAATTATAAATAGTTTTGGGTCTACACAAAATTATTTTTCAAAATTTTCTGCCACTAACAACCATGGACCTATAAAAACAAATAGGTCACTAAACTCTCTTCTCGTGTAGGTATGCTGGCAGGCTAAGGAACAACAGCAATGGTACTTAGATTCTGGCTGTTCCAGGCACATGACAGGCGATAAATCGAAGTTCCTTAGCCTAGAAAAGTACAAAGGTGGCAGAGTCACAATGGGGAACAATGACAAGTGTAAAATTGTCGGTAAAGGTAAAGTAGGTAACAATACATTTACCTTGAATGACGTTCTATATGTTGAAAATCTGCACCACAATTTGATATCAATCAGCCAGCTATGTGATAAAGGTATGAATGTTATCTTTGATTCTGACATGTGCAAAATTGTTGACAAATCATCAAAAGAAATCTTATTTTCAGGAAAAAGGAAAGGTAATATATATTCTCTATCTTTTGATGATCTCATCCTCTCTAAATGTTTGGTAGCTAAGGATATAGAAGTGAATTTATGGCATAGACGTTTAGGGCATGCTAGTATGAACTTATTAAACAAATTAAAAAGAAAAAGTTTGGTAAGAGGGTTGCCATCACATGAGTTTGAAACTGAAAACATCTGTAAAGCATGTACTTTGGGAAAACTTAGAAAATCATCGTTTCATGCCAAAAACAATGTAAGCACTTCTAGAGTTCTTGAACTTATTCATATGGATCTATTTGGACCTAATGACATTGTTAGCTTAGGAGGTAAGAAATATTGCTTTGTGTTAGTTGATGATTACTCAAGATATACATGGGTATACTTCTTAGCTAAAAAATCAGAAACTTTTTCATACTTCACAAGATTCGCAAAATTTGTGCAAAATGAAAAAGAAGTCTCTATTGTTTCGTTAAGAAGTGATCATGGTGGAGAATTTGAAAATTATGAATTTGAAATTTTCTGTGATGAAAACGGAATCAAACATGAGTTCTCTGCACCACGTACTCCACAACAAAATGGGGTAGTTGAGAGAAAAAATCGAACTTTACAAGAATTGGCTAGGTCTATGTTAAATGAATATGAACTACCTCTGCATCTCTGGGCAGAAGCTGTAAATACAGCATGTTATGTAATGAATAGAGTTATCATCAGACCGATTCTTAACAAAACCCCTTATGAGCTATGGTTCAACAAAAAACCAAACATCGCTTACTTCAAAGTGTTTGGATGTCCTTGCTATATTCTTAATACAGGTGATCAGTTAGGAAAATTTGAAGCAAAGGCTGATGATGGCATCTTCATGGGTTACTCTTCGAGAAGCAAAGCTTATAGAGTCTACAACAAAAAGACTAAAACAATCGTAGAGTCAATCAATGTGAAATTTGACGAAGGCATTGACGAACAGGATACATCCAAAAGCAACGTTGAAGAGGAGAAAGAAAAAGATGAATTTGAAAAACCAAAAGAAACTGCTGATGCTAGAGAAACTACCACAACTCAAGAAGTCCGAAGAAATCTGGATCCAGAAAAGCTGAAATACAAAACAGACCATCCACCAGAATTGGTAATTGGAAACCCTATAGCAGGTATACAAACTCGTTCATCTTTTAAAAATCTATGTGATCTGTGCTTATATAGTGGATTTATTTCAGAAATAGAACCAAATAACATAGATTCAGCCCTTAATGATGAAAACTGGTTCATGGCCATGCAAGAAGAGCTAAATCAGTTTGAACGAAATAATGTTTGGAGTCTAGCACCTAGACCTAAGGATTATCCAGTTATAGGAACAAAATGGATTTTTAAAAATAAATATGATGAATCTGGAAATATAATTAGAAATAAAGCTAAACTAGTTGCTAAAGGATACAATCAAATTGAAGGAGTTGACTTTGATGAAACTTTTGCGCCTGTAGCTAGACTAGAATCAATTAGAATATTGTTAGCTTTTGCTTGTTACAAAGGATTTAAACTAAGACAAATGGACATTAAGAGTGCTTTTCTTAACGGAGTTTTAAAAGAAGATGTGTTTGTTGAACAACCAGAAGGTTTTGAAAGTCATGAATATCCAAACCATGTATACAAACTAAAGAAGGCATTATATGGATTAAAACAAGCTCCCAGAGCTTGGTATGAATGTCTTACTTCTTATCTCCTTGAAAATGGGTACAAAAAGGGATGTGTAGATACCACACTATTTCTGTTGCATGAAAACAATGATATTTTGATTGTTCAAATATATGTTGATGACATCATTTATGGTGCTACTACAAGTTATTGTATGAGAAATTTGAAAAAGTCATGCAGGAAAAATTTGAAATGAGCTTGGTTGGAGAGTTAAAATTCTTTTTAGGATTTCAAATCCAACAAAGCAATAAAGGCACATTCATTTCTCAAACAAAATATATTAGGGAACTTGTCAACAAATTTGGATTGAAAGATTCTAAACCAGCAAGAACTCCCATGAGTACAACACTTAAACTTGACAAAGATGAAAAGGGTAAGACAGTTGATCAAAAGCAGTACAGAGGTATGATTGGGTCACTCCTTTATCTTACTGCCTCTAGACCTGACATCATGTTTTCTGTCTGCTTATGTGCACGTTTTCAATCTAACCCAAAAGAATCTCATTTAAAAGCTGTTAAAAGAATTATAAGATATTTATTGCACACCCCACGATTTGGTCTTTGGTATCCATCAAATGATAATTTTGAATTGAAAGGTTTTTCAGATGCTGATTATGCTGGAAACTTGGTTGATAGAAAAAGTACTAGTGGAGCATGTTTTATGCTAGGACATTCATTAGTTGCATGGTCGAGTAGAAAACAAAATTGTATTGCATTATCCACAACAGAGGCAGAGTATATTGCTTTGAGCGGTTGCTCTGCTCAAATCTTATGGATGATACAAACTTTGCATGACTATGGTCTAAATTTTAAACGTGTACCACTAATGTGTGATAGCAAAAGCGCAATTGATCTCACAAATAATCCTGTACATCATTCGCGAACAAAACATATAGATGTAAGACATCATTTTATTAGAGATCATATTTCCAAAGAAAATATCTGCATAAATTTTATTTCAACTGATTCTCAATTGGCAGACATCTTTACAAAACCCCTACCAGAAAATAGTTTTTGTAAACTACGACTCAGTCTAGGTGTTTTAGAAATTTGCTGAATATTTAACATTTTGTTTCTCCCTACAAATCATCGAAAAGAAAAATAGTGATTGAAAAAAAGTGATGAGTGTTGATATTGATTATATATTATAACTCAAGAAAGTATAATTAGAAAATTTCTTTAAGAAATGTAAACAAGAGTTATAAAACTTTATGTTGGTAAAAATTTCCATAACCATCTCTATACCTATCATATTTCTATCAACCATCACTCATCAAAATTCTATATAGTTTGTCGATATGTGGTACTTTAAACAGGAATCATTCGTTTTTCATTTTTTTTAAAAATAATAATAATAAAAAATAATAATAATAATAATAATAATAACAATAAATAAATACCAAAGTATTCACTCTCATTTAAAAGTCCTCACGGTTATGCATGGGTGAATTACTTGGAATTTGTTATGTGCTTCCATGCTCATTTAAAAGTCCTCACGGTTATGCATGTATGGAACACATATCAAAAGTTGATTTTTTAAAAAATAAACAAGTTGATTCTAATCTCATTTAAAAGTCCTCACGGTTATGCGTGGTTAGAAGATACTTGAATTCATTTTTCTAAAATAAATTTGGGATACTACTAATCTCATTTAAAAGTCCTAACGGTTATGCATGGTTAGTAGATATTCAAATTCCTGATATAAAAATACCACAAATAGACACAACTGTATGGTTTTATATGATGACATCATCTCCATCATTCTAAAAGTGGAATATGCGCCTAACAAAATATTTATGATTTTTGTTTGACTTTTTATTGAAATTTAATATTTATATTCAATTGAGTTTTAATGTTGGATTGATATCGATTACTTTATCTCTATTTTCTCTAACACTATTATTCTTTTGCTGATAACAAAAGGGGGAGAGAAAAGTTAAGATTTTGTCAAATAGAATCAAGCAAAGGTCAAATAATTTTCCATTTGCATATAGGCTCATTTATATATTTCTATTTGTATGCATATATGTAGGGGGAGCTTTGTGTAGAGAGGAAGCATTTAAATAGGGGGAGCAATTAGGATATATCAATGATCAAATACATTTAACATATTCAAAATCTTAAATATATGTTTGTTATCATCAAAAGGGGGAGATTGTTGAATATGCGCTTATATGATTTTTGTTTGATGATAATAAACATATATTCATTTGTTTAAATGTATTTGATAATATACTATTTTATTTTTTCACAGATTAAATAAATATTTGCTGAATAAAATAAATAACACAGAATTTGAATTCAAACGAATATTTTATTCAAACAAATATTTATTACAATTTTGAATAGTATACAAATTCAAGCTCTCACTATTCACTATACAACTTTGATACAATTTCAATTACATCACTATTTTACATCAGCACCTCACTACATATCACTCACACTCGTATTTATCTTCAACTGCATTCAAGTTTGAATCCAGCATCTGAGCAATCTGCAAAAATATAAACTAACGCAGTAAAATTGAAAATAAAATATTTTTGCGATATAAAATAAAACGTGAATTTTGAAAATGATATTTGCCTCAGTTATTTGGGTTGTTCGTCATCATTTAAATTTGAATTCATCATACACGAACAACTTGTGACATACACAGTATATTACTGTATATGCCACAAGGCCGTGCACGCCGATATATACACTTGATTGATTTACAGGGACAGGCAAGCACAGGTCAAACCCAAATGAAAAACCGAGTTCAACTCACGTGCAATATATTCAAAATCACGACACGAGCACAAGGTCAAACCCAAGTTTTGAAACTGGGTTCAACACAAGGCAACGTCAAGTCCAGACAATACAGTATGAACAAGCCAAAATGAAGTTGTACAAGTACAGTCAAGAAAGCAGCTCAAGTAACAAAAGTCAAGTGCAGCAATGAAACAAAATAGTATGACATGAAGCAAATGAATATAGTGAATGAAATGCACAAAGACATAGCATCTGTCTCAGGTTAATAAACCAGAGAAATGCACAGTGGAATGAAGTCAAGTGATGCACATATACTTGAAAGCTACAGCATCAAGTAGACCAAGTTCATATGCAATGAGAGGAACATCAAAGACAAGACTAAGTGCAGCATCAGTGAAGACAGTTACTTCACAATGAACAATGTGCACAAGTGAATCAAGTGAATCATAATGAAGCAGTGCAACATCTTCCATCAACACACTCAAGTGACTCAACAATGCAACAAGGTGATATGCAAACTACATGCAGGCCAGAAGCAAAATCTCGAGTGCAACAGTGAAGTTCAGCTATGCAAACAACATAACAGTATACAAGCTCGAGCACAAGAACATGACAGCAAACAGAAGTGCACAGCAACAGTAAGGCAATGCACAAATACAGGTGAATCAAGTGACCAACAAACTACTGAAGTTCAAATATCAAATTCAAGACAGACCAACATACTACAGTGAACCATCAAAATGCAAGCACAAAGTGCACAGCAACTATTAACTGCCACAAGACCACCATGCAAAGACCAGAAGTACAGAATGGCCAAGCAAGTACACCACTAAACCAACAAACAAGACCAAGAAAAAGTGAAGTACAACATCACAAGCAATTGCAAGCACATGAAATCTCAAGTCATGACCGAAGCCAGCAGTACAAAAATTCCCAAATCAAAATAGTTCAAGTGACCGAAGTCAACTAAATGATATCATAAATTCAAAAGTGCAGTTTAAAAAATTCAAAATGGCCGAAGTCATCAGGTAAAAGAAGTTGAATTCACGATTCAAAGTCAGAGCCTTGGCAATAAAGCGATTCACATTGCCGTGTAACCAAGTCAAAGCAAGTGATAACCAAACATCTCAAATTCAAGGCATCGAGTCAGGTCAGAGAAATTCAAGGAGCCAGGATTGAACATAAATTCAAAGCCGTCGTTTTTAAACCAAGTCAACCAAGAAATAATAAGAATAATTCGCATATGAATTAGTCAAGGTAAATCGCAATCATCCAAGCATAAACGATCGGCAGAGATAAAATCAAATATATTTTGTGCGAACGAAAATCTAGGGTTACAAACCCTATATAAGAAAATCATCATCGGCAATCTTATCTATCAGAGTTCGAATACTAAAATTAAAAAAGTAACGAAGCATAAATTCTTACCAGAAGCAAAAATCGAACTCATCGAAGTAGCCAGTGAAAGCAACGAGATTCGATCGAGCAAGGCAACTCTTGTTCAACCAGAGATTCGATCAAATCTAATAGGCGCTTCGAAAAAGCCCTAATTTTTAATCAGGAAGAAAGAACGAAGGAAGTCGCCATATTTTCTCACAAAAGACTGAGCGAATAGAAGTGGATCGGGTCACATAAAATAAAGAAAAGGGGCCGGCTTGAATAATATAAAAGGATTCTTGTTTATATTAAGGGCTATTTACTTTTTATGTTTGTGTTTCTTTTAATTTTAAAATTCTCTTTTAAACCGTGGTAATTTTCTAGCCGTGTGACTAGGGTACAAACTACGGTGTGTAGTTTGGGAATTCGCAACTCGGTAGTTGAGTTGTGGTCAGGGTTTTGAGCGTAGAGTTAGATTAGTCAATAGCCCGTATAGCGAGTTTACGTGTGTAAGCGAGGGACTATCTAATTTCTAGTAGAAACCTTGGGGGCAGCACGTAGGCAGGTTTTTGCCGAAGCTGGGTAAATTCTGTGTTGTTCTATTCTGTTATTTATATTCTACTATATCTGTGCTGCTATTCTGTGATCCGTGTTAATATTAATTAACTTCTGCAATTAAGTTTTTATAATTTACACTATCACCCTATTCACCCCCCCTCTAGGGTGAAATCGATCCTACAAAATATTTGGTGATCTCCTGCAGGTTTGAAAATTAAAATCTATTGCACTCACTTGTACACAAGGAACTTAGCTAGTGATTAGGTGCAAAAATAATAATACTATTGTAATTTTTCTTGTTGAATTTGCAATTGGTTCACCTTTAATACATACTTGCATATGCAGTTGGTGCTGTAGACATTGTGCATTTATACTAATCCGAATTCAAATAGTTATTTATAGTCGCATTGAACGAATCTTAGAACAAATTTTACAATTTTGTTTCCACCGAATACAATTTTGTTTGACATTGCTTTTATTAATTTTGTAAAAATAAAATTTAATATGATGCCCAAGCAAATTAAACCAGCAGTGCTTCAGTCTTCTCTAGTCCATTGATTGGTTGAATATTAATGCGAATCCTTTATAGGCAATGAACTTCATTGCAATGTACCTAACAACTATCACTACAGAAGCAAAAAAAACTTAAGTATTTTTTTATTTGATCATAATAGAAAATCAAATTCTGCATCAAAGTTTGAAAACTTATTTTATTGCCTATATTGCCATTGGAAAAAGATTTAGTGTATCTAACCAAGTGACTATATAATGGTTAACTTAAAATGTATTTTGAGAATTAACACATATATGTTAATATTAAAAGTCATTTTTTAAGGTTTTTAATTTTTGTCATAGGACTAGTACAAAGTACCGACAAGAAGCTTTGAACTTCATGCTTGTGGTAAAAAGAAATCTAAAAAATGTGGAGAAAATTTTATGCCCATGTATAGATTTTTGAAATCTTGGTCGGCATGATGACCACATCATCATTGAGTATTTACTTATAAAAAGAATGGATTCTAAATATAAGAGCAGTAGATGGTATTGCCATAGCAAGCAAATAAATATAGACGAAAAAACAGTCATTTGACACATGACTTATTCAAGATGATTCACTATGAAGATGAAGATTTTATGGATCATGATTTTTTTTTTTTGCCGATGATAAGGATAATGGCGATGCTCTACGAAGAGAGGATGAACTACTTAAGAATTTGGAAGATGCAGAAACTCCATTGTATCCCGGATGCATAGACCATACAAAATTTTCTGCCATCACCGTCTTATATAATCTTAAATGTGAGATTGGCCTGTCCAATAGTGGGTTTGACAAGCTGTTGAACGTGCAACATTTGTTTTGCCGAAGGATAACGTACTTCCCAAAACTTTATATGAAGTAAATAAATTCCTTAAAGCATTTGACATGGGTTTTGAAAAGATACGTGCTTGTGAGAATGACTGTATTCTTTTTAGAAAAAAATACAAAGACTTAGAAACTTGTCCAAAATGTGGTTCTTCAAGATGAAAGATAAATCAAGATACCAAGGAGACTATAAAAGGTGTTCCAATTAAAGTATTGAGATATTTTCCAATGATTCCAAGATTTAGAAGAATGTTTAGATCTCAGAAGTTGGCCGAAGATTTAAGATGGCATTTCAATAATAGAAGCAATGACGGAAAAATCGTCATCCGATGGATTCTATGGCATGGAGTATGGTGGATGAACGATGGAAATATTTTTCAGCCGATCCACGTAATCTTAGACTTGGCCTTATTACATATGGATTCAATCCATTTTCTATGTTGAGTTCCAAATATAGTTGTTGGCCGATAATGCTTGTGACATATAATCTCTCATTTACGTTGTGTATGAAAAAGGAAAATATTTTGTTAACATTACTTATTCAACGTCCAAAGCATCCCGGGAACGATATTGATGTATATTTGGCACCTTTGATTGAATACCTGCATTATTTGTCGAGTACCGGAGTTGATGCTTATGACGCATTTAGTAAAACATTATTTAAATGAAAGCAATTTTGCTATGGATAGTAAATGGTTTCTAGATAATGGAAATCTTGCTAAATGTTGTGTAAAGGGTGAAAAAGCTTGTCTATTGTGTTGTGCTAATACTCATCACCGATGGTTGAATTATAGTCGAAAGAATGTCTACATGGGTCATAGAAGGTATCTACCCTTGTCGGATTCACGAAGGAAACAAAAGACTTGGTTTGATAACACCATGGAGATAGGTAATGCTCATAGAATTCAAAATGGAAGAAATATTTCTGTATTGTTAAAAGATTTTCCAAATGATATTGGGAAAGAAAAAGAAAAGAAAAGGCAGAGGGGAAACAATAAGAAAAAGAACATTACGATAAAGTCCATTATGCTGAAAAAAAGGAAGAGTACCCATAATAAGGAAGATGAATGCGATAAAGATAACGATCCTACAAAATTGAAGCTATCAAGGTGGAAAAAGAGATCAATTTTTTTGATTTGCCTTATTGGGAGGTTAGTGGTTTTTTTTAAATGTTTTAACAATTATATATATATATATATATATGTGTGTGTGTGTGTGTGTGTGTGTGTGTGTGTGTATAATTATGTGTTACATTATTTATTTTTATTGAAACTGCTGTTATGTCATACTTTAGATGTAATGCTGTGGATAAAACATTGGTGAAAGCATATTAGGCACAATCTTGCATGATAAAAAATCAAAAGATGGAACCAATAGAAGAAAGGATTTAGAGCATTGGGGAATTTGGCACGAGCTCCATGTACAACCTCGTGGGAAGAAAACACATCTCCCGTCGGCTCCTCATACATTGTCAAATTTCGAGGAAAAAATATTTTACAAAAGATTGAATGATTTCAAAGGACTCGATGGCTACTGTTCAAATTTGAAAAATCATATATCGTTGGAGGATCGTAAAATTAGTGGCTTGAAATCACAGGATTATCATGTTTTAATGCAACACTTGTTAACGACAGCAATAAGAGAGCTATTGTCAAAGAAGACAAGAAAAACAATAATTCTCTTATGTTCATTTTTCAACAAATTATCTCAACGTCTCCTTGGCAGAGAGATGTTGCAGCAAATCAACATTGAGATTATTAAAATTTTGTGTGAGCTTTAAAAATATTTTCCACCATCATTTTTTGACATAATGGTACACTTGTCAATTCATCTCGTTAGAGAAGCACTAATATGTGGTCCGGTTCAATTTCGATGGATGCACCTACTTGAAAGATATATGAAGATGCTTAAAAACAATGTAAGAAACTATTCACGACCCGAGGGATGTATTGCAGAATCTTACCTCGCAAACGAATGGTGAGGTTTTTTTAGTGAATTTTAAAAAAAATCAGGACATGTTGTGGAGACAGCAGCTCGAAATGAAGATTATGAAAACAATATAATACTTAAAGGACGTCCAGTTTCAATGTTTAAGATAGTTACGCTATCCTCCCATGAGAAAGAAAGTGCTCATTTAGCCGTGTTAATGAATATGACCGTGGTGGATTCATTTTTAGAGTAAGTATACGTTAAATTACTTTTCAATTATCTGGATGTATTTGTATTAATAAATATAACTTAGCATGCCTTGTTTTATACTAGTTTGCATTTGGAGGAATTACAAATTCAAGCAAGCATATGGAAAGAAATTCAACCTTACTTTGGGAAACGCGTACAAATTTTTTTGCTAGTTGGATTAGAAAAAGGTTAAATGATTTTTTAAATATACTCTCATTTGCCTAAGAATGTTACTTTAAAATATCTGTTGTCAATGAAATTTTTTGTCTATGAACTCTAATGATCATAATGAAATGTTGAAGTGGACTGCATACGGTCCAAAGAATGATGCCTTATCTTACAAATGATATATCATCAGTGATCAACGGTTTCATATAAAAGATGCAGAGAGAGAAACTCAAAATAGCCGAGTGACTTATGATGCGACCACTGTGTGTAGAGCAAGTGCAAAAGATATTTTTCAAGTAGTTCATGTGGTCACCTATTATGGAATATTGACGGATATAATTTTATTAGATTATCATGTGTTTTGTATTCCTGTTTTTAAGTGTTGTTGGGAACATATAGGAAATGGAGTAAAAGTTGATGACAATGGTTTCAGATATAAATCAAGCATCATTATCTAAAGATCCATACATCCTTGCATCTCAAGCGAAACAAGTATTTTATCTAAGAGAAAATGATTTGTCGAGTTGGTATGTTGTAATGAAAGCACTACCAAGAGGTTTTCATGATTTAGAGACAAATGATTACTAAGAAGAGGCTATCAATGTCATGGAAGATTGCAATGTAACCGACAGGGATGTTGAAGATGTTAGTTATGTTACGGAGGACTGCAAAGGCATATTTGAGTAGTTATGTTAAGTATTTTGTTTGATTATGAGAATTGTTTTCGAGTACATGGACATGTCATTCTTGTTTGTTTTTCAACCGTCTGCTTATAAGATCAATGGTTATTGTGTAAGAAATGAAGTTGCAATTAAGGTAAATATGATTATTATTTATGTCCAGGCAAATGTATTTAATATGTTTGATAACCAATTAATATTTCATGTATGCAGGTATTGAGTTATTGATTTATCATATAAATCTACATACTTGAGGGAATACTCAACCTTCCTCATGAAGGTATCCATTTTGTCTTTTATTTTATTTTAGAATTTTAGAAATTGCATGTGTGTCTAGCATCCTTCTAATGAGTTTTTACAAGCTTTGATACTGCCTGTTATTTTTTACATATATGTTGTTTTCCAGAATCAATAGTTGAAAGTTGAACGCTCATTAAGCTTTTGGAACGTGCATTCAAAACATATAATCGAATAACATAGCACCAATATTTTGAAATGGTTTGGCATCTACAGATGGAGGTAGATGGAAGTCGATTTGATATATTTTCCATTACTTCAATAGGGAAATACATCTGCAGATAATATCATAATAGTTAAAATTTCAGCAAATATATCACCAGGCTTAATAATTGAGGAGTCAATAAGAGGTCTGGTTTAAGGATGTTCTTTGATCAAACAAAATATTTAGAAAACAATATATCCAGATATAAAACTATTTCAACCAACATACCGCTTGTTTAGGCATTTTGTTACTCAACTTGTGGGATTGTTCCATTATCTAACCACGTAATAGAAGTGTTGGCTAACAATGATAACTGACGAAGACTTCAAGCATGAACAATCAGTATAAATCTTTGAGTGAATAATGTAAAGATAATTATGCAAATTTTGTGGGAATTAAAAAAAGATTGCATAACCACACCAAGAAAACATATAAATTGAAATATCAAGATTCATACTAACCATTCCAGTGAATTTGTATAGAGCATATAAAATTAAAACTAGTATTAGGGTTTGCATGATGTCTAAAACTAATGCTAGCGGTTTTTCAATTGCCTAATAAGGCATGTTATGGACCACAGCTTTACAATGATTTGCAATGCGTTGTTCTCGTTTAATCGTGGTAAATTGATTTACTATCAAACATAGGCTAAAGCTATTTGTGTTATGTTAAAGGAAATTTTCTTGCTATGTTTTACCTATTAAAAATGAGTATGTCGTGAAATTTTCAAAAAAGAAAATCACTTTACTCGTATTACAATTTTGATAAAAATAGTTTAATGTTTAGTTACATTAGATATTTTAAAAATTCAATAGGTTAGCAAACATCATATTTTTCTATACGTATTTTTTATTCAAGCGTTAAAATTGGATTGTAAAGTAGCTTCCTTGTGTAGAGGCTGAAACACATTTATGTATTTCAATATTTTCAGGGACTTGAACTCAAAACCATTTTCATCTGGCATCTTACCATGGCCATCCTAATTTTTTTTCTACTGGAATATTCTTTTTTTTTTGAAAATAGATATATGGGCCAAGCCCAGAAGGTTACAAAAACATAAAATGGGTAAACCCCATATGACCCGAAACCAAATTATGCAAACACAACGCCATAAACCCTAGAAAGCGAAAAACATAACAGCGCCTCCACAAAGCTTTCAAGAGAAAAATGACGGAGCAACATGGATGAAAAAAACACTGCTTTAATCTCAAAAAAATACTCGCTTAAGCCAGAATTAGGGGCTTAAGGAGGTCTCCACTCCTTAATTTCTTTAGCACGAAGTCTGGAGATCTCTGGATCCAAGCTAAAATGACTTTGGCGAGTTTTTTTAGTCTTAGTATCCTTGTAGTTATCCTCCTTGTTATCATGATTGCCCCTAGACTTTAGATCTGAGGAAGGAGTGAGAATCGAGGCTGGAGCCTCTTTTAGATCTGACCTTGAAATTTAAGGCAAGCGTCAGCACAGGAGACGCTGTTCTCACCTTTTTCCCAAACAGATAAGTGATAAATCCGTTTATTTAGCTTGCTGATGTAGTAAGAGTTTCCTAATCTTTGCTCATTGATGGGTAGAAGAAAGTTGTTGTTAGCCTCAGCATTATTGCGGCTCCTCTTGCTACAATCAGGTAGAAAATCATTTTCATTAGTACAAAATCCTTTATTAATCTTAATATTATCAGAATTAAGTGCCTTGTTACTTCCCCGACAGGTTGATATCTGGTTGCTTAAGAGGTTATCTGCAGTAACCTTCCTAGCGACATTGAATTGAGCCATATAAGATAAGTGCTTGAAATTATTGATGGCCTTATCTCTGGATACAGCAGCATTGGATATAACGATGTTGTTTTGCAGTTGGCAGTCATAAGGAAGCAGAGGCTCAGAATTGAATGGACGGCTCCCCTATGCATATCAGGTAAAGAAGAGTGTGAATTTTTATTTGAAAAACCTTTAAAATCAGAATAAAGATTCAAGTTATGATTACTTCCCTTGCAGGAATAATTTCTGGTATGCAATGTGGAGCAGCAACCTTTAACTGAGGAACTGTGATCTATGAATTCTGTTGACTTCTCCACGAATTTACCATCAGCAGTAGGAAATTGAGAACTTTTATTAAAATTCTCCTTTTGTAAGTATTCTTCAACTAAGTTCTCATAATTGACTTCTTCTAAGATATTATGAGATCTGTTGCTGTTTCTGCTGAATTTATGAAGAATGATGTTGAATTCAATTTCAATAGTTTTCCAAAGTTGTATATTGTCTGTTTCGACTTTGTTATGAAGCCTGTTATTTCTTTCTTTCCAAATAAAGTAAATAACTGTAGTAAGAACTACAGTAGCTTTTTTGAAATCTGCTTTCTTGCCTTTGTATGCTTTCTGGAAATATTGTTGTCTCTAATATTTTGGAGAGCCAAATGTTGATTTATGTTGAGCTTATTTTTGACAATGAACCAAACATGTCTGGAGTAGGAACAGTCAGAAAAGAGATGTTAAATGTTTTCAATTTTGGTTTTGCAAAGTAAGCAATTGATATTTCCAGAGTTTTTGCTCCATTTTCCACATCTTTCTCTAGTTAGCAAACGATTTAATAATGCAAAGTAAGTGCGGTAAGCCATTTTTGGACAGTTGGTTGAGTTCCAAACTGATTTATGCCAATCGACTTCCATTTCCCCTCCTTTTAAAAAATCCCAAGTATTTATGAAAGAAAATTTGCCTTTTGAAGATAATTTCCAGCACCAAGCATCTTCATCAGTGTTTGGATCAATCTCAATTTTATTAATTGAAGAATTGAAGATGGTAGTTGTAGGAAATGCTTGAGTATTCCAAGTAGAATTTTGAATGATATTATCAATAGTAGCATTAACTTTTCCAAAGTAGTATAGGTTGTTCCAGCCTAATAAGTTGATAAGAGAATTTCCATTAATCCAAGGGTCAAACCATATGCTTGTGCATTTACCATCTTTAAATTTTCGCTCTATAAGCTTAGCTCCAATTTCTCTACAGTTTAGAATATTTTTTCAAACATAAGAATAATGGCTTTTGATGGGCATGGACCAGAAATTTTTGTTTTTTTGACATATTTGTCCCTCATCCATTCAGCCCATAGTGTTTTGCCTTCTATGAATTTCCAGAAAAGTTTGTATTTACATGCTTCATGAATGTCTGAAAAATTTCTGATTCCTAAACCCCCAGCTTCTTTGGTTTTTGTTATGGAATTCCAAGATATTTTATGGAATTTTCCATTCCAAATAAAGTTGGCACACAGTTTTTCAGTTTTCTCTAATGTATTTGCTGGTATCCTGTGAGATTGCAACCAGTACATGATGACTGCAGTGATGACTGTATGAACTAGCTCTACTCTTCCTGCTATAGATAACATTTTACTTGACCAGTTGTTGATTTATTTTGAATGGTTTTGATATAGTTTGGCACAATCTCTTTCTTTGATCTGATTTCTACTGAGGGGTAGACCAAGATAACTGACAGGGAGTTCACTCTGTTGGAATTTTAGAATGTTGAGGATTTCCATTTTGTTCCTGCAGTCTTTGCTGAAATTTTTTTTGCTTTTATTCTCATTAATTTGAAGACCAGCTTGTTGTTTGAGGTTGTCAAAATTTTTTCCTAATGGTAATTGCAGAGAGTGTATCTGCATTTAAAAATATTAATAAACCATCAGCATATAATAGATGAGAAATATGAGGAACAATCGAGTTAATTGGTTTTATGTTTTTACACATCGGTTCCTTCTCCATTTGTAAAGTAAAATATTCCATAGCAATTGTGAATAAATAAGGGCATAGAGGATCTCCTTGCCTAATTCCCCTATTGCTATGTAAGAATCAACAAGGAGATCCATTAAAGTATAGAGTAAGATACATTACAGATACATTCCTTAACTAAGTTGCAGAATTTTTCATTGAAGCCTAGTTACCCCATCACGTGAATAATAAAGTTTTTGTTTATTTTGTCAAAAGCTTTGTGAAGGTCAATTTTGAGACATTTTATTTTTACCAGCCTAATTAAAATCCCTTAAAAGTTCATGTGATAAGAGAATATTTTCAACAATAAGCCTGTCTGGTGTAAATGCACATTGGTTTTTAGAAATGAGAAATTTTAAAAAACATTTAATTCTGTTACTAAGAATAGAAGCAATAATTTTGCATAAGAAATTGCAAATTGAAATTGGTCTGTATTCTCTCAGACGGGAAGGTTTTTTGGTTTTAGGAACAAGTGTTATAAAAGTATGATTTATGTTTTTTAATAGCCTACCGGTTGAGAAAAATTCTTTGACAGCCTCATGTAACATGTTTTTTATATCATCCTAATGTGTTTTATAAAATTTAGCCCCAAACCCATCAGGTCCAGGGCTTTTATCATCTTTGGCAGAAAAACAATTTTTTTATATCTTCTAGACAAATAGGGGCAAGAAGAATTTCCTCACTGTTAGAGTGCAGGACAAATTTGGGATAAGTAATTGGAAAAGTACAAGGATTCACCTCAGTATAAAACAGATCAAAGAAATAGAGAATAGCTTCTTTCTCTAATAAAGAGGCATCGTTAATAGTCTGACCATTACTATTAATTAATTTTCCTATATTATTATGATATTTCCTGCCAGACATTATAGCATAAAAGAATTTTGTTGGAAAGTCCCCTTGAGAAAGCCAGTTAACTTTGATTTTCTACCTTATATTAGCAACTTCAACATGAAGAGAATTAGAAAGATTTTTCTGTAAATGAAAAAATTCTTTAATTTTGGTTTTATCAGAGCTGTCTTTATCAATATTGTCTTGTAATTTAATACATTCCTCTCTAATTTGGTTAATCTCATTATTGTTTTTATTTTTGGTATAATTCCAAGCTTTAAGGTTATTTTTAGAAAGATGTAAAAAGATTCTGAATTTAAATTGAGCAGAACCATTTGAGGAAAATTGAAAACTATTTTGCATAATACTTTTATAGTCTGGGTCATAGACCCATCCATTCTTGAATCTAAAAGGAATATTTTTCTTGGTTGAAGAATTTTGAGATAAAATAAGTTGAATGGGAGTGTGGTCACTGGTATATTGCAGGTAAGGTGAAGCAGTTAAAATCAGAAAAAGATTTATGAAAGCTCGATTAACTAGAATTCTATCAAGTTTACAGTGAATATTTCTATGTTCACCTGATTTCCAGGTGAATTTATTACCCTTAATGGTATGCTCAATCAAACCAGTTTTAATAAGAAAGTTAGAGAAAAATTCCAGTTTTTTTAATGGGACTGGAGTTCCTCCTCTTTTTTCATGAACTTTAGTTATTGTATTAAAGTCTCCCATTATAACCCATGGGAGAGAAATATTAGAATTAAGTTGGGCAAGAGAATTCCGGAGCTGAATTCTATCATTTTCAAAATTGGAGGCATAAATAAATGAGACAAATATTTGTAAGCCCCCTTTATTTTTAAAGTTGCGGTGAATATATTAAAGATTGAGGGTGAAATTACAAAAGTCCCAAATGGTAGGATCCCAAAGAACAATGATCCTACCATTTCCCCCCATTAAATTATTATGAATAAGCTGCCAATTATTATGGTTACTAATCCTAAACAAATCAATGTTTTTATCTGACAATTTGTGCCCTAAAATGCCTACTAAAGATGGTTTTTGGGAAAACAGTAAATTTGTAAGGTCTAATTTCCTCTCAGGAGAATTAAGACCTCTCACATTCCAAGTAATTAGATTCATAATTATAAAGTAAGGTAAAAACGATATTAAAAGGATATAACAGCAAACGATATTAAAAGGATATAACAGCGGCTAAATTAGGATTTTGCTGCTTATTCCCAAGCTTTCAGTAGCTTTCTCTCCTTTTATTTTACAGTCTTTTTTGTCCTGAACTTTGAGGAATTCCTCCCATTTTGGGTTTTTAATAATGTATTTCTTCTCAAAAAGTTTAGAATTAGGGACCGGGCATTCTGGATTGTCTTCTGTATTTTTATTCATAACTTCATGAACACACTTTTTCCTGGCTTTCTTTCTTTTGTTTTTGACAGGAGAGGAGGAGACAGAAGAGAAAAGTAGTCCTGCATTCTCCAACATGGATTCAGGCAGAGTAGAGCTTTCTGAGATGCTGTTTTTTGGGACTATTTGAGAATGATTTGAATCTATGTCTGTAATTAAAATTGCTTTCTCCTGAAGGAGGGAAGTAAGCAAGAATTGTTCTTTATAATCACCTTTGTTTTGAGCCTGTTTACTTTATCTATCTGAGAACTGCCATGATGATCTGAAAGGGCAACTATCTCAGTCATTCGCTGATCAGTATCCATGGCTACATTAAGAATTGGGGCTTTTGCCTTATTATTTCTTGAAAATGCTTGTGGGATGAATCTCTCTGATTGCTCAGTCGTTTCAATAAGATTCTTTTCAATATTTTCTTTTGAAGCCACCATGCTCAAATTGTTTTCAGAATTTGGAAAGGATTTTCAGAGTCTAAATTGTTTACGGAAATATTGTTATCGGGAGAGATCTTTTCCAGTAGTTGATTTTCTTAATTTTGATCTCTTTCATTGTCTGAAACTACCAAAGAATTTTTGTCCGGATTGATATTAGAAGACTCTTTTTCTTTCCAAACTGTTTTCCAAGAGCAAGAATCTGAGAGGTGTCCAAAACAAGCACATTTCTGACATCTAGGAGGAATAAATTCATATTCAATTTTTTGTTTGATGCTTTCTCCATCATGCATGGAGATTAAGGCAAGATTTGGTAACTCATCTGTGGCTCTTATCTCGACTAATATTCGGGCATAGCTAAGGCGAGTCTCCTTTGCTGTAGGCTCGTCTAGTTTTAGTGGTTTACCCAGTACACTAGCTATGGCGGCAAAAGCCTCTTTATCCCATAATCTGAGGTTTAATTCAGGCAACCCGATCCAGATTGGATAGGTAGTGAGCAGATCACGGTCAAGAATCAAATTCTTGTCCCATCTTTTCAAGATTATTAATTTTCCATTAATAAAGAAGGGGTCGTTTTGAGTTACTTTGATGCAGTCTTGCTCCTCAGAAAATCTGATGATGAAGAAACCGTTGTTTCTTGTAAAGATTTCAAAATTACCAACGGGGTTCCAAGTTTTTGAAACAAAATTCCTAAAATGATGATAATATGGACGAGCACCATAAACATAAGCTATAATAGAGTTACCCCATTTACTCTCAGTCTTTTTACTTATTTCCTTTTTAACGACCACTATTTTCTTGTCTCCCAATTTAACGCGACAGATGGTTGAGTTCTTGGTGGCTTCAGAGTTTGGCTGGATCTTGATTGCCTATTGAGTGAATTTGGGTATGATCTCTGGCCTAAGGACAAGGAACTATCCAATGAATTCACTACCGATCCATGCGAAGGAATCTGAGATTCTGCATATCTATTTCTGCGCCGATTCTTAACAATTTGAAAGCCATCCTCGTCTAGATCGGAGGCTTATCTTTTGGATTAGAAGATAGTGAGGAATTAAGAGGAAGACTAAGATGGAGAGGAGAATCTCTAACAATCTGATCAGGGTTGCACTCAAAAATTGGGTTATTTTTTATGGACATGGATGCCATTTTCTTAGAGCTTTTTTACTTCTGTTGGAATATTATATATGCATGATTTCAAAGTAGATATAACTCATTATTATCCAAACTGGTATGATCTTAAAATAAATCAAATTTTCAAAGACCTTAATTCAAACCAGTAAAACGTTTTAACTATTTTTGCAAAATTATTGTTGTTCCCACAGCAGATAAATTATGAAACTAACATTTTGCTGAATGTTGTTTATTCAAATTAAAAAAAAATGGTCCAAAAGCTGAATTAGGAAATCATTGGTAACAACTTACATAATTCCAGGTAAAATTCCACGAGACAGACATGCTGTACGTAAACAAGACATACTGCATATCTTGTTTACAATATTTTAAACATTGTTAATAAGCCAGTTATGGTTATTTTTATCTTTTCTACATAATACACATCACAAATGCTATTTTTGGTTAAAAAAACTATAAGGACATATAAATTGACACGATGGAGAATCAAATTATAGTGTGCAAGAAACAATTGAATGTATTAGCCCATTTATGTTCTGTCCAAATTATAATGTATTTTTCCAAATAGCTGAGGTGAAATAGTTAAGAAAATAATTGAACGTACAACACACTAGCAGTATTAAATATGATCATGACATCTTCTGAGGCAGAAGCAAGCCAGTACAGGCAAACACACAACCTTTCCATTACACAGTATGCAAATGGTACCTTCGTCTTCGAATTATTAAAAACATTTTATTACTAAGTGTCAGTACACTATGCATTGTTGGCATGGCATGGTGACGTAAACTAGCATGTGTCTATTGAATTTAAAGAGCTAAGGAAATATACCTACCGGAGTGTTGCCTAATGCTAATGAAATTTCTCAATCTTCTTGAAATAACTTCAAAATTTAATGATATCTATATGCACAATAGGAAGATTTCCTCTCAAAACCTTGTGGTTATTTTGAGCTCCTTAATTTTAATATTATCTTCAAGCTGCAATTGATACTGCTGTCATTGAAAAGAAGGTGACGTTGAGCAGATTAACAAAGATAAATTCAATTATATACATGTCTGTTTCATATATTCAATTATATATGTGCTGCGAAATATTGACACAACAGCTTTTAAGCTACAAAATAAAAATGTGAACTGTATTTGTGTTATGCTACTTGCTTTAGAATTCAAATTTGATTTGTCCAATGATTGAATGGTGCAGATGAACATACGAAAAAGGCTGCAAATTAATGCGGCAAATTGATGCATACATGAAGGATAAGAGCAACATGTAATATCACTTTTGAGAGATAATGTTTATATTCCTAGTATATATTTATCGGTATGATGATACTTATTAATATTATATTATTACATAATGTAAACAACAAAGATTTGAATCTGATGCCTACTAGTAAGCAGATTATTTGATTATTTGATTCTTGCTTACTATGTGTATCCATGGTTGCATTATCATATAGCTTACAAATACAATATTTCAATTGTTTTATTAGATACACACAGCTAATTTCAAAGTAGCAGATTTAAAGTATACAAATACTGTCATTTTATGTTTTATTGATGCATATATTTTATATGTTTTATTGATGCATATATTTTATCTATTTTATTAATGCATATATTTTATCAGCGTTATCATGTAACAGATACTCTCAGTATACATTTTATCTTTGGACTATTCTATCATCTCTCTGCACATTAGAAGTATGAAACTGTCAGATCAGTTATAACTATTTTCATAAATTTTTCTAGTACTTATAGTTTGTTGCATGTATTGTTGTTCATGTAGTATAGTTATATACATTTTTTGTTGATGCTTGATAGTTTGATATTTGTTAACTATGATTTTGGATCTCAATTAAATATGTGATGATCTTAGCATTGAAATTGCTTTTATTATATGTTTTTACGGAAAAAGGATATGCGTACAAGTAGTATACGCACTTTCCAACAATTGAAGAACGAAAAACCCCGGAAGTACAAGCCAAAGGTCAAATATATTGTGTCAACCAACGAATCTTGCCATGTAGAGAAGGAACAAGAATTAGGGAACGAAATGCGTGAAGAAAACGAAATAATTGAAGAAAATGAAATGCGTGGAGGAAATGAAATGCCTTGCGAAGAAAATAAAAAGCGTGAAGAAATTGAAAAGCCTTGTGAAGAAAATAAAACGCGTGAAAAATATGAAATGTCTTGTGAAGAAAATGATGTTGCCGAGATGGAAATCGAGAGGCCAATCGAAGCTGAAACAACAAATATAAATGTAAAAAAATGTGGCAGAGGACCAACGAAAGTAAAAAGACTTCCGTTAAATCTGAAGAATCGAATTGAAGTTGAATTATATAAGGCAACTGTACCGATAGGAGAAGGCTCGGTACACTTATCTTCTTATCTAGACCGCTAGTACGGAAGCATGTTCTGATTACACTTAGCGATTGGAGGCTTCTAAACGATGAATTAAAAAACTATCTTGTGGGATTCTATCCAGGTATGAAAAATTACTATTTTTGTCGTATAATAATAGATTTATTTACAAAAAAGTCTATTTAGCAGATTGTCCTTTTAAATTCATTTTAATATGAAATAACATCAGTTTTTCCTTCTGATTTGTAGGCTAGATTTAAAGTGGACGATGAATGGCAACAAACCTCCATATTTCAACAAATGAGAACAATTTGGCGAACCTCAAAAAGTAGACTGGTTTGTAAAATAAATAAAACAACGACGAAAGGGGAAGACTTGCTTTGAAACCTTACAACATCAAAAACGTAAAGGAGTGGAGAAAGTTTGTAAAGAAGAAAACAAGCTTGGTGTTTAAGGTAAAATTTCTCGCTGATTAGAGGACAAACATCTCTTTCTGATTAATCCAGTAGGTTTCAAATTTCTCTGGCTATCTTCTACTAGAACTAAAAATGATGGTTTCTCTGGTTGTCTAAACTAGTACTAGAAATGACAGTTTCTCTAGAAAACAACCTACATATTGCTCGTTCTTTGCTTATTAACCCTCCATTGTCCATTCATTCATTTGAGTTACTGTGCTAGTTAGGAATTTTGTATTGATGGTTAAGAAAGACATTGGAAAAAAAAAAAAGACATTCAAGTTACTGTGACCATCTCTAAGACTCTTAACTAGAGCCATTGATTATGTCTACATTAATTATTCATTAAATCTGCGATGTGGACCAGGAAAAGCACCTAGCTCGATATATATGCATCAAACCATTTCAGTATTTCACATACATCAATTTAATTAACTCGCTAACTTGTAGAACAAAATGCAAGTAATTTTGATGTTACTGAGTATATATACATATAATTATATAAAATCAAGTAACCGAACCCAACATGCATAATGCCTTTAATTATAATCTGGTGCTAGAAAATTTACAACACAGTACATAGTATGCAACTAACTATCAGGCTAATAATACGTGGTCAAAAAAAATCATATTGGAAAAGCAAATTTTATCCATATTATGTTCTGCAAACTAAAGCATATCATATTGCTGAAGCATATTGCTTTTTGGGGGAATCAGTAACCATGATGCACCCAACTAGTTGAGATATGCAGTTTTATTTCATAATCGTCTACTTCCTATTCCAGCTATCCCTTATATCAATCATATACTACCATACAAAGTAGGCAATTTTTTTGGTTAGTACTACCATACAAAGTAGGCAATTTTTTTGGTTAGTAACCAATCCACTGTTCACAAATAATTGAAGATTTGCTTTTTCGGTTTACTTTTTGGCATTCTTCCTCATTACCTGAATTCAGAAATATATTTTTTCACCTATGGCGTCCTCTGACTTTTTTTATCCCTCACCTTCTTTCAGGCACGAAGTGAGAAATATATTGCCATTAGAAAACAATTGCCGCACACAACTGGACGTAGAGAAATGGCTAGAATGACTGACGATTTAGTTAGTTAATTAATTGTAGCATTATTTAACCAGTTATTTAATTCACTACCGATTGATTTATTCATTGTCTTTCTAAATGTAGAAAAAGAAAATTCAGGTTCCATTGTCCATATCTAGAGTTGATGTTTGGGTTAACTCTAACACTAAAAAAACGGCGAATCAGTGAACATGGATGTTGCAAATATTCTTGTAAGAATATTTGATTTTGTCAGCAACTAAACATTGCAATAATTTTATCATCGTATATAGCCTATATGTATATTAATTTATGTAGGAGGAGATTAAAACAATTGATCATGCAAGACAATATGCCTTGACGAATAATGTCAAAGAAGATGCGGTTGTACAAACAAAAAATGCAAGCTTTATGATTGGAATGATGGTGAAGTGTTAGTTGCCGAAGGAATACTCGGCTCCGGTGATTCAAAAATGATTGTAAATGGTATTCCGTTGGGTCTGTTAGCCGTTGTGGTTTGGATAGACTATGCCAACAAAGGAGATGCTTTCTTATGATGACCTACAACTGATGTGTCATGCATTAAAGAGGCCGTTGGTAGGAAAATAGCATGGCCAAAATCAAAAGTTGTTGTTGAAAAAGCAAGTGTTGTGGCTACTCCTTGCAAGGCTAGAGCAAGAATTGTGACTTCTCCTTATAATGCTACAATAACTCCTTAGGTAGCTTTGTTGTCCTTTGTAGTGTTTCTAGATTCCTAATATTATATAATAACCCAAAATTACAATAATTCATTCGTTTTTGCTTATCCAACAGAGTGCAAATCTGGTAACACATAGTAAATGCAAGTTGATTGATGTGAGCGAAATGGGACGGATAGTGGCTGAAGGAACTATCATTTCAACTGATCCAACAGTGATGGTTTACTTTGTTCCATTAGGAAAAGAAGCGGTAAAAGTTTGGGTAAAGTTTGTGAAAGTCAATGACACATTGCTATGGAGACCTACATTGGAGTGTACGTACATGGAAATGCATTTGGTACTACCATAGCTTGGCCGGCCGCATATGTCATTGGGGAATCAAGTTCTACTAAGTAATAGTTGGTACTTGTATGCATCTCTTATACACACACACACACACACTCATACACAAATTCTAGGTATGTATCGTGTAAATTACTTTAATAATATTATTTTCTTGAAAGTAGTAACTGACCTTTTTTGGGCTAATTGAGACTCATACCCACTACTGCTTTGAAGTATCCAGTTTCCTATCGTTTTTCAGTTATAGGAATAAAAACCAATAACAGTATGTCTGTCATGTTCACAAATTGAGGCAGATCTTTAGCAGTGAAGTACATTTTCCTATCGTGTTCTAATTATAGGAAAGTCTAGTTCACAACTGCATACTGCCTCATACATGCCAAAAGGAAAACACATATTAAAACCTCACATGTTGAGTGCATCAAAAGTAAAATGTTGTGTTGATATCATTGATATACTCCATACTTTGGTATCCCACATAACTAAAATTCTCCCATTTTTCTGCATTGAGTTGTTAGTCAATAAATCCTAATTTACTAGGATTTTATTTTTAAAAATAAGCAAATTTTCATCACTCAATTTGTTTGCTACCAATCCAACAATAGTTGGCTTAAAAATAGTTAGGAGCCTAAGCACATCATTCATTTTGTTTGGTGTGTTCATGCCCTTAACATTCAGGTGATCAAATTCTTTTAGAAGGAGCTTATGATAAGTGTAACTTTCGTACTTTTTAAGTTATGGAGGTAATTTATATTTTTAGTAACGTATGATGAAACATCAATCATCCTCATGTTGTGGTTCATCAAAAATTGGCTTAGCCACATTAAGTAGAAATCCTCTGTACCCATAGTGCGTGGTAATTTTGGATTTAGAAACTCCAAATTATCTGGCATTTATGTACTTAGTTGTTTTCCTTCTGGCAGGTATGAAACATAAGATGCATTTTACATTTTTTTATAGTTTCCTCACCCTATAGATTTTCTACACCCTACAGATTTTCTCACCCTGTAGATTTTCTACATTAATATTTTCTACATTTATATTTTTATATATGAGTTTTAATTCATAACAGAGGGACATACTGCCTCTGATACTCATGTCTATCATGGTCATTCATATAATTAAAAAACTCATTAATGTCAACACCTTCCTCAGTAATTTTCCATGTTGTCTCCATACTGTCCAAATTTATTACAATCAGTATCTGGGATATTGGTATATTGGTATTATTAAGGCTATAATAATGTATACATACCGTCAGTAAATCTCCATGGTATCCAAATTTTTTACTGTCGATATTGGTATCGAATGGTTTAAGTTGTTCTGTTTATAAGTAGTTGTGTCAAATTGATTAGAATTCAAAATGATGCCTACTAGTAAGCAGAATAATTGATTATAGTTCCAGTTCCAGCATCCTTTTTATTGAAAAGTATTAAAAGGCGAGATGACGTCTACTAGTAAGCTACTTGCTCATGTTTGTATTAAGCTACTTGCTCGTGTTTGATTTAGAATTCAAACTATTTGCGTTAAGCTACTTGCTCGTGTTTGATTTAGAATTCAAACTAATGCCTACTAGTAAGTAGAATAGTTCATTATAGTTCCTATTTCGGCATCCTCTTTATTGAAAAGTATTAAAAGGCAAGCTTTAGATGTCTGAATTATTTGCTTTTGTTATATGGACTTTTAATCAAGTTGTTATGTTTATAAGTTGTGGCTATTTATAAGTAGTCAACTAGCTGAGTATTTATTCTTTCATGATGAACACTGTTTCGAATAGTTACACTTATCGACTGCTTCTTTTAAGATATCATGGTAAGTGCATCATGTATAGTAAATTATCAGGACTTATATGTAACTCTAACTGTTGACCGTTATACTTGTGTACAGGTAATTAGCATTTCTGAAGTGAAGAACAGCAGCATCAAAGAATTGTCGGTAATTAAGCCATGAACAAGACTTTAACTGTTATATATTATAATATTTTGTTCGTACTAGTTGTGTAGACTTATTTGTAAACAGTTGTGGTATGTGGATTTGTTTATTTTGTTGAAATACTATAATTGAAATGATATAGATATTATACATTTTTATGCGATTAACGTGTTTTTTCAATTATTTGAATATAGAGATTATCGATGTTGGTTTGAACATGTGAATAATTGTTGGTTTTAATATAGTTATTATATATGTGGTTGTCGAAAATGATACAACCCATTACCAGTAAATGGTCGTGATTAAAATGTGCTTTACATCAATCAATATGCTTTAGTAGCGTTTCAAACGTGCTGCGGAAAAAAACAATTTACAAAAGAAAATACTGTAGCGGAATTAAAATGCAAATATATATATATATATATATATATATATAGTAGCATAGCAAAAACGCTGAGTGTATGTGGCACTTTGATTGCATTTTGTGGACGCTACCAAAGAAAGCTTTTGCAGGGTTTCAGAAACGCTACAATATTTATGTTTTTGGTAGCGTTTACCACAACGCAACTAAAACTTTCAGACTTTTAGTTATAAGTCGTATCGTAGCATTTATTGAAACGCTATTAAAAAAATTAGCAGCATTTTTTCAATGCAACGAAAGGCTTTTTCTGGTGTAGTAGGCTTAAAGGACTTGGTCCTACCAAGCATATCCTTTTCCAAGCAAACCTACCTTTTGATTGTTAACACCAATCAACCGCATTAACAAAGTTTTGCTTAGTCAAGTTAATTAATTATGTTAAGATCTTCGAGCCTCAAATGACTAAGCCAGCTTAACAAATCACTAATGATCCCCGGCTTCATAAAGAATTTGTAGCATTACAAATTATGGAAGAGAAGAAAAGACAATTGGCTCCATACAATCCATAAAAATGGAGATTGAATCTCTTTCATATGGGACCAACACCGATCTTTGCTTGGGGGAGGCTATAACGATCCGTAAATTTAACCGATTTTAATTACGTTATTAATTGAAATTTTATGAAATTTTAAATGATAAAATTTTAAAATATAAATTTGATATTTGAAATGCGTCTAGTTAAACATAGCAACTGGTAAATTTTCGTCCAAAAATATGAAAGTTTATTTCGCGCGTAAATTTACTTCAATTTAATCAGTTAAAAAGCGATGAAAATACAACGTTTTCAAAACAAAAATATTTTTACATAGAAAAATTCTAAATCATCTTCTGAGTAAGATGTCAGTTTGTCGTTTTTCCAAATTCGGACATTTTTGGCTCCGTCGATCTTATTTTTCTACGATTTTCATGCATTTTTCCGCTAGTATAAAAATTCAAATTTTTATAATTCAATCATACCACTGATACCTTTATACCATTTTGATCGTCTCGTCGTGCTGATCTCTACGGTATATTCAATTCTGTATTTTGAAGTCCGGTACACAGCGACAACCGTGAAACGGTAAATCGTATCGGTTCCAAAATTAGGCTTTTGACATTGTTGTGACCATTCAATTCCCCTCCATGCATTATGAATAGCCATAGCTTATTAAATGAATATGCATGCTAATTTATAATGGACATTCATATACATGCACGTTCGAATCAGTTATACATTCATCTCTTCTGCCTATTCATTTTAATCTCACCTCTTCTCTTCAGCCAAGTTATGCCTCACTATTTTTCCTCTGAAGCTTCGCATGACACCTTGTATGAACCTTGCCGGCCCCTTCATTATTAAAACACATGCATAACTCACTCAAGCCTTTTCTCCTTGTCTTCCCCTCCACGTCGGCCTCTTCCCCCTCTCCCTGCTTCTTCCACCCGCCCGCATCCACTTCGGCCACCATTATTTTCTCTCACGATCCCACATCCAAAGCATCGGCCAATCTCCCCTCCACATTGTCAAAACCCATCACCGAGCGTAGCCATTGCCGCGAGCCAACTCACCACCCACGTCCATCAATCGGCACAACTAATGGCCGCTCATCTTCCCCATTGCTCACATGAGATCGAACAGCATCAAATCCGTAGCCGATCCACCCTCTAAAGCACGAGCAACTGAAGCCGCAGATCCACCAACGCAGCCTCCTCACCGTGTCCGCCGCCATGGCCGCTGCCAACATCCCACACCTCCTCACAGCACGTCAGCAACCACGCCCATCACTATTTCGCCGCATCTCGCTGCGCATCACGCCTCCACCATCAGCCGACTAATTCCCTCAAGCTCGGCCTCGGCATGTTCATCGCAGTGCAACAGACAACCCGCCTCCTCTTTTTCTTGCCCGCGTGCTTGTTCCCATTCTTGTTTCCATGCGCTATCACCATTTTCGGCCATCTTTTCCGAGTAAGCTTTCCACTGAAATTTCTTTTATTATGGGTTAGAAATCTATAAACATATCTATCATGTTATATATATATATATATTTGTATGTATTAATAGATATATATATATATATATATATATATATATATATATGCCAGTAATTGTTTGAAGTATGATAAATATTTGAAAACTATATAAACTAGTGTAGTACTGTTGTGTTATATAAGCTTAGCGTTGTATATATATTTATGTGTCAGTTTGTACAATTTAGGTTCTACTTAAACAAATTATTAAGAAATGTCCTTGGTTTTTGTACTACACATGTACAGGTTTTAAAATATTAACCTACGTTTGAGGTTTAAAATGTATTCAGACTAAGTATATAATAAGTTTGTTTAATAACTGCAGATGGTCCAAATTTTATTTATATAACATGTTAGTTTTATGTCAGTCGTATTGAAAGCGAAGGTTGCATATATTGTGTTATAAAATATAAGATTTATATATATAAATTTTACGTGTCTGTTGTGTTTCAGTGTAA
The DNA here is from genome assembly GCA_030765085.1 of Allium cepa. Taxonomy (NCBI): domain Eukaryota; kingdom Viridiplantae; phylum Streptophyta; class Magnoliopsida; order Asparagales; family Amaryllidaceae; genus Allium; species Allium cepa. The sequence goes on along the minus strand of CM060938.1, from coordinate 422,544,888 downwards.
ATTTATAACAATCTATATATATTACAAGCTACTGTTTATGTTTCTAAACATTTGAAGCTGTGCGTATAGATATTATGTATTTGATAGGTTCATAAGTATGTATATAGTGTACATATATAAATTGAATTGTAGTTTATATAATAAGATTTATGCTACAGTGTATTGTGCATGTTAGCTTAATTTATATATATGTTTTGAAAGTTATTTATTTATTGTAAAGTATACGTTGTATATGATTTAGCAATAGCCTATATATTTGTGTGTAGTTATTTTAAAGGTATAAAATGTATAAATGTTTGATTTTAATATATTATGTTATGTATCTATTACGGTTTTATAGGTTATAATTTTAATCTTACAAAAGTCGTTTACATTGCTATATTGAGTTACAGTATGTTTATATAATAAGTTATGATATTCCTTTGTTTTGTATATATAAGTTTTCAAACTATATATAAGTCTATAACAGATTTGTTTAGACAAGGTGGGTTATATGTTAATAATATAACGTTTATAAGATTTCATTTTGTATTGTATATATAGAATGATATATACGTTGAAAACCATTGTGATACGTGTCTGCGTGTGTTTGGGTTCTAAAAAAAAGTTTAATTTTTTTTATAAAATACATTTTGTATATATATTCTGTCTCTATCAAATTGATTTTTGTTTTCATCGACTTTTGTTTTCATCGACTTTATCTACCAGATTCGATCGTCAAATTCGTGCCCATCTCACTTTGCTTGGATTCGTAATTCAATTTCAGTGTCCGTATCAGTGTGCGTATCTTTGTCACCTTCTGTAATCTCTCTAGCCTCGAAAGGTGAGCAATCACTCATGATTAATATTCCTTTATTTATTAAATTTGATTTCAATTGAAACGACAATTGAAATATGCTGCTGTTAGTTATTTATACTGTTAGATATATGCTATTACTTGTATCAGTTCACCTGTGACATCTGACACCATAATCTATTAATTATACGATGATAATCCCCGTTGGTTGATAATTGATTGAGTGTTTGTTGTTTATATTGGATGTTAAATTGTCATAAGTGATAAATATTATGCAATTGAATTTGACGTAGGATAGTTAAAAATTTGAATCGACATATGTGTTGAATTTGATTAGTTAAATTTGTAAATTATGACCCCTTAAATGTTTAATTATTTGACATGTAGGAAATGGTTAATTACCCTTGAACCATTTGAATTTATATTGTATTAGTTGATGAAGTATGAAATTGAACAACTGATGTAAAATGTAGAATTGCATAGAATAAATAGTGTAATAATCTTTAATCTACATGAAATGATAGTGTAGATTCTAGAAATAATTATATTAATTTGCACAAACAACAATGTGAATTAATACGATTATTTCGAGATTATTTGAATTGGATTGTTATTGATTTTGTTATTGCTTGTTTATCTACTTTGACACCATCCCAATCATCACACTGCAAGTTCCCTTTGTTATGCTTTGATTTTTGAATTGAATTGGAATCGGGTTGAAATGATAAATACCCAAATTGAATTTGACTTAGGTTAGAGAATTAAATAAACCCGATTGGTCAATAATTTGATTTAAAAAAAATAAAATAATGATTTTATTCGAGCAAAGAATAAGTTTGAAATGAAGTTGGAACTTGAATTTTAGAAAGGAAAATGTAAAGATTGAAATCTGAAACAAATATTTACGTAGTAATTGATGAAAGAACGTTGTTTGAAATTTAAATTAATTAATAACTAAATTTGGATTTATTAATAATAATTTGGAAATAGTAATAATTGAGTTTTGAAATTATTAAGTTTGAAATCATTTAATAATTAAATTTGAAATTATAATTAAGTCTGGAACTATAATTAAGTTTAAAATTATTAAGTTGAATTTATAATTAAGTTGAAATGATTTGATAATTAAGTTTGAATTCATAATTAAGTGGAAATGATTTAATAATTAAGTTTGAATTTATAATCAAGTTTGTAATTATTAAGTTTTGAAATTATTTAATAATTATGTTTGAAATTATTTAATAATTGAATTATTTGATAATTGAATAAAAATTGAATTCTTTGATAAGAGAAATTGAAATTTTGAATAAGTGAATGTGAACTTCGTTAATAAATGAAATTGAGTTTCTTTATTTATTAAAGTTTGGGAAAATTATTTACGTAAGTTAATAAGTGAAATTGAAACTTCTCGATTATGTGAAATTTAGTTCTTTATTAATTGAGTTTGAAATTTGTAACGAAGTCAATAAATAAGTGAAAATTGAATTTCTTTAACAAGAAATAAAATGTGATTTATTGAAATGAATAGGATTTATTGAAATTAACGCAAGACTTGTAATTTAAAGAATTGATTTGACGAATTTAATTTATTTCAATTTAAAGTTTTGATATAATGAAGTTGAACTTAAGAAATCAATTTAATGAATTGGAAATTTAAATGAAAATTATTTTAAATGATAAAGTAGCTTAGCGAATATTGAATGAAATCGATAAATGAATTTAAATTGTTTTGAATGAAAATTAAACAATTTAAATGATTTCGGAATGAACCTATATACGAACTTGAATCAATATTTGAATTGTTTTAAATAAAAAAATTGAAATTGAATTGTTGATAGTGAAAGACAAATGAAATGTTGATTTATAAATTCTAATTGGAATTGAATTTGATTTGGTTTGAAATTTATTAAATGACTAATCGGTGTAATAATTACGAAAGTTATTAAAGAGACCGGAATCGGTTATGGATATACTCTCTATCTAAACCGAAAACCACTTTAATAACTATACGCGGAGTGATGATCCATAATGAAGTGGTTGGAATGATGTACGTGATGACTGAAGAAAGAGAACGATAATGGATAGCCTTGACACTTGTGTCAAATTGGAAATGACTAAAATCAGGAGCTGTGCGGGGCCAAATGGGGTTAGCCACCTTGAGCGGACACACTTCTTCGTAACTACTACCCATTACTTGTGATTGATTGGTGCACCCTCGGAATTTCAGGAGTGTTGTTTCGCGGTGTTGCGATCGCTGCGGCGATGCGTTCTCACCAGTCCGGATCAGGCAAACGGTAGTTTCACTACCTTAGGTATTGCCTCATGTGCCTTGTCATAGTTGTATCCCTATATACGCGACCACTACGAATTTTTTTTGTGTTATACCTATGGAGTACTCCCTGATATCCCACTGGTTTACGGTGGAGTTTACAGTGTTTTATAGACTATAACGCTTATAAAAATGTGTTAACGGGAATAATGGTAACGCCTTAACACTATTTTGATACTTTATATTACTGATAGACATTATCTATTTAGCGTACACTACTACATAGTAGATAGTTTAACGGATCCTTAGAGGATGGTGATTCCAACATCCTTTGAGTTACTTGTATTTCGATTGCTATTTCACTTGAGTTGGATTTATTGATATAAGAATGTTAATCCTGACTCGAGTGTTTTATGTTTTGATTTACGCTCGGGTCAGACTGAGTGGTTCAGCTTTTGAGACTCACCTCTGGAGTTGGAGCTTCGCTTGGAGATCCAGCCATCTATCCAGCTTTCAGTATTCGATGATTTCAGTGATTTATTCTGATTTGTACCTGATGTATCGTATTACTCTTCTGTTGTAAACTCTGATGCATCTTATATATTTATATAGTACCTTCATGAACTACTATCTCTTTTACTTCCGGTGCATATTATTACTCTGTGTCTGTGATTCTGTGATTATTTATTTACTGTATATGTTCAGTTTTGCCAAATTTAAATTAACAATTCGGTATTTTGAATTATTCAAGTCCGACATGTGCGGATGCGAATAGTCCAAAATAGCGGGTCGTTACAGAGGCAATAAAAAAAAGATAGAATCTTGTTGAAAATAAGGAAAGAGATTCTACTCAAAGTTAAAGAGACCATTTTTGAAAAGGAAATAGAAAGGGACTTTAAATGGTTTACTAGAAAATGGAGGAGGGTGCTTGATTGATCCTACAAAACCAGTGCAGCACATGGTTTTCTAAAAGGAAAACTAGTCATCGAAGATGAGGAACCTGTCTCAAGTAATGGAGGAATTAAATACCTGTCAAAAGGACCATCCTCCAAAAGACCACGACTTTCCAAGAACTATATCATTACTGTTTCCTATGAGGACATCTATCTCTTAACCAAGGACGTACTCAACTACTAACATTCAAAAATGAAACATCCAAAAAATAAAAGGAATCTCAAAGGGTTATATTGTTACTTACTTACTTATCATCGGGACCATGGACATAGCACAAACAAATATGGAAGCTTGGAGGGTTTGATCAAAAATTTCCTAGGGCAAGGAAAGCTGAATAAATTTGTACGAAGATGTTAAATCAACCATCAATAAAATAATATCTTATAAACAAAATAAGTGTACCTATATGGTTGAGAAGTAAGACTCTCCTAAACTAACGAAAATGCCTAAACCACTACCTAAGATGGTATCAAGGGACAAAAGCCTTTGATCCTGCCAAGATGGCCTAGTCTAAGCACCTCTTGAAAGGAGGACGGAGTAAGCTTTTGGCCTGATAAAAGCACCGAACCAGCCTTCAGTGTTGTCATCAAAGGCCTCACTGAAGCGCCTCCTGGAGGAAGGATGAAGTAAGCCTTTAGCCATTTCTAAGATGGCCTGGCTAAAGCACCGAACCAACCTTAAGTGTTGTCATTAAAGCCTCACTGAAGCGCCTTCTAGACGAACGATGAAGTAAGCCTTTGGCCCCATCTAAGATGGCCTAGCCAAAGCACTGAAACAGCCTTCAATGCCATCATCAAAGGCCTCACTGAAGCACCTCTTAGAGGGAGGTCGGGTAATTCTTTTGTTCTGCTTAAAAATAGCAAATCAAACGCATTAGACAACATACCTAAATCATCACCTATGACCGTGATAAGGGGTCCGATCCAAGTAGAGATCTTCACCTAAGATGGTGCCAAACAAATCAATCAAAATCAGAGCCAGGTTGTGGTCAAAATTAATCGATCTTCTAGAGGAAGATCTGTCAAAATTAGAGACAATTAGCGCTCTAAGACAAACAATCTTCTAGAGGAAGATAATAAAATATGAGCTATTGTGCTCCACAACTGACATAATCTTCGGTTGCCAGATGGATTTCCTAGTCCTCTATTTCACTGTTACTAAAGGGTTTTTTGGCCTTCTATTGCCAGATAAGGATTTCTGGTCTTTTGCTGGATGAAGATTTCTGGTCTTCTGCTATTAATACCAAATGGGTTTTCTAGTCATACTTATTAAATTCTTGATTGGTTTTCTGGTTTTCCTTATAAATTACCAAACGGGTTTCTGGTCCTCTTTTCGCACTATAGCCAGAATGGTTCTTTGGGTTTATATTCAAATTATTATCAGGAGGGTTTCCTGTTGATGGAGCTTTGCTAAATCAGTCTCAGTTTAGATTTAAATTTGTTTAACGGGAATCTCCATTACTAAAGAAGCTGTTTATTACTAAAAGAAAGGCAGATTTTTATATCAAGTTCTAAAAAGCTTAAGAAGAAAGGGTCTCAGTTTTCTTAATAAGAAGAATATCCAATTATGCATCAAAAGCTCAAAATATGGAAAAGTAAGATAGTTATTGTCAAGCAATTTCAAACAAGAACCAGTATCCGATTCAAAGTTACATACCTTACATGTGAGGTAATATTCATTCAAATACAAATTCATTTGTGACTTAATGCATTATATACAAAGTTACAGGTACAGAAATCGAACAAAAGAAGAATTTCTTTAAAAGAAATCTTTGTCAAAGCTTGAGGATTTGTGCTGTCTGGTCCAAATCCTTGGCAACTAAAGGATCGGTAATGTGACAAAGGGACATGACCAAAAGCTTTTTGAATTTATTTTCCTTCCTTCGAATAATATCTGCATCATTAACTGAATCAATTTAAGTTTTCAAAGCATGCCAGAGAGCCTTGTTGGCTCCTCTCAAAGTTTAAATCATGCTTTTTAAATCTTCAATCTCCTGTTTAAGAATATATTCCTCGCGCACAAGCTTATGTACTTTTCTTTCATATTGATTGAGACGTTGAGATACTTTTTTGTTCCACTTATTACTAAAAAAATTGCATGCATTCTTTTAACTTGTCTGCCCTATTCGGAGATCATGTCATCACTTAAACCCGAAGATGGTTCAGTAAAGTAGGAAACTCTTGACTAGCAAAAGATCGAGACCTCGTTGTCCTTCTGGGAGTAGGAGTGGGAAGACTGGAATCGCCTTCACTGGGAATGAGTTCCAGAGATTGGCAAGATACTTAACTCTTCATTAACTCCAATTCAAGGTCATTTATTCGTTGATGTAATTTAGCCATTTCGGCATCAATCTCAACTGAAGGTCTGGATTTTAAGGCTGAGTCTATCTGTTCTTTCAACTTTGGAATTCCTTTATCCTTCTCCTTAATATCTTCTTCTAAGATAGTGATTCATTCCTTTAGACCCTTAAAAGTCAATCTCAGTTGGAAGTATTTCCTGTACCATTCTTGTACCTCTGGATTATTTGGAAACCGTAAAGCTGAAGCGTCTTGAGAAGACCACCTCTTTTCAATATCAACTAGTAATCTATCTTTAATCTCAATTACTGAAGAGAAAACATCTAAAGGATCGAATGCGTAAAATAATTGGGTCAAGATAAGTGAAATAGGAATTAATACATGAAAACAAGTCTTTTATTAATAATAACAAAGGTATACAGATAGTGAGGGAATTCAAATAGGGTGAAGGTGGAGTTGAAAGAAGTTTTAGTTCCTTCTAGGGTATTAACTGAAGGCAATCAATAGTAGTCTCATTTCTCGGCCGAAGGGATAGTATGACTACATAGTAATTTAGCAGCCGGAGGGATAGCATGACTACACATTAATTTAGATCACAAGACCGCATTTCATTAAGAAAATTATCTTTATCATCGCTTAAAAAGTCAAAATGAAGCTAAGGAAATCGCACTTACACTTCTTGTAAATCTCTTAGAAAGAAATGCTTCGCTAATTGAGAATTTATAAGAATTAAAGTCTTCTCCGTAAATTCCCTCTTTAGCTTGATAACTTTATTCAAAAATTGCATGGGAATAGGACTATTTGGAGATTCACTGGTCTACATATTATATGGAAAATAAACAAAGAGCAAGGAAATGAAATAGTAAAAACTATAAGCTGCATAAGTTATACGTTACAATCATATAATCATTTTGGTTCGTACAATATCGATTCCTTATAAAACTCAAAAATAAATCCCTTCATATTGTATTTGATTTTTTTGGGGGGAAGTGAATGAGAATAAAGAGGGATGGGAGTAACATTTGTGGTTTCCCAACATGTCATAAGATGAGGATTAGACCCATGCTCATTCAAGTAGCATTAATGGAAGAACCTAAGTAAACCCTGGCAGTTGTCGCCTAAATAGGAGAAGTCAACGAAAATACCCATAGAGTAAACTTTGTAGAGAAATTTTTCCAAGGCACTCCTATCATCGATCAGCGTCCAAAAGTGGGTCATTAGTTCTGCAGTCTCCACCAAGAGTCTCACCAGATGAAGGCGTGCCTTCTTCATCCGTGCAGCAACTTGCCTCTCTTTGAAAATCTTGATTTTGATGTATTGGCTGCGAGATGTATATTTCTCAAACAACTCATTATACTTTTAAGCTGCCTATCTAACTCTATATTCAATCGATCTGTTTCCATTTTTTTCTTTTCAAGCACAACTTCATAGTGATATTTCAGTTTTCTCTTTAATTAAAATAATCAACATATTAACTAAGAAATGTTTTGTAATTTAAGACATTTGACCAGAGAGGTCCATACCTGAGAGAGCGGAATTGAAGACAAGCAAATCTTTTCTTTCCCCTTAGGTTTATGGCTTTGAGGAGCATCGTCTTTCCTCTTTCCTAGGAGAATCTCTAGCTGAGCGATGAGAATTTCAGTAGCATCAGTGCCTTGGGCCGCCAAGTCTGGGATAGTGTCCCCTGATCCATCCTTTTCTTCTGGCAGCCCACAGAGACTCTTTCCATCGCCACCATCATTTCTATTACCATCATTGTCATCATCATTATGACCATCATCATCATCATTCTTGTCATTGTCATCATCCTTCCCCTCTAACCAGATCCTGTTTCTTCGTCTGTTGAAGGGTCGTCAAAGGTTAGTAGTTTCTTGGCGTCAATCTCGTTAGAAGATTCTTTTCTAGATGCGTGGACTTCATCCAACATAGCTTTGAATTATTTTTAAACTTTTCATTCCAAGCCGAAGGAAGAGAGGGGAAGTATATATCTGGGCATCGTTGGATGTTATTGTCATATGCTATGAAAAGTGCCCGCTCGTAGGATTTCTAGATAGTAGTATTGAGAATTGCATCGACAAATCGAGACACCATATATTTTACGTCTCTAATTATGCCAGTTATTTTGTTCAAGTGAGTTCTTTTCCTTCGTAGTTTCTCCTTTAAGAATCCATTCTCCTCTACAAGCTTGGCCTCCTTCGTACCAGCCTCCTCAAACCCCATCTCTAAAGTTTCACTTTATCACCTAAAATTTGATTAGCACTTCTCTCTTCATTAAGTGAAGTTTTGCACTTTATCAAGTGAAGTGGCAAGTTTCTCTTTCTCATTTACAGCCTCATCCTTTGTAGTCGTAATAACGTTATGTGACTATTGAGTGAAGAAACCTATTTCTTGAGCTTGGAAACTTCAGTAGAAGATGCTGAGGCATCATCTTGAACCGGAACATATGCTTAGCTGCCTAAAATAAGAAACATGTATGAATTAAAATATTATATAGAAGGTTAGGAACCTGAAACAAACAAATAAGAAGGATACATACCGACAAAAACTACGAAAGAATAGTAAAGCGATGATCTTGAGAATAAGATGAAGGCTGTGGAGGCTTAAGAGCATCAAAGGATGGAGATAGGATGACCAGCTGAAGATGGTTACCAAAACCACTAACAGGGGTTGGAGATTGAGAATTAGAGAGGAGTGGATCTTCAAAAGAAATACACAGTCCAAGCTCCTCGCAAAGACAATTTAGAGCCCTAGGAGAACCTAGAAAAGTAATATAAAGAAGTGGATTTTGAGACTGCCCCGCATTAATCAATTGTTGGGTTTTTTTCCTAGAAGTGTTAAGTTTAAAACCCTAAGACTTTGGTTGACATGTACAAATCGTTCTTCTTCCACAATAACAAGTGTATGCATGCCCCTCCCCCCCACATTAAGCTTCTTGCTAGGAGTTGTGGTAGGAGTGGAACCATCCCTTAATTTACTTTTTATGGATTTGAATGAGCTAGCATCGATATCCCTGAGAGATTGAGATTCATGGGCCTGAGCCAAGGTAGAAATGCCATCTTTACTCTTTTTTTCTTTGGAACATCACTTATGGTCTCCTTTGTAGGATTGATTTCACCCTAGAGGGGGAGTGAATAGGGTGATGCTATTAATTATAAAAATTATCGCGGAAGTTTATAAAATATTTTCAACATAGATATATCAAAATAGCAGCACAGATAATAATAGAATAATAAATGCAGAAATAGAACGACGCAGAATTTACCCAGCTTCGGCAAAACCCTGCCTACGTGCTGCCCCTAAGGTTTCTACTAGAAATTAAGCAGTCAGACGCTTACAAGCGTAAAATCGTGACACTCGCTATCGACTAGCCTTAACTCTACGCTCAAATCCCAGCTACAACTCAGCCACTGAGTTGCAAATTCTCAAACTACGCCACGTAGTTTGTTCCCTAGTCACACGACTAGTAAATATACAATTTTCAAAAGAAAAATACAATTTAAAAACAAATAAAATGAAACCCTAATTTAAAAGGTTAAGCCCAATTATAATTATAAGATAATAAAGGCCGACCCCCTTTTCATTTATTTCTTTATCGGCCTGGTTCCTCTTTTATTTGCCTCGTTCCTTTCTTTTGTGAAAATGGCGGTCATTCCTTGTTCGTTCTTCTTCGATCTGTAATTAGGGCTTCAAAATGCCGATTTTAAATTGATCGGTCGAATTGGGATTTTGCTCTCTTGCTCTGTCGATCGATCGTCTCTTCACTTGGCTCACGGATCCTTCGATGTTCGAGTTCGATCTTGCTCTGGTATGTAATTTGTTGTTTTGCTTTACTGTTTTTGCTTACTTGAACTCGATGATTTAAAATTTGCCGATGACGTTAATGTTTATATAGGGTTCGAATCCCTATTTTCTCTTTCGTATATATTTGTTTGAATTCGTCAATTTATCTTGCTCGGACGTTTGATGTTGCTTGGATGCTTGAGATTGATTCTGACTTTATCAATTTCATATATTTATGATTTCTTGATTGTCACTGTGTTGATTTCGATTTCTTGGCTACCACGGTGTCGATTTTGATCTGTTCGTTCTCATTCTTGTTGTCATCGGCTTTGACTTGATTTTGACGATGTTGATTTCGTTCGACCTTGGCCATTTGATATTGAACTATTGACTTCGGTCACTTGACTTTGTTTATGCGATTCCATGACTTAATAATATCTTGGGCCATCACCATTGCACTGATATTGTTTCTGGTCATTTTAATTTAAACTGCAGGTGACTTTAAAACTTGATATTGATTTTTGTTAACTCGTGTTTCTCATATTACCTACTGTGAGAAAACAGTGACTTTGACTTTGCATTTTCTTTGTGTATTGTCACTGCATACATGTTCATCATGTAGTTCACTGTATCATGACTTTGTGGTTGACTTCATTCTTTGTGCTCGACTTTGGCCGTTGAATTTTTTGCTACAGCTTATCTGGTTCATTGTTTCATGTATGCATATATGTGTTATCATCTTGTACATCTCCGTCAGGAGTAGTTCTGCATTGTTGTGTCTATACATTTGTTGTCACCTCTAGTTTACCTTAAACTTCAACTGTGCTCGAGTCTGGTTCATGTTGTATTTGCATGCTTAGGTTGTAACTGGAACCATATGTATGTTGTGCATTTGTAGTTGAATTGAGTACATTTGTGTTGTGTTTATTGTGTTCCGGTAGCACTCGAGTCTTGTTCAAGTTGCAGTAATACTGCTTGCACTCTGGTCTGTTGCCACTGGTTCGTGTATATGAGCAGTTTCACTTTGTTTGCAGTTTTGCCCTTGTTTGGTTTGTGGTGCACTTGCTTGCTCTAACCTGAACTGGTCTGGTTCACTGCTTGGTTTTGAGTTCTGGTTTCATTTCATTTTTAATTTGCACCTGTGTTGAATTGAACATGGTCATTGCGTTATTGAGACTGGATTGTACTGTCCACTTCATTTCACTATTGCTTGAGACTAGGTTGTACTGTCCACTTCATTTCACTGTTGCATACATGTTGACTTTGTATATTTGTCACTCCAAGTCTGAGTGTTATTCATGCATCAGGTTGTGCATTCGTACTTGAAGTACTTGTCGACTTTGCTCGCTGCCTGGTTGACATGTATGTATGCATGGACTGTCTAGTTTTTGTTGATCCGAGTTTCACTGTATGGTTGTGTTCATCTCTACTGTAGCATTGTGTACATGTGTATTTGCATTTCCATGAGTCATTTGTATCAGTTCATTGTTAGATGTGTCAGAGTTATAGTTTATTTTTTGATGTTGTAATTCTCTGTGTTCATTTGTATTTGATCATTCATGTTGTTCATTGGTGTTGTAGTTTGCACTGTGTATTGTCTTCATATAGTTTGTACTACTGCCTTTGTGCACTGTTTGGTTCATATTGCATTTGTACATTTGAATTTTGGTCGAGGCTTGTTTTAGTTGTCTTGAACTTGCACCTATGTTGAATCCAGCTTGGAGCTCGGGCTTGGCCTTGTGCTGATATTGTGACATTATTTTTATTGCACTTGAGTTGAACCCGGCGTTTAGGGTTTGACCTGTGCTCACATGTCCCTGTAATTTTATCAAGTGTATATATCGGTGTACACGGCCTTGTGGCATATCCAGCGATACACTGTGTATGTCACAAGCTGTTCGTGTATGATGAATTCAAAATTAAATGATGACGAACAACCCAAATAACTGAGGCAAATATTATTTTCAAAATCACATTTTATTTTATACTGCAAAAATATTTTATTTTCAATTTTACTGCGTCAATGTATATTTTTGCAGATTGCTCAAATGCTGGATTCACATTGGAATGAAGTTGAAGATAAATACGAGCGTGAGTGATATGTAGTGAGGTGCAAATGTAAATGTGAATTGTGATGTAATCAAATTTGTGTTGTAATTGAAATTGTATGTATATAGTGAGAGCTTGAAATTTGTACTATTCAAAAATTGTAATCAATATTTATTTGAATAAAATATCCGTTTGAATTCAAATTCTATGTTATTTATTTTATTCATCAAATATTTATTTAATATGTGAAAATAAAATAGTATATTAACAAATACTTTTAAATGAATATATATATATATATATGTTTATTATAATCAAACAAAAATCATATAGTCGCATATTCAACATCCTTCTTTATAAAGATGGCTACTAAGGTAGACGGTCCTTAAACAAAAATAAAAGTTAATAAAACTATAGTATTAGGGATTCCATATTAGCTATATTGAAACTTACTGGTATGTTCAAGTTGAACTGGAGAAGAAGTCTAGAAAACATTACGGTTGTTGGTAACTAACGACCGTTTCCCTTGAGCATTTCCTTTCATCATTGGAGGATCCCCAAGTATATGGTTGTCTTGAATTAATGAGTAACAACGAAGGTTCGCCTTCGTTAAAAGAATAAGCATGCCACCTATTTTCTTAAATGCTAGAGTTAGGGCCTTGATGGTCTCGCTATTAGTGGGGCTTAACTTTATAGGTGTAGGATCTAAAAGAAAACTTCTATTGTAAAGGAATAATAAATATAGTATAAGTAACAAAAAATAGAAACTTACTAATAACGAAGAAAGTTCCCATAGTCTTCAAGTAGTACCTAACATAGAAAAAATGGTTTTCCCATCCTTTAGCCTTGGTTTATTGCATTAATGATCAAACTCTTTGGATGGAGATGAATGTGATACAGAGGATTTCCTAGAAGCTCACTATCTTTGCAAGGCCAGCTATAGTATAAAGAATTTCGGCACTAAGAGAAGGAAGCTTAGTTTACCTGGCAAGAATTTCTAAACAAACCAAATAAGTATATAAATTGGGAGTTAATTGGATGGGGGTGATGTTTAAGTGCTCCAGGAACATTAAAAGAAAGGCTAGGAAAGTAAGATATGCCTAGTGTCATATGAGAACCAGAGTAAAAGAGACAAATCCTTCTAGAGGGTTGTTGATTCTACTAGAGGGCCGGTAGGAATAGCTTCAATACCCATGACTCCAAATTGCTTAAGGGTAGAATCCACTTATTCTTGAGTGGTCTATATGACCGATGAAGAAGATGATCCTCTTTCTTGGTAGAGGAAGAAGTTTTGGAACTTATGCTAGTCTTTATGGTGGATTCCTTTCTTATATTTTGACCTTACATTTACATACAAGTGGTATTATTCCAATTTTAAGAAATATTAATGCTTGTTGTATGGCTTATCCTATGCTAAGTTAGGAAGTATCCAAGTGGTCTAACTATTACCTAAATTATGACATCAAAATACAAAAAATGTAAAGCCAAACATAGTATTTATGATAAATCAATAACCATTGGATAGTTGATGTTGGATTCATAAAAACTAAAAGCTTTTAAGTCGATTGAAGGTGTACTAGCTAAACTTATAATAATACATTAAGCTCATTAAATTTGCATGCAATTTGAATGGCAGGCCTTTCTTCTCTCGCGTGTTGGAGTAAGGCTGTGGATCGATTCGTCGATGTTCTGGTCGTGCTTGTGTTTCAAATCGGCTGTGGTATGGGGTTTGTTTTCTTGGTTTTTGTTGGCTGTAGTCTCGACGCTTGTGCTGTTCTGGAGTGCGAAGTGTTTGTATGTTATCGTCTTGTGTTGTTGCACGGGTTTATGGTGTCATACTTGGTCGTTACCGTTGGGGTCCTAGCTGTCAGGGTGGTGGTGGTTTCTTTGTTTGTCTGCTGCTGGTGGTGGGCTTGGAAATTATGCAATTGGTTGTTTTGTTATGCAATTCTGGATTTTCGTCTGTTTGGTTCTGTTGCCTTTGTGCCCCTCAACCTATTGGCTGATCTACCTAGTTGGTATGAATCTCATGTAATGGTATGAATTGCCTTTTTGGCCTGCAAGTTATTGTTGGTTATCATAGACATTTTGCAATGTTCGGTATATTGTTTCATGTTATTGTCCTTTGTGCTTGTTTGCTCAATTTCAACCTGCGTGGTGATTGTGACTGCCTTGTGCAGCTTGTACTTGTAGTTCGGGTGTGTTGTTCGACTCCAGTGTTGTGATCTAGTTTAGATATAGTGGTCGGTCCACTTTAAAAACCTTGTACTTGTTGATAGGCTTCCTGCTTATCACCTGTCTTGTATTGTTTTATTATTTGCTATAATAAAAGTGGACGGTCCACTTTAAAAACTGGCTGGCCTTGCCAATATATATATATATATATATATATATATATATATATATATATATATATATATATATATATGTCGAATGGATATGACAATGTCGTATAGATCATACAATAAAATAGTGTAATACCGTAACCATACTCGGTGTCGAAGTAATGAAATTGTCGACATAAAAAAAGTATGTCGGCATAACTCAATAAGTTGTCCAAGGAAATACTATATGTTAAAATGATCCATAAGGCATTAAAATAGCAATGTCGTAAGTGACAATATCATAAAAACTAAATTCATAATATTAAGAGTAGCCATAGAAGAATAGTAGCAAACAATAAGGATTGTCGATGTCAAATTATAACCTCATAAATCACTGTCGAAAGTAAGCAACGTCATTTATAATAAATATCGAAATTAGGTAACTTACATATAGTCAGTATAAATCTTCTTATAACAATAGGAGGGTTTTCGCACCTCATCCCAGTCATTAACAACATAAGAGCTTTGCATATCAAACTATCAAGATAATAAGTTAATATAGAGCTTCATTAACATTGAGTTTCATAACAACATCACAAATCATTAGTGGCGGCATAAAACAAAAAGGGATAAAATCTATATTGATCATTATAACAATGTCGTATGTGTTCGGTGTGTAGTGAAAGTCAACGTTGGGTTTTCTGTATAATAAGTTGGCTTCTTCATCAATGAACCAGTTTCTAGACCAATGATGATTAACCTCAAAATTCAATCATACAACATAGAAGTTTAAAGCTAATTCAACCTAACATCATAATCAATGCTTAGCCTAATTACTACGCCTCAAGCTCCATAATCAAGCCCCAATATCAATCTATAACCAAAGAAACCCAAACTAAACCCTAGCAGCGATTTCAATACAAAATCATCTAGTTTAAGTCATTAATCTGAATCGATATAGAGCGGAAATTATATTTGAATGTTGAATGCTTGAGAGGTGAAAGTTTTGAGTCTCTTTGAGGGTTTTTGATTTTTTGTTTGAGCTTTCAATTGCAGGTAAAGGAGGAATGAAAGAGAAGCTTATCTATTTATAGAAGAGAAAGAAGGTAAATGGACACCATTGGTTCAATTTGAATGGATGGCTAGATGTGTATGGAGTACTAATAGGCAGTAAGCTAGATGTCAACATTATTGACTTGAAAAGTCAACGACTCTTCTACACTAGGGGGAAAATGTTATCACCGTTATTAACCTCGAAGATATGCGACATGAAACATGAATATGATGTCGCCTTTCAAAATGGAAGTAATTTCATGCTTTATCAATATCGTTCAATACCGCATTTGATCAATAATGCATGTTGTCGATACCGCTTCTTTTTGATCCAACCTCCCATCTATTTACATCTCCTTGATGCCATGTATCATCAATGAAGCCATGAATACCAAATGAAGTCAATACCATAAGCCATCAATGAATGCGACTATGACCTATATCGCATTTCATTAATGTTGCATTGTATCAATGCTGCCTTTCACTTGTGAAAATAAAATAAACGTCACAATTCTTCAGTGCCGCACACTTTCAATGTCGCTTATCACTGATACTACTTGCAAATGAAGCCATTATGTAATGACATTGCATCCTTTGATGTCACTTCCATCCCAACATCGCCGCTTTTTAGTATTGTCTTTCGGATAGTACTGCCCATCATCGATGTCGCCAATGGTTAATACTACCAATTGTCTTTCATTAACATTTGGAGGACATCGCCCATTTATACACACGATGTTGATGACAAACTCGTCAATATCCACAGAAACTATCAAAGCCACTTCTTATTATATTGCTCCATACTTACATTGATTCAAGTTGATGTCGCCACCCAGTAATAAAGGACATTGATCATCATAACTGAAGCCATCAATGGCGAAAGTCGTTGACACCGCATATCTCTATTAATGTTGCGATGAAGCCCTATTATACAACCAAGAATGTCGAAGGTGATAATTGGGTAAAGATTATCCCCATGCAACGCTGGCAATGCCGAGAGTTATAAATGCCAAAGTTGACATGCTGTGCAGCAACTCTTCCCCTACAAATATAGACCTAAGGGTGCTATGAAACAGGTGAATCATTCTTGTCACTCTTCTTACATTTAAGCTTTGTAACCCAAAATTCATTTGGGGATTCGGAGTGGATTATAGCACTTGAACTATTAGACAATGCACAATCAACCTTATAGTAATAAGAACAAGATATCTTGAATTATGACTTACTTTCAAATTCCAAAGCATATATGATTTTCTAATCAGATGCTTCGAATTCCATGAGTACTCATATCCTTGATTTCTCTTTTCATCGTATGATTGTTTAATATGGATTCACTTCAAGCATGTATAATTTCACATGGTCTTACATATGATTTCTCCATGAACCTAGATTTGCTTGTCACTCCACTTAAGTCTTAGCTCAACCAAGTGTCGTTATTTGCTGACACTCATTGATGTTAATCTTAGGCTCTCCAAATTCCATTATTTGGTCAAGTTTCTCATTCTTGCACTTTTGGGGTTGGTGAAGAAATTCTTTAACACTCTTCTCCCTTGGAAAGCATGAAAAGTGAAATTTTGATCATAATCAAAGCCGTGGATTCTATTTTATAAGCAGATTAATGTTTCCTTGATGAATAAACAGAACGGATTGGGCTTCGTAACAGTAGATGGGTATGACATGTAAAAGATTTTCAATATTCCGAACGAGTCCAAAAAGTTTTAAGCCTTACATTGTCACATTTCCTAGCATTAACATTTGATTTTTAACTATCTGAATAAGTTCTATGTAAAGCAAAATTTGATTTTTATCAGAGATTAAAGTAGGACAAATTATTTATATCCCAAGGATGTTGAGCTGATTTTGCTATATAATGCATTTAATAGCCATAAATACAGTAATTGATCACTATGGAAGTTTAATCTATAATATCCCAGTTCGGTGGATGGTTGTAGTTAGCCTGAGTAATTAACAATGACCATGAAACTTTTGTTATGAAGACACCTAATTTTCACTCTTTTGCCACTGTAGAAGATGCATAGATCATACTTGGACTGAGATCAAACTATCTTCTGACAAAAAAGACAAAGAAAAACACTTTTATTAGTTCAAGAAAGGCACCTAATTAATTTCCATTTATTGTTGTATAATGTTATTTATGTTAATGATTTGAACATTTTACGGTGGTTGTCTTGTAAGTTGGTTATCCTTGTATATTTCTTGATTATACATGGTATTCATCCATTTGGTTTGTCATCTTTTATGTTCTTCTTTATTGTTATAGCTCTTTTTTTCCTTTTAAGCCGTAGATCAAGCCCCAAAACATGCACTACATTTACGCATGTCAGTATAGTTGATCTGCCATTAGTTTGTCCCATGTTATATTATTAAAAAATTTGCATGTTCATAATGAAGACAGCAACATTTTGGAGTTGATTTTACATTAGCATTGCAGACCCAACGACTAAAATTTCAGGATCAGCAAAAAATTGAATATTATGTACGAAAGTGGAGCCTGGGTTGTAATATCATGTCATTGGTAGATAAATCGTTATTACTTGGATAGTATTACACCAAATAAAATAACTAATGAAAGTTTTTAGTTATTTGGCATATCCAATACAAATATAAATTATTGACATGTCGCCTAGAAGTGAGTAAAAAAAGTTCTTTAACTTTTCCATATACTTCAATTTTTAATTTTGAGATTGCTAAAATGAACATTAAATTTTGTTTTTACTCATGACTATATCTATATGACTTTAATGTAAAAATATTTCGGTAGTTACACTCATAAGAATATTTTTACAAATTGAAACATTGGTATGCAAAAGAACTATGACAAAAAAGTAGCAACCTTCGATAAAATAATTGCTTAATTCATTCTGGCTAGAGAGTTTATTGTTATATTGAGAAATTAGTACAACCGTTTTCATGATGATATTCGTACAGTTTTGATATTATACTAAATTTGCGACATAAGCTGCGTTTGGTTTAAATGCATCTTTGTTTGGAAGTTTTTTTTATTAATTATTAGTAAATGACTTTGGTGTCCTAATACGAACACTTTCACGTATACACACAGACCATTATATAATGTTGTAGTTAAAATAAATCTATTACTAATTGGCCTTGGTTTTTATATGCTAATAATTTATTGATGATAGATTTTGTTAATTTTTTTATGTATTCTTATAATGTTTCAAGTCCAAGGTTCTAATGTCTTATGAATGTTCTTAATTCACTGTTCTAATTCTTTGAGATGATGTAGATGTTTCATTTGGAATACAAAGCATGACATTACAATTTATGGAATATACATACTATGTTATTATAAATGAATAACTTTTATGACATTGTTTGTCTGCATTTAAATGTATATTCCTACTTAGTAAAAATTTCAAGGTTCAACTTAATAAACAAAAAAACAAAAACAAAAAAATCTATAGATTTTTATTAGCAAGTTGTTATGCACTTTAACAATCTAAATAGAGCAAGCGTACCTACGTAAATCTAATTTTTTACAAGCTATTGTTATGCATATGTCACAACCATTTAACGTTAGCACTGGCCATTATGTGAGATTTATTTTCTAACAAAATCCAATAAATGGATGTTTAATAATATAACATGGTTTTCTTTATGTCCATTTACCAATTTGCAGTAGAAAAGAAGAAAGTGGCAGAGGTTATTTTTGATTTGGCCGATATGTTACTTTTATTACCTTACTTTTCAGCTCTATTTCAACTTCAGATGAATAAATTTGTCACTATTGGAGCTCTCAGTGTTCTATATAAGCATTTAAGTCACCTAAAGATCTAATTACATATACGCAGATGCAATAAGCTAATTGCATGTCATGCAATTCTATTTTATAATGCATATTCAAATTTTAGGTACTCAAACTTATGCAATTGCAAAGATGAATTCATACAAAAACATATGGATATAGGTTTCGAAGATCCTACAAATCGATAGTTGGTAAATGATATAATATCTGCTTGATTCTTGAACTAGACAATCAACATGACGTGCTTTCTACACATTAAAAATGATGATGAAGCATTTCGTCTTATTAGAAGGAAACAAAGATTATATTATACGGTTTGGTATATGATTTTGTGTAATGTAATTAATATATATGCTGATTGTAACCGTGGTTCAGATGCTCAATGTCAGTTCATGATGACTAGTGGAATTTTGTATTCTAAGGGCTGTTAATTTTTACACAGTACTCTAGTATTTCTTTCATCCAACTAAACAAATATGAATTTATTATGACAATTATAACAATATATGAAGTTATATTATATAATATATTACCTTTCATTCTATTTAAAAAAAATTCATAGAATTTGAAATAAGTAAAAAAAAATTGTTTGTGCTTTTATTTCAAACTCATAGTGTAAATTTGTATAATATTTTTTACCCATTTAATTAATAATTGAAGCCCGAAATATAGCAATGGATTTTTTTGTGTATTTTTCTTACTAGTTCACAACAAAACATGTTTGCTCACATGTGAATATGTGTCAAATATTATCTACACGTATAACTATTAGTTCAAAATAAATAATTTTTCTTTTATTTTTTTTTACACGTCCAATGGATGTTCCTAGCATACTGGTATGTATATATACATATAATTATAAAATGGAAATAATATTAATTATTTCACCATTTTAATACAAATATAAGATTCATATATTTATTAAAAACTCGAGTACATAATATATATGTATAACAAATATAAATACATATGTATATATTTAATTATTACAATTTTTCTTAACATTCAAAAGGAATTTTAAAATTAAAAATCATACATTATGTTTTAAACAAGATGTTAAAGTATTTCATGTTTTAAGATCCAATAAAAACAAAACTATATATTTAATCTTAAAAAATTATGTATTATTTAGAAAACCATTACAATCATGCTTAAATGTATTAATGGTTAAGACTATTAATTTTTTTCATGTGTGTGTGTGTGTGTCTTTATGGCATTAACTCCGCCTGTGTAGTTTTCTATGCAGTCTGTCCCAAGCCAAGATAACGGAAAAGGGTTGTGATAAGCTTGATGAGTAAATATAAAACCATAGCCTCTCTTATGGAAATGGAACCTTATTATATTTTGTTATAGGTGTAACCCTCTTAGCGACGTGCCATATTGAGGCTCTGGTATGGTGATAAGTGAGCAAGAGCTGGGTCGCCACTGCCTTAGTGGCACGCCGTATCGAGGCTCGGGTATGGTGATAAATACGCAATGGATGTGTCGTCGCTCCCTTAGTGGCATGCTACATCGACGCTCCAATATAATGATCAATGAGTAAGGGTCTTCACACGTTACTCGGTGGGTGCAAGAGGCAAGGAAGCTAGTCGATGGAAGTAGGATTCAGTTAGGTAGTTGGAATGTAAGATCCTTAATAGAAAAGTTAAGAGAGTTAGTTGATACTATGACTAGAAGACGTGTAAATATCTTATGCATTCATGAGACCAAATGGACGGGCCAGAAGGTGAAGGAGGTGGAGAACACATGCTTCAATTTATGGTACATGGGAAAAATGGAACAAGAACGGGATATGTATCTTAATTGACAAGAACCATAAAAACCGAGTGCTCGGCATAAGTAGACAAAGGGACAGGATCATCCTAGCCAAGCTGCTAGTTGGTGATATGGTTCTGAACGTCGTTAGTGCATATGCCTCATAAGTAGGACTAAGTGAAACCATCAAAAGAAATTTCTGGAAAGAGTTAGATGTCATGGTTATAGATGTGTTTAGTAATGAGAAATTTTTCATAGGAGGAGATTTCAATAGCTATGTTGGTACAACTAGTGGAGGGTTTAAGAGAGTGCATGGTGGTCTTGGATATGGTGATAGGAACAAAGAAGGAGAAGAAATATTGAATTTTTCTATTGCTTATGATCTCATGATAGCGACTACCTTCTTTAGAAAGGGACAATCGCACTTAATTACTTTCAGTAGTGGCCAGCACTATAGCCGGATTGATTTATCCTAACTAGAAGAGATGAAAAACGAGCTTGTGTAAATTGCAATGTCATACTTAAAAAATATGTTGTCTCACAATATTAGCTTTTGATATATGAGTTTCATCTTCAAATATGTGTTTGATAGGATAAAGGAGTCAAGATTAATCGAATGAAATGGTGAAAGCTGAAAGAAGACGCCTCATGGGTGTTTAAGGATAGAGCAATGGGAGAAGGGCATGCATGGAATATGGAAGGAGTAGAAAATTACACGTGGAATGAGATGACAGCGCATTAAGATAGTGGCTGCTATGGTGTTTGGGATAATTAAAGGAAATAAACGTGAACCTTAAGATTCATAGTGGTGGAACAATGATGTGGAAAAGGCCATCAAAGAGAAGAAGGAAAGTTATAAGTGCTTACATCATCACAGGAGTGAGGACAATATGTAAAAGTACAAAGTGGCAAAGAAGAACGCAAAAAGAGATGTTAGTGAAGCAAGGGGTCGGGTGTATGAAGATCTATATTAAAACTTGAGAATAAAGGAGGGTGTAAAAAACGTCTATATGATAGCTAAGCTCCGCATAAGGATGACGAGAGATTTCAAACAAGTTAAATGCATCAAGGATAACAATAATAGACTTTTGACGAAGGACGATGAGATAAAAAATAGATGGAGAGATTACTTCAATAAGCTATTCAATTAAGAAGGTAATAGCACTATGATCGAGCTGTATGACTCTTTTGATGACACCAGTAAACATTTTGTTTGAAGAATTCAAGAGTCCAAGGTAAAATAGGCGCTAAAAAGGATTGAAAAAAGATACGGCATTGGGGCCTGATGATATCTCCATTGAGGTGTGAAGATGCATTGGAGTTGCAGGGATAGCCTGGCTAATTATGTTGTTCAATAATATTTTCAAATCAAGCAAGATGCCAGATGAGTAGAGGAGAAGCATATTAGTTCCAATTTTTAAGAGTAAAGGAGATATTCAAAGTTGCAAAAACTAAAGAAAAATTAAGCTTATGAGACATACAATGAAGCTTTGGAAGAGAGTCATTAAAAATTAATTAAGGAGGATGACAAGTGTTTCAAAAAATCAATTTGACTTCATGCTTGGGAGGTTGACCACATAGGCTATTTTCTTGATAAGACAACTTATGGAGAGGTTCAAAGAGCATAAGAAGGACCTACACATGGTATTAATCGATTTGGAAAAAGCTTATGACAAAGTACCAAGAAAGGTTATGCAGTGGGCTCTAGAATGGAAAAGAGTCCTAATAAAGTACATTACTTTTATCAAGGATATGTACAATGAATTTATGACTAATGTCAGATCATGCGAGGGTGAAATTAGTGATTTTCCCGTTAATATATAATTACATCAATGGTCAACTTTGATCCCCTACATTTTTTCTCTAGTGATGGATGAGGTTACAAAGGATGTACAATGTGAGAATCCTTAGTGCAGGCTCTTTGCTGATGATGTTGTGCTAATTGACTAAAAGTAGGATTGGGGTTGATAGACAACTGGATCTGTGGAGACAGACTTTAGAATCAAGGGGTTTTAGGCTAAGTAGAACTAAAACAGAGGATATGAAGTGCGAGTTTAGCGGTATCGGGTCAGAGGATGGAGACGTCACTCTGGGCCGGACAAATAGTGCCAAAGAAGGAACCCTTTCGATATTTAGGATCAATGTTGCAGTACGATGGTGAGATTGATGAAGATGTTAGTTTTAGAATTTGAGCGGGATTGGTGAAATAGCGACAAGCATTTGGCATTCTTATGATAGGAAAGTCCCTCAGAAGTTTACAGGAAAGTTCTACATAACAGTAATCAGGCCTGCGATGTTGTATGATGCAGAATGTTGGCCTACTAAAAGTCAACAAGTCTAGAAGATAAGTGTAGTAGAGATGTGTATACTGCGATGGAGCTGTGGTCATACAATAAGAGGCTGAGCTAGAAATGATGATATACGTGATAACTTGGAGCAGCACCAATTGAGGAGAAGCTAGTCCAATACCATTTAATATGGTTTGGACATCTCCAAAGGAGCCTCCCAAGGCACCTGTGTATGTTGGAATTATTGGCCACGTCGAATGCTCAAAGAACGGTAGAGGTCGATCAACGTTGACATAGGAGGAAGTAGTAAAAAGAGACTTGAAAAAATGGAATATATCCAAATAACTGTGTTGGATAGAAGCGCATGGAAGTTAGCAATCCACGTACCAAAACCATAAGGCATGAGTTTTTTTTGGTTAGGGTTGGTTTATGGGTGATATTATAAGTTTTAGATTATATGACTAGCGCTTAGGAGTCTAAGACGTTGTGTTGTTCTTCGGTTAATATTAATTTTAGTATCATCATCATCATCATGTTTATTTATATATATATATTATTTTTATTTTATTTTTATCTTTATTTTTATTTTACTTAGTTGTTGTTGTCATTCTTATTATTATTTGTTTACTTATTTGACTTTATTTTATTATTATCATTATGGTTTTTATTATGATTTTTGTTATTATGACTTTTAAACTGACTTTGTCATTAAGTTTTGAGTTCCATTTCTAGCCAACCCAACTTGTTTGGGAATAATCGCTTAGTTGTTGTACAAGTTTAGGCAAGGGTTGACCTGAATCCAGTCATCTAATTAACCGTTTAGATTCTAATATCAATTATAAAACATGATGAGGTAATAATATATAACTAAAATTATGATAAGATTAATTCAACAAAATTATACAAATGTAAATCAAAATTGTACCTTATGGATCTGGCTAATCAATGACGCGTCGATCTATAAATTCTCCTTAGATTTCTAAAATTAACATCTTATTTGCAAGAATCAGATGTGCCATCTTATATAATTTTTTTGAAATATTTTAGGAAAAAGAAGGGAAAACTTCTGGCCATAAAAAGATAAGAAAGCCGTCCATGAGAGAATGAGGAAGGAAAAAGAGAAAGGGAAGAAATCCCAACGAGAGAATATTAGGGGATTTATTTTAATGGAGAGAATGAAACCTTTACTCTTCTTTTTATTAAAACTCCTCTTTTAATCACGTTTAATTTTCAATTAAGCCAAAAATTAAACCTCCCCCTTTCATGATCAACCATATATTAACCTTATGTGGACCAATATTTTCAGAAAGAATGTTAAGTAATTAACTATATTTAAAGCCATGTCTTAATACATACTGATATTGATACCAATAGATGCATGTATAATTTTTATATAAATATTCAAACAATTACTAACAACACCCAAAACATCAAATGCGCTAATAATAAAAATTTCATAAATATTAATCAATTAATTTATAACATTTTATAAACTAATTAAATCATGTGGTTATTCGAAGAATTCAAAAATGCGGTTGTGAGACTCAAAGGTGTGAAATCAGACAGCGTTTAATATTAAACAATTCAAATATTAACGTTCACACGTCATCTTAGCTTGTGGTGTGACATTATGGCTGAATTCATCGCTTATATATCCTTTCGGTTAAATCCAATTTCATATTTTCTTAAGCGATACCTTTTAATAATGATTATTTACACACGTTCTCTTCATCAAAACCATATCAATTTAAACTATGCGGAATTTGGTATTGGTTAAAATTTCAATATTAACCATATTCAACTCGGTTAGTCCAAAAACAAAGTCCTTGGTTCAATAATAACATTTACTAGAGATTTTGACTTTGAGTTGACTACGACTGACCATGATACTAACCTCATATAACCAAGGAGATGCATTTTGTACCGAATAGTGCTTCACTTTCAATGCTTCAAGTCTGACCCAACTGTAGTCACTTATGAATCGTCATGCCATGATTTAACTATAATCAAAATAGAGTATTCGCATTAAAGTTCCACGGTATTCACAAGTCGAGGGAACTGTGTAACATCATCACATTAAGATTTCTATTTGACCTAGTTGTTACCAACCAACAAGAAACTCCTAGATGAATCACTCCATAGTTATGAAAAAACAATGAGTACATAACTCTTTGGTGCCCCCCAACCATAAATAACACACTGCCTAATATTTGGGAGCGTTATGCATTCTATCTCAACAGATATATCATTATGCATTCTCGAAACATCTTGACAAAGAATATTTAAAATAAAATGTCATTATATTTTGTAAATAATTACTCACGATTGCAATTATTTGCAACGAAAATCGCATAATGTTTTTTAAGGATTTTTTCTATTATATACTTTAAATTAATTACATAATTTATCAAAGTATATAAAAGAAAACAAATGCCAATATTATGAACTAGATTGACTACATAGTTAGATATATGTAACAAATTATATTATTGCCCCTCACTAACTCTTTCAAAGCGAACATCACATCCAAACTTATCAATAATCCTTTCAACACATGACCATATAGTAGAGCACACTATGTCCTATCCCATTGCTTCGCTTTATCGAATGTGCCTCCTTGGACCATCATCAAGTCCCACTAATGCTTCTCACTTAAAATACTAGACCCAAACTACTCGTATTGTTGGCTCACCAAAGTTTAAAACACCTTACTTGGCTCCTCCGATCTCTCCAAACTTGGGCTAAGACAAGCTATCTCTTTCCTTATGCCTAACCCAAAGTCATCCTAGAGAACCCATGTGTCCTTCATCAAACACCATATCGATCATCCAAATGCCAACCATCTTATGATTGCTCCTATTGGATTTTATAGCCACCACAACCCCACCATGTCGGTCATAGCTGGCACGATTTTGATCATTTGTTGCTGAATGATTCTTCCCATCACTTAGAAAAATTTCTAGCACCTTAGCCCAATCCAAAGCTTCATTATACTTCTCCAAGGTACCTCTTGCTTGCCCCAAAGCTTCCCTTTCAAAGTCTCGAGGTGTCATCGATTGGTGTCGAACCATATGGTTTGGTACCGAACCATTCAAGTTTAGGACTTAGCTATATTTTGTTTGCCCAACTCCTCTACACTAAGCCGCATTTCCTTAGCCAACCCTAAACTCTTTCATATCCACGTTCAAAGATTCTAACTCCATGCCTTGAAGCAAAATCTGAAAGTCTATGTGAGTGGATCGTGTAGAACATATATATGCAAGTATAAGCAACTAACTATATGATATATCTATTATAACTTGATAGATGATAATAGCAAAGTAAATGAAAATAACCACACCAGGATTTTATACTGGTTCAGGCCTTCCCTCCTACGTCCAGTCCCGAAGCTCCACTTCGGAATTTCCTTTCAACTAATCCTCACCTGGAGGAACAAGTTTACAATAGCAGAGTTTCTTTGTCAAGAATGTGTTCTATAACACGGATGTTGACTATTAAGTACAAATGCTTTCAATATATATATATCTATCTAGAGAATATTGAATGAGGAGCTCTGAATATATGGAAGTGTTAAATACAGGTATTTGATTGCTAGAGATCAGATATAAATCAAAGTATAAGAGTTAAGAGCATAAGAGAGTAACGTTCGATCTTCTCTTGAATTCCCGATTCTATTTATAGTGGTAGAGAGATCCTTTGTGTAGTTGCATCGGCTAGTAAGTGCTATAAGGTCGCTTCTCATGGTGATGAAGAGTTGCAGTGAAGAGGAGCGAACGTGTCTTTTCAAATGTGACAGTTGGTCTTTGAGTTTACACAGCCGAATTCAAAATCAGACGTCTGGAAAATGTTTCAGACGTTTGTCCTTCATCTATTTTCTGTACATGGTTGCATTTCAGACGTCTGAGTTCATTAACCAGACGTATGATTCTTTCTGAAATTCGAACCAGAGTAATCAATCAGACGTCTAGCTAGTGCACCCAGACGTTTGGATTTGTGCATGTTGCTTTTTCTGTGCCTGTGTCATTCCTCTTCCAATTCTATCGACTTGTAGCCTCTTGATATTTATTTTGAGTCTTGTTCTTGTCTCTTTACATTATCAATTACCTGTAAATATAACTATATATGCATATTTGATTTCCATTGTATAGTTGTTATCATCGAAACCATAGAATTGATTTTCTAACAATCTCCCTTTTTTTTATGATGACAACTATTCAATGTACTTATATATAGATTATAAATCTCCCCCTGAATATGTGCTTATTTTTAATGTTTTATGATAATACTTATATCTCTCCCTCTTTGGCATTATCAAAAAGAATAATAAAATTGAAGCCAATCGTCAAACAAAAAGAACGTTTCATTAATAACTTGAAGTGAGATTACACATAGATTTGTACAAAAATTGATATTAAAAAAAAAACTTAAATCTATGATTCCCAAAATCTATGGTTCCTTTGGAGAAGCTTTATTTTGATCATCTTCCTTTGGTTCTTCTTTTTCAGAAGTTCTAGTCTTTATAGGAGATGTCAATGCTTCCTTAAGAGGTTCATCCTTAGAGAGTTTGGAATGTTTTGCGGGAGGATAAGGTACTGAGGTTGGCCAATCTTCAGAAGGTAGTGTTGGACCGCGAACCCGTTGTAGTACTTCTTTATGAACCGACAAGACAGTGGAAAGAGATTCCTCAACTGTAGCTAGGCGTGTAGCAAATGATGTTTCGAAGTTGTCAATTCGCTTAGCCAAAAGTTTTTGGTTTTGAGATAGAATTTGTTGGTTTCGAAGAGTGAGATCTCGAACACTTTCTTTTGGATTTGTATTCGTTCGAGTCTTCATAATTTCGTCTTGTCCTGGATAATCAAATGGTGCGGGAGGAGGAGGAGTGGCTTCTCGATGTTGTTCCTCCTCTTGGGATGGATCAATGTGTGGTTGAGGAGGAGGCTCAACTCTTCTAGATTGACGATTGTGCGTCCAATCTTCGAAGGATATGAATTCTGGAGGGATTTCGGGTAGGTGCATCAGGAAGAAGAATTTGGTGGAAGCATATTTAGACGAGATTTTTTCGAATGTCGATAAGTAGGATGGAATATTATGTGCACAAAGAAGTCTCATAATATAAGTTGGATAAATAATTGACGGCCTTGATCGAGTCCAAAAATGCTTTAGCTCGTCGAAGATGAATTTGGCCTAATTTACTCTTGTTCCACTAAATAGAGCATATAGGGCTTTGTGCTCTAACTCGGTGATTTGCTCGTGACTTCCCATTCATGGAACGATTGTATTAATTATCATTCGAGTTAGGAGTCGAGATTTTGGATGTGGAAATTTGGAAGAAAATTTTGGCATTTCGTCATCTCAAATTTGATGAGTTATATTGTTCCGTGGCTTGAAGCGCATATCCGGAATGTTGTATGTCAGTGGATCATGTAGAATATATATGCAAGTATAAGCAACTAACTATATGATATATTTATTATAACTTGATAGATGATAATAGCAAACTAAATGAAAATAATCACACCAGGATTTTATACTGGTTCAGACCTCCCATCCTACGTCCAGTCCCGAAGCTCCTCTTCGGAATTTCCTTTCAACTAACCATCACTTGACCTGGAGGAATAGGTTTACAATAGCAGAGTTTCTTTGTCAAGAATGTGTTCTATAACACGGATGTTGACTATTAAGTACAAATGCTTCCAATATATATATCTATCTAGAGAATATTGAATGAGGAGTTCTAAATATATGGAAGTGTTAAATACAGGTATTTGATTGCTAGAGATCAGATATAAATCAGAATATAAGAGTTAAGAGCGTAAGAGAGTAAGGTTCGATCTTCTCTTGAATTCCCGGTTCTATTTATAGTGGTAAAGAGATCCTTTGTGTAGTTGAATCTGTTAGTAAGTGCTCTAAGGTCGCTTCTCATGGTGATGAAGAGTTATAGTGAAGAGGAGCGAACGTGTCTTTTCAAATGTGACAGTTGGTCTTTGAATTTACACAGCCGAGGTCAAAATCAGACGTTTGGAAAATGTTTCAGACGTCTGGCCTTCATATATCTTTTGTATATGGTTGCATTTCAGACGTCTGAGTTCATTAACCGGACGTCTGATTCTTTCTGAATTCTAACCAGAGTAATCAATTAGACGTCTGGCTAGTGCACCCAGACGTCTATTTTGTGCATGTTGCTTTTTCTGTGTCTGTGTCATTCCTCTTCCAATTCTATCGACTCGTAGCCTCTTGATATTTCTTTTGAGTCTTGTTCTTGGCTCTTTATTTTATCAACTACCTGTAAATAGAACTATATATGCATATTTGATTTCCATTTTATAGTTGTTATCATCGAAACCATAGAATTGATTTCCTAACAAAATCATTCAGAAATGCATCCTTCAAACCATTCCTCTTTTCACAATAACTTCAATATCTTAACTCCAAATCACCTACGATCGATTCCATAACATCACCGCACCAAGGAGAGCTCCCTAAATAAATGGCATCACTTTTTGGGTGATTTAGATTGATTGATGTTGAACGATTAAGATCATTCAATGTTGATCAATTTACTCAAGCGATTTTCTGTGTTCTACTTCTGGATCCAACTTTAATACGAATGCTTCAACTCCTATTCAATTCGTTTTGTAGAAATTCAACTCCATGTTGTCTAAGATCCATCATATTCCAAAATATACATAAATACACCGTATTCTAACTTAATCATATAAACTCATCAAAACTACTAAACAAATATCATAACATCATAACATAAACAAAACAATCATCATATCACCGAAATCAAGTCAAAACACAAAGTAGAACATATATGAAATATTTAGATCTAAATCCATTTTCAATCTTTTAAATTCTTTTACAAAACGTGGTAAAGTCTAAATCTAATAAAAATCACGTTTCTAAATCTAATAAAAATCACGTTTTTAACTTTAAAATCGCTTAAAGTTATCGCTAGTTACCATTTCAATAGTCATACTAAAGTAAGGAATATAAATCACTCACCAAAATGAAGAAATCACCAAGAAATGTGTTTGGTCTAATCCAAGTGGCAAGTACACACTTCCTGTTGTGGCAATCCTAAGATCTAATAAAAAAATTCCCTAATCTCACCTTAATCGCTTAATTAGGCTAATTAAAATGAAGGAAATGATGGGGTTTTGGTAGTCTAGGTTAATGGAGGTTAAGAAATGTTTAGAGAAAGAGAAAATTATGACTAGTGCTGGCTACTATTAACCCTAATCCTGAATTCATTAGCAGCCTAATGACGTGCTTTGGGTTGATTATCCATTAATCTGCCTAATGACAGTTCAAACTTAAAACATCCATATCCCCAAAACCAAAAGCCCAAAAATATCCTATAACAATTCTATGGAAAGAGAACTCATTATATCCTTCATTTGGAAGTAGTTTCAGACACTTGTTCAGCCCTTATCAAAAGTTATATGCCTTATAAAATTTTCTTGGTCAAAAAACCATCCAACAAAATTCTAGGATAAGAAATGCCACTGCTCAACATTATCCATAGTTATAGCCTCATGTGATCTAATTTGGATTTCAAAATAATATTTTACGATCCTTCGATACTAAATTGTGGGTCATTATAGTTATTGTTTGAATCAAATAGTTCATATTTTCATACCATTTTGATCCTTAGGGCTAAGATTTCCCCTACTTTTTATATATACTGGTCTTTCCTCTTCGTTTCTCTTTTTACTCATTTGTAATTTCTCGAACGCCATTTGCTTCCAGAATCCAACTTATTTCTAAATTACAACTAATTGTAAGTCATTTTTTGATATTTTCATTTATTCTTTCTTGTCTTCCTTTCTTAATTTCAGTGAGATTTCTCCTTACATGGGGGTTACATCGTGGTTATCCCCTCCTATTGGTGTCATCATGCTTGTACTTGATCAAATACCTAATTTTATATTATCCATTGGTGTTTGATCAAATGCCCCAATGTAATACCCAAAATATGCTCTCTTATATGTATACTGGTAACTTAACTATATGATTAGTTGATGACCTTTTCCTTGTAAATAAATCCTTTTCATTTCTTTCTTACCTTAGTCAACGATAACTTCTGACAATTCCTTTGGTACCTTTGCCAAAGACATTAGCCCTTTCACCTACCTTGTTTCACCATTTACAAGAGTAATCAGGTCGAACATATCGTTAAGAATTTTGGGATTATCAATTATGCATATAGTGTCCTCCCACACCCCCCGTCTGGGTGCATTCATTTGCTCCCTAAAGGGTTTCATTTTGTTAACATCTAAACATATTCATTTTGGCCTCTGCTTGCCTCTTTACCTTGTAATTAAGGAGTGGTTGGATAGTGTGGGGATCTCTCCTATGCAGTTAGCACCTATTTCCTATTTCCTTTTGATTTGTATTATATTCTTTATGTTGAGCGCCTTGATTCGCCACCGACCTATCATGGGCTGCCTTTTCTTTATTCTATGTGCAAGAATGTCAATCTCAGCTTGATTTGTATGTTTATTCATATACATATTATTTTTCTTAACTTTCGCAAGCAGTATGTCTTTGCAACAATAACAACTATCCAAATTAAGCCTGCTTTTGACAAGACTGGGAAATACAAGCCATGGGTCTTCAAATCAGTCAAAGAACATAAACACCCCAGGGATGATCTCACTGTGTATAAGAAGCTGTCAAAGCATCGCAAGAAAGATGGTTTCCCTTAAACACACCAGGAAGTGGTGCATATGTCCTCACTTCCCCCTCCTCATGTGCTTTGTCTCTTCCAAAGGAGAGTGCAGGGATAGATCTTGCAGAAAGGGTGGGGCTTCTTCTAGTTGTCATTGCTCCGACCCTTGTCCTTGCCTATCTTTTCCAACTACACAGATTTCCGAAGCAGCTATTTTTGAGGGTTCTAATAGGTTTCTTCTAGGTAATCATAGGATAAGTGGGCAGTATGTTGTATTTGTTGCATTATGTGGCTCAAACTATATGTTTTATCTTTATTTTTAATGTGGTGCTCCTGTCTTCAAGATGCACCAATGTTTCAAAAGTTGTTATAGGGAGTTGGAGTCTATTCGCTTCGTGTTAGGAATGGTTGAGGATACTGACTCCTGATTAAGGAAAGGTAGCCCATCTAAAATCTTACCTAGCTTCACGAGGTGTCCAAGAGATAGCCTTTAAGACAAAGCTAAATCAGATTGCGTAGAGGACCTAAAAGGTTGAGAAGGAGGTCGAAGGGCTGAGGAAAGCGCTAGCTGAACTGGTCGAGGAACAAGAGTGGGTTATGGAAGATGCTACTTACTATATTCTACATCAAATATATGCCCAAAGAGAGAGGCTGTTTTTTAAGGACCACGAGGATGAAGAGAGGGTGGAGGTCTATTTTGCTTTATAGAA
Source organism: Allium cepa (assembly GCA_030765085.1). NCBI lineage: Eukaryota > Viridiplantae > Streptophyta > Magnoliopsida > Asparagales > Amaryllidaceae > Allium > Allium cepa. Next base: position 422,512,149 of record CM060938.1, on the reverse strand, counting down.
GGATCTCGTCGTTATCGAGGCTGCACCTTTCCACTGCCGCATTGAGTGGGCTATTGAACAAAGCAAGCCAGCTGTAATTCCATCCTCTCCTCTGTAAATGATGAAACTCCTGATGATACAATGTAGGAAGTTAACTCCTCATTAATGAATGCCCAAGACCCTATGCCTGAGGCCTTAGCAGAGACTAATGTAACCTCCTAAACTCAATTCAACTTGTTCTCTTTTGTTTTAGGGTGAAGGGGTTAGAATATTTATGTCTTTCTGTATTTATTTTTTACATCTTGATTTTCAACATATCTAATAAGAGACACACATACACAGATATCTATGTGTGTGTCTGTGTATGTATATATATGTGCATTTGCTTTTTGGTTAGTTAGTTTTCATTTTTGGTTTTTTTTAATTTGCTTTAGCTTGGATTCTTGTTAGCATTATTTTAATTACTCTTCTGTGAAGTTAGTTTTTTTTACGTCTATGTGTCTTTGTAATTATTGACAGAGTAGAAAATGCATACTTTCCTTTCAAGAAAAAGGTGTAAACATTACATTAACATTTGCTTAATTTGTACTTATATATGTGTGTGTGTGTGGGGGGGGGGGTGTGTATGTGTGTGTGTGTGCGCGCGCATGCGTGCACGCGTGTATCATCGGATGTTGAAACTTTCCTTGCCGATTGTAACAAGAATGCACAACTGCAAATGAAGTTGGATGCACCTCTGGTGCTTCTTCAGCTTTCCTTACCACCATCCCAAAAGGCCAGACTCTAGCTCGAATCTCTGTCTTATGTGAATATAGAATTAAGGAGTTGGTGGAGCTGAATGATAAGTTGGTGGGTAAGAACAAGCGGATCACTAGTGCAACCCAAATTGCACAACTTAGAGAATTTGAACATATAGGAATTGGAAACACGTAGAAAATTTCAATAGAAACTAATAAAATTGTCCTAGAAAGTGTTAAAGTTAGCACATGTTTAATATGTTTAGGAACAAGTCTACCCTAGTTTATTGGTCAAGAAATAAGTTAGTGGCTTGAGTTTAGGAAGTGGTTAGTTATTTTATTTTCTTATTTAAAGCTTTGTATTTTCTATCGTTCAATGTACAAGCAATACACAATGTAGTTCTTTAATATTTTACTGTTTAACGTCTCTCTCTTCTTTCTCCGTCACAAATTCTAACATGGTATCGGAGCCTGGTGAGAGAGAGAGCACACTGGAGAGAGAGAGAGTTTTCTTTGGGAAGAAAAAAAAACAAGCCACTGTTCTTTACTAAAAAAAATCGAAAGTGAAATCAAAAATTAATAGGAAATCTCGAATGTCGAGAGAGAGGAGAAACGAGTGAATTGGGTTTCGGATTTGAAAAGAGAAGAGCTCGAAGCTCTATTACAGGTGGATTTGGCGACAATCGATGGTGATGATTTGGAGGAGTTCGAGTTTTGTTGGTGATTTGCAGATAGGTGGTTCCGTGGTGTCAGGCGACTTGTATTTGGATTGCGATCGAATTGTGTGAACTATGTGGATGTTCAATTTCAGATTGGATGGTGGTGGACAGGTGGTCGTTTTGGGGATGACACGATGGAGGATGGGCAGTAATTGGCACTGTTGAATGGAGGTGAAAAAGCAGTTAGTATATCTTATTTACTGTCTGCAAATTTTTTGCTGAATTGCGATTTGGATGCGGGACGAGTGGCTTCGAGTTCGAGTGTCTCTATGGGGTTGCACTTGGGTTGTTCGAATCGAGCATTTGCTGTTTGGTTTAGGCGATTGGCGGTGTCGAAGTCGCAGCAATTGGAGTGGCAGGTTAACTAGAGTTGTGAATTGAGGTTGTGATTCGATTTGCTGGTTCGATTGTGTTTAGGCGATGTGGACTTTGGATTGTGGTGGTTCGAAGTGCGGTCGAGGTATGTGAATTTGCAATTGAGGTATTGGAGATGTTGTAGGGATGGATAGTGATATTTGGTGATTTACAAACAGTGGTGTAGTTGAATGTCTGCACTGGTGTAGAGGTTGTGCAGTTGCTCGAAGGCCGGGATGTGGATGTAAACTGTCTGTGCAGAGCTATGATATGGCCGGAGTTGCTGATTAGGTGGTATGTTTGATTGATGAAGTATTTTGGTGTGAGGAAGTTCTGTGGCTCAGAGAGGCTACGGGACTGGATAGCGGAGATGACTGGTTGTTTCAAGTGGCAGATTAGTGAGGAGTTAGTAGTTTGTGTACAGGGGATGTGGGTTGTATGGCATGGTGAAGGAGGTGATGACTGTATTGAACAGAGGCAGGTGATGTAGAAATGTGGCGCTGATGGGGGAGATGCAGGAATGCTTTTGAAAAAGTGGAATGTTATGGCATTATTTGAAGTTGTCGGCCGAAGTTATGGCAGTTGTTTGAGAAATGATGTCAATGAAGTGGCAAACTGTCAAGTGGATATGTTTGAGTTGCAGTGACTATTGCAAGAAAAGGATGGTAATGTTCGACTAAGGACTGTAGGCAGTGGAAGTATATAATGTCGGGGGGAACGGGCATAGAGGTGTGATGAAGTTTGTTATAGGCAGAATTGCGTTGTTGTAGTGGTTAAGTTGTTGAAGTGAGGTTATGGAAGATTGAAGGCATATATATAAAATGAACTGCAGTAATTGTGGAAGGCAGTTCATGGGTTAGCAGTAGTTGGTTGAAGATGTGTGGGTTGTATGTCGAGTGTTTGAAACTTGTTTTGAATGCTGTATATGTACAAGTGAATGTGATATGCAAATGTGAATGGGAATGTGGAGGAGGATAAGCAGTGAGGTGGAGATGTGTGTGGTTGATGGTCGTGAAGATTGTGGATTTTTGAGAGGCTGGTTCGAGTTGAGCTTCGTGTTGGTTGCTCAGGTTTGTTTGCGATGAGGATGGGAAGTGAATTGTGTTGTAAGTGGTAGCAGAATTGGTTGGCAGTGGTATTGCACTGGTGACTGAAATTGTCTGAAGTGAGATTTGATGGTTATTTTGCTGCTGACAGTGACGGTATGAAGTGAAGGGTAGGAGTTGTTTTGATCCAAGGAGTGATATGAGTGGGGTGTTTGTTTTAGGTTGCAGGAGAAGGCGGAACCGTAGAGAAGTTGCAGTAAAATATTGGAGCAGGATCTGTATGCAAGGAAGGTTAATGGCTTGTGAAAGTTGTTTGGGTTTGAACAGTGTAATGAAGCGGTGTGACTGTTGGTGCTTGACAGTAGTGGCGATCGAAGCAGTTGGATGAAGGTGATGTCAGGTTATAGTTGCAGTAGGTGGTAGCAATATGTGAGCACTAGTGAAGTAATGGTGGAGATACCAGTAGTGACAGTGATGCTTGGTGGTTATGAAATATGTTTGGAGGAGGTAGTGGTTGAAGTTTGTTGGAGAAGTGATGTACTTGGTGATTGGAGAAATTGATCACTGCAGTTGATGGTTTGTAATTGTGGTTTGAGGTGAATGTATGAAGTGCAGTGATAGGCTGCAGAAGTTGATAGTGAAGAAAACGATGTCGGTTATGAGGTTGGACAATTCGAAGAATGCTCGAAAACTGTTTGATGATATGCCTAAAAGAAGATAGGCATGCCTACATGTGAAGTAGGCGGAGTGAGGAAGATTTGGTTTTGTGTCATTCAACAAGTAAGGAAGAAGAGCCGCGGTTCTCACTTGTTGGGGAGATGACAGATACAAGGGACGACCCGAATGGAGAGGCCAGTGGATCCCTAAGAGCAAACCAAGAGTATTTGTTGATGGTTAAAGTACCCATCAACGTGAAACAGTTGAGCATGCCCAATCAGGTAGAGATGAAAGTTGTGACCGAGTTCGTCTATGGAAGACGATGAAGAAATTGTGTTGTAAACTGAATGTGAGCACATTCAGTTTAAGGGAGGGTGTTAAAGTTAGCACATGTTTAATATGTTTAGGAACAAGTCTACCCTAATTTATTGGTCAAGAAATAAGTTAGTGGCTTGAGTTTATGAAGTGGTTAGTTATTTTATTTTATTATTTAAAGCTTTGTATTTTCTATCGTTCAATGTACAAGCAATACACAATGTAGTTCTTTGATATTTACTGTTTAACGTCTCTCTCTTCTTTCTCCGTCACAAATTCTAACAGAAAGCTCAGGACTAAGCTAGGGTGTCGTAGAATTGTGTGGGGGAGTTATAAACTGTTGTGGCTATCATAAAAGATTTATACAGGATAAACAAGCAAAGCTAAAGGTAACAATTGATGACTTTTCCTTGGAGCTAGCAAATAAGTTTCAGGATGAGGAGCCCGCACTCCCCTTAACGGTTCATGACTCTTCAATGCCGGAGGAGGTTCCTGCATTTCCAGTTAACATGGATTTGGAATTTGCTGAAAAATGGAATAATGATTTGGCACGTCTCTAACAATCTGAATTTGATGAGCTACTGGCTTCGTATGGAAAGAGTCTGGTGAATCTTCATGTAGACAAGGCACGGTTGCTTAAAACTACGAATGCATTTTTTGGCCCCTCCAAGAGGAATCTAAGAAAATAAAGGTGCATCTTCTCTCTGAGCAAGAGCGCATAAGGGAAGCTGCTTCGGTCCATGTCCAAGCCCTTAAAAATGAGGTTGTTATGCTTAAATCCTAGTCTCTAGCGCAACCACTTAGGCAGGCTTCTCCTGTTGCATCAGCCAATCTTACATGTGTACCCTAGTTTGTAATGTATAAAAGTTAAACAAGAAATTTCTTTTACATTTCTGTCCTTATGAAGTTCTTTGAATGTGGAGTTTGTTGTACTTCATACATGTTTCAGCATGTCTTATTTCACTTACAATGATCTTCTCTCTCTTTTTTATATGTAACCCAATACAGTGTTGAAACTTACTAAGGCCAAGATTATTGCTTTATAGTCATTCAGCTTGAGTTGAGAGATGTAACTTTTGGTCATTCTCAGTTGATGTGTAGCTGCTATTATAGAGGCCTCGTCCTTTCTCTCATTATAAAGTCCAGTGTAGCTCCATTTAGCTGTTGGTTATGCTCTGCAACATAAGATAAGCGTCTATAGGATGGTACATCTACCATAACTTGGAGAATTGCTTCATAGTCATATTATAAGGAAAATGGTGTATGCCCATGAGTGATTTGGTTGAGATTCTATAAGCCTATGGGACCAAAGGAGACTGCTCGCCTAATTTTCCTTCATTATTCTCAACCTTTTCTTAAGCAGCTTTTTGATGGCCTAACTGACTGCTTCAAATTGTCTGTATGCTTGAGGATGCGCCACTAAGGAGAAGCTTTTACTACGCCATTTCTATCACAAAACTAAGTGAATTCCTTGCTTTTGAACTATCGGAGATTATTTTATATGGAATCCCAAACCTTGTTACGATGTTCCTAACTACGAAATTCACTATTTTTTGATGTAACGGTTGCAAGTGGCTTTGATTTTACCCACTTTGGGAAATAGTCTATGGTTACAACTATATATTTGGCCCCCCTTTAAACATATAAAGCAGCCTTATCAATTATATTCCCCAACTGTCAAATGGCCAGGGATTGATCACTGGGATGAGTTCATGCAATGTTAATCTTAGGATACTGGCAAACTTCTAGTATCAATCGCACCTATGGATGAACTCTTGCACGTTGTGATGTGCCGCAGGCCAATAATAGCCCTTCATCGGCACATTTTTGCTGGTTTCGGTTTTCTAGAATAATTTCGAGAATAATCCACATGAACTTCTCCTAGGATTGATTACTACTTCTTTTGTTACACATCAATGGTATGGGGATTGATTTCCCTCGCTTACATAATATTCCATCAAAGAACCCAAAGTATGGGGTTTGGTACTTGACCATTCACGCTGCATTCTTTTTTGTTGGTAATGTACCGTTCAATAAAAACTTCTTGATAAAACTCATCTAGGATTATGTAGCATCTTGTTATGCTGGTATGATATGCCGATCCTTTTGTATTGAGGTAGTTTAATCATGGTTCGCTGAGAGTTTGACATCCTATGCACGAAGCATGCGTTGGGACTAGGAACTGTTTATCTTGAGAAATTCTAGGTTCATATAAGTGTCCCATTGGAACTGCTTTCATTTCTAATGCAGCTTTTGTACTAGCTAGTTCAACTAAGGAGTCCATGAAAGAGTTTTTCTCCCAAGGAATTTGTTCGATGCTGAAATTATCAATCTACCTTAACAATTGCTTAGATAGCTCGACATATTCGGTAAGGTTCGGTTCCTTTATTTGGTAGTTTTCCTGCACTTGATTTATAACTAGTTGGAAACTATGAATATGAATATACCACCTTCATTATCTACGCCATTTTCGATCTGGCAAAGAATGCATCATACTCAACTACAGTGTTGGTTCCTTTGAACCCAAGCTGAACTATGCCATATAGCTTTTGCTTGTCCGGTGTGATCAACACATATCCAATGCATGTCCCTTGCTCATTTGATGCAACTTCTACATATAATTTCCACTGTTGAGGTTTCTCCTTGTTTTCCTCAATTTGTTGTTCAGTTAGTTGTGAGCATTCCATGATGAAATCAACTATGTTTGTCTTTTTATTGTGTTTCTTTAGTAGTATGAGATGTCAACTAGCTCAGTATGATGGCCCACTTAACAGACATCACGATGTATCTAATTTGTAAAGGATCTACTTTAATGGTTATCAGTTAATACTTTGATAGCATGGGCTTGGAAGTAAGGATGTAGTTTTCTAACTATGAGTTAGAGATAGTATGCTACCTTTTCTATCAGTGTGTGATTTAGTTCTGCACCTGACAAGAGTTTGGTGATAAAATATATCAGATGCGCACTCCTTCATCACCCCTTGCTACAACTGCAATGACAGCTTGATCGGTTACAACTAAGTATATAAATAATTCTCATCTGGGACTGGTTTTGAAAGGACAAAGGGACTCACTAAGTGATCATTTGGTGCTTGAAATGCAAATTTGCATTCCTTTATCCATTCAAAGTTCCTGCCTTTTGATTTGATCAAAGAATAGGATGCACTGGTCTGTAGCTTTTTTAAATGAACCTGCTCAGTGCGGCAACTAGTCCATTTAAACTCATCACATCCTTTAGCATTCCTAAGGCTGCCAATTTGATGGTTGCATCAATGTTTTCTACATTGGGTTCGATTCCCCTAATGGTTATTATATACCCATGAAACTTCCCTAATTGAACGATAAAGGTATGCTTGAGAGGATTCAGCTTGATGTTGAATTTTTTGAAGTTTCGAAGGTCTCTTCTATGTTCGACACGTGTAAGAAATCTTCCTTGGACTTCACGAGCATATAATCCACATATACCTCCATGTTCTTTTTGATCCGCTCATAGAACGTTAGTTTACTAGTCTTTGAAAAGTTGCTACAACATTCATTAACCCAAACGGCATGACCTTATGGCGATACATTCCTATTTGAAATGAAGCTAGTATGCTCTTGATCTGGATCAAATATAAAATTTTGATTATAACCTGAATATGCATCCATGAAGGTGAGCAGTTCTCGAATGCTGGTTGCATCCACGAGTTGGTATATTCTAGGTAGAGAAAAATTATCTTTAGGGCTGCCTTATTGAGGATGGCGAAGTCGATGCAGGTTTGCCCCTTCCAATTAGATTTCTTTACTAAACTTCATTTTTTTACCCATTTTCCATAGAAAACTTCCTTGATAAAACCATTTTCTTTTAATTCTATTCAACTCCTCATGCAACATTGTTATATCTCTTAATCTAGAGAGCGTCAGTTTTTCCTTATTAGATGCGCACCTTGATCGATGTTAAAAGTATGGAAAATTATAGATGGATCTATCACAACCATGTCTAAGTGATTCCAAGCAAAGGCATCAGCCGATTTCTTCAAGAAACTGACCAATTCTACATGCATTTTTATGCTTGGGTTTTTGGCTATCGTTGCAATTTTGGATGGATCTACAGATTCTAACTAAACATCCACAAGCTCATCACTAGTTTGAGTTCTGTCATGTTCATCCCTAGCCTTGGATCCACTTCATCTTTTACCTTACATGGTTTTGAATCTACTGTGCTACTGGAGCTTTGTGTAGCATCACTAAAATACCACGCATAAGTTGGGGAACATTCATCGATTCCAATTATTAGAAGATAATCTCTTTTCTTACTTTGTACTCGCGTTGTAGTTGAAGGATGACCTATTTCAGTGTCAGTAGTCTTATTAAATACCAGTGTAGTTCCCTAAATTGGATTGTTAAGTTTCTTCCTAAGGTTGAACTCTCTTTACATCCTAAATAAATTTCTTTCCAAGGGGTCAAAATAACTTAAAGAAAATAAGGAACAACGGTCAATGAGATCATATAGGTGTTCTTGGATTTCTTGTTTGGGCTCATACCTTTAAGATCTATTGCCAGAATATTAATTGGGGTAGTCTATAACTTCCATATTCTCCTTACTTGACTACTCTTCCATTCCGCTCTCTAACCAAAGGAATTAACATCCTTCTAATCCTAGAGGAAAAAGGCATAGCTTCGTTGAATCTTGTGGAACTACGATTTCCTCATTCGCTAGTATAGTACTATTTCTCTATTAGAATTTGATTAATAGGCCCGACTAAGTGATTTACGTATCTACCTTTCCACCTTTAGCACCTAAGCGAGTGCTAATGCTAATAACAACAAAAACTAAGTGTAGGCTCTACAAGCAAATGTCATGATTAAGATAGCTACCATTTGAAAGCCCTAATTTCCAGGGTTTTGAGTGCTACCTGCCTAAATCAACTAAGTTGATATAGGACCGCCCTTTCTAAGTCCAACAGAACTCTTGGGACTTACTTATGTACTAAGTATTAAAAGCTATACCCCAGGACCTATTTATTGTTATATGGCTAGTATACTAAAACAGAGAATAATCAATTATAAACTCGTCGCACAAGTTTATAACTCAGAATGTTAAACGTCTAGTGTACTAAAACAAATAGCACGCTACAATAAACTCGTCGCACAAGTTTATCAATTAGAATTCCACTGTGCTGGAATTCTGTATTATATAATTGTAACTATATGTTACGTTGTAAATAAATTACAACAATAACGTTATACTATTGTAAGAAATAGTACAACTTATAAACGGGAAAGATTACAGAGAATCTAACCAGTATATATAGGAAATTCCGTCTGAGGCTTGTCGTAACAATTTCCTTAAAAAATTTATTTCAAAATTCTCCCTAGATACAACAGACGTAATCTACACGAGATTGTAATGAGTATGTCAACTCTGTGATATATATGGAATATTGAGCGGTAGAGAAAAAAAGCAGAAGAAATTAGATTGGAATTGGATGAGAATGTGATCAGTATTCTCTCCTATTTATAATTTCATCCGCATCCCTACAAACAGTCGCGTCCGCTTAACTGGTCGCACCCGTTTGCCTTTTGGTCGCTGTTGTTTGTTAACGGGTCGCACCCGCCTGCTACTGGTTTGCATCTGCTTGCGTCCAACGGTACTGTTTCGCACCTGCTTATACCGCCTGCACTCTACAGTCGGGTCGCAGCTACTGTTTGCGCCTATTCAACCCGCGTCCGCTTATGAACAGTCATGTCCGTTCGTATAGCCTGCAACTGTTAAAAAGCCCGGTCCAATTTACAGTAAAAATACAAGTATCATATTAGACACAAACCCAAACCCGACCCGGTTCGGTTCGGTCGGACGGACGGCGGCGGCGGCGCGTGTGTGGTGGAGATGCATGATCTCCCTCCTCACAACGAAGCATACATTTGGATGCCCCTAGGCCCCAACACCTTCATTGCAAAGCCATATATAAACTAGTATGACTTAGCAATTTTGACGATGTGGGACTTTATGTATATTTCATTCATTTTGTTCTTTAGGAATTCCAACAATCCCCCACATGAATGATAATATACATATCCCCCACACAAAGCGAAATATCACAGAGTACATATGGAATAATGTTTTATCGTGGATAAGTAGATATTTAACTTTGAACTTTCCCTAGTTAAAACTTATCGGATCTACTTGGCTAATCGGTGAATTATTTCATCTTGAACTGTCGACCTTTATTGTATATCCAGACAATAAGCTTTACGAAGCATTGATTCCCTTCTCATCCAATCTCTTGGTTGTGTTCATTTTGGTCCTGAACAATTTTTGGTTCTGCGAGTGTTTTAGAGAATAAAAGCCTTTTAATATTCTCATAGAGCCGACCCAGCTCACACTAACATAGGTGATCGCAACCATTAAGAGTATCCTACATATACCCCACTTGTTATTTCCAAGATATGGTCATCATTAAAAAACATAGTTTTAACCTTTAAATACTTCTGTAGGCATGCATTTATGTTGTGCACCATAGGAATGGAGTTGGACTATATCCATGCAAATGCATTACGTCTTCAGTTATTCAGAACTGGTTTGCCTATTGATCCTAGTCCGTGGGATCTCCAGTCGCTAGGATAGGTTTCCGTATAAGATAACTCTTTGTGGTTTAGGCTTTTAAACCCATTCCCCTCGATGCGTAGTCAATTTTCTCTCTTACCTTTAGTAAATGGATCCGCTAGGTTATCATTTGTTCTCACATAATCTATGGAAATTATTCCATTTGAGAGTAACTGCCTAATTGTGCTATGGCGTCGACGAATATGTCGTGACTTTCCATTATACACAAAGTTGTGCGCTCTACTTAGCATTGCTTGATTATCGCAGTGAATACATATGGCCGTCACATGTTTGGGCCAAAATGGAAAACTCAGATTCCATGACACTGCTGCTCCTGCAAGGGTAAAGACATAACCAATTGTGGATTTTGATTCCTCTGAATCTGCAATCCAGTTTGCATCATTATATCCTTCCAATACTGCAGGATATTTTCCATAATGTAAGGAAAAGTTAGTGGTATTCGTTAAATATCCCAACACTCTCATTAGTGCTTTCTTAGGAGACGGAACTGGAACTTTTGCCAAGCACCCCCACACTTTGAGGTATTTAAACTTGGTTTGTGTCCTTTCCATAACTCATATGGAATTGTAACCATTTTAATTGTGGCGAATATGGTGATGTTGTTTGATGAATTATTCTATTTTCTTCACAGAACTATTCAAACGGTGATTCCTATTCTCCACCTCGATCAGAGCTCAATATCTTGATCTTTCTATTAAACTGATTTTCTACCTCAGTTTTGTATTCTTTAATTTTGAGAAATTTATGTATCCTAATCTATCATGCCATAGTAAAATATCGTGTTCAAGCACATAAGAAACTTCAATTTTATTAACAGCACAATCAGAATACATAGTTTTATTGCCAACAACGGCTACATTTGCCTTAAATAGGCCATCATGCTGAGAAATCGGACTCGTCCATTTCCATGTTGTCAACTATATTCGCCTCCGAGTTGCGTTCCTTCTTGTGTCTGCAATCTCTAGTGGCGTGTCCCATTTTGCCACAAACCCAACATTCACCATTAAACTTCTTGATTTGTTTGTTGTCTTTGGATTTGTTTTCAGAAGCTTTCCTTTTCTTCTGGAAATTCCTCTTTTTGTTTTTGGTCTTTGACCCTTCAGCCACAAATGCCTTCTCGCTTGGTTTTGTAACTGCACGGTTGTCTACCTCAATTTTTAATCGGACTATGAGATCCTGTAAAGAGATTTCCTTCTTCTTATGCTTTAGATAGTTGCGATAATCTCTCCATGACGGCGGCAGTTTTCCCATGATGGCTTCAACCAAAAACGATTCTCCAACCATATGACCTTCCGCTTCGAGTTCATGAATGATGATTTGCAATTCATGCAGTTGAGCAGTCACCGGTTTGGAGTCAACCATCTTGTAGTCCATGAATTTGTCTACAATGAATTTCTTAAGACTGATATTCTGCGTCTTGTACTTTGTGGTAAGTGCATTACAGAGTTCTTTTGATGTCTTTGAAGGCTGATATACTTTGTATAACACCTTGTCGAGACAATTCAGAATATAGTTTCTGCATAAAAAATCGAAATGCTTCCACGTATTAACCTCTGCTTCCTTGCCTGGTGCAGGAATCGGTTCCTCCTCCTCGAGGTACTTTTGCAGACCGAGTGTGGTGAGATAAAACAACATCTAATTCTGCCATGTCAAAAAATCATCACCATCTCCCTTGAACGGTTCAGGTCTGTTGTGAGTAGTATTCTTTGAAAATTCTACCGTTGCCATCTCTGTTTTAGTAAGGAAACAGCAAAATTCTTAAGATGTTATATGGCTAGTATACCAAAACAGAGAATAATCAATTATAAACTCGTCGCACAAGTTTATAACTCAGAATGTTATGCGTCTAGTGTACTAAAACAGATAGCACACTACAATAAACTCGTCGTACAAGTTTATCAATTAGAATTCCACTGTGCTAGAATTCTGTATTAGATAATTGTAACTATATGTTACGTTATAAATAAATTACAACAATAACGTTATACTATTGTAAGAAATAGTACAACTTATAAACGGGAAAGATTACAGAAAATATAACCAGTATATGTAGGAAATTCCATCCGAGGCTTGTCGTAACAATTTCCTCAAGAATTTTATTTCAAAATTCTCCCAAGATACAACAGACGTAATCTGCACGAGATTGTAATGAGTATGTCAACTCTGTGATATATATGGAATATTGAGCGGTAGAGCAAAGAAGCAGAAGAAATTATATTGGAATTGGATGAGAATGTGATCAGTATTCTCTCCTATTTATAATTTCGTCCGCATCCCTTCAAACAGTTGCGTCCGCTTGACGGGTCGCACCCGTTTGCCTTTTGGTCGCTGCTGTTTGTTAACGGGTCGCACCCGCCTGCTACTGGTTTGCATCTGCTTGCGTCCAATGGTACTGTTTCGCACCCGCTTGTACCGCCTGCACCTCTACAGTCGGGTCGCATCTGTTCGCCCGCGTCCGCTTCAATCGGCTCGCGCCTGTTTGCTTCTAACGGGTCGCACCTGCTACTGTTCGTGCCTATTCAACCCGCGTCCGCTTATGAACAGTCATGTCCGTTCGTATAGCCTGCAACTGTTAAAAAGCCTGGTCCAATTTGCAGTAAAAATACGAGTATCATATTAGACCCAAACCCAAACCCGACCCGGTTCGGTTCGGTCGGACGGGCGGCGCGCGCGCGTGTGTGATGGAGATGCATGATCTCCCTCCTCACAACGAAGCATACATTTGGGTGCCCCTAGGCCCCAACACCTTCATTGCAAAGCCATATATAAACTAGTATGACTTAGCAATTTTGGCGATGTGGGACTTTATGTATGTTTCATTCATTTTGTTCTTTAGGAATTCCAACATTTATTTACTTCTTTGCTAGCTGATTGTAGTCTTTGTCCTCGTTTTCCAATTATTTTGGATTGGGGCAGTTTATCGACCGGCATGCCCTCGGCTTTTCAAGCTTCTTAACTCAAATGTAGTCGCTGGCTCTTTCATAGAGGGATTTCATACTCTTACAAGGATTTCTGGCTTTTTTATCCTATAACGCATTATCCTTTTTATTTCCAAAATGCACTACCGTCAGCGCACTAGTTTACTTGTAAGGCCGAATTGCATAGGTTTGGATTTGAATCGGTTGATGAAACCGCATAAGCTTTCAATATCATGCCACTTGACATAGGACAAAGTATCCAGATCTGGGGATGCTTCTCATTTAGAGTTGAACTGCTAGTGGAAATATAAGGATAACTATTCTAATAAATATATTTTCCTAGAAATTTTACCTACAGAATCGCCTTGAAGGTGCTCTAACCAAGTAGACCAAAATAACCTTAAACCTAGCTAATCTCCTCACTTTCAGAGTATCTATGTGATATTCGAAAAGTACATAAACGGTCATTTGGGTTTGAAGTCCCATTGTATTTGTCAATAGATGGAGCCTTAAAGTTATCAGGGAAGATGAACTTTGCTATGTGTTTGCAAAATGGAGAGGGGTTCACCTCTTCCCTCCCCATTTGACTATTTTTTTGACTAAGTTACACTAGTACTAATTTCTTCATCCTTTTCTCCATTTCTTAATGAGTCTACCTTTAAAATAAGGATGACCTCTTGACGCGGCGGATAATAACGAAAATTAGATGGAACGGTGAAAGTAGGAAACGGTGGATTGAAGATACTGAAATGCCCAAATTCGTTAATCACAAAGATACCGAATTCTAGCTATCTTCGACACGTTGATCGCGCACGATACCGTGAAAGAAGATTTACAATTCTTCAAACGTTGATCAAGCGCACTTGATACCGTGAATTGGCTTCAACGATCGTTGATTCGAGCGCACTCGAATAACCGAAAGTGGAGATAGGAGATCTCATTCAACTACCAATTTAGATGAAAGCACACAGCAATCAAATAAAGTTTTTATTCAACAATCAATCTACTTCAAATATTACAACACACCCCTATTTATAGCCTTTCGCCCAGCCCCTTAAGTCGTACACGACTTACGGCTCATTCTTGGGTCGGCAGCGACTCATCAGTAGTGACTCAATATAGATGACATATGACTCATCGATATTACAACATCACGACTCACGACTTAACATTCAACGACTCAAAGAAAAAAAACAAACAAATTACAACACAACGTCACGACTTACGACTTACAGAATCACAACATATTACATTACTTAGGTCGTAGACGACCTAACTGCATACGACATAAGGAACAAACGGTTGACGACTTAAGAGACATCTTCAGACAGCACCTTCATGCGACTTAAACATGGACGACTTATGACTTCAACGACTTAACATGAGTCGTAACTCGTTGGCAGCTTGAAGGAACGGTAACTTCCCACGACTCAGCTATGTCGTAACCCACTTCCGACTTAAGGCCTTCAACCATTGGAACTTCTTCCTGCTTTTTGTTAAGTCGTGGACGACTTATAGCCATGCCGTTAGATCGTGTGCGACTCATCAAACCCGAACGACTTAAGCTTCCATTAAGTCGTAACTCTTTTCCATCTGATCTGTTAGGTCGTAGCTCTTTTCCCCGAGCTTTGTTAAGTCGCAGCTCCCCCTTACGTGACCCCTTCAGTCTTGGACGACCTACAGCCTTTTTCTTAAGTCGTGTGCGACTTATATCTTCCTTAAGTCGTGTGCGACTTATCCCTTGGAGAATTATGGGTTGCGTATTTTCATCTCTGGCCTGAGCTGCATCATCCTCCCCAGGTTGAGAAAAATTCGTCCTCGAATTTGTAAATTCTTCCACATCGGATTGTTCATTCCCATAATATGGCACGAGATGTTTAACATTGAACACGTCAGAAGTGTACACATCTTCCGGTAGCTTCAACTTATAAGCATTTTCATTAATCCGTTTCACGACTTCTACAGGACTAATTTTTCTGGCTTTCAACTTGTTATAAGCGCCCACTGAAAAACGATCCTTTGTTAACACAACATATACCAAATCTCCTTCATTAAACTCAACACTTCGTCGCTTCAAATCTGCAAATCGCTTATACTTTTCATTCGACTTCTCTAATCGTTCTTGAACGATTTGATGACATTCCTTCAAAGCATCAACAAAATCAGTAGCTCGTTTAACGGTCCCCTTCGGTTGAGGCACTACTGTTAAATCCAACGGCCCCTTCAGTAAGCTTGAATACACAATCTGGAATGGACTGAACCCTGTACTACGATTCACCGCATGATTATGAGCGAACTCAGCTTGACACAATTTCAAATCCCAACTCTTCAAATTGTCTTCCACAAGACTTCGCAATAAATTTCCCTACGATCTGTTAACCACCTCCGTTTGCCCATCAGTTTGCGGATGGTAAGCGCTACTAAAATTCAGCTTCGTTCCGACCATCTTCCACAAACTTAGCCAAAAATGACTCAGAAATCTGGTATCCCTATCGGAAACTATAGATTCCGGTAAACCATGCAAACGATAGATTTCACTAAAGAACAACTGTGCTACATGAACTGCATCCCCTGTTTTCTTACAAGCAACAAAATGTACCATTTTCGAAAATCGGTCAACCACTACATAAATGGAATCGTTTCCCCTTTGAGTTCGAGGTAAACCCAAAAAAAAATCCATGCTCACATCAACCCATGGTTTAGACGGCACAGGTAACGGCATATATAATCCTGCATTGGTCGTTGTTCCCTTCGAAACCTGACAGATATGACATCTCTCCACAAACCGTTCAACCTCTTTCCTCATTGGCGGCCAAAAGTAAGATTGAGAAATCAAATGCAATGTACGATCTCTACCCACATGTCCTTCTTCATGTAACTCTTTGATAATCTTCATTCTCAAGCTACCTTCTGGTATACATAATCGATTCCCCTTGAATAAAAATCCATCAACCAACACAAATTCATCAGTATTCCCATCCTTAACTTTCTCAATAAACTTCGTAAAGTAAGAATCTTCTTCCATCAATTTCGGCAATAGTTCAAATCCTGTCACTTCAACTTTCATTGTCGTCAATAATTGACTCCTCCTACTCAAAGCATCAGCTACACGATTAGTCACCCCTGATTTGTGCTTTACAACAAAAGTAAACTGATGCAGATACGCGACCCATGAAGCGTGCCTAGCTGAAATTTTGTCCTGCCCTTGCAAATGCTTCATAGCTTCATGATCCGTATAGAGAACAAACTCCTTCTGAAACAGATAATGTCTACAGTGCTTCACAGCTTGAACAATTGCGTAAAACTCAACATCATAAGTGCTATATCTCAACTTAGCTCCAGACAACGTCTCACTGAAATAAGCAACCGGTCTTCCTTTCTGACTCAAAACTCCACCAATCCCAACTTTAGATGCATCGGTATGTAACTCGAACAGCAACTGAAAATCCGGTAATACTAGAATTGGCGCTGTCGTCAATAGTGTCTTGATCTTCTCAAAAGCAACCTCTGCTTCCTCTGACCACTCAAACTTCTTTCCCTTCATGCAATCGGTTATAGGTGCCATTACACTACTAAAATGTGGAATGAATCTTCGATAGAAAGATACCAATCCATGAAAACTCCTCACTTCAGTAATTGTCTTTGGCTGTGGCCAACTCCTGACAGCTTCTACTTTACTTTCATCCACTTGAATTCCTTCCTTCGATAGAACATATCCCAGAAATAAAACACTGTCCGTCATAAACACGCACTTCTTTGCTGCTGCATAGAACTGCTCTTGACGTAGAATCAACAGTACTTCACGCAAATGCTGGACATGCTTTTCCATACTCCCACTGTAGATCAAAATATCATCAAAGTAAACAACCACGAACTTCCCAATGAATGGTCTGAAAATCTGGTTCATCACTCTCATAAAAGTACTCGGCGCATTCGATAAACCAAACGGCATAACCAACCATTCGTATAATCCTTCCCCGGTTTTAAAAGCAGTCTTCCACTCATCACCCGGTCTTATACGAATCTGATGGTATCCACTCTTCAAGTCAATATTCGAAAACACAACTACCCCATTTAACTGGTCAATCAAATCATCAAATCTCGGCATGGGAAATCTGTATCTCACAGTGATCTTGTTTAGAGCTCTACTGTCCGTACACATCCTCCACGAACCATCCTTCTTCGGTACCAATAAGGCTGGCACTGCACAAGGACTCAAGCTCTCCTGAACACGCCCCTGTTCTAACAACTCCTCCACCTGCCTTCTCAATTCCTCATGCTCCTTAGGACTCATCCTGTAATGTGGCCTGTGTGGTAATACTGCTCCTGGCACAAGATCAATCTGATGTTGAATATCCCTCAACGGTGGTAACTCCGTTGGCAATTCTTCAGGAAACACATCTCTGAATTCTTCCAATACCGGCTTTACTTCTTCAGGAACTTCAACAGATTTAGTAGCTTCACGTCCAATCAACAAAAACATCTATGGACTCTCCTCTACTTCTTCAATGAATTCCTTCAAAGTCAATAAAGTCTTCAGCTCCTCCATTTCTTCTGACTTGCTTTCTTCTTGTTGTCTCTTCTTTGGAACCAAAATGATCTTAACACCTTCAAACATAAAGCTGTAGCTATTGGTCCGACCGTCATGTTGCACTGCTCGATCATACTGCCATGGTCTTCCCAAAAGTAAGTGACAAACATCCATCTCCACAAAATCACACCAAATCTCGTCTTTATACTTCTTTCCAATGGAGAATGGAACTCGAACTCGTCTGTCCACCTTCACCTCTCCTCCTTTTCTCAACCACGCTAACTTGTAAGGATTTGGATGCTTCTTCGTTTTCAGCTTCAACTTCCTCACAGCTTCGGTAGAAATAATATTGTCACAGCTTCCCGCGTCAATCACAAATTTACACACCTTCCCCAGTATAGTGCATGTCGACTGAAAGATATTACTCCTCAACCAACTAGCCTCTTCTTCCTGCTTCGGTATTAAACAAGACCTCCTCATCATTAGATTACATCCTTCATCTCCTGACGCAACATCCTGTTCATCCTCCTCAGCTGGACTAGAATAACCTTCACCAACATCCTCATCTTCAACTTCAGCAATCATAGTTCGTTTCTTCGGCTTCGGACATTCATTACTCTTGTGACCCACTTCCTGGCAATTATAACACTTGAAATTGTTGTTGACCTTCGCCTTTGCAACTTCATTCACAACTGGTTTACTGACAGCTTTCGAAATATTGGAACTCCCACTAGCACCTTTGTTCTGAATATTGGAACTTGTAAACACACCACCTCCACGTCTTCCCTGCTTCTCACAAGCCAACGCTTTCTGATGTGCTTCTGCTACAGAT
Organism: Allium cepa; assembly: GCA_030765085.1. NCBI lineage: Eukaryota > Viridiplantae > Streptophyta > Magnoliopsida > Asparagales > Amaryllidaceae > Allium > Allium cepa. The sequence goes on along the minus strand of CM060938.1, from coordinate 422,493,454 downwards.
CTTGGATCAAACATATTCACCATATCCTGGACCTGTATCCTCAACCCTCCAACAAATCTAGCAGTCAGCTGTTCCTCTGTCTCCATAATGTCGTTTCGAGCAATCAGTTGATAAAATTCATCAGCATAATCACTAACAGTCTTTGTCCCTTGTCTCAGATTCTGCAACCTCTGATACATCAGTGATTGATAATTGTAAGGTAAAAATGTAGCCTTTATTAACTTCTTCATCTTCTCCCATGACTCAATCTTCGACTTCCCCATCCGTTCTCGTGTAAGTTTGGTTTGCTGCCACCATGCCATAGCTCTCCCCCTCAACCTAGTAGCAACCAACTTCACTCGATGATTCTCCGGAACTTCTTTGAAATCAAAGATCTCTTCAACATTAGACAACCAATCCAAAAATTCTTCTGCTACCATTCCACCCTTGAATTCTGGAATTTCCATCTTCATACCCGATTCCCAACGACGATCATCATCTACATCCCTATATAAATTTCGAACTTGGTCTCGATCTCGATAATGAAAACTAGCTCTATCACCATCTTCATCAAAATCAAATATTCGTCGATACTGATTCCGTCTTTCTTCATCTCTATGATCTTGCATGGTCCTTCTACATCGTCTATCCATATCGGGATGTGATTCATTTTCGAACTCACGTGGAGTTCTTCTCTCTTCATGTCTATATTCATGGTGATCTCTTCTCGATGAAATTGACGTTTCTCTTCTTTCTCTAAAAGATTGTGGCGGCACCCTCCTCGCTTCCGTAACTGATGGCGAAACTCTGTTTCCTCCATGGTTCGAGATTGGCGACCTTCTTCTTTGAGTTTGGTTCATATCAATCATCAACTTCTCTAGCTTTCCAATACCTTCATCAAATTTCTCATTAATGCGTTGTTCCATTTGCTCGGCTTCTTCTCTTCTATACAACGCTTCAACATTTTGATGACGATTAGCTCTCCTTGGTGGCATGATTAAATCTACACAAACACTTCAAAACTTCACAAATCTTCTACAAATCAAACTTCAACTAACTCGCACAAGTTCAACAAGTTCGGCCCTAACTTCAACCAATAATACCAAACTGATGCACGGTCCAAACTTAACACAAAGTTATGCTCGGCTTTCACTTCAAACTCTCGGCTTAAACAAGTGATGCACGACTTTACACAACTCGGCTCAAATTCAAACACCTTTCCAACTTTGATCCAAAATGAAATGGATCGAAAGCTTCTAACTTGTTGCAACTTCAAGATGAACACGATGAACACCAACTTCAAACTTTTTGGCTCCAAGACTCGGCTTAGCTATGATTGGCTAAGTCTAGCTCCGATACCAAACTGATGCAGCGGATAATAACGAAAATTAGATGGAACGGTGGAAGTAGCAAACGGTGGATTGAAGATACTGAAATGCCCAAATTCGTTGATCACAAAGATACCGAATTCTAGCTATCTTCGACACGTTGATCGCGCACGATACCGTGAAAGAAGATCTACAATTCTTCAAACGTTGATCAAGCGCACTTGATACTGTGAATTAGCTTCAATGATCGTTGATTCGAGGCACTCGAATAACCGAAAGTGGAGATAGGAGATCTCACTCAACTACCAATTTAGATGAAAGCACACAGCAATCAAACAAAGTTTTTATTCAGCAATCAATCTACATCAAATATTACAACACACCCTTATTTATAGCCTTTCGCCCAGCCCCTTAAGTCGTACACGACTTACGACTCATCCTTGGGTTGGCAGCGACTCATCAGTAGTGACTCAATATAGACGACATACGACTCATCGATATTACAACATCACGACTCACGACTTAACATTCAACGACTCAAAGAAAAAAAACAAACAAATTACAACACAACGTCACGACTTACGACTTACAGAATCACAACATATTACATCACTTATGTCGTAGACGACCTAACTACATATGACATAAGGAACAAACGGTTGACGACTTAAGAGACATCTTCAGACAGCACCTTTATGCGACTTAAACATGGACGACTTAAGACTTCAACGACTTAACATGAGTCGTAACTCGTCGGCAGCTTGAAGGAACGATAACTTCCCACGACTCAGCTAAGTCGTAACCCGCTTCCGACTTAAGGCCTTCAACCATTGGAACTTCTTCCTGTTTTTGTTAAGTCGTGGACGACTTATAGCCATGCCGTTAGATCGTGTGCGACTCATCAAACCCGAATGACTTAAGCTTCCATTAAGTCATAACTCTTTTCCATCTGATCTGTTAGGTCGTAGCTCTTTTCCCCGAGCTTTGTTAAGTCGCAGCTCCCCCTTACGTGACCCCTTCGGTCGTGGACGACCTATAGCCTTTTTCTTAAGTCGTGTGCGACTTATATCTTCCTTAAGTCGTGTGCGACTTATCCCTTGGAGAATTATGGGTTGCGTATTTTCATCTCTGCCCTGAGCTGCATCACCTCTGCATCTTCCCATGTAGTTTGTTTGCTACGCGTCTTGAGCAAAGTGGATCAATATTGGACTATTTGAATTTGATGTTTAGGTTGGCTTAGGCTTTGTTTTTAAGATTTTACTCTATGATCTTGAGGCCAACATCATCGTTCTTGTTATTTGGTTTCCATATTTATCCACTAGTTATGTGGTTTACGAGACTGGCGAATGATGGTGGTGAGATGTGGAGCCATAGGAGCAGGTTGGATTTGATGGTAGATACTGAGCCACTATTCTTTCTAACCTAGTCATCCTTTCCTTTATTTGGGTCGTAAATAGGTTTATGTCTTCAAGGATGGGATTTGAGGAGGCATTTTGAGGTGGGACCATTATTGGTTTAGAAAATGTTGGATTGTTGTGGAGTTCTGTGTTAATGGCAAGATATTTTGCTTCGACTAGAGGAGTGAGAAAATTAGTGTTTTGGGAAGTTACTGGATGCATTTTTGGTGTGGGTGTGGTCATTAAAATTTATGAAACAAAATTGTTAGGGGCTCGACTTCCTTCTACGACCAAGGTATAGGCGAGATTTTTCGATCTCACAACACTATATTTCTAGAAGTAATTGTATCCTTGAATGCTTATACAATTAGGAATTAGCAAGTTTATCATATATTAAATTACCATGATCAATGGTATTATGTTATGGTATGCTTACGCAATTATAAGGATTATGATTTAACTCTTTGTTAAATTTCGTAAATGGACTAGTTCAAGTTAAGATAAATTCAAATATAGAGAAAAATATGAAAAATGATAAAAAGTAAAGACATGAAATTTTAAGTTGTTTGGATATTAAGGAATCAAATGTCCATGGGTCAAATCACTTAATCTTTATATTTTCTTTCTAGTACAAGCATTGAAATCTATGGACGACTTATACAATTTTTACACTAATTAATTCATTTAGCATAAAAAGTTCGATCCTTTTATCTTTCTAAAGTCCTTTCCATTAGAAAATACATCGCATGGATTGCTAACATCATACCTCATATCTATTTCATGCCGTTAAATAATCCTATGTGCCTTCCATTTGTATTGCTTGGATTAGGTATAGTTTTGACAAGAGAATTAGTGTAAATAAAAATAACAATCGAGTAACGCTTAACGAAGTAAAATTGGATTTTACCGAAACCAAGTAAGCAATAAGTTTTGTTAAAATCTCACACCGCCTGCTAAGTGATGTGTGAACGTTAATATTTGAATAGTTCGGTATTAATGGCTGACCAAATCTACACCTGATGAGTTACACAACCGAAATGATGAATTCTCCTTTGATCAAACGATTTAATTTGTTTATGATTATTAAAAATTAATTAATATATATGAAATATTAATTATAAAATTTGCTTATGGTTTGAGAAATAAATATTACGAAATATATTTATAATAGTTATAAATTTATCTGATATCGATAAGTGATTAAATATAATTTAATTGCATAACATTTTATATGGGCTTAAATGGGGTTTAAGGCCCATCACAGGGCCTGTTTTTTGGCACCACATACATTATACATGCAGCTTGATTATGGTATCTAAGAGCTTGATTTTGAATGACTTAAATTGAGGAAGAATTAATATGAGATGAGAACCACTATTTTCTCTCTTTTATCCACTATTATGCAGCCATAACCCTAATTAGACTAGATTTTTTTGCTGCCTTTTCTTCCATCATTTGCTGGCTGAAATTATACCATAGCATCTCCATCAAAACAAACTTAAATTAAGTTAGATTTGATCGTTATTCGATAGTTGTTGGTTAATGATTCTAGGACTAGCAATCTACTGAATTAGAAAAGGTTTCAAATGGGAGAGTTCTTCTTTTGAAGATGTACTTCAAGGCTTTGGTACTTAGGTATAGTTTTTATCAAATTATAGTATATAAGTTTCTGTATAATATTTTATTATATATAAATATTATTATTGCAGTGTTAGCTAGGTGACGATTCGGATATGTAACAATGTTATCACAAATTAGTTTGGTTACATGCATGTGTATACTTATGTTAAATTAAAAAATAAAAATAATTTATACAAATCAAATCATTATAGCCGCATAATATATATTATAATTAATTTGTATTAAATAAATATATATATATATATATATATTATTTAATCACATATACATGGTTTATATTTATTATATCATCATAATATAGTTGAAATTTGTTATATAGTTTTATATATAAAGTTTTATGGTAATAGTAATTTTTGACCGTAAGGAAATAATTGTTATTATTATTTAATATTATTTAAATTAATATACTATATAAATAAATCATATAAAATTAAATATATTATGAACAATTAATTTTAAATTTTATAAAATTATTTTAACATCGGATAAGCCCTCAGCCAAAAATTTTTTTGAAAAAAATGCGTAATATGGAAAAAATGTGTGATCCTCTAAAATAGAGGAGCGCACACATGTAAATATGTATGTATCACAGAAGATAAGGTGCTGCCACCATGCCTGTTAGGTAGCTAATTAAAGTACAAATACAATGAAAATAGCTCAAGTACTTCTAGAATAAGCTTCGGCAAGGCCACCGCCTATTACACCCCAATATCGAACTCCGGCAAAGCTACCGCCCATTACACCCCAATATCGAACTTTGGCAAAGCCACCACCCGGTATTGAGGTGTTAGAAGTACCTGCAGAACTAAGGAACATCTCAGCGCTAGTGATACTAGAAGCCAGCTCCATCTGAGAAGGAAACGCCACACCGTAGAGTCGGAAGAAATGGAAATGCTAATGATCTGGACTAGAAAGCGCCACTCTGTAGACTCGATAGAACTGGAGAGAGCGCCTTGTTGAAAAGTGTATCAACCAAAGAATAGAATGCCTCACTGCAAACAACAATCCTACCCTCAACAATCCTGTGAACCTGTAAAAAGAATCTAACACAATTTCTGATCAAAACCTGTATATGTAAAAAGAACTAGAAGAATATAATAATAATACACATATATGTATATAAATGAAATTTATATATACATATATGTATTAATAAAATAAAAGTAAAGAAACAAATGCTAAGAAAAAAGGACAGAATATAGTAAAATTTGGAAACGTAAACAAAAAGAATCCATGATCCAAAGAAGTTCAAGGTCTATAAACTAAAACTAAAACTAAAACTACAGCAAATCAAAACTTAACCTTATGGTCCTTTGATCAAATGGATATTATGATACTTAGTGAAATCATCATTTAAGTTTGAAAAAATGTTAATACTATAATTATTAATGTCGAAAATATTGCTTTTGTGTTTAAATAACAAAATGTTATTATAAACCTTATTAAGATATTCTTTGAAATGATTATTTTTAGCTAATTTATATTTTGAGTTTGAAATCCAGTTAAAGAAAAATGAGGAAATTATAAAAATCAATTTGTTAATATGACTATTATTATTAAAATTCTCTGATTTCTCTCAAACCAAATATACCAACAAATTATAATTAACAAAGTATCAAGTAAAAGTCTATTTTCCATTTTAAACTTAAATCTAAAATTATTCCAATAATGATCACAATCAGAATTTTAGTTGTAAGATTAAAGTTAAAAAATTTAAGAGTATTATTTAGAATGAGATAAGTATTTAAGAAGGCATAGTATACATGTTTAATATTTTCAACATGCATATTACAAAAATAGTATTTATTATCAATTTTCATATTTATTTCTTTTTAAAAATTCTATAGTAGTTAGTTTTTCGTGCATGATTAACCACATTTGAAATTTAGTAGGAGGAGCATTTGTTTCCTAAATAAATTTAAAAGGGTTATTAACTACACCCGAGAAGTTAAGAAATTTATAAAAAGAATCAGAAGTATATTTCTTACTCCTATCCCACTCACAACTAATATTATTATTTTCATTATCGATATTATAAATACTCAATCTTGTATACAGTAAAGAAAGCTGCCTAAGAGTAGTCTCTACTAAAATTCTATTAAAACTAAAATTCCACAGAAGTCCTTCAATTACAAACATCCAAAATTAAAGCATTCTCAAAATTACGAATTTCATAGAGGTCCTTAAATTCTACACTAAGAGGGATAACGGAAACCCAACAGTCAAGCCAAAAAGAAGTATTATTACCTGAAGAACTATTGTGTAAGTACCTAGGTTAAAAATCTCGTGACATTTTAAAATTGATTTCCAAAAGTTAGACTATTTACTTATAATTGTAGGAGTAATTTCATGTAAATTATCGCTACCATTATAGTAATATTTAGAAATGATTTCTTTCCAAATAGAATTATTGCTAATATCCTGAAATTTCCACAACCATTTTCCTAACAAAGATAAATTTATGTTACGCAAATTAATGACTCCCAAACTACCTTCCTTTTTAGATTTACAAACAATTTCCCAATTAACTAAACATTTAATACTACTATTAGAATTTTTTCCACTCTATAAGAAGTCCCTTCTTATTTTATCAATTTTTTTAATTATCCAATCTGGAAAAAGATGTATAGGCATCCAATAGACCGGGAGAGCTAATAAAACAAAGTTTATAAGAACTAATCCACCCGCTCTAGATAAAAATCTCTCATTCCAATTAGAAATATTATTTTTGATTTTATCTATGATAATAAAGCATTCATCATGTTTAAGTTAGTTGGTCTAATCAAAAAACCAAGATGATCAAATCAAAAATTCATAGTTTCACAATTAAGCGTATTAGCAACTAAATTTTCAACCTTTTCATAATCATTTAAAACTAAAACTGAACTTTTATCAAAATTTATTTTTAAACCTAATAGAACTTCAAAACTATGTAAAATAAATTTAAGAGTAATAACATTCCTAGGCAAATGAGAGAAAAATAGTAAGGTATCATCTGCAAATTGGAGGATAGATATACCGTTACGCAAGATTTCATTAACAACATTCCTCAAAGATCCATTATCAACCGCTTTTTTAATTATCTTAGCGAAAACATCTACGGCTAAGTTAAACAAGAGAGGTGATAAAGGATCTCCTTACCTTAAACCTCGCTTAGATTGAATTTTACTACCTAAAATATCATTTACCATAATATTAGAGTTACCAGTTCCAAGCAAATTCATAATCCAGCTAATCCATCTTTGACTGAAACCTCTGGCATGAAATATATCAACTAGAAACTCCCAATCAACCAAATCAAAAGCTTTCGCAAAGTCCAATTTTTAAATCGCACAAGTTATATTATTCTTACCACAGTGATTAATGTATTCTTAAACAATAGCCACACCATTAGCGATATTTCTCTCCTTAATGAAAGCAGTTTGTGAAAAGTCAATTAGAACGTTCATTCTTATACTAAGTCTATTAGCTGAAAAATTTGAAATAATTTTAACGGAACAATTAGTTAAGGAATTAGGTCTAAAATCTTTTAAATTAATAGCACCTACTTTTTTATGCAATAAAATAACATTTGCAAAATTAAATCTTCCTAATTGAATTTTCCATTACAATTCGTTAAACATGCTAACTAAATCAAAATTTAAAACATCCCAAAATATTTTGTAAAAGAAAATAGGGAACCCATCTGGACCCGGGGACTTATCACCAAGCATGTCATTAGGTCCGGCATAGAAATATGGTTTCCATGGCCCAAAATTGCAAAAACTCTCAAAAAAAATTACCATCACTTGGAATTGATCTCTGGCCACACTGAAAACAAATACATGGCTCCACCATTGAACTAAAGAACATTTTTGTTAGAACCGGAATTTGAATTCAATTTGACATTTCATGTATATAATTTTCTTGTTTTTAAATGTTGCCCCAGCCTGAACGGGTTGCCCTAGTAAAACAAATACATGGCTCTGGGCCGACCTTGCATGTCTTAATAGCTTTCCAAATTTCCTCTTCAGAAAAAGGATTATCTAACTCAGAAAGATCAAAGTTAGAATTGGAAGGATAAAGATCATTCCATCTAGCATTAATTCTATGCTTATTTTTGTTACCAAAAAAGTCTCTATAACAGTCTGTAAAAGCCTTAGTAAGATCTTTGATCAACCAATTCTTCGTTATTCACAAAAATAGAAATATCATATTACTACGTTTTCTACCATTAACCATATTATGAAAAAATTTGGTATTACATAACCTCCTTTTTTTCTAAAATAGAATTAAACTCTTCTTTTAGATTAGCAAGAACGTTACGCTCATAAAGATTTAGTTGTCTAGTTTCTTCTATCTTGCTTATGTTAAGCATTTCGAAAAGAATGTTTTCTTTTTAATTTTAGTACTACCAAAAACATTCTTACTCCAATTTTTAAGAAAATTCCTAGGACCCTTAAGTTTTAAAACAAAATTTTTAGCAAAATTATCCTTATTTCTAATATTATAAAAGCTCATAGAAATCCATTTACTTTTAATTAAATTCAAAAAATTGGATTCTAATAACCACATTTTTTTGAATTTAAAAGATCTATTAAGAACTCTATGTTTTTCACACGTGAGAATAATAGGACAATGATCAGAATAAGTGTAAGGAAAACCAGAAACTTTACAATCAGGAAATTTATCCTCAACTTCATCAATAATGAAAAACCTATCGAGAAGAGCCATAGATGAGGACTCCTAGTATTATTCCATGTAAATTCCCTATTAGAAAGTGTAATTTCAATTAAATTAGAATTAATAATAAATTGGTCAAATTCTTCCACAGCAGAGAAATCACCCCCTATGGTGAACACTCTCCTATAAAACACGTAACGTTGAAATCACCCCCCAAAATCAAAGAACTAGGAGCTAAAGATCTGAATTCAAGACATTCATTCCAAAGAATCCGACGACCCATTTTTGAGTTTGGCCCATAAACATTAGAAATATTTAAAATAGAATTATCGCTAAGATTAATGAGAATGATATGCAGAGACTATTGCTTGGAAATATATTGAAGGAGTTTAAAAGAATTATCTCACCATCTAATTAGTAAACCCTCAGAAGCGCCAACAGAAGGTAAGTAATCCCATTTCCTAAAACGATAACCACCTAATATTCTATAAAATGAATATCAGGACATTCAATTTTAGTTTCTTGTAAGAGTGCAATGTTAATAGAATAGTCTTTTTGAAAAAGCTCTAACTTTGTCACACTTAATTAAATCATGTAATCCTCTGATATTCCAACCAATGATCCTCATAAACCAATAAATCTAGCTCTATAGATTCCCTACTTCTAATACTCTAAATCTAACTCAACATCAGTAAAATCATAAACGGTATCTCTAGCTAATTGACAAAATTCAGTAGAAGAAAAACTACTTAAAGCATATGATGAATACGTACTGCCCAAATCAGAAATCATACCTGAGCTTGGATTCGTAGCACCACTCGTGACACTTGAATCAGGTAACTCACTTATAGATAGATGCTGATAACCACATATCCTAGCACTACGTCGTACATATCCACTAACAGCCACAGCCTTCCTATGCCTACCTCTTCTCGATGAAGTAGAAAACAATGAATTCTACGTCACTGAATTCTCCAATTCTCCATCCACTTTATTAACATCAATGTTACATGTTGCTAAATAAGAATCCGCAACCAATTTCGCAATCTACAAATCAATATGAGTCCCCTCTTCCTTAGAAAAACGAGCGCATAAACCATTCAACTCAAAAGAAATATGAACAGAAGATTTAGCACAACATGGAAGTGGTTTATCATCAATTGGTAACATATTACACTTGGAAACAGTAGTCTCTGAAAGTGCAGTGTGGATCGTGTAATATGGATATATGATAATGCAAAGCATACTAATGATAATAATACTGCAAATAGTGTGGAATAAAAAGTAGTATAGTAAAATGACACCAAAGTTTTTTATACTGGTTCGGAGCACCGTCCTACCTCCAGTCCCAGACTCCTTCTGGAATTTCACTAAAACAATAACCCTCACTTAACCCGAAGGAACAAGTCTATACACCCTTGAGTAGCCGAAGAGGGACCTGAGCAGCAGAATAGGATTTCGCCTCAACAGCCGAAGAGGACTTCACTCGCCTGAGCAGCAGAATAGGACTTCAACAATTACAAAAAATAGTTTTGACTTATGTGTTCTAATAACACGGATTTGTCACTTGTAGTACACCCTTCCTATAATCTTCTCCTCGAGTATAAATGTTTGTATTTGAAGAATATGAAGAATAGAAAGGTATAGTATTGCCATTATGCAGAATAATTGAGAGTATGATAACAAATAGATTTCAGAAAGTTAGATCAGAGAATAAGAGAAAACGATTGTAATTCGGTGAGTTGAAATGAAGTTGGAGTTTGTATTTGTAATATTCTGAAAGCTATGAATATTGGTAAAGAGTTTTGATCGAAGTGTTGCATCCGAATCTTTTCGTTAAAGATTCGCAACTCTTCACAAAAGTTCCTTTCAAAAATATGGCTGTTATGGAAATTCATTCGATTGGGCTTCAAGGTCAGTCGACTGAATATTCAAACGAATTTAAATTTTTAAATTCATATATACATGAACTGTGCATATTTCATTTTTCTCCAGTGTCAGTCGACTGGCAAACAGGTTCAGTCGACTGACCTGGTGAATTTTGTGCAATAAGCATAGTTCTCACACACACACACATATAACTTTCCAACTTTTATAATCCAATTATATGATTACATATAGATAAAATATTTGTAGATAGAGTGATAGAAAATATATAATCTAGTATATACTTAACCGAGGAGAGTTTTAATAGTATTGACCTAAGACTCAAAAATCAAATAATAAAATTGATGCACCGGTTTTGAAGTTTTGTCTCCTTGTAGTATATATTCTCTTTTTATCATAGCAGTCATCAAATTTGTATGTTGTAGATGGTGGCTTTATGTCATGAATCAAAACCAAGTCTCAACATTCTCTCCATTTTTGATTGATGACAACCTATAAATAGATATAGATTTCGACTATATATAAAACAATATAAATACTTACTCCCCCTGAATCTCTGATGCTCTATATCCTGCATTCTTATTATTAGCAATAATATATCTCCCCCTTTGTCATCGACAAAAAGGAATAAGTAATGTGATATTATAATGTGAGATATAATATGAAATAAAACAAAGAACACACATCCACACATTTAATATCCATAGACAATAGTGTTTAAAAGCAAATAAAGTAGGATGGCTACTTAAGTACAAGCCATATTAAATGAAACAAATGTCTTGAATCAAAAGAAAAAATAAACATCTTACACCATCGGACCCTTACCCGTACCACTATCTCCTTCATTACCATCATCTCCTTCATTGCTACTAGCTTGATCGTCCCCGGAAGAAGAAGAAGACCATGTAAATACGGGTTCTTACTCGGATCGCCCATAGTAGATGTAGATGCACCGGAAGAGCACGATATAGCTTGCCATAATTCTGTGAAAAATCCTTTTACTTTATCGAGCTTCTTATCAACCTTTTGAATGTTTGATTGAAGGATTTGTTGATTACGACACATGATATTGATGGCCGCACGTGGTTGAAGATCTTCATCCGGAATTGTAATTTCTTCTTATTGATATCGAGTTGATGTTTGACGAGATGGTCGGTGAGAAGACTCTCCTTGTTGTGGTTGGACTTGAGACGTTTTCCTTTGTTTCCATCCTTCAAAGGAAATTATAGGATGGGGTCGGGCAACCGGTAACTTCATTAAAGCTAATGTCCGAGCATTTAAGCATCCAACTGTAGAAACTGGTGAATCCGGTTCCGAAACTTCACAAGCTTTGAGAAGATGCATAATATATTCTCTGTGATAAATTATATTCATCTTGGCTTTGTTAAAGCTTAAAAAGTCGTTGGGTATTAAAACGAAGCCAATTGATTTTGACATTTCCAAAAATTGCATACAAGGCTCTAAAGTTATGCTCATAGACGAGTTCATAACTCCCGTTTCTTGGAGTTACAATTTTCATTAAGGCGCGATGAATTATTCGTGCCTTTGGTCGTAAAGACATTGACTTTAATTGACGCTCTTTATGAAATAAATGGCTTACGCAGTCTCTAACAACCAAATCAACATCAACAGAAGATAACTCAAGTCCATCATTTTCTGTTTTTAGTATATGAGCCATACGATCTAGAGAAAAGAAGACGGGCTTACTACGGACGAGGCTCCATTTGCAGTCTTCTTGATTCGAAACATCTTGATGACCCAGTTGAGATTATCGTAGAACAATTTAACCATAATTTGTTTAACTTTGTGTTTATTATTGTTGATATCAATTAACGACTCTAAATTGCTATGGCGGGCTAATTCTTGAATATGATAAGGTGAAAAATCAGTGAAGTTGACGAATGAACCTTCAAATATTCTGGAATCTTGCATCTGTCTCCATCGCTTCATTGCGGTGTCGTCAAATAGCCACCACTGAATTTGTTCATTAGAAGGTGGTTGAGATGCGGAGGAGGCTTGGCCTTTTCGTTTTGGTGCCATTTAATTTTGATTTGGAGGAGAAAATTTTGATTTTTGGAGAGCTTAGGGTTTGGAGTAGTTTGAAAAACTGAATTGTGAAGGAGAAGAGAAGGCAAAGTGATAAATAAAGAGGGGTAAAAGGGTAGGTGGAAAGGTTAAAAGCCTTTCATATCTATGACTCAATCGACTGGTGCAGGCCTTCAGTCAACTGAAGCTGAAGGTTGTGATTTTTCGACCTTCTGGACCAGTCGACTGAGGGCCTGCATCAGTCGACTGGCCATGTGTAATTTTGGCCTCGTTACAGCGTCAGTCGACTAATGTAGAACTTCAGTCGACTGAAGTTGAAGGTTGATTATTTTCAACCTTCTGGACCAGTTGACTGAGGGCCTACATCAGTCGATTGGTCGTGTATTTATTTCAAAATTATGCAGTGTCGTTCGACTGATTTGCGAGTCCAGTCGACTGACCTGTATTATTTTGCATAGTAAATTGTTTTATTTATGAAATGCTTATATTTTATTTATTCCACAAATCTAACTTTTTTTGTAGTTAACTATGAATAGTTTTTATATTTAAATTGTTTGTTTGTTGGACGGGAAATAATTTTATTTTAGAATATATAAACATACACATTGGTGAAAAAATTATTGAGCAACAACGAAAGAAATTATTAAACACTATGGTTATTTCTTCGGACTTGGTCTCTTGAATTCTTTCAGCTGTTTACGAAGAACGTTCGAAGCTTCGTTGCGATCCAATGAATTTGGTGAGTATGGAGGTCGTGGAGGAGACGAAGTTGAAGGACGTCGAATCGGTGAAACGGCATTTTCGTCTATCGGGTGTAATGAAGCCCCATAGAATTTCATTGTTATATGCTCGATTATACCTATACGTCTTGATTAATTTTCTGCTCATAATACATCTCCTGATGAAGCATTAGAGACTCCTGTTGATAATGATGGAGATCGTCGATCTTTTATTTTGTGTTTAGTGAGATATCAACTTTTTTCCTTTTTTCTTTTTCAGTGTGTATCCAGTATGGTAAACTTATGATGGTGAACCTTTGTGGTCTGGTTTTTTTGGGAAGTTGGGTGTGGCAAGGATTTTGATAGAATCGGTAGTAGATGATGTTGACATTATTGCAAAGGCTGCTGGTGATTGATTATTTATTTCAGAGAATCGAGTAATGTATTGTCTTTTGAGTGCATAGCAATAGGAAAATGTAACTATTTATAGTTGTAGTTTTAGAAAAAAAATAGGATTTGAATTGATGGATTATATTAATTCTAGTCTAAATGTATGTAGAATCAATGGATTTCTGTTGGCTGTGGTTAATCTGATCAGTTAGAATATGTATAAAATTAATAATACAGAAATACAGTAGTACAAAGATATTTGTGACATATACAGTAGTATAAAATACATGTAGCTATTCAATAAGGTGGCCATAAGTGATTAGAACAGAAAACATTAGTAGCTTAGGTGGTTAAGACACCTGGATTATTCACAACAGGTCACGAGTTTAAGTCTCTGCGTGGTCGGAATTTCGAATTTTTTTTTAAAAAATTATTTTTGACTTTTTAATTTAAAAAATTTAAATTTTTATTTATACATCCTTACTTGAAATTATCCCGAGCTCACGTCGCAATTTTATAAACGTATTTTCTAATAGTGGTTTAGTAAAAATATCGGCTAACTGATTTTCAGATGGTACGAAGTCTAGATTTTTTTTTGTATTATCACGTAAAAGGTGATGTCTGATATCTATATGTTTAGTTCTCGAGTGATATACTGGATTTTTAGATAAATTTATTGCACTAGAATTATCGCAGTAAATTGTTGATTTTGATAAGTTGATTCCAAAAACTTTAAGTGTCTGTTGCATATAAATTACTTATGTGCAAGCTAGTGCTGTAGAAATATATTCTACTTCACAAGTTGATAGAGAGACACAGTTTTGTTTTTTATTAACCCAAGATATTAACGATTTACCAATGAAGTGACACGTACCAATTGTACTTTTCCTATCTGTTCGTGATCCTCCGAAATCAGCATCACTATATGATACTAATTCGAACAAACACTCTTTTGGATAGAAAAGTTCAAAATTTATAGTTTTACTAAGATAACGTAGTATTCGTTTTACAGCACATAGATGTGATTCTTTCGGGTCTACTTGAAATCAAACGCATAAGCATACACTCATCATGATATCTGGTCTGCTTGCTGTTAAATATAGTAGTGATCCTATCATATTACGATAAAAAATTTGGTCTACACTTTTGTCGTTTTCATCTTTATTAAGATGTGTTGTTGTACTCATAGGAGTTGGTTAGGCAGAAGTGTTCTCCATTCCAAAACGTTTAATAAGATTATTATAGCATTATTCTTGATTAATAAATATTCCATTTGAAACTTGTTTAATTTGTAGTCCTAGAAAATATGATAATTCTCCCATATGGGATATTTCAAATTCTTTAGTCATTATTTCATAGAATTCTTTACATAATTCATTATTAGTTGAGCCAAATATAATGTCATCGACATATATTTGAACTATTAATATATCATTTTTAGATCATTTTATAAATAGTGTTTGATCTACTTTTCCTATTTCGAATCCAGAATTAATTAAATGGCTTCTAAGACGTTCATACCAAGCACGTGGTGCTTGTTTTAATTCATATAAAGCTTTCTTAAGTTTATATACATGGTCTAGATATTTTTCATGAATAAACGAAGGAGGTTGTTCAACATAAACATTTTCTTTAATATAACCATTTAAAAATGCACTTTTAACGTCCATTTGATAAAGTTTAAAATTATTAAAACACACGTACGCCAATAAGATTCGTATTGCTTCTAGTCTAGCAACTGGAGCATACGTTTCTTCGTAGTCTATTCCTTCTTCTTGGTTACTCCCTTGTGCTACTAGTCTTGCTTTATTCCTAGTTATATTTCCTAATTCATCTGCTTTATTTTTATAAACCCATTTAGTTCCTATAATTGTCTGATCGGTTGGTCTGGGTACTAGTTCCCAAACTTCATTTCGTTCGTCTGATTTAATTTTTCTTCCATAGCGATAATCCAATTTTCATCGGATGATGCCTCTTTAGTATTTTTAGGTTCTATAGTAGAGATAAATGCTACATTACTCATTAAATTCAATTGACTTCTAGTTTGAACATTCGAATATATTTCTCCAATTATATTTTCTGTAGGATGATTTCGTAAAATTCTTTGAGGAGATCTTATCGTGTTAGTAGTATTTCTATTTTCTAAATTATAAACAATGTTTTCATCTTCTCTAGATAAAAGATACGTCGTCGTCGTTCGAATTGTATATAATTGTTTTTGGTTTATTAAGTAAGTCATTGTCATTAATTTTAGTAGAAGCAGTTTTAGCATTTTCATCAAAAGATACATGGAGTGACTCTTCGATAGTATTTGTTTGTTTATTAAAAATTCGATAAGCGTTATTTCGATACGAATATCCAAGAAATATTCCTTCGTCACATTTTGAATCGAATTTGCCAAGCTGATCTTTAGTATTTAATATAAAGCATTTTGATCCATATATTCTAAAATAAGATATGTTTGGTTTTCTACCATTAAAAAGTTCGTAAGGAGTATTTTTGGTGAGAGGTCTAATAGAAACACGACTCAAAACATAACAAGCAGTTGCAACAGCTTCTGTCCAAAATTGTTTTGGTAACGTGCTTTCATTTAGTAAAGTTCTTACACATTCTTGTAGAGTTCGATTCTTTCGTTTTACAACTCCATTTTGTTGTGGAGTTCTAGGAAATGAAAAATTATGAAATATTCCTTTCTTTTTACAATAGTTATCAAATAATATATTTTCAAATTCACCTCCGTGGTCACTTCTAATATTTTTAATTTTATTACCTTTTAAATTTTGAATTTGTTTAACAAAAATTTTATAATTTTCAAAGGTATCACTTTTATTTTTCATAAAAATAGTCCAGTATATCTAGAAAAATCATCAATTATTACAAATACGTATTTATTATGATTTATAGATTAAATTTGGGTAGGGCCAAATAAATCCATATGAAGTAATTCGAGCGTTTTTAATGTTGAGATAACTTTCTTAGATTTAAACGAGGATTCAGTTAGTTTTCCTGATTGACATGAGTCACACATATCATTGATTTTAAAATTCATATTAGGTAATCCTTTTACAAGATTATTTTTTGAAATTTTGTTTATATTTTTGAAATTGATATGATAAAATTGTTTATTCCATATCCATGGATCATTTCTTTAGCAATTAAGCATAAATCTGAGTTATGGTTAACTTTCATATTTAAAACGGAAATATTTTTATCTCTATTTCCTTCGAAAATAAGATTTTGATTCTGATCGAGAATGCTACACTTATTTTCAAAAAATGATATTTTAAATCCTTTATCGCATAACTGACTTATACTTAATAAGTTATGTTTTGAATTCTTAACTAATAAAACATTTTTAATAAGAGGTAAATTAGATGTACCATAATTGCTCACATCGCCTTTGCCGATGATATATCCCTTGGAATTGTCTCCAAAAGTGACAGAACCTCCATCTGAGTATGTAATATTTATCAGCATGTCCTTATCTCCTGCTATATGTTTTGAGCAACCACTGTCGAGTATCCATTTTCCTCTTTTCTTGAGTGGGACCTACAAAAAATATGAGATATCGTTGGTACCCACCTTTTTAATAGGGTCCTAAGAGTTAGGTCTTAGGAAACCAAACCCAAAAGAGTTTAGTATCCCTTTTATAAATATAATTTTTATTATTATGAACATCTTCTATGAACGTACTAATATATTTCTTTCTTATTAGTTTGTCATTGGTTTTAGGTATCCATATGCTAATGGTCTTAGTAACTGGTCTATTTAAAGATGTGGATGTTTTATTAGATTTAACTTTGTTCAAATTACTAGTTTGTGACTTTTTAACTTTCTTCTTATATCCTAAAGCATGTTTATTATTAACAGATTGTGAATTCTCAATAATTCTAGATAAATTTTATCTGCCTTTATTAAAATTTAAAACATTTTTAGTGATTCCACCTAGTTTAGTCTTTAGACTTGAATTTTCTAGTTCTACCATTTTAATATTAGTTTTTAAAACATGATTTTCAGAAACAAGACTACCATTCTTCTCTTTTTGAGTTTCAATTTCTTGACTCAATAATATAAGTTGAGAATTAACATTAGAGAGAGTTTCTTGAGTTTTCTCAAGTTCTTCTTCCAATATTTTCTTCTCATCTTTAAGCATATCTCTTTCGAATTCTGCATTTTTCTACAGCTTTTTTATATTTTATTTTAAGACTTTTTAAAGCATCTAATAATTCAGAGTTTATTTCTATCATATCATCAAAAGTAAAGTCACTAACCTCATTAGCTTTAGCCATAAAACATACGTTAGCTTGTTCATTATCACTTTCACTTTCCGAAGAAGATGATGAGGAATCTGAATCATCCCATGTGACTGAAAAGGCTTTTCTTTTGAATTTGTCCTTTCTTTTATTTCGATGTTCTTTCCTTTGATCTGGATAGTCTTTCTGCATGTACCCCTTTTTGTGACAACTATAACATTCCATAACCGATAAAGACGGTGGTTTATTACTAGTTGAGCATCTCTTGCTGTTATTTCTGTTTCCTTTTCTATATTTCAAGAATTTCTTGAAGTTCTTTGCAATAAAAGCTAGGTGGTCTTTGTCTGAGTCTGATTCTTCTTGTTCTGCATGAAATGCTATATTCTTTTTATCTTGAGCCTAAACTCTTTTTGCTTGCAAATTCACTTCATAAGACATTAGATTTCCTGTTAATTCTTCTGGAGTTATTTGGAAATAGCGTTCCCTTATTCAATAGCGAGAACTTTTCTTTCCCGTTCATCCATTAAAGAATTAAGGATTTTGGATACTATATCAAAATCTGAATATTTTTCTCTTAACCCTACTAATGAATGATAGATATCCTGAAATCTTGAATACATGTCATTTATGGATTCATTTTCTTTCATTCTAAAGTTTTGAAACTGACTCTTAAGCATAGATATTTTGCTATGTTTAACCTTGTTGGTTCCTTCATGTGTGATTTTGAGTGTACGCCATATTTCATATGCAGTATTACACATGCTAACACGATTAAACTCAGTTTTATATAAAGCATAAAACAACATATTCATGGCTTTTGCATTAGCCGTGGCATCTAATTTCTATGTATTTGAGCAAGTGGAATATTCTTTAGTAGGAATAGTATATTCTTTCTAAGTTATATTCCATTATTCAAAACTGTTTGCTTGCATATATATTCTCATTTGTGTGGACCAATAGTTATAATTCATGTCATTAAATAGTGGTGGTCGTGCAGTGGCTTGTCCTTCAACAAAGCTAATGTTAATACTAGTGCTGGTGTTAATGTCCATGTTAATAGATTATCAGATAACTGTGTTACGGTTATATGATAACCTTGCTCTGATACCAAATGAAAATGTAGTGTGGATCGTGTAATATGGATATATGATAATGCAGAGTATACTAATGATAATAATAATACTGTAAATAGTGCGGAATAAAAATCAGTATAGTAAAATGACACAGGAGATTTTTATACTAGTTCGAAGCACCGTCCTACGTGCAGTCTCTGACTCCTTCTGGAATTTCACTAAAACAATAACCCTCATTTGACCCGGAAGAAAAGGTCTATACACCCCTGAGCAGCAGAACATTATTTCGCCACAACAGCCGAAGAGGATTTCACTCGCTTGAGCAGCAGAATAGGACTTCAACAATTACAGAAAATAGTTTTGACTTATGTGTTCTGATAACACAGAATTATCACTTGTAATACACCCTTCCTATAATCTTCTCCTCGAATATAAATGTTTTTATTTGAAGTATATGAAGAATAGAAAGGTATAGTATTGCTTTTATGCAGAATAGTTGAGAGTATGATAGAAAATAGATTTAAGAAAGTTAGATCAGAGAATAAGATAAATCGATTGTAATTCGGTGAGTTGAAATGAAGATGGAATTTGTATTTATAATAGTTAGAAAGCTACAACTGTTGGTGAAGAGTTTTAATCGAAGTGTTGCATCCAAATCTTTTCGTTAAAGGTTTGAAACTCTTCACAAAAGTCGTGTCCTTTCAAAAATATGGCTGTTATAGAAATTCAATCGAGTGAGCTTCTGGGTCAGTCGACTGAATATTCAAACGAATTTAAACTTTTAAATTCATATATACGTGCACTAAGCATATTGCGCTTTTTCTCCAGTGTGAGTCGACTGGCAAACAGGGTCAGTCGACTGACCTGGTGAATTTTGTGCAATACGCACAGTTCATATATATATATATATATATATATATATATATATATATATATATATAACTTTTCAACTTTTATAATCCAATTATATGCTTATATATAGATAAAATATTTGTAAATAGAGTGATAGAAAATATATAAGCTAAGATATACTTAACCGAAGAGATATTTTAACACTATTGACCTAAGACTCAAAAATCAAATAATAAAATTGATGCACCAGTTTTGAAGTCTTGTCTCCTTGTAGTATATATTCTCTTTTTGTTGTAGCAGTCGTCAAATTTGTATGTTGTAGATGATAGCTTTATGTCATGAATCAAAACCAAGTCTCAACAGTGTCTGAATTAACATTTTCACCAATAGTAAGTGAATAACCTTCCCATTCCAACTTGTGTTATACTTCTCACTATCTTGATAAGTATTAGAATCGGTAAGAGGAATAATCATCCCCATTTCACTATTACTCAAAGAGACTTCCTTAATCATACTGGTACCATCCTCATATTTCGATACTCCCACTACACCACTTTCAATCATTAATATATTGGAATCACTACAACTATATATAACTTCTTCCAATACTTCATTAACAGCAATCCCCGACTTCTGCGCAATTTAAGATATAGGTGCACAGATTGGAACTTTATCTCTATCATCATAAAATTTATCTGTAACCGCACTAACCATCTCTGATCGAGATTTCACAATAGCGCAATCAAGCATCTCATCATTATTATTAATCATCACATTTCCAAGTTATTTAAATCAGATACAGGTAAATGCAGATACACACACTGTGAGATTTTTGCATATACACATACTCCCTGAAAGACAATAGCACTAATCAACTCCAGAATAGCATCATCAACAGCTCAAGATTTATAAGAAGAAAGTGTGGATTCTTTCATCTCTAAATTGTCAAAAATAAAGATATCCTCTCCAACCACTTTATCCTCTTTAATCTCAAGCATCTCACCTTTTTTATCGGTCACAGACAACAAATCCAATCTCTTTGTATCTGGCATAGGTGCACACGGATATGCATATTATGAATTATCTACAAATATACATCCACCATGTGAGACAACAGCAACCTCTTTAATCTTTGAGTGATTCTTTAAAGATAAATCAGAATCATCCAATAGCCATAAACAACCAAACCTATTATTAGTAACTAAATTAAAACTCTCCACTTCGCGATGCTTTGGCAAATGCTTATTATGAACAACATAGTCATCAACAAATACTAATAATTGGTCTCCAGTTAAAACATCACCTTTAGACTGAGATGAAAGTCCATGATCACAACCAACATTATTAGAGGAGAAAGAGATCCTTGTTTACAAAGAGATATATCTAGGTCAAAAATACTGAATCAAGTATGGTATTTTCCTCACTTTGATTAACAAAAGTGATTTTTGAAACTATCATATCATTAATAACATACTTCCATCATAGGAACAACCACAGTGGACAGCCGAAGTATCTTTAACTAATTTTTCCTCTTTAATCAAAGAATCTTGTTTTCCAAAATATTCAGCAGGGTCTCCAAATTTCAAACTGTAACCCTTTCCAATGTTGACATCAATGATATCATCAAAGTGTCTGAAAAGATCCTCCAATAAATCAATACCCACTTCCCTTTGAATCCAAAGATGATCCAATAAAACTCTTTTAAGTTTCATGCATTTGAGAACAAACTGGAATCCATGATCTTTGATATACACTATATTTCGATTATCATCTAAAATCAATCTGCCTGAATCACTAGAGAGGCCTTTCGATTTCATCAAATGCTTGTTCTTTTTATGCCCAAAAAACCCACATTTAAAACACCTAATCAGATCTTTACAAACATTTACCAGATGAGATAATCCACCACATCTATAACAGAATTTCTTTCCTTTCCAAGAATCAATCCATTTCTTGGTTAAAGGGTAGGAAGAATATGAGCGATTGGTATAAAGAGGCGATGGGTTAGGATTATCACTAACTGTCTGAGTATAAGAACAAGAATTCACTACATTAGGATTCGCAGACTAAATCGAATTAGCGGAATTAACATAGAACGAGTTTAGACGAGGATTTGAAATAGTCAATGTAGATAAGAGAGCGGCCATTTTTTATCTTTTGTTATCATCCAAAAGTTTTTGCTATTTTAAAATTATTATTATTTAATTCGGTCGAAAAATAATAAATAAGTTAAAAATAAATTTGAATCGAAAATATGTGATTTTCTTCAAACTTTAAAAAATCATTTATGATTTACTAAAAATTTAAATTTTTGAAAAAGGTTTAGAAAATATTTTTTATTAATATTTTATGTTATTTCGAATGAATATTCAGTTAAAATATATTTTAAAATAATAAAAATAATAATATATTTTCCCGTGCTATACACATGATGTGGAATTTTATAAAAAATGATTTATTAATTATAAATATATTTACGTTTATATATTAAAAAATATTATTTTATTATTATATTTATATTAATATATACATTTTTCCATGATTTAAAAAATATTTTTATTTATTTAATATTTAAATAGTTTATTAATATTAAATAGATATAATATAATAATATCCTTATATATATATATATCTTTATATTGATATTTTATTTATAATAGTTTATACATACATGCATATAAATATATATATATATATATATATATATATATATTTAAATATATTATACATTTACATAAATTATTTAAACAAACTTAAAATGTACATTATATATATATATATATATATATATGTAATATTTATACATAAGTGATAATTTATATACATGCATTTATTTGGACAACATATATTTACAAATAGGATGGGCTAACATGTCCGTTGCGATGTAAAACTCAACATCTATATATGCACAGGTTATACCTTGCACGGGTTGACATGTTACACATGTACATGCATATATGTATGTATATATATATATATGTATGTATGTATGTATGTATAAATTAAATAAAACTATATAATTTATGGATTTAAATAAAATAAATGATTTTATATAAATAATATTTAAAAATGTTTCAAATGAATTAGGCTTCATAGGCCCAATAAAGATCCAATAAGGATTCTTTTTGAAATTCGTCATTACCTCCACTAAGGGCTGGCCTATTTCCAATATTTTGCACCGTCTATTTCAATAGAAGAAAAAAGAAATTTTTTGTAATTTCAAATGAAGTAAAGGTCCCACTTTTGGACAATTTATAGAATGTTACGACGGTAATCCTTATTGGAAGGATGACTCTGATAAATTAAAACGTGCAAAGGAATGTTTTCGATTAAGAACTAAAGGGTAGAAATAGGACTACACACGTATAACCATGCTTACTGATAAAAAGTTAAAAAATTATATACATACATACATACATATACCATAATTGATGATGATATTTGTATTAGTTATTAATTGCATATTAAACTATAGGACTAGGAGGTGTAGATGAAAAAGGGATGGTAACTTCAAAATTAATAGGAAAATAAACGTGTTAATATGGAATTGCCGGAATTAAATAGGGAGATAAATGTGTTAATGGGACTGATTAAAGAATTTATTATGGCATCTATGGGGAAATGAATAGGCATAATAGGTTGGATTAGAACGAATAAATAAATGTTATCAGAGACTGTCTAATTAGAATAATAATGACCATTTATTGCGAACGGTTGACATTTATGGAATATATTAAATAAGCTGATAAGATAGGAATTAAATTCTAGAAGGCAGTATAATTTTTTTTTTGAATTACCTAGAGAACCAAGCTTTGCTTGTAAACTCTAGGGAAGTATGTGCCTGCTAAACACATACTTCGGGTACTTGTTACAGGGTTGTCGATTTCGAGGTTTGAACTCGTGACCTTCGATCACGCAGTATAATTTTCATAATGGGAAATTATATAGCCTCAATTATACATTTAGGATAAGCACGAATTTGTGGGTCTAGCCTAATATTTAGGCCTAGGATAATTTGTTCGGTTTAGTGTGTTGAGATGGGAGATTACTAGAGTTACATAACAAAAGTCTATCCTTCACCTAAAGGCTATCAATAGTTGTGTATATTTACCACTTATGTGGGACGTCTCCAACCATAGGACCGATGGGAAAGGGATATGCGTTTATGGATAGGTAGGAAAATATACCAAGGGTTCGCATCAGATTTGAAGTATTAAATGACCCACCTTTTTTAAGAAAATGAGATCTGCTTCATTTCTAATAAGAGCTATTAAGTAGCTGAAATGGGTATTTTCCTTGACTTACTTAGGTTAGTCTAAATGGGATGTCAGTCGTGGAAGACCGGTAGGCTATGCTAATATTTTTATTGGACTAGTATTTAGTGGTAGGGTTGCATATCGGTTATGACCACCAATGGTCCCGAGCAGTCGGTAGCAAAGACTCGGGTTATGCCCTAACGGATTTCGCTTCCTACTAGTGTAGAATCCATATAAGATATGCACAAATCTCAAAGTTTAGTTAGTTGGTTGTTTGTTTGTTGGACGTAGGCTAGTTTACTCTTTGATGAGTCTTTGAGATGCATTAGTAAGAGGACAATTAAATTATAAAGCTGTATATATGGATCATAGGTCTCTATAGCTAAGACCAATTGACTAGCATTTACATTGTGGAAGGTCTACTTTAGGGATTGAGGTATTAAATGGTCTTTCGGGCCGCCTCCTCCCTATTTAAGAAGTATTAAGCGGTCAGTGTTTTTGGGTAGTGAAACGTTCAGAGATATGTGTATATAGGCATATATAAAGTTATACCTTGGAGGAGGTTAGGCATGTCGTATGCACATATAGGATTGAACGAATTAGCCACGAATAATAGATATAACACTTAAATAGGAATCGGTTAGCTTAAATTAGTGTTATAGATAAAGTATGAAAATTTCCAATCACCGGAATGTTATTCTCACCCCCCTTCCTCATTATAACCAATATGATAGATTTAGAGGGACGTGCTAGTAGAGAAAGACGGGAAAGGTAGATGGAGAAGTCTTCTTATTCATGCCTCACGCTATAAAGGAAACCAAGATATCTAAGGAATAATATTGATTCCAAGGTAATAACCTTAGTCAGTATGTATGTTCTACTATACTTTTCTATTCTGCTGTGAGTTTATACCAATCGCTCTCTGATATATTTATTATAGTTTACCAAAACCAATGATCCATGCCCTAATGGACTTGGATTTCAATTTAGTCGAAATTTGGGCCATTAAGGTATGTGTTTGTATCAAAGCTTAGGTAAGTCAATCATAGGAACTAAGATATGCTAAGAGAATGTATTTGAATTGTACCTATAAATAGAACAAATAAATGTATATTATACGCCAAACTCTATAAATTTCGACTATAGAAGTAGTTGGGACCATATTCCGAAAGGATGGATGAGGCAACTGTGAGTTGAAAAAATAAATGGAGCTAAATTTATATACCTACCCAATTACCCCAAGAAACATTTCTAAGTCCGGCCCATGTTAAAGGATTTGGCAAAAGATTTTGGAAATTTCTTGAAACTATTTGAATGAGTTTTCCAAAGTATTTATTTGGAAGTGGTTGTTTTGAAAAAGAAAGAAAATTTAAAATTTCTTAGATTAAAATTGGTTGAGTCGGAAAGTTTTGATTTAAATGTTTTTGATAAAAGGAATCTTTGTTTTTGTAAATGTTCGTTTTAAAAGGTCTTTCTAAAGGGATGGATAAATGGAAATGCTAATTGATCAAAATGGGCTAAAGAGAATAGAAGGGTAAGAATTCCCGATAACTAAGATATGAGGAATATTCCAGTACAAGAAAATATGGAGAATAACAGCTGAAATAAATTTATACATACGTCTTTTCATGTAGGTGAGAACCGCAAAAACTAACCGAACATACCCGAAAAGACCCGAACCCAATTGGTTTCTGATTGGGTCTGGTGATGAAAATTATAATAAAGACCAGATCAAACCCAACCTAAACTGAACAGACCTGAAAGACGTGACCAAAAAATATTGAAATATATGCATTTTTAGTGTTGTTTCCCAGTACAAACCTGACCCAAAGCTCGGGTCAGGTAGGATCTAGGTTTTTGAAATGTACACTTTGGACCC
This sequence comes from Allium cepa, assembly GCA_030765085.1. Classification (NCBI taxonomy): domain Eukaryota; kingdom Viridiplantae; phylum Streptophyta; class Magnoliopsida; order Asparagales; family Amaryllidaceae; genus Allium; species Allium cepa. The sequence goes on along the minus strand of CM060938.1, from coordinate 422,467,092 downwards.
GACAAAACCCGACCTTCCTAGAACCAAGATCTGTCTGGTTGGGTCATGTTTGAGTCCAATGAATTAGGTTTAATTGCCACCTCTATTTTCATGTTAATGAAGAATAGCCCAATGGCTGAAGTAAGAGGTGAACACAATGCAAAGAGTTAATGGGAAAATTAATAAAAGAGGAAAAGAGCTATGTAAGGAGCAGCCACTTGAAGGCAATTTAGGTAGGAGAAGTTTTAATAGTAGTAATACTAGGAAATTCGAATAGATACTTCGTTAGGAAATTATATTAAAAAATGACTATTAATCTAATTTGAAATAACATAGGATAAAAACAATAGGAATATAATAAAATGGATGGATAAATTCCATAGATATGTTGTAATTGCACATATATCTTAGATAGATGCTTAGATAGATGTTGCAATTGCATGTATCTTTTAGAAGTCCCTCTCATATGCTATTAAAATCTCTGCCAAAGGTGGAAACGAAAATAACATGAGTAATATGAAAGCAATAGGATGGAAGTTATCCTTATCACTACAGTTACAATTTTTCAAAAAGTTATAGAAGATGTTTTTGAAAAAAAATGATTTGGTATGACAATTGCATTTAAATGTGATGAATGTTGAGTTTAAAAATCCTACTTTTAAAAGAAGTAAATTTCCATTAGAAAGTCTTAAATTTTTTGGAAAGAATGGGAAATTTTCATGGCTCCTTTGGAAATTAAGTAATTTTTGAAAAAAGTTAATAAATTTATATTTTCAAAGATAATTTTTTTGATTAAGTACTTCATGGCTGTTAAGTTTTATATTATTTTTAAAAGTTGTGAAAAACAAACAAATTATTGATATGGATGATATATGGTTGACTGCTTAAGTAAGACAAAGCAAGGGTCGAGGCTATGAATAAAATAGCTATGGATGCTCGTAGGGTGGCAACAAAAAATCCCCATCAAATAAAAGAAATATTGGCACGAACCTAAGAATATTTTATTAAAAATATGTGAAAGCCATAAGAGGAACCCTCAAAAGAATGAGGAATGGTATCAAAGAACAATTTTGCGGGTCCTAGGGTGTACCGGCATGAAAGATCAAGGGTAAGGAAGTAAATACCAAAGTTTAAGGATATAGTCAAGAGATTGTGATTGAGAGAAGATAGTAGTACAATTGAAAAATAGAGTAATGAGATGAAAAATACACATAAAGGATGTCGGTTAGCTCAAGTTCAAAGGAGGCAAGATATGTGGTAAGAAAGTACTCTACCAACCCAATTTTTCGATGAATAATTCTAAATGTGCAAAGTTTTCATTTCTTACCCACTGTAGTGGGAGAATGCACAATTCATCCCATAATCAGGTGTAATAATTAAAGTAACTGATGGACCTTATTTATTGGGAGCCAAGGAGGTAAGTAGTAGGATGGCATACTAGAAATGTCCATCTTAATCTAGTAAGGAGTAATAGAGCCAAAAAATCATTAACACCAATTGATAATGAAGGACAACTTCCAACAATCATTTTGCTTTATGTTATTTGGGTTGTAATCGCCATTTGTTTCCCTCGGATGTTAGAAAAGCATATAATATAATACGGGATATATTATTATTTTATCACCGCGTTGATTTTTTGAGTAGGCTTAGACCGTTGTGTGTGTGTGTGTGTGTGTATCTATGTGTGTGTATTGGGAAACGGTGCAAACAAGGAAATCTCATAAGGACACTTAACTAGCGATAAAATGTAGGTAAAGCTGGAAGTTTATGAAATAGGTTAGAAAATTAAATTAGCAACTAGAATGCTCGAATCCCAAAAACTTTAGAATTTTGGAAAAAATAAATTTTAGCAAAGGGAGGACAGAGAAAGGTTGTAAGTAGTTTGTTGTTTTAGAGTAAAAGAAAAGGTTCAGATGGTTGTAACAACCTTTCTGTGTCCTCCAACGAATGGTTGGCCAATCAGGCCACATCATAATGTAATCGGGACTCAATATATGAGTTAATGCATATGATTGGCCATAACATTGTGCAGTTAATATGAGATTTGGAGAACCTTTTCCTTTACTCTAAAACAACAGATTACTTACAAGCATATTTATTTTTTGACATAGGAGTATAGATTTAGGAAAATTAGAATTTCAATATTTTGGAAGTAAAAAATTGCATGTTAAGTATCAGATGGTGGAAATTGGATGCAAAATTGGTTGAACTGTACTCTTACTTATAGAAGCGTGGAATTTGTTATGCAAAACAGATTTTTGATTTTTGGAAACTTGAATACATATAGAATTGATAGTATATATAGGTTGTTTGTATCATATTTTAAAAATATTGTTAAAAGAATGCATTCACATAGGAGGCGTCGATTTTGAATCATTCTACATGCATGTCTTATATGCTATGATACATTATGCACTTGTATACATTTTGCTGCAAAATAGGTTTTACACTAATTGGTTGGATAGCTTAGATTGGTTGCGCAATATATTACATGATTTACCCATGGGGAATTTCAAGGACGAATTTTTTTTAAGGGGGTGAGAATTTAACATCTCATAAAATAAATGTTAATAAATAATTAATTAGCAAGGTTCAAAAATGGGATTTGAGCAAACATAATAATTTGGCCATGAAACTTTCACCATTGTGTCCGTGGCGATTTCCTAAGCAATTTTCATATTTGGAGTTTCGTGATCGGAGCTCAACGAAGAAGTTATTAGCGTTTGAAGTTTTTAAAATGAAAATAATTAAAAACAAAAAAATAAAATAAATTATGTTAAAATAATTAAAAACAAAAAAAATAAAATAAATTATGTTAAATATGGACCCCATCGGTCGACCCTTCCTCCTTGAGTCAGTCAACCGACTATGGGGGATCGGTCGATCGGTCCTATAGTGGCGTCTAGGGTTTGAACCTTGGTCGAATGACATAGATTTAATTATTTTAATCTAATGGATATGATTGGTTCGAGTGCATATAAATACAGTCCCAACACCTCACTTCTCTTCTCACATTTTCTAATCAAAGCAGCGAAGCTTTGTCATTTTCCTTTCTCCACTATCTTTAGAAATTATAAAATACTTTAAATATACAAATGGGAGAAGGGTGGAAAATAAAAGAGAAAAAGCGAATCAACGTTGCAAAAGAAAAAAGCAAGATCTTATAAATATAAATCTATATTCCCCTTAACCTCAAATCTCTTCTTAGATTTGTGATTCTAATAGTATGTATATATTTTGTTATACATATTCTTTTGGATTAGAATGGAAAGGAATCAAGTGAATGGATGAATTCGAATTTGGGATATTTGAAAAGCTTGAAAGGTGAGTGGGAAATTATATAATTTATTCATAACATTGAATTTATATCATTGGATTTTTTAATTGGTATGCATGTATAAGATCAGATGAGTTGTAGGCTTAAAATGAACATATAGGAAACTGCTTACATATTATGTAAGATAAGTAACTGGAATAGGATTGTTATTTACACCCTAATCTGAAAGTTTGGAAATCAGTCCCTAAATTTGTTAAAGTTGACTATTAATGAAATTGTAAAGTTCATTCCAGATTTATAGTTAGGTTGTAAAATGGCAATATTAATTTAAATTGCCCTAATTTTACTTGGAATGTGAATTTCAATGTTTTAATTTATTGGAAGTGGGGTATAGTTTGATCGTATCTATAACGACCAGAAATTTTGAGTCTTCGAATTTAATAATTTACTTTATTTAAATATTCAAATTTGAATTTAAATTTTAATAAAATATATATTAAAATAATTTCCCAATTTTTGGTGACGTATTTTAGTTTAATTTGTAAGATTTTTCCACAATTTTAAATATGTCAAATATTTAAATTGTCGTTTGAGGTTTTTCACCAAACGACGTTATTTTTGTCATTTTTTGAATTTAATAACTAGTGTATTTTATAACTGTTTTGTGAACGTGTCACGATCGTTTTTTTCTACCATTCGTGGTCCATACGCGAACAGAATTCTGTGTAGCGGGGTACCTTAAATATTTCTTTTCAAAACTATTTTTGAAATCAAAAATAAAAAATAAAAAAGGTATCCTTGTGATGGGATATTTGCGAGGGAATATAAGTTTACTTGTAAACATTGTTTAACTTGAAGGATCTTGTTTATTTTGTGTGTAATGAAGTGTATTTCATTTTGTTTATATGGACCATTCTCTAATGCAGGCCAGAAGGAGGTGGGGTAGGTCGGATTCTGGTATAGGCGACGGGAGGTGGATCGGAGTGTGGCGGCGGAAAGAGATCACGAAGGGAAACTAGATGGTGGTCGTAGAGCGATAGTTAGTGGTAAGGAGGACGGTGTCACATGCACCCGAGCACACCAGCATGCTGTTCCTGGAGAATGGATTTGGGAGAAATGTTGTTTAAGGAAGAAGTGGAGTTACTGTTCAATACAAAGGAAATTGCAAATAGGTCCCTGTTAGTATGGTAAATTGCACAGGTGGTGGGGTGATTATTTGCAAGCGATGGAGGTCTGGTTGCGGGTGGGTATGAGAAGATAGTGGGTCAGGCCCGTTTGTTTAGGGTGAGGAACCAATTTAAATGTGTTATCTATATTTATTAAATATATTGAATATTAAAAATGCGATAACTTATTGGTTTTAAATCAGTTTAGCTCATGGATTTTTGCATTAGACTCGTATATGTGAAAAACCTTATAGCATAACTTGTTGATAGATATGGTGATGTATAAAATATTAATAAGGTAATAAGGACCGAATTTAATTACATTATTTTAAATAATAACGCCATTAAATAAATTATACCTTATGAGTGATATCTATTTGGCCAAATAAAACACCATTCGATTAAATTAAATTAAATAGATTTTTTTGGGCATCTGTTTAGCAGGATAAAACACCACTCTACTATAAATAAAATCTGTAGATTATTACTGAAATCGGATTAGCAGAATAAACCCATGCTATTATATTATTTTGGACTTTTATTCATATGTCAGTTAATTAATATGTTGGTTAATCTTATTGGATAAGTCATGGATTAGCTAGTAATTGCTAATTGATTTTGTTTATGTATGTTTTGCTTATGCAAAAACAATTATGTGACTTGAAAAGTTAAATTCAAATAAATGGTAGCTTGTCTAAGTCTCATTACGGCCGCTAAACCACCATTTGAATAATGTTTTAAGTTTATAAATTTATCTTAACTAAAGATGTTTAAAGTTTATCTATTATTCTATTTAAGTTGTTTGAGGATAATTAATTATTTTATTAATGATATTTAATGGTTAATTATTTTTATTAATAATGTTTCAAAGATTTAGTTTTTTAACGTTGTTTAAAGTTAATTAATTATTTTATGGTGTTTAATAATTTTATTATTTTTTTGAGAGAAATGTGTGATCCTCAAAAATAGAGGAAAGCACACATATGTGTGTATATGTATATAACGCTGCAAACAAAGGTGCTGCCAACATGCCTAGCAGGTAACTAATCAAAATACAAAAACAGTGAAAAGGTATCAGGTACAACTAGAATGAGCTTCGGCAATGCCACCACCCATTACACCTCTATATCGAGCTCCGGCAAGGCTAGCGCTCGGTAATGAGGTGTTAGAAGCACCCAAAAAATCCAAAATGCAACCCAGAGTGGATGAGATCGATAGACTGCTGCAGCTAAGAAAAAAATTCTCACTGAAAACTCTAAAAATCCACACTGCAAGCTCAGAAAATCCTGAATGAATGCCTCACTGCAAATACAGATGATCCAGAATGAAGAAAGCCACACTGCAAGCGTGGAAGAACTAGAAAGGACGTCTTGCTATAAATGTGGATGATCTAGAATAAAGAAAGCCACATTGTAGATACGGAAGAACCGAAAAGAATGCCTCTCTGCTAATGTGGATGATCCAAAAAGTAGAACGCCACACTGTAGATAGGCAAAAACTAGAAAGAACTCTTCACTGCAAACGTTGACGGTTCAAAATGAACGTAATTCCTATCAACAGCAATCCTGGAAACCTACAAATAGAAATCTAGCACCTTATCTAGCCTAAACCAGTATATGCAAATGGAACTAAAGAAATTTATATGAATAATACACACACACATATATATGTATAAATGAAGTTTATATACATATACATGTATTAGTGGAGTAAAAGTAATAAAAATAATGCTAGAATTATAGGACGGAAAAGTAATTAGAACAAAAAATAGACTAAAAAAGAATCCAATCTCCTTATGCAGCAACTTAACCAACTCTAAAGATGTAAAAAAGAAATATCGAAATCAAAAAGGTAAAAAAATTAAAAAAATGTGAAATTAAAACATGTAAACTAAAACCTCTAAGAAATTATCCTTATGTTCCTTTAACCAAAAGAACATTATGGTAATAAGTAAAATCATCATTCAAATTTGAGAAAATGTTAATGCTATAATTATTAATGTTAAAAGTATTATTTTTATGCTTAAATAGCTTAATGCTAGTACTAACCTTATTAAGATAATCATTGAAATAATTATTCTTAACTAATCTATATTTAGGATTTGAGATACAATTAAAACAAAATGATTATATTATGAAAATCAATTTATTAATATGACTATTATTATTATTAAATAATCTCTGGTTTCTCTCAAACCAAATATACCAAAAAATTATAATGAATAAAGTATCGAATAAAAATCTATTTTCCTTTTAAACTTAAATCTTAAATTATTCCAATAATAATCGCAATCAGTAATTTTAGTTGTAAGGCTAAAGTTAAAGATTTTTAAAGTATTATTCAGAATGTAGTAAGTATCCATGCAATCATAATACACATGTTTAATATATTCAATAAATAGATTACAAAAAGAACATTCATTATCAATTTGCATATTTATTTCTTTTTAAAAATTCAATAGTATTTAGTTTTCCATGCATGATTAACCACATGTGAATTTTAAATTTAGGAGGAGCATTTGTTTTCCAAATAAAATTTAAAAGAGTTATTTGCTACACTTGAGAAATTAAGAAATTTATAAAAAGAATTAGAACTAAATTTCTTACTCTTATCCTATTCCCAATTAATATTATCGTTTTCGTTATCAATATTATATAAATTTAATCTAGCATAAAGCAAAGAAAGTTGCATAAGAGTTGTACCTTCTAAAATTCTATTAAAACTAAAATTCCAAGGGGGTCGTATCTGGAAAAAAAACTCTAAAATTAAAGCATTCTTAAAGTTTCAAATTTCATAAAGCTCGTTAAATTCTATTCTTAGAGGAATAACAGAAATCCAATGATCATGCCAAAAAGAAGTATTATTTTCTGAATGAAATATTGTATTAGTACCAAGGTTAAAATTCTCATGCCATTTTAAAACTGATTTCCAAAAATTAGAAAACTTATTTATAACTGTAGGTGTAATTTGGTATAAATTATTACTACCATTATAATAATGTTTAGAAATAATTTCTTTCCAAATAGAATTATCATTTATATCCTTAAATTTCCATAACCACTTCCCTAATAAAGCTAAATTCATATTACATAAATTAATAACTCCTAAACCACACCTTCCTTTTTCGATTTACAAATTGTTTCCTAATTGACTAAACATTTAAGACTACTATTTGAATTACCACCACTCCATAAGAAGTCCCTTCTCATTTTATCAATTTTATCAATCACTCAATTAGGGAAAAGATGCATAGACATCCAATAGATCGGGAGAGAAAATAAAACAGAGTTGATAAGAACTAATATTCCCACTCTTGATAAAAATATTCCATTCCAATTAGAAATTGTAGTTTTAATTTTACCTATTATAGTTAACCAATCATCATGCTTAAGTTTAGTTGTTCTAATCGAAAAACAAAGATAATCAAAAGGAAAAGTCATAGTATAGTCGTTTCAATTATAATTTAAATAAATATAAAGTTTAGTTGGTTTATTAGAATGTTAAATAAATATTTAAAATTTGAAAAAGGCCATGTCTGCTAGTACAAAAAAATTTCGAGTTCACGACAATGGCGACTATTCTAAATCATCATCTTCTTTCGTTCTGAATTCTATAATCCTCCTCCATCGTATAGCCATTTCAATTATAATTCTTCTTTCAAAACTGACAGTTCTTCTCACTCAAAATCCCGTGTTCATGAGTCTCGATCTTTTTTTATACCAAATTGGAAAAAGGCTTTTACTGTTTCAGGTGTGGAAATAAAAATCATATGGCTAAGATTGTTGGAATCCTGTTCATTGCTTTAAATGTGGTGTATTTGGTCACAAAAGAATATCGTGCCCTTCGATCTACAATCCGATCCTAAATTCAGATCCTATGTCTACTTTCTTTATTCATCTTTCTTGAAACCTCTGAGTCTTAAAGAACATTATTTTTTTTGTTCTCGAGTTCTTGAGATTAAGGGGCTTGTTCTACGATTACTGTATGGGGAATAATGTGGAGTGCGATTATCTTTTCAACAAAGTTTATTGGCACTTTGATTGTTTAACGGCGGATACAATTGGTCAGTATCTGATTAAAGAAGATGTTGAATATGCGATTATATGATTTTTGTTTGATGATAACAAACATATATATATTCATTTAAATGTATTTGTTAATGTACTATTATATTTTCACATAATTAAATATATATTTGCTGAATAAAATAAATAACACAGAATTTGAATTCAAACAGATATTTTATTCAAACAAATATTTATTACATTTTTGAATAGTATAAATTCAAGCTCTCACCATACATATACAACTTTGATTACAATACAAATTCAATTACATCATAATCTATCATTTACAAATACACCTCACTACATATCGCTCATTCACTCGTAATTTATCTTCAACTTTATTTCAGATTGAATCCAACAACTGAGCAATCTGCAAAATTAAATACTGATGCAGTAAAATTGAAAAGAAAATATTTTTGCATTATAAAATAAAATGTAATTTTTGAAAATATTATTTGCCTCAGTTATTTGGGTTGTTCTCATCATTTAAATTTGAATTCATCATATACAAACAGCTTGTGACATGCACAGTGTATCACTGTACATGCCATAAGGCCGTGCACACCGATATATACACTTGATAAAGTTACAGGGACAGATGAGCACAAGGTCAAATCCAAATCAAAATCCGGGTTCAACTCAAGTGCAATAAAAATAACGTCACAATATCAGCACAAGGTCAAACTCGAGCTCCAAGCTGGATTCAATACAGGTGCGAGTTCGTAGAAATGGTCAAGACAACTAAAACAAGCATTGACCAAAATCCAAATGTACAAAACCATATACAAACTGAAATAGGCAGTGGAAACAACAACTATAAAGGATGAATACATATGCAAATGCCACTGTGGTTTCGACAAACCAAGACAAGCTTATATATCAAAGTGCAACCAGACCAGTGAACAGCAAGATGATAACTTGAATGTATAGAACAGTTCAACATGAATCAACCCAATGTAAGCATCAAAAAATGCACAATGAAACTGAAATTGCAAATAAGCGAATGGCTAAGAAAAATAAACAGTAAAGCAACGACAATGCTAGTGCATACAATGCAACAATACACAGTGCAAAAAGTGATGATCTACAACTCAGTGCATGACAGCCAAACTACCCAGGCTCAAAGACACAAATGACACAGTACATGTCGACCAGGCAGTGAACGAAGTTAACAAGATTGCATCAAGGAACCAAAACCAGGCTACACAATGAACCACATGTTCATACTAAAGTACACAGTGCACATCAACCTAAAATGCTACATGAAGTCAATGCAGACACAACATGCATCATACACATGAGCACTAATGCATATAGACCAGAGCAGTGTTGTACATATATTATATTCATGAATGAAACTGCATCAAAGACTCAACGGTGTCAATGCTACAGAGACCGGACCAAAATGTACATGAACAACAAGTAACAAATATATGCTTCAGAGATCAGAGATATGTGGATACAAGAAAACTATAATTACAAGTGACTTCAACAAGTTGATATGCAAACAAAGTATGTAGTGATAACACAAGTGTAGATCCAACAATACATGCATACACACATAAAAATATATGTATGCACATACATGAAAAACTGCAACAGATGACAACAGTGGTGCAGTAGACCATAATGAAACCAAACCGTTATATGCAACTACAAGTTTACATTGAACTCAAAAGCAACCAAAATCGGTGAACAAATGTATTAATATACAGTGAATGTATAAAACAAGTGCATAGCATCATCAATGCTCCAGACAAGTTCAACAACCGAAGTCACAGAAGAAAAAATCATGGAACGGCAAGTAAAAATCGAACTGGTCGAAAAGTGCATCAGGAATTTCAATATGATACAAGTGAACAGTAGGTGGTACGAGACCGTACTAGATGAATGGCAACAATAAGTGATGCATCAGTGAAATAACTCAATATGTAAACAATATATGCAATGACCAGAGGCAGTAAACAGAGAAGCCAAAGTCAAGTGATGTCAGTTGAAGTAGAAAACAAAAATATATCATCACCGAACCGTAAACAAAAATTTAGAGGTGCAATTTCAAATCAAAGTCAGAGACGTGATGACCAGGAAAAGATCGAACAGCTCAAAATCGAAGCCGTGGCAATCAAGGAAACAAGCAAGTTCAAAATCGATGCCGTGAAAATCAAGTAATCAAATATGCACGAATTGAAGAAGTCAGTAATCATCTCAAGAAATCAAACGAAAATCAATGGCCGAGATAAAACAATTGAAGAATTCAAGTGATAATATACGAACGAAAATATAGGGGTTCGAACCCTATATAAACACTAACATCATTGGCCGTAAATGCATCGAGTTCAAGCATTCAACCAGGAGAGCAAAAGGCATAAATTACATACCAGAGTCAAAGTCGAATTCGATCAAATCGAGGAGCCGTGTTAGAATTGAAGGAGTCGATTGCCGAAGCAAGACAGATAAATAGAAATTGTAATCGACCAACTACCCATCGGCTTCATCGAAATTCTCCAAATCCCTAATTCATCAGAGAGAATCAAACAAGGAAGAAGCAACGAGCCGCCATTTTACAGGGCAAAAGAACGGGTCAACATAATAAAAAGAAGAAAAGGGCCTGCATATTATTCTATGTGATAATTTAGTTTGGGCCGGCCATTCTATTTGGGCTTAACCTTTTAAATTAGGGTTTTATCATTTAAATTTGTTTTTAAATTAAATTCTTCTGTTAAACGATTGTAATTACTAGTCGTGTGACAATGAGAAAACTACGTGGCGTAGTTTGAGAATTCGCAACTCAGTGGCTGAGTTGGACAGGGTTTTGAGCACAGAGTTAAGGCTAGTTGATAGAGGGTGTCGCGGGATTACGTGTGTAAGCGTCTGACTGCTTAATTTCTAGTAGAAATCTTGGGAGCAGCACGTAGGCAGGGTTTTGCCGAAGCTGGGTAAATTCTGTGTCGTTCTATTTCTGCATTTATTATTTTGCTATTATCTGTGCTGTTATTATTTTGATATATCTGTGTTGAAATAATTTTATATAAACTTCCGCAATAAATTTTTATAATTAATAGCATCACCCTATTCACCCCCCTCCCCTCTTGGGTGAAATCGATCCTACAAGTGGTATCAGAGCTAGGAACAAAAGCCATTTTTGTTTCAAAAATTTTGATTTTTCAAAAACCAATTTTTATTTTTAAAATTTGAATTTTGAAAATGGTTACTTTTGCTAAGGGTCGTTTCAATATTATCCCTCCTATTTTTGATGGAACAGATTTTTTGAATTGGAAATTAAAAATGGAATTTTATTTAAAATCTGTTAATATTAAATGTTGGAATATAATTGAAAATGGGTGTTATATAAATGATGAGAAAATTATCTCGATTAATGCTCTTGCTATGCATATATTATATTCTCATATAAATCAAGATAATTTTAATTTCATCTCTCATTGTGAAAATGCACAGGAAATCTGGAATACTTTCAATGCAATATATGGTGCAAAAGTCAACAGCAACAAGAAATCCTCCACAACCAACTCAGTTAAAGAAATGTGCTTAACAGGATTGGAAAAAGGCAGTTGTGATGAGGATGATGATGATGAAGCAGCTGAGTTGGCGCTACTAATAAATATATTCAAAAAGTGGAACCACAAATACGGAAATCCAGCTCCAAATCAACAATTGAAAAGCAGAATATTCAAAGCACTAGACAACGGGAGATCATATGTCATAAGTGCAACAAACCCGGACACATCAAGCCCAATTGTCCTCGAAATCAATATGGCCAAGAAAATAAATCAAAAAGGAGAGATGCTACAGCCACGTGGAATACAAGTGATGAAGATAATAAAAGGACGGGTAGTAAGAGTGAGAAAGAAGATATGTGCCTTCAAGGTAATATAACTGATAGTGACGATGACGAGCCAAGCGAGGTATCAAAACTCACTCACTCAGAATTACTTATATATTTCCACGAAGTAAATGGCTGTTTTGAACGACTTAGGAAGAAGTATGCCAAACTTGAATCACAAAGAGATAGTTTGATAGAAGTAAATGAACAGCTTGAACAATTAGTTAAAAACTATCAAAACAAGTGCTCTAAGTGTGATGAGTGTCCAACATTCGAAGAATAAATTAAAAAACATCAAAAATTAAAATTAAATTGCTTGAAAATGTAATTCTGATTTTAAAGGAAAGTGAAAATACTAGGAGAGAGAACTCTATTAAAAGGTGCACACAATTGTTAAACGAAAATGAATCTCTCAAAATACAAGTCCAACAACTGTCAACGACTTTAGATAAAGTTTCAAAAAGTGAAAAATCGTTGAATATGCTATTAGGAAAACAAACTGTTAATACAGTTAGACAAGGACTTGGGTATAATCAATCTAAAAATGTTAGAAATGTGATTAATCAAGTAAATTCAATGTGCACAATTTGTAGAAAATTTGGACACAATCAAAACATTTGTTTGTATAGACCCAAACACATGAAAACTATACCAATTTGGGTTCCAAAAGGCACAAATATAAAATCTCTCAAAGTTAAACAAATCTGGGTGCCGAAAGGAACATATATAAATAGTTTTGGGTCTCCACGGAATTATTTTCCAAAATATTACGCCACTAACAATCATGGACCTATAAAAACAAATAGGTCACAAAAATATTTATTGTGTAGGAGTGGTGGCAGGCTAAGGAACAACAACAGTGTTATCTGGATTCTGGCTGTTCCAGAAACACAACGGGCGACAAAGCAAAGGTCCTTAGCCTAGAAAAAAGGTGACAGAATCACAATGGACAACCATGAAAAAAAGTATCGTAGAGGTAAAAGAGGTAATGGTATATTCATCTTGAACAATATATTAATGTGATAATCTGCACCATATCAGATTTGAATTAAATCAACATGTGATGATGAAATGAATGATGATTTTGATTCTGACTTATTCAAAATAGTTGGCCAATTATATTTTTATGCCAAGAACACTATAAAAATCATTAGAATCTTTGAACTGCTTCATATGTATTAGTTTGGATTAATGATAGTGTTTGTAAATGATAATACATATGGTTATTTTATGGTCGTCTCTACATTCACAGTTTTTTTAGCACGGCTTCAATTAAAAATGAAAAGAATTTCATTCAAAAAGGTTTTCAAGAATTTGTTGCAACTTCATAGTTTGGTCTATAACATTCAAAGATAATCTTGAGTGAAAGAGAAATTCAGATGCAGATTACACTGGTAATTTAGTTGATAGAAAAATTACTAGCAGAACGTGATTTATGTTGAGACATTTAGTAACTGCATCGATTTTCAAAGAAAATATCTGCATATTTTTTCACTTCAAATAATTTTCAAATTGTAGAAATTTTCTTATAAAACCCCTTTTAGAAAATCATTTTTGACCTTGTTTCAGATTAGTCAGTTGAAAATTTTGGTTTTATAATTATTTTTGGATTTGATTTTAAATAATTACATTGACTAATCTGACTCCCTACTAATTATCAAAAAGATAAATAGTGATTGAAAAAGTGATGAGTGTTGATATTTATCATATATTATAACTCGAGACAGTATAATTAGTAAATTCCTTTAGAAATTTAAACAAGAGTTATAAAACTTTTTGTTGTTAAAAATTCCATGACCATGACCATTTCTATTTCTATCATATTTCTATCAACCATCACTCATTAAAATCCATTATAGTATGTCAATATGTGGTGATTTAAATAGGAATCATTCGTTTTTTATTTTATATTTTTTTAAATTTTTTTTAAAGAAAATCAAAGTATTCACTCTCATTTAAAAGTCATCACGGTTATGCATGGGTGAATTACTTGGAATTTGTTATGTGCTTACATGCTCATTTAAAAGTCCTCACGGTTATGCATGTATGGAACGCATATCAAAATTAATTAATTAAATAAACAAGTTGATTCTGATCCCATTTAAAAGTCCTCACGGTTATGCGTGGTTAGAAGATACTTGAATTCATTTTTTTTAAATGGAATACTACTAATCTCATTTAAAAGTCCTAACGGTTATGCATGGTTAGTATATATTCAAATTCTTGGAATAAATATAACATAAATAGACACAACTGTATGGTTTTAAATGATGACGTCATTCCTATCATTCTAAAGTGGAATATGCGCCTAACAGAGTATTTATGATTTTTGTTTGATTTTTTATTGATATTTAATATTTATATTCGATTGAGTTTTAAAGTTGTATTAATTTCTATCACTTTATCTCTATTTTTCTAACACTATTACTCTTTTGCTGAAAACAAAAGGGGGAGAGAAAAGTTAAAATTTTGTCAAATAAAATCAAGTAAAAGTCAAATATTTTCTATTTGCATCTAGGCTTATTTGCATATTTTTATTTACATGCATATATGAAAGGGGAGCTCTGTGTAGAGAGGAAGCATTCATATAGGGGGAGCAAATTGAATGATCAAATACATTTAATAAATTCAAAATCTTAAATATATACTTGTCATCATCAAAAGGGGGAGATTGTTGAATATGCGATTATATGATTTTTTTTGTTCGATGATAATAAACATATATATATATTCATTTAAATGTATTTTTTAATGTACTATTATATTTTTCACATAATTAAATATATTTTTTTGTTGAATAAAATAAATAACACAGAATTTGAATCCAAACAGATATTCTATTCAAACAAATATTTATTACAATTTTGAATAGTATAAATTCAAGCTCTCACTATACATATACAACTTTGATTACAATACAAACTCAATTACATCACAACCTATCATTTACAAATACACCTCACTACATATTGCTCATTCACTCATAATTTATCTTCAACTTTATTCTAGATTGAATCCAGCATCTGAGAATCTGCAAAAATAAATACTGACGCAGTAAAATTGATAAGAAAATATTTTTACAGTATAAAATAAAATGTAATTTTTGAAAATATTATTTTCCTCAGTTATTTGGGTTGTTCGTTATCATTTAAATTTGAATTCATTATATACGAACAGCTTGTGACATGCACAGTGTATCACTGTACATGCCACAAGGCGATGCACACCGATATATACACTTGATAAAGTTACAGGGACAGGTGAGCACAAGGTCAAACCCAAATCAAAAGCCGGGTTCAACTCAAGTGCAATAAAAATAATGTCACAATATCAGCACAAGGTCAAACCCGAGCTCCAAGCTAGATTCAACATAGGTGCAAGTTCATAGAAACGGTCAAGACAACTAAAACAAGGGTCGACCAAATCCAAATGTACAAAACCATATACAAACTGAAACAGGAAATGGCAACAACAACTATAAAGGATGAATACATATGCAAATGTCGCTGTGGTTTCGACAAACCAAGACAAGCTTATATATCAAAGTGCAACCAGACCAGTGAACAGCAAGATGATAACTTGAATGTACAAAACAATTCAACATGAATCAACCCAATGCAAGCATCAAGAAATGCACAATGAAACTGCAGTTGCAAATAAGCGAATGGCCAAGAAAAATAAACAGTAAAGCAACGAAAATGCAAGTGCATACAACGCAACAATACAAAGTGCAAAAAGTGATGATCTACAACCCAGTGCATGACAACCAAACTGCCCAGGCTCAAAGACATAAATGACATAGTACATGTCGACCAGGCAGCAAACGAAGTTGATAAGACTGCATCAAGGAACCAAAACCAGGCTACACAATGAACCACATGTTCATACTAAAATACACAGTGCACAACAACCTCAAATGCTACATGAAGTCAATGCAGACACAACATGCATCATACACATGAGCACTAATGCATATAGACTAGAGCAGTGTTGTACATATATTATATACATGAATGAAACTGCACCAAAGACTCAGAGACCAGACCAAAATGTACATGAACAACAAGTAACAAATATATGCTACAGAGACCAGAGATATGTGGATACAAGAAAACTGTAATTACAAGTGACTTCAATAAGTTGATATGCAAACAAAGTATGCAGTGATAACACAAGTGTAGATCCAACAATACATGCATACACACATACAAATATATGTATGCACATACATGACAGACTGCAACAGATGATAACAGTGGTGCAGTAGACCACAATGAAACCAAACCGATATATGCAACTACAAGTTTACACTGAATTCAAAGGCAACCAAAACCGGTGAACAACATGTATTAATATACAGTGAATGTATAAAACAAATGCATAGCATCATCAATTCTCCAGACAAGTTCAATAGCCAAAGTCACGGAAGAAAAAATCATGGAACGGCAAGTAAAAATCGAACTGGTCGAAAAGTGCATCAGGAATTTCAAAATGATACAAGTGAACAGTAGGTGGTACGAGACCAAACCAGATGAATGGCAACAACAAGTGATGCATTAGTGAAACAACTCAATATGTAAACAATATATGCAATGACCAGAGGCAGTAAACAGTGAAGCCAAAGTCAGGTGATGCCAGTTGAAGCAGAAAACAAAATATATCATCATCGAACCGTAAACAAAAATTTAGAGGTGCAATTTCAAATCAAAGTCAGAGACGTGATGACCAGGAAAAGATCGAACAGCTCTAAATCGAAACCGTGGAAATCAAGGAAACAAGCGAGTTCAATATCGATGCCGTGAAAATCAAGTAATCAAATTTACACGAATTGAAGAAGTCAACAATCATCTTAAGCAATCAAACGAAAATAAATGGCCAAGATAAAACAATTGACGAATTCAAATGATAATATACGAACGAAAATACAGGGGTTCGAACCCTATATAAACACTAACATCATCGGCCATAAATGCATCCTTTTCAAGCATTCAATCAGGAGAGCAAAAGGCATAAGTTACATACCAGAGTCAGAGTCGAACTCGATCAAATCGAGGAGCCATGTTCGAATTGAAGAAGGAGTCGATTGCCGAAGCAAGACAGAGAAATAGCAATTGTAATCGACCAACTACCCGTCGGCTTCATCGAAATTCTCCAAAGCCCTAATTCATCAAAGAGAATCGAACAAGGAAGAAGCAACGAGCCGTCATTTTACAGAGCAAAAGAACAGGTCAACATAATAAAAAGAAGAAAAGGGCCTGCATATTATTCTCTGTGATAATTTAGTTTGGACCGGCCATTCTATTTGGGCTTAACCTTTTAAATTAGGGTTTTACCATTTAAATTTGTTTTTAAATTAAATTCTTCTGTTAAACGATTGTAATTACTAGTCGTGTGACCAGGGGACAAACTACGTGGCGTAGTTTGAGAATTCGCAACTCAATGGCTGAGTTGTGGCAGGGTTTTGAGCATAGAGTTAAGGCTAGTCGACAGCGGGTGTCGCGAGTTTACGTGTGTAAGCGTCTGACTGCTTAATTTCTAGTAGAAACCTTGGGGGCAGCACGTAGGCAGGGTTTTGCCGAAGTTGGGTAAATTCTGTATCATTCTATTTTTGCATTTATTATTCTGCTATTATCTATGCTGTTATTATTTTGATATATCTGTGTTCAAATAATTTTATATAAACTTCTGCAATAAATTTTTATAATTAATAGTATCACCCAATTCACCACCCCTCTAGGGTGAAATCGATCCTACAGAAGATTGGATTGGGTCTCAACCTGAAGTGTTTTCGAAAAAGGATAACGTTGTGCATGTCAGTGAAGGCTCGCCATGGGTTGATATCGATGAGTTTTATGCTAATGACTCAGGGTGGGATTATCAGAATGACAGTCTTCTGTTGGATCCATATGTCCGTGAGTATTGTTTTCCTAAAGTAGGTGACATTTCTGTTGATATAGTTTTTTCAGATGTTTCAGTTGGTCCAGAGTTTTATAATTATGATGTTTCAGAGGTTGATAGATCTTGCTCCTTAGTTAGTGATTGCTTTTTGAAAAATGGTCATTGTTCATATGAGGATATGATCAATTCTACGAAAGAAGTGGATGATGTATCCAATATTGATGATGGAAATTTGACAATCTGTGCTTGCTTGGTGAATAAAGTGAGTAGTACTCGAGGATTTGCAAGTTCTAAGGCTATGGATTATATGGTTTTTGTTGATTTTATAGATATTCTTGGAGAGTATTATGAAAATGTAAAATTTAATGTTGATGATGAGTCTCTCTTCGATAAAGGGGTTAATATTTTGGTCAATTCTATTGAACCAAAAGTGGTAGATATACCAAATAGTGCACATAGTCTTGCTGTGGCACAGAGTTGTCATAGTTATATAGGAGATATTGAGGTAGATGCAGTCTCACACGTTATTGTTGTTTTTTATGGATTGGAGATGGTTTTATCTCAGTTGGGTGGTTGCAAAATTGATGTTGCAAAGAAGGGTTTGTGTAACATTAGAGATAGGTGGGTCACTGTTGCTGACCAAGAAGTTGAATTCGTGGAGCTAGAGTGTTAACAGGGTGAGAAGGTTTCAAGGATGGCTGGGGTTGGAATTTGTTTTAGGGAGGTTGTTTTCTTTTGGGGATATGACTTGTGACTCAAACAATATCATATACTTTTATATTAGTCTTTTCAGATTTATAGTGTACTGCTGCTGGGGATCTCGTAGAAGATCTTCTATTCAAGCTCGTGTTTCTACTCCTATATTCCCAAAGCGCGTAATAAAATTTGTAGGAGTAGTCCAGATGTTATCATTAGAAGAAGTCCTAGGTTGAAACTTAATGTTTCTAGGTATATTGCTTGAGATCGGTTGTTTGGTTGGAGGTTTGTTGATGCGGTGGGTGTGGTGGAGATGTTGCAGTCTGCTCTTTTCGTGGAGGTGTTTCTGGTTATCGTGGCTGGTTTTGTGGAGTTGTTGTTGTAGGTTGCACTTTTAATGGAGTCGTTTCTGTCTTTAATTTCTTTTTTTTGTAGTTTTCTTCAAGTATGTCTCTAGTTTTTTAGACTTTTGGGTGGGTTGTTTTTTCTTTTCTTTTTTTTGTATGGGGTTTTTTGGCTACCTGTCAGGCTTGTTGGTAGCTCCTTTATTTCTATTTTTATATATATGTGCATGTGTGCTCTCCTCTTCTTAAGAGGATCACACATTTTTCTTAAAAGAAAAGTCATAGTTTTACAATTAAGTGTATTAGCAACTAGACCTTCAACCATATCAATGTCATTTAATACTAGAATGGAACTTTTATCGAAATTAGTTTTTAGCCCTGAAAGAAATTCAAAGCTGTATAAAATAAATTTGAGGGTAATAACAAGATTAGGAAAATAGGAAGTAAAAAGTAAAAAGTAAAGGATCATTCGTAAATTGAAAAATAAATAGACCTTTACAAGAGATTTCATTACTAATGCACCCTAAAGAACCATTTCCAGTTGCTTTTTTAACAATCTTAGAGAAAACATCGGCAGCTAAGTTAAACAAAAGAGGCGATAAAGGATCCCCTGCCTTAAACCCCGTTTAGATTGTATTTTATTTCTTAAAATTCCATTAACTGTTATACTAGAATTGTCAGTTTTAAGCAAAGCCATAATCCAACTAATCCACTTGCTACTAAAACCTCTAACTAGTAACATATCAAAAATAAAATCCTAATCTATCGAGTCAAAAGCTTTCACAAAATCTTGTTTAAGAATCACACATGTAACGTTATTCTTACAACAGTGATTTATGTATTCTTGAACTGCAGCCACTCCATCAGTGATATTTCAACCCTTAATAAAAGCGCTTTGTGAATAATCAATAAGATCATTCATTCTTGTGCTAAGTTTATTAGCTAAAACTTTTGAAATAATTTTCACGGAATAGTTAATTAAAGAAATTGGTCTAAAATCTTTTAAGCTATTTGCACCAAAAAAAATTTGTGTAATAAAATTACATTAGAAAAATTAAATCTTCCTAGTTGTAATTTCCCATTATAAAATCATTAAACATTCTAATTAAATCGAATTGTAAAACATCCCAAAATCTTTTGTAAAATAAAATAGGAAACCCATCTGGGCCCGTGGATTTATCACCAGGCATATCATTTATAGCCTTCAAAATCTCCTCTTCAGAAAAAGGATTATAAAAGTCATTAAGGTTAATTTTAGAACCAATAGGATGGAGTTCATTTCATCTAATATTTACCCTATGCTTATTCCTATTGCCAAAAATATCCACATAGTAATCAGTAAAGGCCTTATTTAAACCCCTTTGATCAACCAATTCAACATTATTCACAAAAAAATTGAATTTATTGTATCACTACATTTTCCCTCATTAGCCATATTATGAAAAAAATTGTATTATTATCCCCTTCATTAATCCGTTGAATTCTAAATCTTTATTTCCATATAATCTCTTCTTTTTCTAAGATTGAATTAAGTTCTTCTTTTTGGTTAGCGAGAACATTGCATTCCCCTAGACTAAGTTGTCTAGTTTCTTTTATTTTGTCAATTTTAAGCATTTCAAAAGGTAAATTTTCTTTTTTAATTTCAATACCACCAAAAACATTATTACTCCAATTTTTAAGAAAATTCCTAAGACCCTTGAGTTTTAAAACAAAAATTGTATTTGAGTTATCTATATTCCTGATATTGTTAAAATTCATTGATATCCATTTATTTTTAACTAAGTTAGAGAATTTGGTTTCTAATAACCATATTTTTTCAAGTTTAAAGAAATTAATAATAATTCTATGTTGTTCGCACGCAAGAATTATAGGACAATGGTCAAAATATGCGTATTGCAAACCAGTGACTCTACAACTAAGAAATTTATCTTCAATTTCGTCACTAATAAAAAATCTATCTAAAAGAGCCATAGAAGGGGATTCCCTAGCATTACTCCAAGTGAATTCTCTATTAGATAACGACATTTATATCAAATTTTAATTAATGGTAAATTGGTCAAACTCTTCCATGGAAGAGAAATCTCCTTCCCAGGTTATCTCCCTCCTAGAAAACACGTAACATTGAAATCCCCTCCCCAAATCCAAGATCCAGGAGCGAATGATCTGAATTCTAGACATTCGCTCCATATGACTCGATGACCAACTTTCGAGTTAGGTCCATAAACTTTAGAAATATCAATATAGAGTTATCACTAAGATTGATGAGAATTATATGAATAGAGTGATGTTTAGTAATAGTTTGAAGAAGTTTAAAAGAGTTATCATGCCACCTATAAGTAAACCCCCAAAAAACCTAATAGAAGGTAAACAAACCCAATGTCTAAAATGATAACCGCCTAATCTTTTGTAAAAATGAGCGTCTGGACACTTAATTTCCGTTTATTGTAAAAGTGTTATATCAATAAAATAAGCTTTAAAAAAGTTCTAATTTTATCGCATTTAGACCCCTAATATTCCAGGTGATAATTCTCATAATCCAGTTGACCAAGAAATTTATTATTTTATTAATGATGTTTTAAGTTAGCTAAATAGTTATTAATTAATGGTATTTAAAGTGAATTATTTTATTAAGCATGCCTGAAGTTAATTATTTGATTTAATGGGGTTTAAATTAGTAAAGTGATTTATTAATGGTGTTTATAAATAATAAATTATTTATATAAAAGAAATTTATTTAAAAGGGATTATTTTAAAGGAGACTTACGAATGATGTTTTTTAAAGTGGATTTACGAATGAGATTTTGTAAAGAAATTTGATAAATGGGTTTTTCAATAATGAAGATTAGTGTTAGATATGTATAACTGTATGGTTTATGAAGATGAGTTTTTGATATATAAAAGGATTTTATAAAGGATTTTATAAAAGATTTTTGTAAAGGAATTTATAAAGAGAATTTATTGATAGGAAAGAGTGTTAGTAATAGAAAAGGGTTTTATAAATAGAAAGGGATTTATAAATCATTATAGAGATTGATAAATGAAGTTTTATAAATTAATTTGGATATTTATAAAAAGATTTGTAAATATGAAATAGGCTTATAAAAAAGGAATTTTATATATGGAATAAAATTTGATTTCGATAAATAATACTTCTTAATTATGGTGGTATGGAAACATTCTTTCCATACTTAACACTGAAGGATAGTGGTTTGGATTTCAGTAAGAAATGTTTTAGAATAATATTGTTTTGGCCCATTTAAAATATGGTATATGAAAGAGAATATCTTCCTTAAGATTTGTAATATACTTATACCGATGAGATAAGTATATGAATGTTCCAGGTATTGGAAAGAGTGTGAGGGGTTTGTGGAAATATCCTTTGTGAAGGTATTTTGATTCAAGTAATTTTAAAAGAGATTTAATTAATTAAAGATTAACAGAGGCTTAGTGGATCCCACGTGGGATTTAATCTTTTTTGTTTGATTGTTTGATAGTTAAATAATTGACTATCAAATCTTGGCCAAAATATAACTTTGGAAATATCTAGAAGAACACATGAGTTATATAGCATAGTCATCTTCGATGATGTTGTATTGTGCATGTACATCTCGTTCCGTTCTCCTATGACAAAAGATATGGAGATCCGTCTACTTAGACGGTTATTGGGTGATCCCTGCTCCTATGTATTATCTATATATTTCCAAAAGAACCGAAGTTGAGTTTAGCGAATGCTAGCGAATGTTTTTTCGAAGAGACTGAGACCGGGTAAGTATGAATTATCCAAAAACCACTTCAATATGACTCAAGCGTCGTATTGAAGACTTCTTGAAATGATGGAATTGAAGACGGAGTTACTTGAAGTGTAAGGGTTGCTTCCTACTAATCCTGAATGTGATTCCGGAATAGATGTAGTAGAATTAATGCCTTCGATTTGTTCCTATCTTGAACAACTTGTATGGACGAATGCTAGCATTGCGTTAGTGCTTGGAGGGCAGTATTATCGTTCCAAGTGGGAATTGCTGAGATAGGAAAAGGTAAATCATGACCTCACAAGCCTCATTACCTAGCATTGATTAAAACAGAGGATATATAGTAGAGCTACGTTGTTCACAACCATTAGAAGCATCATTCCTTGATCCAGAGTCGATATTTAAAGTTTGGTATGCGCACGAGATTGGGGCCATGGCCTGGTACATCTATTTGCAGCCTTAATGCCTGGAGGATGATGTAATCTGGTATGCCATGTTAAAGGGGCAGCCGACTTTGTGCAGCAGGGGTGCAAGAAGTTCTTGTTGACCTCTATACATTTTATCTAGAGATGTAATGTCATGGGTGGTACCCTAATTTCCCAGTCATTGATGGAAATCCAAACCCTAATACCCCAATTGCCCAGTCATTGATGGAAATCCAAACCCTAATACATGCCCTCTATGGATTTAATTGTACACCTATTATGCTGGAATTTAATTAATTTAACAAATTCGACTATGATTAATATTTATTTTACCTAGACATTATTATAATATCACTTGATTTTTTGTAGAAATGTTTTGGTTATCATAAGGTAAAAACCCGTATGTGTTGATGTGGAGTATGGTCTTACGAGATACCTTTATTTTTAAATGGTTTTATAACATTAAGTAACCCATTTGATTGTGTTCTCACGCTGGTTTTACCCGACTGACCTAGGAATTTTTTTCTATAATGTTCGGGTCAGACCGAGTATGTTTTCCATATTAATTTAGCTTTGGATGCTTTGGAGCTCAGGAGACGAGCTGGATGCCCATGACGTATCTCTCGTATATTCCTTTTATTTTTGCTGCATTGTTTTGTTGTATTTTTAACGTTTGTAAGGACAGGTTGTTATAACTACCCAGGACTTATGATAGGGTAATTGTACTCTGATTGATGTATGTATATTAAAGTTCAGTTTTTCTTTTATAAAGATCATTTGTATATTATATGTTACTCGTCACGTTTTTGTGAGATTTTGTTCCGTCTTTCTTTCTTCTACCCCAATGATTTTTCTTTCCAGCACTTAGATGTTCGGCACGTAAATACTACGGGTGTATTAGTGTCGACTACTGAGGATCGAAAAAGTAGGTTGTTACACTTGGTTTCAAAGATGAAGGTTAAGCAAGAACCTTGGCTTCGGTGGGGTAAACTCATTAGAGATAAGATAATCACAACCTAGAATGAGTTTGAGAGTGTATGTGTGTACATGCATGCATGCATGCATACATACATACATACATATACATATATATATAAGAGAGCGTATTTGTTAGTGCTATAATATTGTTTTATACTGTGTTGATTGTTCTATTGAGTGGTATATGAATTCTGCTCGATGTTCTTGATCAGCATTATCGATATGAGATTCTAAACACTTAAACAAGACAAATTGACACAATATTATTTTTGGAAAAAGTAAATGAGATAATTTTACCTATGATTATATTTTATATATAAAAGGAAAATTTTAAAAATTAATGTCGTTATTTAGAGAATGTTCGTTTGTTAGGAAATGATAATTGTTATCTTGCCTTCTGACAAGGCCGTGATATCATCGATTCGGTTAGGAATGGATGGTCATCAGCCTTAGGAATCGATTACATGTAATACCATAGATGATGGTTAGGCAGATTCAGACCGAGTCTTAATAGAGGTGCAATCGGCATGAAGTGACTGAAGTAGCCTTATGAAGTTGTATTTCAAATTTGGAGTCGAATGGAGCTCGGGTGCTCGAGTTACGGACAAAGCAGAGATTTGCCTGGATTGATCGAAAACGATCTATAAAATAGCTCAAATCATCGGAGAATGATTAATATCACAAGATCTACAAGGCCAATTCATTTGAAACTTCCAGGGCTTTAACAAAATAAAGACTGAAACCTACAAAAATGATCACAGGTCATAAAATTGAAGTTATAGGTTGGCCAATCGTTGTTGGCCAATCATTTTTGCCAAGCCATAAAAATGATCGGCATACTTCAGTACATGTTCCAAGTACAACAAAGATCGATCAATATCTCCTAAATTACAAGTCAGAATGAATCCATATTTTAGAGGCAGCGTCAAAAGGAATGTGGGACCCCCAAAAAACGACCGCACTAGAATTGGAAACAAGAAAAAGGATCGATGAACATTTAGCCAATCGTTCCTGATTGTCAAGTTAAGTCCATCGATCGTTATGGTGGGCCCTTATGGACCTAAAGAGCCTTCTGCCGAAATCTTAGAAAAATATCTCATCATCTCTCCCTATAAATACAGGCCCCATGGTTCATTTTAGGGATCTTTACGCTGCTGGTTACTTTAGTCTTTATTGTAATCAAGTTTTCTCTATTCTTGGCTGTCGTAATCATATTCATAAGTGATCAATAAAGTTCATTTTCAAAGTGGACGCAGGCCTACAACACTGAACCACTATAAATCTTTATGTTTCTGATTATTGATTTCAATTTGTTATTAGTTTAATCTATTCCTCATTTTTATTTTTACTTTCTTCACTTACTTCTCTACATAAATCTATCCTTGGGTGTTTGTGACCAATTTTGGTGCAAACATTTTGGTGCTTTAACTGAGAATTTGATTCTCGGCTTGCAAGAATCCCCTTTGTTGCTACTAGATAGGATAAATCCTCCGAAGGAGATTCATGGTTATCTTACATAAAGTTGCTTATACTACATTTGATGAATTCTAAGTAGGAGATTGATAATGGTAAGACATACTAGATTTACTTCTCAAAATGTGGATGGAAATGAGACTGCTAGCATTCAACAAGGAGACCGAAGCAATCAACCAGCAAATGTGGACGTTGATCAGGTTGAAATTCAGAATCCCAACCATTCTATTACTACAGCTGAATTTCATAATTTAAGGAGAGAGCTGACGGATTTCCATTGACAGCTAGATCAGCAGATTCAGACCAATATCGAGTGGATGAACCAAATCAATCAGCAACAATAGGGCAAAGCTAGGAGGGATCCCACCCCTTACTCCACGTTGGAAAGCTCTAATTCATCGGACGAACACCATAGTCATAGGCATTGCAGAACTAACGGATATGATGTAAAACCTCAGGGTGTGAACAAGTAAACATCATGGTTTGCCAGGGATGATCAATGCTGGTCCCTCCGCTAGAGACATAAACTTACCTATGCACGTTGGGATTCAAACTGGAGCTGTTGTGGTTAGTTTGGATGAAGGAGTCCGATTGAATGCTGACCAGGTTCTTCCCCAGAATGATGGTGAAATGAATGTACGAGATGTGCATCGAGAAGATATAGGTCTAAGAAGGCATAAAACGGCCCGTAGACATTGGTCAAACCATTCATTGGAGATGGAATATGACCACTGCTTGGCACCAACCATCCAAATGCCCAACTTATTTGAAATGGTCAGACAATTGGTGAGGGAGAAACAGGGCTTGACTAATGATGACTAGGGAATCTCGAGAAGCCATACCCCATCCACTAATAATGTTCTACATGCAGATTACCCAAGGAGGTTCAACATGTCGTCGATGCCTACTTACGAGGGAAAAACCGACCCCAGACAGCATATCATGAGATAAGAATGGTAGATGTATTCAACGCGAGTCGATGATGTGACCAATTGCAGATGCTTTCCCATAACTCTCTCTGGAATAGCGAAATGTGGTTCATGAGACTACCCCCATGATCAATTTCTAGATTCGAAGATTTGGCAACCAAGTTTGTGGAGCAATTTCGGATGCACGTGACTTGTCCGAAAGACATAATGTCCCTTTCCAGCATGATTCAGTCTTCAGGAGAGTCGTTGAAAGATTATTTAGAGAGACATCATACGGTTGTTACGGAGGTCGGTAATTTAAATGATCATGCAATAATTATGGCCGTGATGAGAGGGGTTGACCTAGAGTCTAACTTTGGCGATTGACTAGATGGTAAGCCACCCACAACGTTGAAGCGCTTTTACACAAAGGTGGCTCAGTTTTTGAGAAAGGAGGAAGCAAGGTCCACCAGAAAAAAACGTTGTGAGACCAAGTGAAGGAGTATAGAATAACATTGCAATCAAATAGTCTGATGACAGTTCTGTAAAAGTCTAAATGAACGTTTGGAATAAAAAAAATCATCAAAAGAGAGCAGAGTTAGGAACCGAGAATGAAAAAGGGATTCTGGAGGGCTGAAGCCTAAGATTCCAATATATGGTAATTACATGCTGTTGAATACGTCCTTGAAGAATATCTATCTGTCTACTTGTAACCATGCAGTAGAGAAAGCCGCCTCCAAAAGAGTCAATGGAGAAGCAGACCGGGAAATATTATCAGTTTTACGAGTATTATAGGCACAATACAAATGAATGCAAGCATCTCTATGGTGTAATCAAAAAATTGATTTGAGAAAAAAAAATTACAACAGTTTGTAAATGCCCCACGAGATGGATGGCAGGGAAATTCTAACCCCAACCGAGGACAAGCACCGTGTAGCGCTGAGGAGCCTACACGGACTGGTGGAAGGCTAGTGATAAACATGATAGTCGGGGGACCGCACCCGGTGGATAGGAGTTGGCAAGAGATGGAGCGCTATGCTAGCATAATTAGGCATGTGGATTTTGACTGTTGTTCAAATACGGAAGACAGAACTCCGATGAAGCAGCAACGTACTATGGTTGATGATATTGTGTTTAGGAACAGAGATGCATATAGGGTGGAGGCTCCGACAATCGACCTAATGGTTATTTCATTCATGATTGGTACTGCTTTAGTGAGAATGATTTTGATTGATTGTGGAAGTTTGGTAAATATAACTTCAAAAAAGCTTACGATAAGATGAGGATGGAAGCCAAAGATTTAAAATCACGTAAAGCTCGTATACATGGTTTTAATGGCATTGCAACCATGGCTATTTGTTATATGGAATTACTTGTTGAATTGGGAGAAGTTGAATGAAGGAGGGCGTGGATCTTGCCGTTTATTGTTTTGAATGTTGACTCTCCATAAAAAAAAATTCTGGGCCGACCGGCCCTTGTTGAATTCCAAGCAGCTCTTGCTCCGTGGTAATTGACTTTGAAATTTCCAATGGATAATGGTGTAGGAGTTGTACATGGCGATCAGGCAACTGGACGTGCCTGTTACGTAGCTAAATTGAGGGAAGCCCAATGCAAAGAAAAAGATAAGGGTGTGGACAAGATTGTCCGCATCCA
This sequence comes from Allium cepa, assembly GCA_030765085.1. Classification (NCBI taxonomy): domain Eukaryota; kingdom Viridiplantae; phylum Streptophyta; class Magnoliopsida; order Asparagales; family Amaryllidaceae; genus Allium; species Allium cepa. The sequence goes on along the minus strand of CM060938.1, from coordinate 422,438,638 downwards.
AGCTACCGAAGATTGACAACTAGCACCTAAGCCTTGGCTATGGCGCCATAGTCGGTTCTATAGAGATATAGATTCTAGAGATGATGAAGAAGAGACTAAAGAAACCAAGGCCGCATCGTTAGAGCTGACAATCATATTGCGGTCAGCCGTGACGACCCATCATGAGTCCTAAAGGTTGGATCATAGCTCAGCCCTCCGGTAATGAAGAAACTTCCTGGTTTTCTTCAAGCGAATATAAATGTGTTTGCTTGGACTCACTCTAATATGTGTGGAATATTTCCTGCCATTGCGAGCCATACATTGAATATTGACCCGAGACATGTCCCGGTGAAGCAAAAAAGACACGGTATGGATCCGGAGAGATCTGCTGCTCTCAAAGAGGAGGTGAATAAACTAAAAATCAACGGATTTATCCGCAGCACCCTCTACACTAAATGGGTATCTAATCTTATACTTGTGAAGAAAGCGAATGGAAAATGGAAAACATGCATTGATTATTCAAATTTGAACAAGGCGTGTTTGAAAGACCATTTTCCCCTTCTAAGGATTGACCAGCAGGTGGATTCAACTGCAGTAAACAATTGCTATCTTTCATGGATGCATACTCGAGATATAATCAAATCTCGGTGCATATCCTCGATCAGGAGCACACCGGTTTCATTATCGATGCCGGATTATATGCTATTTAATTATGGCGTTTGCATTAAAGAATGCAGGAGCAACTTATCAACGCTTGATTAAAAGAATGTATAAAGATCATATTGGAAAAATAATGGAAGTGTATGTGGATGATATGCTTGTGAACTCACGACGATCAAGCGACCACAATGGAGACTTGGCGGGAACGTTTGACATCCTTCGACATTTCAAAATGAAAATTAATCCTTTGAAGTGTTCTGTTGGTATTGCATCAGGGAAGTTCTTGGGTTTTATTGTCAATGCTCGAGGGATAGAAGCTAATCCCAAGAAGATTAGGGCTATCCATGATATCTAAGTACCAAGAACTGTTAAACAAGTACAGAGTCTGAACGGGAAAGTTGCTGCCTTAAGCCGATTCGTCTCTAGAGCTACCGAAAAATGCATTCCTTTCTTCAATTTGACTAGGAAAGGGAAATCAAACTTTGAATAGACGTAGGATTGTAAAGATGCGTTTCAAGTTTTGATGAATCATCTGGAGAGACCCCTTATCTTGTCAAAGCCGGTGGATCATGAGGAGTTGTACATTTGTTTGGCCGTATTGGCACATGGTATTATTGCCGCGTTGCTTCGTGAGGAGAATCGGGTCCAAAGGCTGGCGTATTATGTCAGCAAAAAATTAGCGGGAGCTGAAAGGAACTACCCAAAAATAGAGAATTGGGCATACAACTTATTAATTGCAGCACAGAAGCTTTGTTCGTACTTTTAGGCACATTAGTTTAAGGTCCTACAGTGACCTGCCATTATTATAGGTCCTGCAGTGACCTGAGACGTCTAGAAGGTTAGTAGAGTGGAATATTGAACTCAGTCAGTTACATCACTTATCTCCCTAGGAGGGCTATCCAGGGTCAGGCTATGGAAGACTTTATAGCAGAATTTACTATGCAAGATGATTCTCCAAAAGACAGCAAAATCATTACTGTACGGTGGAAATTGTATACTGATGGAGCATCTAAGGATCGTTGTTTTGGGGTTGGGATTGTACTCGTAACTTCTGAAAACTGGTCAATCTATTATGCATTAAAGATAAATTTCCCTGTGACAAACGACAAAGCTGAATATGAAGCTCTGAATGTCGGACTAAAACTCGCTGGAGAACTTGGAATAAAGTCTCTGTAAATCTTTTACGATTCGAAGTTGGTGGTGTATTAAGTTAGGGGAGATTATCAGGCTAAGTGGCAATGGCTTGCCCCATACCTTACCAAAGCTCAAGATTTGTTGACAGAATTTGAATACTATGACATTTCGCATGTTCCTTGAGATCGAAATAGAGAGGTTGATTCATTGGAAAAGTTTGCTAGTACCAGCGATGCACAGCAGATAGGCTTAGTTCTGGTCGAAGTATTAAATACCCCAAGTATAAACATGATGGAAATCGACCAAACACTGGAAGCGGAGTCTGAAAGGGAAACGTGGATGATGTCGGTCAAAGAATATTTACTACACGGAGTCCTACCAGATAAAAGAAATGAAAAGTGACAAGTCATTTGCAAAGCTTCACGATATATTACACAAGAAGGGATTAGGAAAGGTTTTTCTGTCGCTCTACACCTTTATGTCGCTCACGATGAGATAAAACGTGTTCTAAAAGAAGTTCATGAAGGAGAATGCGGCGAGTACACTGGGGGCAAACTCTGGCAAAGAAAATAATTACTTATGGGTATTATTGGCTGACCATAAATTGGAACACCGCTGATTATGTGAAACAATGCGGTAAATGCCAGATATAAGCAAAAGTCCCGAGAGCTCGGCCAATAGAAATCACGTAAATGGTCAGCCCATTGCCGTTCTCCACGTGGGTATAGAAATTATTGGTTCCTTGTCTGTCTCTAAAGGTGGCGCAAAGTACGCTATCATTGGAGTTGATTACTTTACCAAATGGGTCGAAGTAGAACCTTTAACCACGATCACAACCAAGAAAGTAATTGACTTTATTGTTCAAAACATCATATACCGCTTCGGTCTTCCGTAAACTATTATAACTGATAATGGGACCCAATTCGACAGTGGTTTATTCAAGGATTTTTTTCGATGATATCGTATTAAAAAGAGGTTTATAGCGTTCGCTCACCCTTGGGCAAATGGACAAGTTGAAGTTGTAAATAAGATCATAAAGTCCATTCTAAAGAAGAGTTTGGAGAAGGCTAGAGGTCGGTGGGTGGATGAACTTCTTACAACATTGTGGGCTTACAGAACCACCCATGAGTCCGTGAATGGCCATAGTACATTCGCCCTTACTTACGGTTCCGAAGCTGTTATTCCTGTTGAACTCGAGGTTCATTCTCATCGAATAACTTAATACGATCCCAAAACAGATAAAGTTCTCCTTTTGGAATCTCTTGACTTTATACATGAGAAGCGCGAAGAAGCCGGTCTGAGGGCAGCCGCATATCGACATCGAGTCGTCCGGTATTACAACACTAAAGTTCGACCTAGAACCTTCGAAATTGACGGTCCTAAAACAGGTTTTTCCTACCCCATCACACATTAATCCCATCTGGGAAGGACCATATGTTATCGAATAGAGGCTTGGAGAAGGAACTTTCAAGCTAGCGACTATCGATGGCGTCACACTTCCAAGGGCGTGGAATAGCAAACATTTACAATGCCATTTCGTTTAGTTTATTTCTTTTATATTTTAGCTGTATTTACTTTCATAATTTTCTTTAACGTTCGATTTTTCGAATGTGTAATAAGACAATTTATTTCAATCCTTTCTATTTAATGAATAAAGTTTTTGGCTTCCTTTATATTTACGTTAGATGTTGCATCATATGCTAACTACATAGCGAAACTGATTGATATCGATATATATGAACAGGCTCCTAGAGTTTTCAAGCAATCAATAATGCTAACTCCCAATGGTATTAGACAAGATGAGCTCAGTCTACTTATTCATTTTACGACTCTTATTCACGATCCAAAGGACGGGATACACAATAAGGAATAAATGTGGCCGACAATATGATAATTGAATAACTCCTACCCAACCATGGAACTGAGATAAAATCAGAGCGACCGTGATACGATCGATCACTCGCTAAATCAAACCCCAGAACCTGGAGAGGAAAATTAATCAATTAAGGAGAGTACGATCTGACTGCTCTTTAAAATAACTCTAAGTCCTCGGAGTGCAAACTGAAGTATAAACATAAATCGGGTATGAATTGTCCACCCGCGAAATAACTCTAAGTCTTCGGAGTGCGGACTGGAATATAAACGTAAATCAAGTGTGAATAGTCCACCTACGAAATAACTCTAAGTCCTCGGAGTGTGGACTAGAGTATAAACATAAATCGGGTGTGAATCGTATACCCACGAAATAACTCTAAGTCTCCGGAGTGTGGATTGGAATATAAACATAAATCAGGTGTGAATCGTCCACCCGTGGAATAACTCTAAGTCCCTAGAGTGCAAACTAGAGTATAAATGTAGATCGGGTGTGATCCAATCACCCATCAACTAAATCTTATCCCCAGACTATGGACACGAACATGAATGAATAGAAGAGTGGGGTCCGACCATTCACTATTCCATGAACTCCAGCCTGAAACTGACGGGAGGAGTATAAACTAGCTAAGGATGGATTTCGACCATCCTACATTTGACCCCACGAAACCAAAACCAGGGGCAGGAGTATAGTTCCTCAAAAAATTGCTGAATTCGATGGTGTAACACTAAGGCTCGAGCCTAATGTTTAATACAACTTGAGGCCACGACCTCAGGGAGGTCTCGACATTCAATCCAACGAGCAATGAATCAAAAGTACATAAAATGTAAAACATGATAGCTTGAACATTTAAGCAGGTGAACATAAGAATCATACACAATAATAGCATTATTCTTATTTACACTAAACTTGTTATACATTATACAAGTTTATCCAAAATGAAAGACAAAAGTGAAGGGTCATGCCCAAACAAGCATGACCAACAGAAAGGAAATGTAATCAGCTAAACTATTTACATATCACCCCAATCCAAAGATAATTTCTTAGATTATCTATCTTTCCTTTGCTTCTTTCGAGTGGCTGCTTCCAAACTAACGCTAGACCCTCTCTTCAACCCTTTTCCACCTCGACTCCTCTTCGAAGAAGTATCCTCAGTTATATTAATCGAGGCAATATTATCTTTGGAACCGGGAGGGTTAGGGGCACTCTCAGCACCAGAAACAGGGGGGATATCATCCTAGGGAATTGTCCCACCATGAGGGATTATCTAGAGCGTGACTAGAATCAGTTCATCGGAGCCCGAATATTTAGGCTCATTTTCACCTTCCTGCTCATTTTCACCTTCCTTTTCAACAGATCTTGTCTCCCAATATGTTGCTTCATGCTGAGCTCCCCAATGAGGTCAGAAGAGCCTGTGATCATGACATCTTCACCAAAAGGAATTTCGTGGTGTAGATCGCTTCCCTTCTTGAATAATGCTTTTATGAATTGATCATTAATAAAAAGGCTTCTTCTTGAGCACCTTGAGTAGCGGTCGAAGTCGTAACTTTAATGGATTATGTCGCGGCCACTTGCAACTCCAACTGAGGCTCTTTAGAGGGAAGAGAAGAAACACCTAGTGGGAGATTTCGACCTCTCGATACTCACATCAGTAAAGTGAAAAGTGTCACATTTATGCTGAATTGGTAGACCAGACAAAGAGTCAAGTGGTAAACTTGAACACTATGACGGTTCAGAAGAAGATTCATCTTGAACAACTTTAGGAGCGATTGATGACTTGGATTAAGCAGAGAGAACTTCTTGGAAATTTATGTGTAAACATTTTTTTCTTTCTCCTATCAGGAATCGAGGGTTGTGAGGCCTGCGAGGATCCGGCATCAACCTCGAGACCGAATTTGTAACCATTGTGACCGGGCATATTGCATATATGTCTTTCGGCAGTAATATCAGTGAATTGTTGAACACCCGTGACTGGGGGCACCACGAGATCAGCTCGATTATCTCTTTGGCTGATTGCAACCCTTGGTCTCATCCCTGCAGTCTGAGCAACTTTGGTTAGCCCCATGCTAAGACCCTCTTCTATCAAATAAAAATTGACGAGATGTTCATCCATAAGCAAATATTCGATGTTCCTATCCTTAAGCGGAGCATTTTTCAGAATTGTGACCCCCACTTCATAAATTTTGCCGCTAAGCCGAATGACGACACTAGTAGAAGAGTAATATAGTCAAGAATACAACCTGGATATCATTTTCATGTTAACATAAAAATAGTAGATAACACTTACGTCTTTTCAGCCATTATCGAGCGAAACCAGACGGGCAGCAAACGAAGAACCATTCGCTTTTAAAGACACTTAACTTATTCCATGCGCCAGTTAGAATCTGGCGCCTTTTCGCCAATTTGATAAATGTAAATGAGAGACTCCTGATCGGCCTCTTCAAAGTGAAAATGAATCAAATATATTCGATGGTTGGAGGACGATGCAGAAACTCCATAAATATCATATAAGCACAATAAAGAAGAGCATGGCCATTAGGGTGGATATGCGCTATAGCTATCCTTAAATAAAATAGAATCTCCCGAATATATGAATTAAATGGCGGGATGCATCCGACCGAACACATAAACTTGTTGCACGCACCTTCTGGGGGCCTATCTGCCCTATCATCCCACGATTGGACCAACACATCATCGAAAGAAATTCCATGCCTTACGTAGATTCTTTGGAGGGCATCTTCCTTAATTTTTGAAGCTACCGAATCAGAAGGGTTCTCTAGAATGACAGCATCCTCTAGATTATTGGGAGCTAGATCGATGGCCGGTGGAAAGATGGGAATAACATCAGAGAGATAATTGAGGGCCCAGACTTTCTGGTTTTTCCAAATGACGACTAGATGGCAGATTATCGAATTTAGTTGTCGAACTTTATTCTATGTCAGAGTTATCCCTTTGGGAAGTGATCCAATTGGCATAGCGGCAAGGCACCCAGAACGTCTAAAACCCATTGTTATTAAACTTAGTCAAAATCATGGTTAGATAAAGTAACTTGTGCACCCGGTGTATAGTGAGTGCTGGTGTGGTTCAGTGAAGTGCTATACAGTATGGTAATAAGTTGTGCAAAACTGAAGATAGAAAAGACAAAGAGGCTTTGAGGTTTAACCCGAGAGACCGTCATTCCTGACCGTCTCAACTGTTTTTGTGTGTCATCGGGAAACATGCAGCTAAAGTTTTGCAATTGATCATCAGCCAGCAAGAATTTGGTTTTTGTCTAAGTTACTAATAAGCTTCAAGATAATAGCAAATGGCATTGGTTTGTGTCATGGTTCTAAGGCCATTTGTTACTAAATGTGCAATTCAAATCATATGCAAGTCCTAACTTCTGTCCAAGTATGCAAGGCTAAAGCTCATCATTTAGTTCAAGTTATCTTATTTATGTTCCATTTTTTGAAAAAAAGTTCATTTGCAAATAAGGCAATCATTCGTGAACGCGAACAAAGCTGATCTTTTCCTTAGACAGCACCATCCAATCTTTCGCAGTAGCCACTTCCACTGATATTTATTATGAGCCTCCAACTCCAAATCATTGTCGATCGTTTGTAGGCAATCTTCAAACTCCAACATCCAGAGGCTTCACTGATTTTCCAAGAATGATCATGATGGATCGATCATATGACCTCTTCATTTCCTCTACACCATCTTCCTCAGCAAACGGTAGGCTAGAGCTATAATGCAATCATCCCTCACCAAAAAAGGTCAGGTCATTTTCTCTAAAAGCGATCATTGGAATGGGAAAAGATAAAAGCTTCAGTTAAATGACTTGATTAACACAACATTACTGAAGTTCAAAGTCTCGTTCTCAAATTATAAAGCAAGTTCAAGAATTTTTCTACCTAAGTTTGAAATCTGGGAAAGAAGGAAAATTCGTAATTGAAGCGAGGCGAAATTTGATGGGGGATAATAGTTTTCAAGATGCGGATCATTGTTTGGATCGACGAGGAAAGAAAAGGGAAGCCTGTTTTTCTTAGCTTCACAATGGAACAGTATGGAAATAAGTTGAAGGAAGAAAAGAAATGGCTAAGTATTAGTGCTTATATAGGAAAGGTGTATGCCGATCGGTATATGTCCCAAGAAATTATGTCCCATATCTAAGTCATATGCCGATGGATTCACATCCAAGTTTTTAACCGATCGATCTACCTTTAGGCTCTATGCCGATCATTCTTTACCTAACCCATGCGCCGATTGTTCCATGACCTAACATATGTCACGAAAGATTTGAAATTAATGATTGTGGATATATATATATAATATAGTAAGTAAAAAAAGATGGAAAATATGAATGAAAGAATGATGACTGACGAAAACTTTTTATAGAAAATTATTTCCTTAAACTTGACAATGACTCGTGAACGTGTAGTCGTGATCAAGAGTCGGGTACATACATGTATGCGTATAAGTATACGTTTTAAAATTTAGGTAGTGTTTGGTTAAAAAATGAATTTTGTATTTTCTGTTTTCAATACGTATCTCAAATATAAGAAGAACGGAGGGATAGTGGAAGGGATGAAAGAAAGACGGATAAGAGGATGAAGGGGATAGAGTAACGACGGAAGAATGGATTGTTTTACGTGCTTGTGTTATTTTTCAAAATGCAAAAAAAAAAAAAGTTGTTTTGTATGTTAGCTTCGTTTTCTAAATTGGTCATTTTCGACAATATAAATCTATCATGTGCATTTTTTATGGACGAAATCTCAAAACTAAAAATAACAAACCAAACACTACCTTAATTTTCTAAAATCGATAAAAAACCGAATGATCACTCGGAGTCAATCAGAGGAAAACTAAAGCTAAGTTGCTAAAGCCATGAAATTGCCAGAGTCAAAACAAGATAATCATTAGCAAGTAGTTATCCCATGTTTATGCTATTGGAAATCGACCAATCATCACAAGGAATAATAAAAATACGACCTTCGACAAGACAATAGTTCAATGAAAGGATAAAGACTATTCGATGAATTAGACGGGTGTCTTTCAGACGATTCTGGCCTACAACGATTCAAAGCACGTCATGTTTGTGCAAGACGTACTTTCATGGGAAAATGTTATTTCGCCTTTTGGCAAGTCCATGATATCAGTGATTCGGCTAGGAATGGATAGTCATCGGCCTTAGGAATCGATTCCATACAATACTATAGATGATGGTCAGGCAGATCCCGGCCGGTTCCTAATCAAGGTGCAATCAGAGTGAAGTGACTAGCGTAAACCCGTGAAGTTATATTTCAAATTTGGAGTTGATCGAAGCTTGGATGCTCGAGTTACGGATGAAGAGGAGATTTGCCTAGATTAATCGTGAATGATCCATAAAACAGCTCAATGCATCCGAGAATGATCAATATCTGAAGATCTACAAGGCTAATACATTTGAAACATCCAGAGCATCAACAAAATGAAGATTGAAGCCTATAACAATGATTGTAGTTCATAAGGTTGAAGTTATAGGTTGGCCGATTGTTGTTGGCAGATAGTTGTTGCCAAGCAACAAAAATGACCGGCATACTTCAGTGCATATTCCAAGTACAACAAATATCGATCCATATCTCCCAAGTTATAAGTTAGAATGATTCCATATTTTAGGGGCAATGTTAAGATGCATGTAGGACCCTCAAAAATGATCGCACTAAAATTGAAAGTAAGAAAAAGGATCGGTGAACGTTTAGTCGATCGTTCCTGATTGTCAAATTATGTCCACCAATTGTTATAGTAGGCCCCTACGGACCTAGAGAGTCTTCTACCGAAATCTTAGTGAAATATCCCATCATCTCTCCCTATAAATATAGGGATCATGGTTCATTTTGGAGATCCTTACGCTGCTGGTTACTTTAGTCTTTACTGTAATCAAGTTTTCTCAATTCCTGGCTGTTGTAATCAGATTCATAAGTGATCAATAAAGTTAATCTTCAAAGTGGACGTAGGCCTATAACACCGAACCATTATAATCTCTATGTTTCTGATTATTGCTTTCAATTTGCTGTTATTTTAATCTATTCCTCAATTTTATTTTTACCTTTTTCACTTACTTCTCTACATAAATCTATCCTTATGTGCTTGTTATTAATTTTGGTGCAAACAATAATACTTGATTATTATCATTTATTTATTGGTTTTACATGTTCAACCAGTTTACGAGCAGTTTTGCTTTTTTACTACATGGGTTGGGTAGATAGTAACTTTGGAGTACATTAATATGAACATCTTGTGAATTCAGTTACACGATTTGACTATAACGCGTTCGGTGTCAATATAAGGCTAAAATTTAGTTTTTAATACGAGATGGTTATTATAATAAACAAGGATATACATTCATGAAATAATTTTATAAATTTTGTTTATAAACATGGTTTATAAATAAAAATGGATCTAAACTGAGAATTTGAGGGCTTCAATCTTGATGCTTTTGAAAAATTATTTTCCAAAGTTTGAGAAGATGATAATGGTATTAATTGGTAGTATATATAAATATGAATATTTTAAAAGGATTTTAAAGGAATAGAAAGCACCGAACTCATTTCAATCGCTAGAAAATAATTCCGATAATAGCTGTAGTATCGTTGGTCTTCATGTTTGAGTTTCTTATTGGGGGATTACTACAATAATAGTTTTGTTTCAAGTTGTTTTGAAAAATAAATATTGATTTAAATTTTCAAAAGTATGATTGATGTACTAAAGCTATAAGTATATTTTTATTTCAAAAGATAATTTGGAATATAACTGCGGTATTTGGTTTTTAAATTATGGTTAAGTTATTTTATGGACTCATGTATCCTATGCATTAGGGTAGGTTGGTTGTGCATCTTGCTATAACAATTTTTTTGGTAGTTTTCATTTGTTAAAATGAAATTGAATTTTCGATGATTTTAGATAGTAAAAAACAATCTAATTAAATAGAAATTGAAACTAAAAGTGTTTGTGAAAATATATAAGAAATAAGCTTTCATAACTCATAAATTTGAAGATATAGTATGTTAAAGCAAGTTTTAAATTTGTTGAACATCTTGGTTAAGTAAAACAAATATGATATTGTATATATGCTCATAGGGTTTAAAGGAGTATAATATAAATATGAACTTGAGTTAGAAATAGTTAATAACTCAAGTTAAGATTTTATGAAATGTTTTTATAAATAACTTTAGAATTAAAATGAAAAGGGCATAAGAAAGGAATTAATAAAAATAAGTAAATATGTTGTACGTGGATCATTTTGTTCACATAACTGTTCTCGATCCAAGATTCAAGTACACAACTTTAAGGTGACTCACACCGATCCGAATAAAGATTTATCACTCTAATTCTTGACACCGAACACTTAGTGAGGTTCTTGGTAGAACCAAAGTTTTCTATCATAGCATATGGTTATATAAGAAGAACAAAAGCTCCTAATCAAGGAGCCCAATCGAAGTCCACAGTAGATAAATTGGGTGAGCGAATTCTAGTTCAGAAGAGAAGTTATGTATTCGAGTTAGTGATAGAATCAGATATTGTGTACGGATGATTTATATACCTCATACGGGCTTATGAAAACTGCTAAGTTTTATATGGGTTTATTTCTTTCTGATTTCGATAATAACGAAATTTCGAGGATGAAATTCCTTTAAGGGGAAAGAATGCAATGACTGGAAATTTTGAGTCTTCGAATTTGAATATTTAATTTATTTAAATATTCAAATTTGAATTTAAAATATAATAAAATATATGTTTCAAATAATTGCCCGATTTTTGTTGATGTATTTTTAATTTAATTTAAAGGATTTTCCCATAATTTTTAATTTAAAAAATGTTTAAATTATCAATTGTCATTTGTATGGCAAACAATGTTATTTTTATGTTTTTATAGAATTTAATAACCAGTGTATTTTATAATTGTTTTGTAGTCATGTCACATTATTGTGTGCGATCATATTTTTATTTCTTTCATTCGCGGTCCGTATGCAAACAGAATTCTGTGTAGTGAGGTACCGCAAATATTTCTATTTAAACTATTTTTAAAACCAAAAATCAAAATTCAAAAAGGTTTAGTCAAGTCTTGTGATGAGATATTGGAGTGGGAATATAAGTTTACTTGTAAACATTGTCTAACTTGAAGGATCTTATTTATTTTGTTTGTGATGAAGTGTATTTGATTATATATATATATATATATGTATGTGTGTGTGTGTGTGTGTGTGTGTATGTGTGTGTGTGTGTGTGTGGACAATGCTCTAACACTTACTCGTTTTATTACTTTTCATCTTTCCCTCCTACATCTTCTCTTTCCTTCTTTTCTTATTTCCTCCCGGTAAACAAAATTTGAAAACTTATGTTTATAATTTTGAAATCAAAACCATCACTTATCTAAAAATCATGGAACTTGATTATTTGAACTCGTATGGGTATGGATTTCGCATCGACATATGAGTTGGAGGGTGCGATGTCGTGTGTGATTGCTTCATTTTGCTCTACCGAGACTTGGGATGGACTTTGGCAGCTATATTGAGGCTTTGGGCAAAACAAGGAGCACCATCGTACTTCCCTTTGTAGCATGTCTTGTTTGGTCGTGGTAGCCGAATATCCAGCAACGTTTGAAGGATCGCGACATACGCAGGCCATGTTGAGGTAGAGCGGGTCGGATTCTAGTATAGGCAGCGGGAGATGGTAGGAGTATGGTGGCGGAAAGAGGTCATAAAGGGAAATTGGCTGGTGGTTGCAGAGCGACGGTTAGTGATGAGGAGGATAGTGTCGCACGCACACGTGCACACTAGTACGCGGTTCCTGGAGAATGGAATGATGAAAAATGTTGTTTGAGTAAGAAATCGAGTTACTATTCAATACAAAGGAAATTGTTAATAAGTCCATGTTAATATGGTAAATTAAACAAGTGGATGGGATATTGTTTGCAAGTGGTAGATGTCTTGCGGCAGGCGGGTATGAGAAGATAGTGGACCGGTCCCATTTAGTTGGGGTGAGGAACCAATTTAAATGTGTTATTTATATTAATTCAATAAGTTGAATATAAAAAATGCTATAACTTGCTACTTCTAAATCCATTTAGCTCGTGGATTTTTGTGTTGGACTCGTATAGACGAGTACAACCTTGTAGAATAACTTGTTGATAGATATGGTAATGTTTAAAATATTGATACGATAATAGGGACTGAATTTAATTATATTATTTTAAATAATAATGTCGTTGAATAAATTACACATTGTGAGTGATATCTATTTGGCCAAATAAAACATCATTCGGTTAAATTGAATTGAATAGATTATTTTAGACATCTATTTAGCAGAATAAAACATCGCTCTGCTATAAATAAAATGTGTAGATTTTAATTGACATCGGTTTAGCAGAATAAACCTCGTTCTACTAATATATTAGTTTGGACATTCATTCATACATCAATTAATTAATATGTGGATTACTCGTTATTGGATAAGGAATGGATTAGCTAGTAACTGCTAATTAATTTTATTTGCATATGTGTTGTTCATGTAAATATTAGTTATGTGACTTGAAAAGTTAAATATTATTAACTATTTTGTTTAATTTTTTTAAAGATATTTAATTATTTTATTAATGATATTTAATCATTTTATTAATGATATTTAAAGGTTAATTATTTTTATTAATATTGTTTTAAATATTTACTTTTTAATGTTATTTAAAGTTAATTAATTATTTTATGGTGTTTAAGAAATTTATTATTTTATCAATGGTGTTTAAAGTTAGCTAATTAATTATTTAATTAATGATATTTAAAATTAATTATTTTTTAATGTTGTTTAGAGTTAATTATCTTATTAACGATGTTTGAAGGTAATTATTTGATTTAATGAGGGTTAAATTAGTAAAGTGATTTAGTAAAGGAGTTTATAAATTATAATTTTTTTATATAAAAGTAATTTATTTAAAAGGGATTTGTTTAAAGGAGATTTACAAGTGATGTTTTGTAAAAGGGATTTATAAACGAGATTTTGTAAAGAAGTTTGATAAGTGGGTTTTCTCGTAATAACGAAGATTAGTGTTAGATATATGTGATTTATGAAAATTAATTTTTGATATATGTATATGAGGATTTGATAAAGGGTTTTATAAAAGATTTTTGTAAAGGAGTTTATAAAGAAAATTTATTGACAAAAAAGAGTTTTAGTAATAGAAAAGGGTTTTTATAAATAGAAAGGGATTTTATAAATCATTTTAGAGATTGATAAAAGAAGTTTAGTAGATTAATTTGGGTATTTATAAAAGGATTTATGAATATGGAATGGGCTTATAAAAATGAATAAGATTTGATTTTGATAAATAATCCTTCTTAATTATGGTGGTGTGGAAACATTCTTTCCATGCTTAAGGATAGTGGTATGGTTTGTAATAAGAAATGTTTTTAAAAAAATTGGCCCATTTAAAATTTAGTTTGGAAAAGAGAAAATATTTCTTAAGTTTTGTAATATACTTATCTCGAGGAGATAAGTATATGAATGTTCTCCAGGTATTGGAAAGAGTATGAGGGGATTGTGGAAATACCCTTTGTGAAGGTATTTTGATTCAAGTAATTTTTAAAAGATATTTAATTGGTAAAAAATTAATTAATAGAGGCTTAATGGATTCCATATGGGATTGAATCATTGTTGTTTGGTTGTTTCATAGTTAAATAACAAGTATCCAATCTTGGCCAAAATATAACTCTGAAAATCTCTAGGAGAAACACGTGAGTTATATGGCACAGTCATCTTCGATGATGTTGTACTATGCATATACATCTTGTTATATTCTTCTAGGAAAAAAAGATAGGGACATCCATCCATTTAAGCGGTTAGGGGGTGATCCCTGCTCCTATGTATTTTCTTTATATTTCCAAAAGAATTGATATTGAGTTTACCAGAAACTAGCGAATGATGTTCTGAAGAGACTAGGATCGAATTATTAGCAATAAGTCCATGTTAATATGTTCAGAAGAAGTGCCTTCCGTTTTATTCTTATCCTGAACAACTTGTATGGATGAATGGTAGCATTGTGTTGGTGCCTAGAGGGCATTGTTAGCACTCCAAGTGGGAAGTGGTAAGAGAGGAAAAGACCTCACAAGCCTCACAACCCATTAATGACTAAAATAAGGGATATGCAGCAGAGCTATGTGGTTCACTGCCATTAGGAGCATCATGCCTCGATCTAGAGTCGGTATATATAGTTTGGTATGCATGCGAGAGTGGGGCCATGGCCTAGTGCATCTGTTTGCAGCCTTAGTGCCTAAGGTATGATGTAATCTAGTATGCCATATTAAAGGGGAAGACGTCCCTTGTTATCCATCTTGCTATAATATATGCATGCCATGCTGTTTAGTTGATTTGTGTGGCCTAACCATGACTTTGTTTTGGCATAAAGGTTTTTAAACACAACCCATAGGGAAAGGATATGCACTTGCTGATACGTAGAGGAAAATATACCAAGGGTTCGCCTCAGATTTGAAGTATTAAATGGTCGAGTACTTTTAAGGAAACGGGACCTGCTTTATTTCTAATAAGAGGTATTAAGTAACTGAAATAGGCATTTTCATTGACTTACTTAGATTAGTCTAAATGGGATGTCAGCTGTAGAAGGTCGGCTGGCTATATCAGTATTTTTGTTGGACTGATATTTAGTGGTAAGGCTGCCTTATAGGCTGTGACCACCAGTAGTCCCGAGTGGTTGGTTCGGGTTATGCCCTGACAAATTTCACTTCGTACTAGTGGAGAATCTGTATGGGATATGCACAAACCCCAAAATTTAGTTAGTTAGTTGTTTATTTGTCGGAGGCAGATTAGTTAATTCCTAGATGAGTCTTTGAGATGCGTTAATAATATGAAAATTAAATTATAAAGTCGCATAGGGTTCATCGATCTTTGAAGCTAGGACCGATTGACTACGTTTACGTCGTGGAAAGCCCGCTTCGGGAGTTGAGGTATTAAATGTATGTTCAATGTGCCTCCTCCCTATTTAAGAGTATTAAATGGTCAGGTTTTTGAATAATGAAACGTTTAGGTATATATGTATGTATGTATATATATATATATATATAGTTATACCTCAAAGGAGGTTAGGCATATCGTAGGCGTATACAGGATTGAACGGACTAGCCGTGAATAATAGACATAACACTTAAATATGAATCAATCGACATGAATTTGTATTATGGATAAAATATGAAAATTTTGAATCATGAGAACCTTATTCTGACCCCTCCCCCTTCATATTTACAACCCACGGGATAGATTTAGAGGGAAATGCTATTGGAGCAAGATGGGAACGGTAGGTGGAGAAGTCTTTTTATTCACGATAGAGTTGGGGGTATGCCCTATGGGCAATTATGTATTTTGTTACATATATTTTACTTGGTAATCAATCTTGTTCGAAATAAAAGGTATTTTTCTATTATATACTTGATATAATGTGTTATATTAATTAATTAATTAATTAATTTAAAAGTATATTAAATAGATAATCCATAAATGATATGTTTTGTGATAATAGTTATAAAGTGTTGTAACTAGGAGTAATTTATCACAATGAAAACAAATATACCATTTTAAATGTTCCTAGTCACAATGCGTCAAGACAGGATATCGATGTATCTGTAATGACCCAAAATTTTAGTAAATTGATATTGGAAATATTTAATTGAATTAAATACTTAAAATTTAATTTTATAGATTAAATAACTCGAATTGCAAATATAGCGATTTATTGGATAATTTAATTGTTGAATTTAATAGTTGAAATTATCTGAATAATTTAATCTTAGGTTTTAAGTTGGATAAAAATATAATTTCAAAGCTTATTTAAATTCTGTTTAATAAGAATGAAGATAGTAAAACTTTTAATGTGGAATTAAAATTGATTTATTTGGTTTTTAAATAATCCATTTTAATTAACATATAAAATTAGCCTTCTAGGGCACTGTTTCGGATTTCAACGAAACCAGTTTCATTGGATCCGTAATAGTGAATTATAATATGCCGTCAAATTTCATGGCAATCAAATGTACCGTTTGGACGTGCGAGATCGAAATGCATAGAATTTAATATTGAAGATTTAATTTAATAATTGCATTCAAAAAACTATCTTCTGCATACGATGGAATTAAATCTCAAAACAAGTTCCATTGCATTCGAAATATGGGCATAATATATAGAACGCCAGGTGGCATGCCTCGTTTGTAGTTCAAAATTTTCAGACATTTTATAGCTTGATAATTTAAATTTTAAATAATATATATACTTTTTATCACCATTCCCATACTTACCCATACCTCCACGTTTTTAAAACTTACCCCCATCATTTCAGTTTCCCTCATTCCCTTCTTATATTCAGTTCATAAAAGGAAAAAACACAGGGATGAAACTTCAAAAATTTTAAAATCGATTACAATACTCCACAAAAAAAATTGATTCTTGTTTCTCTAAGTTGCTTGAGGATAGTACTTCACGTAAATGGGTTTTTAATAGTGGCAGCAGACTTTGGAAATGTTTGACAGTGGATTGACATAAAGCTCTTAGACTAGGGTTTGTAAATTATAGAAATATGGGCATCAATTTGCATATTGGATGTGGTATTCATGTTCGGGGTGGAAAAAGGCAACTCATCGCCAAGTTTTGGGGTGTGTAGTGCTCAAAGTAGCGTCGCGACTTGTACAGTTGAAGGGGGAGGCTGAGGTCGCGATTCAGGGGGGATCGAGGTGTTGAATGGAGGTGATGTTCGGGAGGAGCTCGCATAGAGAGGAGCATTGGATTCATCGATTTCGAAAATCATGGAGGAATGGAGGAGCTAGTAGGAGAGATGGTGGTCGATATAGAGGCAGTGTTTGGGGAAGAAGATTAAGGGTATAATTGTGATTAGTTATTAATTAAAGAGATTAGTGAAATTAAATTTTATTTAAATCATGTTAACTTAAAATTTTCATAGCTCTCTCATACGAGGTCTGATCGAGGCGAAACTTTTTGCGTTGTGCTCATAATGATGAAACCTTTGCGATAGAAAAGGTTTGGATGAATTTGGAGGCAATTGAAATTTGAGCTAAAATTGGATGTTGTTCGGTTTTAGTTCCAAACCGGAACGCCCTTACGGCAACAGAAAATTTGCGTGAGTTAAACTCGCCTTTTTGGTTAACTAGTATTATATATAGTTGATAAAAATAATTGAATGATTGTTTGAATGAATTAATCATTTATATTAGTTGGATTGAATATTCTCGCCTATTGGAGAGATGAGACCCTATTACGGTCCCATGTAAGAGTAGATGACCCTTTGTATACGAATCTTGTCTCGAAGCGGCAGATTTATATTTTATGATTATGTACTGTTGTGATGCATGGGAAAATAGGTTGGAGGGATCCAACGGGATTCCTCACTATTATTGACTTATTTCGATAATATTTCTTTATATGGATTATTAAAAAATGAACCTGATTATGGACATTATGGTTATAACATTATTATATGCTTGAAAAACTAAAACCCAATAGTGATAGAAAAATCAATATCGGCATTGGTTAAGCATTGGGTAGCCATTGGCCTTAAATTGGTATTTTGAAATACTATAAATTGCCATTGAATTGGAATTGGTTTTCGAGACAGAAATTGATTTTTAAATCCGAAAATGGGTTTCAAAAATATTTTGTTTTAAGGATTATCTGTTTAATCAAATTAATATTGTTGTAAAGTTATTTAATTATAGTAATATTATTTTAAGGTTATTTAAATTATATTAGCATGGTTTTAAAGTTATTTGTTTATAGTAATTTAAGAATAATTATGGTTTGAAATCGATAATAAAGATTTATTTATAAGGTTTTGGAAATATATTTCTATTATTTATAATAAGAATAAAGAGTTATTATTATTACTTTTGAAATGATTGATAATTATTTTAAGATACTTTAAGTTAGATAATTATTATTTATTATGTATAATGTTATTTTAAATAATTATTTTATATGAAACTGTTTTGGAGTAAAGACTCTTAATTATGTATAAATATTTTCGAGATCCATTAATAGAGTTGTAAGACGTCCTGGAGAGATAGTATAAGGCCTTGATGGGTTGGTTTGCTAGGTGCTTACAGTCGCGAGGCTGGCCGTAAAAGCAGATTAGAGGTACCGATGTATGCCATGGTGGAGCTGGGATGGTTGAAAAGCCTACTGGTCGTCACTACCGGATGGTTGAAAACCTCGGTCGTTACATTTGGTATCAAAGCTGAAGGTTGAGTGAGAACCTTGGCTTTGGTTGGGTATTTTAGAGATAAGGTCAGCAGCACCCTAGAATTAGTTGAGTGTGTGTGTGTATGTATGTATGAGCGCATATTTGTTAGTGATATAAAAAAATTATATTGTGTTGGTTGATTTGTTGAGTGACTTATGGATTATGGTTAATGCGAGTAATTAATGTTATCGATAGAGGCCTCTAAATACTTGAACTAAGAAATTCGGCATAGTATTGCTTTGAAATTGGATAAATGAAATAATTTTACCTCTATTATAATTTATATATATAAAGGAATAATTTTTCAGAAAATTATTATGGTATATATAGTGTGTTTGGTTGTTAGAAAATGATAATGTTTGATTATTATCATTTGCTGTTTATTTTTTGTAATCAAATATAAGTTGTTGTTATTATAATGGAAACAAAGGGATTATTTTATGTAACCAAATGTGATTTATAAATAGAAAGGTAATAAATTTTAGAAGTATATTATGAATGTGATTTGTAAGTAAAAAGGGTTTAAAGTCGAGAATTTGGGAGTTTAGATTCCATTGTTTCGGAAATGCTTTTTCAAAGTTCTGGAAAATAATATTAATATTATTTGGAAAATATTTGGATGGAAATATGTTAAAATGGAATTTAAAGGAAAAAAGAACTGAACTCACTTCGGTCGTTGGAAAATAATTTCGGTGATGGCTGCAGCATCATCAATGTTCATTTTCGGTTTTCCAAGAGAGAAATTGCTACCATTGGGGTTTTGTTTTGGTAAAGTTATTATGTGCACGTAAATATGCATATTTTTCCATCCATATTTAATCTATTTTTTTATTTAAAGAAATGTCATAATTGGGTATTTTTACATGTTTAAAACTAAATTTCAAATATGCTTTCAAGACATCATTCATACATCAATGTGGGGGTAAAATAGTAATTTTATGCATGAGTTAATTTTGAGAATATTTATTTGCACATTTTTTTTAATTATAGGAATTTTGGATGGAAATCTGAAGGTGTCTCATGGAAATATGCATGCACAAAGATGGAAACAAGGGAACGAAGACGGAAATAATTCAAACTCATGCATCATGGAGGACCCCACCTATCCACTTACTTTAATCTACAATTAGTAGCTAATGCACAAGTTAGTGGAGGTTAAAGATTGATGCATACTTAATGATGGATTAATTAGAGACTAATGATAACTTGGTGGCCACACTTTCTAAAGGGTATTTTGGAAAGCCTCCTAAAATATGGATTAGGATTTTGTGCATGTATAAATAGCCCTTTTATATACATGTAATGGATCTTCTTTTACATACTTAAGAAATTAGCATGCAAGCTGTAGCCTCAAAGTTATATGAAATAAACATGGCTTCCTAATTCTCTTGTTCTTTTATTTCTACCTTGTTCTTATTTTATGTTCTTGTTCATTTTTATTTACATGCTCTTTCATTTCATGTTAGTAGCTTAGTCTTATTTTTATGCAAGTTTAGTTCTTTTTTATTCTAATTAGCTCTTACCTTCTTTGCTTTTGTTTAAATGTTGAGTTTTGCATGTGTTGATTTGATAACACAAATGTGTAGCCAAACTCCTTCAATTAGGGGTAACGAAGCTCTCTAAAAGTACGTAAATTCAACATATCTTATCATTTATGATCACTTTCAATGCGTCGTGAAAGTGAATGTTGATGTAAATTTATAAAAGAGAATTTGATAGCCTATGTTGTAACCACAAATGGGATATGCTTACTCCACATAAACACAATTTACATCATCATTTTACTAATTGATTTTTGATTATGGAATTAAAGTAAAAACAAAATTTGATGGTCTATGTTACTAAATACAATTGTAAATGGATCATACTTAAAATAGCTTTTGCTTTGACTTCATTTTTATTGAAATTAATAAGTGGTTGTATTATAGTTTGATGGCTTAAGTTATGTTAATTAATAACATAAATAAACCATACTTATGAATACATCACTAATTCCATTTAAGTTCAAAATAGAGAGATCGTAGATTATTTATGTGTTGATTTACCAAAATATAAGAGTGGATTTGCCTATAAATTGTTTTCTAATCTCATATTTTCATTCTCTCGTTCTAGCTAGTTTTTACAATTTTTAGCTTAAAAACAATCACAACTTTTTTAATTTGATTGAGTAGAATTTTAAAAATATACAATTCTCTATGGATCGACCTGTATTCTCCACGTACTAGAATTGTACGTCGTGTGTTTGCGGTAATTTTTAATTTAAATTTATCGGCTATTTTCTAAGCCGATGGAAAATTAGCCGTTAAACAAGTTTTTGGCGTCATTCTCGAGAATTAATTTGGTTTTAATTTTTATTCTTCGAATTATTTTTGTTTGATTTTCGTGTATTTCATTTCGTGTGTATTGCATTTTTAAAAAATTGTGTGTTTATGTGATCTTTGTTTTCATTTTGTTGTGTGCTTGTTGTTTTTCCTTTTTCATTTGCATTTCTATATTTAAAAAAAAACATATGCAATTTCTAAAAAAATATTTTATTAATTTACATTTTCATTTTGCATCTACATTTTTACATTTATACATTTTTCTTTTTCTTCTTTCTTATTTGTTTACATTTACAAAAAAACTTACACATTGCACTATTCACCACCATTTCACCCCTCTTCCATACTGCGCACCAACATCATCTACCACAAACTGACTTGCACTTCATCTTCCAGAAACTGTCCACTATCTTGCCCATTGATCCACAAAACATCAATGGCCAACACTGTCATATCAATACAACAGTGCCTACATTTCCACTTGCATCTACCTGCACATTGTGCTTCTCTGTACGCCATGCCCATACCCCGTACCACAAACCCACACAATCACCTACACATCAGTGCCACAATACTTCAATACACATTTTCAACCACACTTACTTCATCTTCCATACAACTGCTTCAATACAAACATTACCATACAAACACTAACTCTCTGCATTGCCCCTCTGCTGCCTACTCAAAATCTTCATACAAACAGTCTACCCTGCTACCACTATTGTCTGCATATTTCTAACTGTGCAGTTGCACTTGTGCACATCCTCAGTGCACACTCTACATACATCCCATTTTTTCCAAATATCAACTTAAACTGCTGCTCATATCATCACATCACAGTCATCAGTAACATGATATACCATCTACAACCATCACCTGACTTCCTCCAGTCACCATCGTACTGCCTGCACAGTGCCCTCAACCACATACATCTGCACCTGATCACAAACTTCACCGCATAACCATATTCAACTGACCGCTACCTTACTGCAATTCAACCATCTCCACTGTCATCCATCATCCTCAGGGCAACTGCACACACCATCAACTTCACATAAACAAACCAAACTCTGCTGCCAACCCACTTTCATCTCAACAACCACCATTTACCTGTCATCTCCACAAACCCACCAAAACCACCACCATACTTGTCACACCCATCCCTCTACAACATCCTCTATCTACTTCCTTCTGTCACACCAACATCACCATCCCTACAACCACACCCTGCCATTGACCAGTCATACACACTGTAACTACAAACTGTTCACTATCCCCACTTCAACACCCACTTCTAACAAACTGCTCTAACTTGTTCACTCCTTCATCTAACAGCAGCATACCATACCAATCTCACTATATTACAACTTATCACCCCACAACACCCTTTAACCACAACATCACTGTACTCTCCTCCACCATCTCTACTGCTGCCCACCCATACCACTGTCCATTTTGCATACTTGCATCTTCACCAACTTCTGCCTTCATATTGCTATCAAAAATCATATTGCTGCTTGTCATCGCATACCATCATCTCATCAACTTCTGCCTACAGCCTCAGCAACTCCTATCATATTCATTGTTCCATTACCTAATCATCCCGGACCACAAAGTCCTTCATTGCAAATATTCTACAACCCTCCTCCTCTGCCACCTCATAACCTCTGCAATACATACTGCCATACAAACTCTGTGCATCTCCACACCATACACACCTCCACGCATCACCACTGCCACCCTCTCCTCTGAAATTACTGCACTGACCCCACTGCTATTCAGCATCACAAACACTTCATCATACCACACTTGTCAGCCACAAACTGCTGGCACCTCCCTTAACTCTACCAAGTCACGACCATCCCTATCCCCAATTCACTTGAAATCATCGCGACAACCAATGCCACCTCCTACAACCCGCGACCAAACTGCAATCACCTGTAATCCACCATCGTAACCTGAAGCAGCAACCAAACCATTGCGACCCACTTCCTCCTCCAGGAACTACTGCAAACCATTCCCACTTCCTCTAACCACACCTCGACCAATCAACAGCACAACCTCCTACATTCGTTATCGACCGTCTAATCGCCTCGAACATCATCGATCACCAAACTCATTTGTCGCCACTACCTAAAACCACTAGTCGTAATCTCCCAAAACCCAAACTTTGACTTTGATTTGATTGCAATTTGTTTCTAATTGTTAGTTGTTTTTAAGTTGAATTTCTGGAATTTGAGTACTTCAGTGAAATAAAATAAAATGTTAAAAGGAACAACGAAGTGTTAAAGTTGATTTGAAGAAGTATTCGGCCGGGCTAGTAGGTTGAATACAATTTCTTTTTTTAGTTTGTTTCTTTTTTTTATTTTTTTAATTATTTAGTTTCCTTATTATCAAAAGAAAAAAAGTTTGTTTTGATTTTCCTTTGTTTTTCCAATTTGTTTAGTTTTGTTTTTCCTTTGTTTTAAGTTTTCTTTTGTTATATTCTTTTTCATTTTGAAAAAAATATACATATTTGATTTTGTTTTATTTCTTTTGATTTCATTTGTTTTGATTTTTCTTTGTTTTAGCTACTTCTTTCATATTAAAAAATTATACATGTCTTGTTCGAAATTTTAAGTTGTCAAAGCAGAAAATCACAAGGAGAAGAATTGCTTTACTTGCTTATAAAACAATTACCGCTAAAAAAAAGGCTAATAATCTACATGCTCTGGTATCGTACTCTCATCTCCAGTTTTATTTAAATTGCATTGTGGGTTGCTTGCATTTGCATTTATATATAAAAAAATTCAAAAACAAAAACTAATTTCATTTGTAGTTGCATTATTAAAATCATGTTTAATTTATGCTTTGCATTCATCTCATCTTGTTTTTATTTTTAAGGGCAACACCCAAATCTATATAAGGTGGAGGATTTCATCACTCCTTTTTTAGCCCATAAATTGCATTTTATGTAGAATTTGACTAATAATAATAGTTAGACAACTGGCCTAAGGATGCCGCGAGCTCACCTAGGGCTTAACTGTATTTTGACAGTTGTCTTCTTTGAATAATTTTATATCTTGGTGTCTAGGCTACGGAAGAGCAATAACTATTTATAAATATTATGGTGATGCGTAAATATTATAGTGATTGTTTCTCTGAAGGTACTTAAACCTTCGGTTGCATTGCTACGGCGAATCGTCGTACGCCGATAACTCCTGCCCGTTACTTGACTAAGAAATATTTTGTTGATTTAAGACAAAGTGTGATTATACAATTTTGAGTTAGGAGCTATTAAGGACAAAAAAATTGTAATTAAGTCATTGTATTCATTTAGTTGCGGTAGTTCATGCATAGTTAAAAAAATCCAAAATCCAAAGTCAAAAGCATTATAAATTTAACTTTAACTTGTTTTTTTTTTAAAATCCAAAAAAATCCCTTTAAATTCTTTCCTTTGAAAATTTTCAAATAAAAATCAAATAATTTAAAAAAAAACTTAAAATTCTTTTTTTTTGAAAAATAAAAAATTCAAGAAAAAATATATATAATCTTTTCAAAAACAAAAAAACAAAATCATATAAAAAAGAAAAAAAACTGAAATTCGAAAACAAGAAACAAAAATTCCTTTTGGTATATATTTGAAAATTTGAAAATTCAAAAAAACAAAAAATACACAAAACAAAAACATATAAAAAATTTGAAAAACCAAAATAAAAATCAAATTTCTCTTTTGAAAAATAAATTTTTCTTAGTGAATATTTTTCCTCCTTTTAAAAAAAAAAAAAAAAAATCGCCTCATTTTCCAAATCTTGTTTCATTCTCTAAAACCCGATTTCTAACTTCTTTCTCTTTTCAACTTTTAATTGTGCATGAGTACTTAGACTCGTGACACAACAACGAACACTTGGACTTGTAATTCAACAACTAATCATTTAAGTTGAACAAACGATTCTCTTAAAATGGCAAACGAGAACTCCTCTCGAACTCTTATGGATAGAATCTTTTCCGATACTGTTTCTATTCCATCTTGCATCACGTTACTCGCCCGTACGGGTAACCATTTCGAAATTCACTCGAACCATATTGTCAGCTTCCAAATTTTGGCAATTTTGAATAGGATGACCCATACATTTTCTTGACGAAATTCGAACAAGTTTGTGCAACCATGAAACTCCAACAACGTTCTTATGACGGAATCAAACTTCGATTAATCTCATTCTCTCTTACAGATTATGCTAAAAAATGGTTGTACAGCTTGCCATCAAACTCAAGAAAACTTGGGAGGACTTTATGGAAGTTTCTCAAAAAAGTTCCACCCCTTGGAAAAAACGAGTAAAATCCGAAACGAAATCATAAATTTACATCAATTCTTAGGCGAACCATTCGAAAAATATTTTGAAAGATTTAAAGAGCTCTTGATAAAATGTTTACACCATAACTTTGAAAAATGGACGCTTTGCCAAATCCTATATCATGGACTCGAAAACAGCTCACGAACCATGCTCGAATCAATGTGCCAAGGAAACTTTCTTGTCCAACATCACGATGATGCTTGGCAATTTCTTGAAAATCTAGCCGAAAAGTCATCTCATTGGGAATATTCAAACGAAAAATCAATTTACTCAGGATCGAGCGCACACTCGATAGGATCATCTTTGGCTTTGCAAGCTAAAATCGACGCAATGATTAACAAATTCGACAATGTTTTCTCATCAAACCAAATGAACCAAGCTTCCCAACCAATATGCTATAAATGCAAAGATCCTAATCATATTGCTGATCAGTACCCTAATACCGTCGAACAACTCAATTCTTTTAGTAAGGTTAAAAATGATCGGTTTTCTTCAACGTACAGTCCTGCTTGGAGAAATCATCCAAATTTTGCTTGGAACCAAAACAATTCCAACACAAATGTGGTTGGTCCTAATTTTCAAGCATTCCCGAATAATGCTTTGAATCATCCCTTTCATCCCAATCATTTTCTACCAAATTTCGCAGGTCCGTCTGAAAATCAACCGCAACAATCAAATTTTCAGCTAAATCTTGCACCCTCTCCTCAAGACGATAAAAGTTTAAGTTCACTTGAGAAAAGTCTTGAAATGTTGGCTAAAGCAATCACTCAAAGCCTTCAATAAAACAATGATTTGCAAAATTTGTCAATCTCATATATGCAAAACACAAGGCAGTAGATTTCAAAACTTTAAACGCAAACGAGTCGACTAGCCATGTCTGTAAGTGAACACGAACGAGGTACATTCCCTAGCCAGCCCATTCCAAATCCCAGAAATTAAAATGCAAATTCGAATCAATCCCATGTTGTTCAAGATGGAAACGTAACCCAATTGAATTCTATCACAACTCTAGGTTCCGGTAAACAAATCAATAATCAAATCGTTAATCCAAACGATTTACCTGAACCCCTCTCGATACTTCTAAATCAACAAACGAATTTGAACAGAACGTGGAGCCAAACATCGAATCAAATGCCAATCAAAATTCTTCTTCTACTCAAGTAGACCCACCTACTGAGTATCTTGTTCCATTTCCACACTGTGTTCGACCAAAGAAACACTCGGACCAAATGGAAAAGATTTTGGAAATTTTTAAACAAGTGAAAGTTAACATCTCGTTTCTTGACATCGTTCAGCAAGTCCTAACTTACGCTAAATTTCTTAAGGACATGTGTACCCAAAAGCGACACACCAAAGTGCCCGAAAAAGCCTTCTTAGCGGACAGCTTGAGTGAAGTCTTGTCCCAATCCATGCCTGTTAAATTCAAAGATCCTGGATGCCCAATAATTTTATGCACAATTAGAGACAAGACGATTAACAGATGTTTGATAGATTTAGGTGTGAGTGTCAATTTGATTCCATGCTATGTGTATGAACAATTCGGTTTAGGTGAGCTCAAACCAACAAAGGTCAAGCTTAAATTCGTTGATCGTTCCATTATGAATCCTATGGGAGAAATTGAGGATGTGTATTAGAGTAGGGCAATTCATAATCCCCGTTGATTTTATCATTATCGAAACACAACCTGTGACTAACCCTGCGAGTCAAATCCCATCGATATTGGCCCAACCATTCTTACCAACCTCAAATGCCTTAATCAATTATCGTTGTGGATCGATGAAAATTTCTTTTGGAAACATGACCTTGGATCTTAACATTTTCAATCCTGAAAACCAATTTATTAACCTCGTGAATCGTTTACGAAAACTTTGAAACAAGACGACTGACCTAAACAATGGATGCATGGCCGAGTATGAATGATTGTTTCACGAAATCTTCAATGAGATCGAATACACGCTTTCATTTGAATAGATTCCAGTTGAGTCTGAATCTCAACCTAATTCTTTGATTGAGCAAACCCCGAGGTTGGACCTTAAGCCCCTTCTCGATCACCTTAAGTATGCATATTTTGGTGACAACGAAACGTTTCCCATCATAATTTCTACAACTCTCTCTCTCTTTTGATCAAGGAACTTCCTTACTTTCAATCCTTTCGGAAAAAAGGGAAGCAATTAGATGGCCGATCATCGATATAAAGGGAATTAGTCCCACTCTTATTCAACATCACATTCATTTAATTGACGATGCCAAGCCTGTTCGTGACACGCAACGAAGGCTTAACCCAAAAATGAAGGATGCGGTGCGTGATGAAATTCTTAACTTTCTTAACAATGATATCATATACACAATCTCTGATGGTTCATAGGTTAGCCCGACTCATTTTGTACCAAAAAAGTATGGACTTACTGTTGTCTAAAACGATTCAAAAGAATTTATCCAAACTCGTACTCAAATGGTTTGGCATGTTTGCATTGACTATCGAAAATTAAACACTACAACACGTAAGGATCACTTCCCTCTTCCTTTTATCGACCATATACTTGAACGTTTAGCCGTCCATGAATTCTATTGCTTTCTTGATGGTTATTCCGACTATAACCAAATTCCAATCGTTCCCGAAGATCAAGAGAAGATAACTTTCACGTGTCCCTTTGGCACTTTTGCTTGTCATCGTACGCCTTTTGGCATGTGCAATGCTCCTACTACATTTCAAAGATGCATGGTCAGAATCTTTTCTGATATGATCGAATGTTTTCTCAAAGTGTTTATGGATGATTTTTCTATCTTTGAAAATTCTTTTTCTGAGTGCTTGCACCATCTTGAATTAGTTCTTAAATGATGCAAGGACAAACACATAATGCTAAACTGGGAAAAATGCCACTTTATGGTTACTCAAGGCATAGTCCTTGGACACATCATTTCAAATAAAGGCATTGAGGTAGATAAGGTGAAAATCGATGTCATTGCAAATCTACCCATTCCCAAATATGTTAAATACATTTGCTCTTTCCATGGACACGCGGGTTCTTATCGACGCTTTGTAAAAGATTTTAGCAAGATTGTTCAACCTCTTACGACCCTACTTAGAAAAGACGTTCCATTCAACTTTAACTCTGATTGTATCTCTTCTTTCGAACGTCTCAAAAATGAACTTGTTTCTGCTCCAGTAATTTGCTCACCAAATTCAGATCTTCCATTTGAAATAATGTGTGACGCTTCGAACTTTGTAGTTGGTGTAGTCTTAGGACAACACATCAATAAGATCGTTCACGTTATCTACTACGCTAGTTTTCACGTTATCTACTACGCTAGTTTGACTCTGAACGATGCTCAACTAACTACACAACCACTGAAAAAGAGCTTCTAGCGGTAGTTTTCGCACCTGAAAATTTCCAAAAATATTTGATAGGCTCACACATCACTGTTTACACGGACCATTCCGCTCTTCGATATCTTTTCCCTAATAAGGACGCTAAATCTCGCCTAATTCATGGGATCCATTTACTACAAGAATTTGATCTTACAATCAAGGACAAAAAATGATTCGACAATGTCATAGGAGATCACTTGCCTGATCTTCCTAACGCACCATTGCCTTTACCAATCAATGAAAACTTCGTTGATGAACAACTCCTTTCTATTTCTATCGATCCATGGTATCCCGACTTAGTGAACTATCTAGCCACTAAAGAAACTCTTTCATTTTGATCAAAACAAGACAAATATAAATTTCTTTCCCAAGTCAAGTACTTCTATTGGAATGATCTGTACTCGTTTAAGTACTGTTCCGACCAAATCATTCGATGTTGCACCCCGGGTCATGAAATCAAGAGTTTTCTATCGTTTTGTCACGATTAAGCGTGTGGTAGACACTTAGGTTCAAAGAAAACTATAGAAAATGTACTTCGATGTAGTTTCTATTGGCCTACTCTTTTCAGACTCGTTCGAATTTTATAAAACTTGCAATCAATGCTAAATTCTTGGAAGAATTTCTCGACGAAATATGATGCCTCTAAACTCCATTCTTACAATCGAAATCTTTGATATTTTGGGTATCGACTTTATAGGACCTTTTCTCAATTCTTTTGGAAATTTG
The DNA here is from genome assembly GCA_030765085.1 of Allium cepa. Lineage (NCBI taxonomy): Eukaryota > Viridiplantae > Streptophyta > Magnoliopsida > Asparagales > Amaryllidaceae > Allium > Allium cepa. The sequence goes on along the minus strand of CM060938.1, from coordinate 422,408,973 downwards.
TATATTCTTCTCGATATTGATTAGATCTCGAAATGGGTCGAAGCCATTCCTTGTAAAACCAACGACCATAGAATTGTTGTGAAATACCTTAAAGAAAACATCTTTTCGAGGTTCGGAATACCTCACACAATAATCAATGAAAACAGAACCTATTATTGCAATCGTTCATTTGAAACTTCAATAAAGAGATAATCGATAACCCACAAGTTGTCCACTCTGTATCATCCTCAAACTTGTGTCCAAGTTGAAGTTTTAAATCATCAAATAAAACAAATCATGGAGAAGACTGTTAATAAAAATCATCAAGATTGGTCTCAAAAATTAACCAACGCACTTTGGGCTTACCATACCGCTTTTAAAACTAACCTTAGGATGTCCCCATTTCATTTGGTTTACGGGAAAGCTTGCCATTTACCTGTTGAAATCGAACACAAAGTGTTGTGAGCAATAAAGAACTTAAACTTGATCTCGAGAAAGCCAGTGAAACTAGAAAATTGCAAATCAACGAACAAGAGGAGATTAGGAATGACGTGTATGAAAACGAAAAAATTTACAAAGAAAGAACAAAAAATTTCATGACAATTCAATCCTACGAAAAACGTTTTCACCAAACCAGAAAGTTCTTTTATATTACTCTGGACTTCATTTATTCCCTAGAAACTAAAATCGAGATGGATCAGACCATTTGTGATACGAAATGTTTTTCTACATGGTGTCATAGAAAAACAAAACCCATGGGATGGATCGATTTTCAAAGTCAATGGTCATCGTTTAAAACAGTTCTTTGAGTCGCCGTATGATCAAGATGAGGAGCTCATGATTCTCCATGAGCTATGCTACGTCTAGTAAGTGTTAAACCTCTTTTGTAAATATGTACATATTTTTCCCCATTACACTCGTTATATCATGCATTGACTATGGGGACACAGTCAAAATTAAGTGTGGGGGATCTCATCTTCATTTTTTTTCATGGCATTTTTGAATTTTCATTTTCTTTCCAAAACTAAAATTTCCAGAAAAAATTAACAAATTTAAAAAAATCTCAAAACCAAATTTCTTTTTAGCATCTTGATTTATTTTTGAAGAAACACCATAGGATAAGCACAAGTTTTAGTTATTAAATTGAAATATTTGAAAAATTATTTGTCTTAACAAAAATAAAAAATAAAGTTTGATTACAAGTAACGATGGTTGAACTGGTAATAGGAAGGTTCATGGGTGATAATTATGAAGCATATCCTAATTGAAATTCTTTGTTTAAAAGAGTGGTTGATTTAAAGTAAAGACGATAATATTTTAAATCTTTTATGTTAAGTGGTACTAAGGTGATATTGTAAAACTCTGTCTTCATAAAAAAAATTAAACAAATCTTGTTGTATATACTTTATTAACACCTAGAGTCGTGTTCACACGCAAGTGTTTACACTCGTCATGCTCTATACCCTTCTCACGTAAGCCCGAAAGGCAGTATATGATCGGTATATCTGGCCTCGGTTTATTTGAGTTAGGTGTATATATATAAAAATTCTTTCATTAATAACGCCTACAGTCGATAGGTGTACACACTTATATGTGCACTCGCCATGCTCTGTATTCCCCTCGCATAAGCCCGAAAGGCGGTGCATAGGTTATATATCTGGCCTCAGTTTTTTGAGTTAGGCATATGTAAATATTGTTAATATCAATAAAAATTTCGAATAAAGAGAGAGTAAGCAACTGAAATCCAAGCAATATTTTTACTTATTTGATTTGACTTATTATTTAAAAGAAATGAAAGTACCACTTTGAAAAACTTTGATTATCAACTAAGGATCCATTTCATAGTTGCACTATGTTATCATCCAAAACAACTAGCCAAACTGGAGTCTAATTGTCATGACTACTTAATTTTCGTTTGACGAGTAAAAGGACTTAATTTTTTTGATAATGACCAGAACTTATATTTAACTTATTCATGTTGATTTGAAAGTAAATTCTTCATTTGTAAATATTTTCAAAAACTTGCATCCATTTGTAAATAAATCTTGCATTTAGGAGTTTCTCATGTTGCATTTGGATTTTGTAGATAGTATTCACATAAAACTCTTACGAGACACCACTCGTCCTACTAGGGACACCTAGAGGTTTAACGGCTTGTTGCATATGCTCAATGCAATCATGTTTCCTACGAAAACGGGTTTATCTTAGTTTTTTATTCGAGGATGAGTAAAAAGATAAATGTGGGGGTATTTGATATGCACGTAAATGTGCATATTTTTACACCCATATTTAATCTATTTTTATTTAAATAAATGTCATAATTGAGTTTTTTTAACATGTTTAAAATCAAATTTCAAATACGCTTTCAAGACATCATTCATAATCAATGTGGGAGTAAAATAGTAATTTTGTGCATGAATTAATTTTGAGAATATTTATTTGCATGTTTTCTTTTTAATTATAGGAATTTTGATGGAAATCTGAAGATGTCTCATAGAAATAAGCATGCATAAGGATGGAAACAAGGGAATGAAGATGGAAATAATTCAAACTCATGCATCATAGAGGACCCCACCTACCAACTTACCTTAATCTACAAATAGGAGCTAATGCACAAGTTAGTGGAGGTTAAAGTTTTATGCATGCATGATGATGGATTAATTAGAGACTAATGATAACTTAGTGGTCACACTTCCTGAAGGGTATTTTGGAAATCCCCTGAAATATGGATTAAGCTTCTATGCACGAGTAAATAGCCCTGTTATGTACATGTAATGGATCTTCTTTTAATTACTTAGGAAATTAGAATGTAAGTTGTATCCTCAAAGTTATATGAAATAAAAATGGCTTCCTAAGCCTCTAGTTCTTTTACTTCTACCTTGTTCTTATTTTATGTTCTTGTTCATTTTTATTTACATGCACTTTCATTTCATGTTAGTAGCTTAGTTTTATTTTTATGCAAATAGTTTAGTTCTTTTTTATTCTATTTAGCTCTTACCTTCTTTGATTTTGTTTAAATGTTGAAATTTACATGTGTTGATTTGATAACACAAATGAGCAGCTAAACCCCTTCGATTTAGGGGTAATGAAGCTTTCTAAAAATATGTAAATTCAACATATCTTGTCATTTATGATCTCTTTTTAATGCTTCATGAAAGTGAATGTTGATGTAAATTTATAAAAGAGAATTTGATAGCCTATGTTGTAACCACAAATGGGCTATGCTTACTCCACATAAACACAATTTACATCTTCATTCTACTAATTAGTTATTGATTGTGGAATTAAAGTAGAAATAAAATTTGATGATCTAGCAACTAAATACAATAGTAAATGGATCATATTTAAAATATCTCTTGCTTTGACTTCATTTCGTTGAAATTGATAAGTGGTTTTATGTGTTGTATTATAATTTGATGGTTTAAGTTATGTTAATTAGTAATATAAATAAACCATAATTATGACAAATACATAACTAATTCCATTTAAGATCAAAATAGAGAGAGCATAGAATATTTTTGTGTTCACTTACAAAAATATGAGAGTATATTTTCCTCTAAATTGTTTTCTAATCTCATATTTTCGTTCTCTTGTTGTAGCTAGTGTTTACAATTTTTAACTTAAAAACAATCACAACTTCAATTCTTGGTTTCATTTGATTGAGCAAAATTTTAAATCTATATAATTCCCTATGGATCAACCCGTATTCGCCATGTACTAGAATTGTACGATATGCGCTTGTGGTAATTTTTAATTTCAATTTATCGGCTATTTCAAAACTGATGGAAAATTAGCCGTTAAACAAGTTATTTTTTATTTTAAAATTTGAAAGAATGATTTTCTATACATGGGGGCTATGTATATATATGATTTTAAAATGATTTGAAATAAATGAGAATAAAATGTTTAAACTTTGAAATTTTCCATTGAGTATTTTATGAAAATGTGAAAAATAAGTTTTTAATTTATAAATTTTGAGAATTTGTAAGTAAAAAAAAGTTTAAAATGGTTGAATACGAATGTTGTGAAAAGTAAATTTGAAATGAAGATTTAAGTTAAGATAAATGAATGATTTTCAAAAGGAAATTGAATAAGATTTGAAATGGATTATGAAATAAGCTAATTAAATTAATTAGTGAGTTGAATATGGTTTCAGAATGTTGGTCGTTAGAATTGAATGTTGAAATTGAATAATGAGTTAAGTTAAATGAAATTAGATTTGATTTAAAACGAATATGACTTAAGTTGTGAAGTGATGATGAACATGAGCGGTGTTATATAGACGTTTGTAATAAACTTAAGTAAAAAGTGGATGAAATGATTTTTAAGTGAGATTAGTATTGAAAGGAATATATTAAGTAAATTAAATATTGAATATTTAAAATGCAAAATAATATGATTTTGGACTTGATAATTGGATATCATTGGTAAATAAGATACATGTATATAGAAGCAAGAGCTAGCTTGATGCCTTTGATATTATAAGTAAGAATTTGGTTACCAAACTAAAAGGTAGATGTTTTTATTGTTCTTTGGTTTGATGGTTTTATGATTGAGCCACCTGGCTTATGTTGGTTTGGGCCCATAGTGGCGAGAGTAGTTGTTTCGATTGAGCCACGCAAAGTAGATGCTGGCGAAATTTTCCGTAAATTTAAGGCGTTAGAAAAATTTTGAAGAAAAATATGACAACTAATGTAACAACCCATAATTAACCTCTTTAAAACATGGATATTTAATATATTTTTAAATAATTAATTGATTTATAACTAAAAAAAACTCTTTGAAATAATAAATAATGATGGTGATATAGTTTACAAAAGTATTTAGTTCGAAGAAAAATAGAAAATGTGACCAGAAACGGTTTTTTGAATTATTGACTTTTCGGTGTCGAAGAAGTTGTCAAAACGTTGTGCACATTGGTGTATCATATACACACTCATATGAATAAATTTAGGGCATGTGTATATACATGTGTGCATATAGTTAAGTACATAAACATATATATATGTGATAACATTTCATGAAAAAAAATGGAATATTCTATAAAGATGCCTTGTGTAACATGACAAGGCATGTTTATACACCAAGGCACAAATGCATTTGTGGTAGGTTGGCTCAAGCTTTCATGAAAGGGACAAGGAAATTTCAAAATTTATAGTGGGAAGACGAGGGGTGAAGTGGCATGGTGAGGTGGCGCAATGTTGTGGAGGGTAAAGTACATAGGGGTAGTTTAGTAATTTATTTAGTTCATTTTATTTAAAAGCAAATTTCCTAATTCTTTTTATCATTTTATCATTTATAATTTCATTTTCAGCACTTCATGAAAGCTCTTTCTAAGTTTTCGTAGAATTCCATAAATTTCTAAAATTTAAAGACCTTATTTTCATCCATTTTTATAGCCCTTAAGTCTTGTTTAAAAGCCTTCCATCCACTTCTACAATGACTCCTTCACAAAACAAGTCCTTACACCACTCATCCACTCTTAGCCGAGCCACACATACCCTAGGCCGAACCTATTCAAGTGTTTTTGTCTCAAAGACTCAACTTTTCAGAAGTTTTTGCAATATCTAGGGGTTTTAGAAGTTCCAGAACAAGTTCGGTTGAAATTAGTAAGCCATTGTAAGTAAAAATCTCACCTTTCAAACTAAAACTTTTTAACTTTAATATTGCTTATTTTTATGGCTTGTGAATGCATGTTTATATGTATAATCATGTGATGAATGTTGGTTTAGTCTATGCTTTGAAAAGTTGTCACCTCGGTAGTTAGTAAGCGAGTTAGTAATCATCTTGAAAAGTTAGTAGTAAAAGTCAAATACATTGTTACCGATTGCTTTCTACATGTTGTATAATAGTTAAGTACCTTGTGTTATGCTTTACTTATGGTTATGTGATGTGTAGATGTAAATAAAATGGCATGAAAATAGTTGTCGAATTGTCTATATAGCGATTATTGCTATATCGGCACTTTCGACGAACATATCCTTATCGAAATTTTTCGATTTGTTTATCGAGCTTAGGTTTTGTTTTACAAGTTAATAAAGTTGTTTAAATAAGGATGATTTCAAATTTAATTAATTATGTTAAGAAAGATTTCTAAATATAATTAATTAATAAGGTTAATGATGAGTTTAGATTTAATTAATTAACTTATTAATGATGTGTTTAAATTTAATTAAGTACTTTTTAATGATACTTAAAATTTATTAAACATTTTATCTAATGATGATTAAGGTTGATTATTTATTTAATAATGATGGATTAAAATTAATTAATCATTTTAATTAATGATGATTAAAATAAATTAACTCATTTCAATTAATGATTTTCAATTTGATTAATTAATTTAAATTTAATTAATATTTTCTTTAATTATGTTTTAACTTAATTAATTTAATTAGTGATATTTATTGATTATTAATTAAATTAATTAATGATGTCTAATTTAATTAATTAATGTAATTAATGAGATTGAATTAAATAAATTAATTCCGTTAATTCAAAAGGTGATTAACCTTTTTAATTAAAGGGCATTTTGAAGTCAATTATCCAAATTGATTAATGAATTTTAAAGATAATTAATCATTCTCATTTGATAGATAAATCAAAGTATCCAATTAAATAATGATGTTGAAAGTATTTAAATCCTTTATGATGATGTTTTAAAGTTAGTAAATAACAAAATGTTTTGAAGCTAATACTTGTAATGTGAAGCTCATGCAAAAATTCGGGTTTTAAAAAGAAAAGTTTGAATTGTTTATGGAAATTGACTAATTTTCGTAAAGTGATTCACTTGTATGGAAATGATTTATTTGTATGATTAGCATTAAACATCAAAGAAGTAGATTTGTCACTATTTCGAAAGTTAATAATAATCATGAGACGTGACTTCGAGGTAACATCACCTTGACTTGTTCGGTATTATTGTTAATCAAGAAATAGTACAAGTTTGAATTTGATGAGTGGTGATAAGTATACAAGACTTAATCTCCATATACGACCGTTTTATGTCCTCGATAGTTGGTTTCCTAACTATCGGTTACTTCAGCTTCTTTATTATCGTCATTCTAAGATGATGTGTTGCTGCATCGAGCATTGATATCCTTTGTCGTAAATGACTAAATCCAAAGCACGAGGGAGCCAAGCTATGTAGGGTTGCTCCCATTAGAGTACTTTCACATCTCATCTAGATTGGATTCGGTAGCGCTATCAGATGTGGAATATTCAGATACTCGGTAAGGTTAGGCGAGGTCTGGCTTGGTATTGTTCGAGAAGTGTCACAAAGTATATGTGCTTCTCAGAAGTTCATTACTAGAGGTATACTGTACCTTCCTAGTCATTTGTTGGAGATTTTTCTTTCCATAATTGATTCAAACCTTCAAATTTGTTTCCTTAATTTAATCGAGAAGAGCCAACGCTCTTCGCGGTGTTTAATATTTTATCCATTCTTCACGTTTGGATATTGATTCATGTAAGAGTAAACCCATTCCATGTTCATTGGCGTAGTCTCACATTTTTTTGTTTAATCATACACCTATTGATTTAAAAAAATTACTCATACCAGACATATCGTTTGACACGAGTTGTTTGTTTTTCCTAAACTCTCGGGTACCCAATTTTATTTGAGTAGTTCTAGAGTAACAAGTCTATGTGGACTTTTTGAAGACAGTGCCCGAGCAGGAGGCTTTCATCTTCTTAGTTATCTATTCCGTTGTATTATCTTGTTTATGTAAGTGTATTTTGTTTTAGTATATATAAAGGTAGGTTGTTATAACTGCCTTTATATATGCTGAAACAAAATACACTTACATAAACAAGTTAATACGGTTATAACTGCCTAAGCTGATTTGTAGTACTTTGTGTAACTCTGATAACTCCTTGTTAAGGAGCAACCTGATGTACCATTAACTGTTAAGGTTTATTTTATAGTTTCGTTGTGAGGTTTCGTATTCTATTCTTTATTCATCCCCATGAAGATTCATCTTTCTGATGCTTAGACAGCGACACATGAACACCGAAGATGTGTTAAGTGTCGTCCTTAGGGGTCAGAAAGGTAGGTCATTACACTTAGTATCAAAGCTTCGGTTGAGCGAACACCATAGCCTGATTAGGGTACAACTCATTAGAAATAGGGTGAGTAGAACTATAGAATGAGTTAATCTTGAGACAGTGTTTCCTTTTCTACTCTAAAAGTCTGATTTTAGATCCTTTATTGCAGTTTCCTTTTTTTCCATCATTGACCCTATCTTTGTATTCTAATGATGCATGTCACTTATCCAGGTTATTAGTATAAGAGGAAGAAGAGGAAGGGGATCTGGAATCAACATGGCACCAAATGGCAGAGCTCCTAGAAATGAGCCACTTGTAGAGCCGGTAGAAAAAGCAGTGATTCAAGTTCAGCCGCCTCAGAACTTTGCGACATTATGCAAGAATTAAACTGCTTTAGGTGGTAAGCATTTCTATGGAACTGAAGATATTTTGGGAGTTCAGACATGGCTCCGCTCTTATGAGAGGATATTCGGAGATCTTCAGTTGGGAGATGCTAGAAAGAGATTGTTTGCAACGCGTCAGCTTCAGAAAGCAGCAATGGATTGGTGGGATTCAGCCACCATGAATACACCAGAGGAAGATTTCTCTTGGGCACGGTTTAAATTGGTTTTTGAAGCTCATTTTATCCTAGAGGCCGGAAGGGATCAGTTGTTAAGAAGTTTTATGGACTTGAAACAGGGTGAGAAGACAATGGCGTAGTATGAGCATAGGTTCAATGCATAGTCCCGCTTTGGACCAGGATTGATTGATACGCCACTTAAAAAGAATGAAATGTTCGTGAAAGGAAGGCGACCAAAATTTCATTGAGAAATGACCAATCATCTCAATGATACCTTTAGCAATCTGATCAGTATGGCTTTGAGATTTGAAGCTCTTGATATTGAGCAAGGAGCTCGGAAAGGAGCAGTGCCAGCAGTTAATGCCCAACCTTTTTCAGTGATACCAGTTGCTAGTAAGCCCTTTTTCAAGAGTAAGGGAAGAAGAAGTTGTCGGAAAAGAAGCCTGGAGGTGGAGCTCCAGCTCATAACATGCAGTTAGACTTGCGAAGATCCTTTGTTATAAGTGCAACCAAATGGGCCACTTTGCAAATCAGTGCCTGAACCCGGCTAGTGAACCACTCTGCTACAATTGCAACAAACATGGACATAGGAAGAACCAATGCCCTTATACAAAGAAGTGATCTCAGGGACAAGCTTTTGCTATTAAGGAAATACCATGTACTTCTACGAACCCAAAAGGAAAGCAGGTGTTGCAAGTTACAATATCCATTTTTGATATTCCTGTTAGAGTGTTATTTGATACCGGTGCAACCCATAGTTTTATCTTATATGACCTAATGAACCATTTGAATCTTAAATATGTTATTCTCCATAATTCTCTTTGTGTGTCAAACCCATTTGGGGGTGCGACCAATCCTGACACCTTATGTTTGAATGTGCCTATTTCTTATCGTGATCGACCTTTCTTTTCTAACTTGTCTGTCCCTGGGTTCATGTGTTTTGGAGTATTATTGGGAATGGACTGGTTACCTAAGTTTAAATATGTCTTGGATTGTGTTAGAAGGGTGATCTAGTAAAAGATGTAATAGGTAGAAGCATTGATATATGCTGCGGAGAGCCTAGGGGGTTGATGAGAAGTTTTTTGTATTCCCTCGATGTACCCAAAGAGGAGACAAGGAATATACCAATCGTTCGGGACTTCAACGATATTTTTGAAGAAGTGCAAGGTTTACCTCCTCATCGGAAAGTAGAGTTTCGTATTGATTTGATTCTAGGAACTGGACCTATTGTACAACCTCCTCGAAGGTTGGCTCCAAAGGAAAGAAGAGAATTGGAGAAGTAGATGTTTGATTTGTTGCAGAAAGGTTTGATCAGACTCGGCACATCAAGTTGGGGACAGCCAGTAGTGTTCGTTACCAAAGCCGATGGTTCTCTTTGATTATGTATGGATTATCGAGAAAATAAATAAGAGAACTATCAATGATAAGTATCCATTACCTAGGATTGATGACATGTTTGACCGGCTCCATGGAGCTCGGATATTTTTTCAGTTGGATCTTGCCACTGGTTTTCACCAATTATGGGTAGCATAAGAAAGTATAACCTTAACCGCTTTTCATACCCCTAATAGTTTTTACGAGTGGTTAGTCATGCCATTCGAATTGACTAATGCACCCGCTAATTTCGTGGAATTGATGAATGGAGTGTTTCGGGATTTTCTTAACAAGTTTGTTCAAGTCTTCATTGATGACATCCTTGTTTATTCTAAAATGGAGAAAGAGCATAAGAACTTCCTTCAAATGGTTCTAAGACTTTAAGAAGTCATGTTTTAAAAGCAAAGTTTTCTAAGTGCCATTTATGAAAATCCGAAGTTAGATTTCTAGGACACGTGGTTTCGGGAGAAGGCATATCAGTGCCCAGCTAAAGTAGTTGCGGTTCAAGATTGGATAAAACCCGAAAATGTGACCAACGTCAGAAGTTTCTTGAGATTGGCAGGTTTCTATAGAAGATTTATTAAATATTTCTCAAAGATCGCTTCCCATCTAACAAAGCTGACGAAGAAGGATGCTAAATTTATGTAGACACCCAAGTGCAGGGAGAAATTGACAAGTGCTCCTGTCTTGACTATTCCAGATGAGAATGAAGGATTAACAGTTTGCACGGATGCTTGCAGGACCGAATTGGGAGTATTTTTAGTGCAGGATGGTAAAATAATAGCGTATGCAAGTCGACAGTTATAACCTCATGAGAAAAATTACTATACGCATGATTTGGAGCTTTTAGCAGTTGTCTTTGCATTGAAGGTGTGGAGGCACTATCTTTTGGGTGCAAAGTTTGAGTTAATTAAAGATCATAAGTCATTAAAGTATCTTTTTACCTAAAAGGATATGAACTTAAGGCAGCAAAGATGGCTGGATTTTCTCGTGCCTTGTGACCTAGAGATACTTTACACCCCAGGGAAAGAAAACGCCGTTGTAGATGCGTTGAGTAGGAATGTGACAATAATTGCAAATTTGGAAGTTAAGCCTGCACTAATGGAGAGAATTGCATATTTCTAAGAAGAAGACCCCGCTCTAGCTCGACTTAAGAAGGATGTTGAAGATGGAATTATCTCTAGTTTTCAAATAGACTCTCGAGGCATTTTGAGACTGAATAGACGGATTTGTGTGCCCGATGTTAATGGAATTAGACAGAATGTGCTGAAAGAGTGCCATCGGTCAAGGTTACCTATCCACCCAGGAGAAACTAAAATGTTTCAGAATATAAAGAAGACCTTCTGGTGGAAAGGGATGAAGAGAGATATTTCAATCTTCGTGAGTCGATGTGAAAATTGTCAACAGGTCAAGAGTTACCAGCAGAAGACTGCTGGGTTGCTCCAACCATTGTGGATACCGAATTGGAAGCGGGAGCAATTATCCATGGACTTTATCGATGGGTTTTCCAGAACAAGAAGAGGAAATGAAGGCGTTTGGGTAATTGTAGATCGATCAACAAAGTGTGCCTACTTTATTCTGGTGAAGTCAACTAGAACTGCAGCTTCTTTGGCAGGAATTTATTTGAGGGAGATCGTTCGACTGCATGGAATCCAGGTTAGTATAGTCAGTGATCGAGATCCCATCTTCACTAGTCATTTTTGAAAAGCATTGCAAGCCACTTTAGGGGTAGAGATAAATTTGAGCACTGCCTATCACCCATAGACAGACAGACAAACCTAAAGGGCGAACCAGATTTTAGAGGATCTTTTGAGAGCATGTATTTTGGATTTTGGAGGATCAAGGGAAGATCACCTTCACTTAATAGAGTTCTCCTACAACAACAGTTACCAAGCTAGCATTGGCATGACACCCTATGAAGCTTTGTATGGCGGCCATGTAAATCACCTTCATGTTGGGTTGAGACTGGAGGCCATTTACTTCTTGGACCAGAGCTGATTCGAGAAGAATCAGAGAGAGTGGCTATGATCAAGGAAAGGATTAAAGAAGCCCGGGATTGACAGAAAAGTAATGCTGATCAACAGAGAAGGGACTTAGAGTTTGCGTTCGGAGATTTGGTATTTATGAAAGTTCCCCCGATGAAAGGAGTTGAAAGATCCAAAAGGGCAGGAAAGCTAGCACCCAGATTCATGGACCAATTTAGAATCCTTGAAAGAATTAGATCATTGGCCTATAGAGTGGAATTACGTGAAAGATTGTCAGAAATTCATAATGTCTTTCATGTATCTCATCTGAGAAAGCATGTTCATGATCCATCGTTAATTTTTGAGACGTCTATTCAACAAGAAATAGAACCGAATTTGATAGTAGTCCGACACCCATTTCATAGTGTAGATCGAGATGAAAGGAGGTTGAACAAGGTGGTTAAGCTTGTGAAAGTTCAGTGGAGTGATGACCCTCGCAATTGTACTTGGGAGATTGAGGATCGTAATTGTTTGAATGCATTATGTATGTTCTTCTACGGCATAGTTGCTTTGCATTGTTATATGAATTTCTTGGTAATATATATAACTTTTGGATTGTTTTTTTTGTGTGTATTAATTTTGAGGACGAAATTCTTTTAAGAAGCCGGGGGGAGGGGGGAGTGTAACAACCCATAGTTAACCTCTTTAAAATATGGATATTTAAAATATTTTTAAACAATTAATTAATGGATTTAAAACTAAAATAAATGTCATGGCCTGGAATTTTCGACCTTCATCAATACGTCCACTGTATTCCATGCCGAGCAAAATACCAGATCGTTAAAGAAAAGAAGAAAGAGGTAGAAGAAGAAAATAGGAATAACAACACAGAATCTCACAATCGCAGCGGAACAATATATATGATAGATAATGCATTTCTTCATACAAAGATCTATAAAACATTACTTATACATTAGATCATCGGAGTACAATAAATCATTAACTAAATATTGGACAGTTATAATAACTTGTCCCTACAAATGCTGAATATACAGCCTACAATACACAGTGGAATAAAAATCAAGTACGTGTGATACGTCATCGTCATCTAACTCGTCTCCTGAGCTTCATAACATCCTATCATGTATCTGTAATACTTGATCTGACCCGAGCATTATAATAAAATAACACCCGTGTCCTTCTGGAAAATCAGCGTGAGAAAACACACTCAATTTGAATTATTAAAGTTATCAAAATCCTTTGAAAAACAAAGGTATCTCGTTAGACCATGCCACAAATATACATGTTGGGTTTTTACCTAACTATAACAAAAACATTTCATATCAAAATCATCTGATATTATAATAGTGCCTAAGTACAAATACTTATTCAAATAGCAAAAATTATTAAATTCCAGCATACTAGGCTCTACAACCAGAACCATAAAGGCACGTATTGGAGAATGGGTTCCACATAAATGACTAGGCACTGGGGTATCACCTGTCATAGTACACGTCTAGAATAATGTGCCGAGGACCACGCCAAGGTCCCCTGCAACACAAGACCAGACTACCCCAAACCTGGGCAGACCAAATATATTATCACCCCACGTGTTCCCACCCTTTCCAAGCTCTTCCGCACACCATAGTAATAACATTCGAGGGTATCTAGAAAGGCGATAAACATACTCTAATTGGGTGCGACCCACTTAGCCTTGTTGCATCTCCTCTGATTTTCAGTCATTCTCGGTTGAGGAGGCAAGAGGCCACGATTATCTTTTAAAGAAATTTTTACTTAGAATGCTTAATGTCCTCCAATGACAATGTACTGATAGCATTAATCCAAACAAGTCCATTCTGGATCTGAACTGAATCGAAGGCACCATTCATACTTCATCAATTTTGGAATCATCCTCAAGATTAGTAGCGATTATCCCTTGCACTCCACTACTCTATCTTCTTGTTTTCACTTCGAAAACGTACTCATTGGATCGAAGTGGTTTTCGGATAACTTATTTGATCCCGGTCACTTTGAAATAATGTTCGATATTTCAAGCAAACTCAACCCTGGTTCTTTAGAAAATAAACAGACGAAAATACGATTGGAGATCACCTCCTAACCGTTAGTGGACGGATTTCCTTATAATCGTCCTAGAAGAACGAAATGAGTTTATACGTACAGTATAGCACCTCGAACGGTAACTGTACCACATAATTCTCATGTTTCTTCTAGATATTTCCAAAATTATATTTTGGGTCCAGATTTGATAGTCGGTTGTTTAACTATCAAATAACAATCATACAATCAAAGATTCCATTTTCCACTGAAAGCACTAATTCTTATTCAATTTAAATTTCAATCTCTTAAATCACTTTACCCCCAAATATATATTTTTCTTGCCGAATTTAGTATATTCACAAACTATTCTTTTAAAGATATTTGAAAACCTTTTAAAATAATATGGAAAGTACCATTTTGGTATCAACCATGGATACATAGCTCAATGGTTACTTCTCTATCCTAGAGAAATCCAAAGCTTAATTGTAGGCACTCAGTGCCTCCAATTTTGCCATGAAAGTATACCATTAATTTCCGAAAACTTTATTAAATAATTTTTCAAATAATATTTATAAAATTTCTATATAAATTTCCATGTTTATTTTAGGCAAATACTCTTTTATAAAAGTTATTATATAAAATAATATTAATATTGAAATAATTTATCTTTTAAAATAATAATACTGGTTAATTCCTAAGTAATAATATACTTAATATATAAACTAACTTAATTAATAATTAAATATACTTTAAAAAATTTAAAACAACTAAACAATTAATTTTCTGAAATATTATTAAAACGCTTTTTAAATTATCCAGTTAGTAATTAAAAAACCTCCTTTTTAAATAAACTCAATTTCTCGATAAAAATATATTTTCCAATTCCAATATAGCCAGTCTAATATTTATAAATCCCTCTCGATTTACCACCCATTTGATTTACGTCCCAATTTCGTAAATCCCGTTTTTACATTTTCAAATGAAAAATCTATCTTTTGTTCAAACCGAATTACCCATCTCGTTATAATTCTCACCGTAAATTTATAACTTCAATTTATCCACAGATAATCACTTTATTTTATTTATAAACCTCGTTTATAGATTTCATAGTCTCATTTTCCGTTTACTATGATTTTACAATACTTAATCGATTACAAATAGATTTTTAAAAAATTCCATTTTTAAATCAATTTTTAAATCAATTTTAAATAACCTAACTATGTTCCAAACCCAACTAATTTCAGATTCCACTTCCTTTTCATATTTTAAAATCTAGTGCAACAATTTCATATTTTATTTTCAAATCTCCTTTTTATCTTCCCAAACTAATTTAAATCTCGATTTTAAAATATTTTTACACTTAAATAAACATCGCTTAAGTTTTATTATCTAAAATCCTTTTGTTTACATTATTCCAAAATTTCTATTTTCCACATTTCAAAAATTATTAAGTACTAATTTTTAAATCAAACTATTTATTTTTCCCACGTTCTTTTCTTTTAATTAATCCAAATTTCACCATAAATATTTTACTTCCAATTTCCCTTTTTATTTTTTTATTTTTTTAAATTCAATATTCATATTTATGGTATTCTTTTAAATACCAAAAATCTAGATCAATGCTATCGTAGCATCCAATAAATTCAATCACACAATAATCAATCACAGATTTCTCAAACAAATATATATCGATATATATGAAATTTAATTCAATATTTTTGAGGAATCTAGTTGGATCCCTCCAACCTGTTTCCCTGCATCCGCGGATGTTAATAAAATATAAAGATACCAATCCCACTTCGAGGAGGATATCGCAGCATATAGGAGTATCCGCTATTATGCGGAGCGTATATGATCTCATCCGCTAGAATATGCGGGAACATCACTCCAATTACTAATATATACTATTATATATAATATCACATTCAATTGATAATAATTTATCAATTCAACAAATAAATCAATAATTAATTTTAACTATCTAAAATTAATTGCAGCAATCCAAATTTGAGGGAAATTAACCCTTCCTGATTTTTATTGTCATTCGAATGTTTTTCTTTTTGAATTAAAATTGAACTAGCATTTATTTTAACCCAAAACTTTAACAAGCTCCAAATTCAACCGAACTAATTCCATTTCCTAGTATTCAATGATACGATACTAAGGCAACTCATTTCGTTCGATTCCGATCTAAAACGAGCAAGTTGTCATAATATTAAAATTAATAGATAAAAATAATATATTATTATTATATTTCTTTTCCTAATCACACATTAAACTAATTACCCAGTTTGAAATAAGCGGTCACCTAAACCTCCTTCTCCAAATTCAAGCTTAACCAAGCAGCCGCTTATGTTGACTGTGCCTCATCACCGCCACAAGCCACCTGACCTGTCGTGAAGCATCGCCAGACAAGCCACTACCTCACCGCATCTAACGTCGGTGGTCTCGACCTTCCTTTCCCCATCGTCTAAGAGCACTTATGCATCTAACGGCCGTTCATCTTCAAAATTCTGCCACCTCCGATCACGTTCTCCTGCTGCACCACCACCGAATGGAAGCTCCCACCTTCCTTAACCCTTCCTCTTCAGGGCCCACCGCCCATCGTTTAACAATTCCACCGGAAACCAAGAAAAACCGAACCCACCCAATTTGCATTCAACCATCTCTAGCCGCCACCAAGTCCTCCCATTTTCGATCTCCACCATCCACAAAGTCGACCTCCCCCTCCTCTACACTTTCCTAGTTGAACTTGACGCCTCATATGGCCTCTGGCAGCCCCAAGTGATAATGGACTTTCGATATGCTGCGTTTTAAAGGTAGGGAAGACGAACGAAATCACCCCTTTTTCGGCCATTTTTTTCTTATCTTTTTTTTCAGCGTTAACTCTTGCGTGCATTGTAAAAAGGGAGGGAACATGATTTTCAAAAGAAAAGGTGACATGATGTTTTGCATGTTTGTAGAACGCTATAGTAGCCCTTAAGTGAAGGGTAAAAAGTTTAATGGAAATATGATCACCATTATATATATATATATATAATTAAATTCCAAAACGTCTCGATTTCATAGCGTAAAATATCGAACTACTATCGACGCATGCCGCTAGGCATTCATAATGTTATACCCATCTTCCAAACGCAATGGAAAAGGTTTCGAGTTCTAATTCGATCGTATGGAGAAGATTGCTTTTTGGATCCAATTATTATATTGAATTTTCGATTAAATTCCAGTGCTTTTATATTCCGTATGACCAAACGATAACTCCAAACGCTACCAAATTTGAAATTCGATAATAATACACTATTATGGATCTAATGGAATTAGTTTCGTCAAATTCCAAGACTGTCCCTCGGATGGCTATTTTTTACGTTAATTCGAACGATATATTTTTAAAATTGAACAAATCACTTTTAAATTCAATTTAAAAAGTTTTATTATCTTAATTATTATTAATATAAATTTCATAAGCCTTTAAAATATTTTTATCAAGCTTAAAACTCAAGGTTCAATATTTTAACCAATTTTCAATTATCAAATTCAATAATTAAATTATCATACAAACAGTTATACTTGGAATTCAAGTAAAAAAATAACTTTTAAATATTTAACGTCAATTAAATATTCCAATTTCAAATATTCAAAATTCTGGGTCGTTACATTCCTCCCCCCTTAAAAGAATTTCATCCCCAAAATTGACAGGTAAGAAGAATGGTCCAAAACTCATTAATTATTTTTTCAAAACCACATAGTTTCAAACAACTTTCCCAAAATCAATTTATTGGCACCACATCATCACTTTTAATAATTTCCAACTTCATCCACAGATTCCAATAGTATTATTTACCCAACCCTTTCAAGTTACAATCTAAAAACCAAATTTTAGCTATTAAAAACTTTCTTTAAAATTTTATAACTCCTTAAATTTTGAAAAAAAATTCGCCAGCGTCTCCTTTGTGTGGTTAGATCCGAAAAACTACACCACTACATGCCCAATTCATCAAAGAAAACAAAAGCCAAGTGGCTCAATCATAAAATCATCAATTTCAAACACAATTTAAACATTTACATCTCTATCGGGCAATCAAATTTTACTTCTAAAATCGAAGATATCAATTTAGCTTTTTCTTTAAATACCTGCACCTTATTTACCAATAATATCCAATAATACAATTCAAAATCATTTTATTCAGCATTTTCGATTTTCTATATTTATTTAACTAAAATCCGTACGATGTGCATATACCATTCATACGCAATATCAAATCTGATTGTGTTACCCGGCTACTAAGCCAGGATACAAGACGATAGTTATAGAAAATATGATTAGGTTCGAACGAGGATCGAGTCAAGAAAGGATTGGAAATATGAAGGATTGATGCAACTCGCTTGGGTCGGCTTGTATATGTGGATCGGTAGGCAATTATTATGGAAGGGTATGTATGGTTCGACAATCATGTATGGTTCGGCCTTTTTTCATGCTTTGGCATATATCGCTCAGTCATGGTGAGAAGGCTAAGGTGGATTAGTCGTATGTGGTGCGGCATATATCGCTTGGTCATGGTGAGAAGGCTAAGGTGGATCGGTCGTACATGGCTCGGCATTCGTCGTTCGGCCGTGGTCAGAAGGCTAAGATGGGTCGGTCGTACATGGTTCCTATTCTTCGTTCGGCCATAGTGAGAAGGCTAGGATGGGTTGGTCGTACATGGTTCAGCATTCTTCGTTCCGCCGTGGTGAGAAGGCTAAGATGGGTCGGTCGTACATGGTTAGGCATTCCTCGTTCGGCCATGGTGAGAAGGCTAAGATGGGTCGGTCGTACAAGGTTTGGCATTCTTCGTTCAGCCGTGAGGAGTAGGCTAAGATGGGTCGATCGTACATGGTTCGTTATTTGTCGCTCGATATGTATAGGTCGGCACCTTGGTCCCAGTCTTGGTGGCTCAGCATACTTGGTTCGGTATGCATCAAAGAAGACAATAAGTTACCATAGGGGATACGGTCGACGTTTCTATGCTTCGAGTCACACTGCCACTTGCTTCGAGTCAATAGAGAAGGTACTTTGAGTCATCTGAGAATGTGCTTTGAGTCATCCTCAGAGGACCCATGGTTCGGCCAAAGTGGCTCGGTGTACCTAGGTCAGTCGTCTTGGGGCATCACTTGTGGGCCGAGTTGTCTTGGTCATGGGCTTGCGCAGGTGATCTAGCCTGTCTTCGTCTATAAACAGAAGGGCAGGGGTACAGTTGAAGCGACATTTAGAGAGAACACTAGGGAGACTCTACCATTTTTTATACTTATTTCTTTCCTATTCAAACTTGTATTCAAGTTATTTGTTCATGGATTGTATCTGTACTCAAGTGATTGGGAAAGCAATAAAGATCATATTCAAAGTGGATGTATGCAATTACGTTGAACCACTATAAAGCTGGTGTTCTCGTTTTTATTATTCTTTTTGCACTCAATTGCGTTACTTCTCTACTTTAATTTACTTTCTTCATTAATCTCTCTACACAATTCTATTCAAGGGTGTTAGTGACCAATTTTGGTGATAACATTTTGGTGCTTTCATTGAGAGTGGTACATTCTCAGGTTGTTAGGATCTACTTTGTTGCTACTGGATTGAGGAAATCCTCCGAAGGAGATCCAAGTTCATTCTCAAGAGTTCATAGATTCTACTCAGAGTTCCTACGGATAACTCTAAGATGACAAGACCACGTACCAGATTCGCCTCCCATAACGCCGATGCTAATGAGACCGCTAGCATCCAGCAAGTTAGACCAAGCAATCGGCAACCTAATGCTGGTATAGAATCCACCATCATCCCAAACCAAGTAGAAGCTGTCACTATGGCAGAGTTCAATGAGCTGATGAGGGATCTTATGGAAAGTAGGAGACAACTTAACGAGTAGATTCAAACAAATGCCAAACTGATGACCCAGATCGCTAAGCAGCTTCAGAATGCTGGAGGAAGCCCTGCTTCTTACTCATAATTCGACAGCTCCGCTTCATCAGATGAACACCCTAGGCATAGACGTCGTAGGATTAAAACGAAACAAACTGGTGCAACCGAGCAATTGGTGACGACTCGCCAAGAGCAAACCAACAGAAATGGTCTAGATTCCTTAGCTGGAACTGTGGCCCCTTAACTGCACCTGGGGAGTCGCCCCCAACCTGGGGTGGGAAACTTAGGATTTGGAGCACGCTTGGGAGCTGGTCTACCACCTCTCCAGGGTCGTAGTGAAGCGGGTCCTCAGGATGCACACTTAGGTGATTGCCTACAGAGGATGCACCAGCCGGAGCAACTACGGAGGATGGATACCGATTTGCCACCTCCCATCCAGAATCTAGATTCATCAGTTGTGGTCAGGCAAATGATGAGGGAGAATCAGGGCTTAACCAACGATGATTGAGGCATATAAAGGAGCCATACTCCGTTTACAGATGCAATCCTACAAGCTAAGTACCCCCAGAAATTCAACATGCCTATTATTCTAGCTTATGAAAGGAAGGCCAACCCCCGATAGCACATAATGAGATAGGAGTGGATGACGGACTCGGGTAGGGGAAATGATGCGACCAAATGCATATGCTTCCCAATAAACCTATCTGAAATCACTACTATATGGTTCACCAGACTTCCCCCACGATCAAACTGCAGGTTTGATGAGTTAGCGGCAAAGTTCATGGAGCAGTTTAGGACCCATGCCACTCACCCAAAGGACGTGATGTCTTTGTCCAGTGTGATCCAGGCTCTGGGGGAATCATTGAAGAATTATTTGCAACGATTTCGCGTTACGGCAATCCGAAGTTAGTAATCCAAATGACCATGTTATCCTTATGGCCATGATGCAAGGAGTAGATCCAGACTCAGAGTTTGGTGATTAGCTGGAAGGCAAACCACCGCATACCCTGGAACGCTTTTATTCAAAGGCAAACCAATTCATGAGAAGGGAAGAGGCCAGGTGGTCAAGACGGAGCAGTGCGCCAGGACCTAGCAAGGAATTGGTTCAAAGCAACATGGCGGTAAAGCAATCTGGCGAAAACTCTGGTAAGGTCCAAGTCAATGTTCAAAATAAGCCGAGTTGTCTAAAGGATCCGAAGGAGGAAATTCCGAATAAAAGAGGGAAGTAGGAAAGTGGAAACCAAGAGTCTCAACCTGTAGCAAATATATGCCTCTGAATACATCTTTGGAGAATATTTATCTATAAACTTGTAATACATTCCAATACTCAAAGCCACGCCCAAAGGAATCAACGGAGGAGAAAAAGCAAACTGGAAAGTGTTGTGGGTTTCATGAGATCTACGGGCACAATACTAAAAAGTGTAGATACCTTCATGATGCTATAGAAAAGCTGATTCGCTAGAAGAAGTTACAATGGTTTGTTAAGAATTCGTAGAAAGACGGATAGAGGACATCCGACCCCAATCATGGACAAGCTTCACATCGACCCGAGGAGCCAGCTCGGACCGGAGGAAGCCTGGTCATAAACACGATAATCGGTGGACCTCATATGGCAGACAAGGGTTGGAAAGAAATGAAACGATATGCTAGTTCCTTGAAGCATGCGGGTTTCGAATGCTGCTTTTACATAAAAGACAGGACTCCAGCGAAATAGCAGCAAATGATGACTAATGATATAGTATTCAGAAGCAGGAATACTGATCAGGTGGAGGCACCTACCATTGACCTGATGGTTATCTCAGCTACGATTGGATCGACGCTTGTGAGAAGGATACTAATTGATTGTGGGAGTTCTGTTAATATTATCTTCAAAAAGGCATATGACCAAATGAAGTTGGAGGCGAAGGATCTGAAACCATCTGAAGCCCGCATTCATGGATTTAATGGTGCAGCTATTGATGCAATAGATTTTGTTGAATTGCTAGTTGAACTAGGAAAAGGTGAACGCAGGAGGATATAGATCCTATCATTAATTGTTTTGGATGTTGATTCCTTGTATAATGTTTTTCTGGGCTGACCGGCCCTAGCGGGGTTTAGGGCAGCTTTGGCCCTGTGGTGTTTGACCTTGAAATTTCCAACGGACAATGAAGTTGGTGTAGTGCATGACGATCAAGCCACTGGTCGTGCTTGTTATGTGGCTGAGTTGAGAGAGGCCCAGCGAAGAGAGAAGGGAAAGGGTGTGGAAAACCCTGTCCATAACCATGTTGCTGAATATTGACAAGTAGCGCCCGAGTCTTGGCTTGGGCAACACAGTTGGATTTATAGAGATATAGATCCAAGAGATGATGAAGAACCCAAGGAGTCCAAAGCGGCACCCGCTGAACTGACGATTGACATTTCAGTCACCCATGATGACCCGTCATGGGTGCTTAAGATCGCATCACAGCTCAACACCTCAATGATAGGGGATCTTATTGATTTCCTCCGAGCGAATCTAGATGTTTCTGCTTGGATCCATTCTTATATGTGCGGGATTTCTCCAGCCATCGCAAGTCATATGTTGAATGTTGACCCGAAGTATGTGCCAGTGAAACAAAAGAGGAGAGGCACGCACCCGGAGAGGTCCGCTGCTCTCAATGAGGAGGTGGACGAACTCAAAGCCAATAGGTTCGTCTGCGACGCCCTCTTTGTCCGCGACGCCTTCTATCCTGAATAGATATCTAATCTCGTACTGGTGAGGAAGGAAAACGGGAAGTGGTGGACCTGTGTTGATTACTCGGACCTGAATAAGGCATGCCATAAAGATAGTTTTCCATTTTCCAGAATTGATCAACTGGTCGACTTGACAGTAGGACACGAGTTGTTATCATTTTGGATGCATATTCGTGATACAATGAAATACCGGTGAACATTTTGGATCAAGAGCACACCAGTTTTATCATGGACGTTCGACTGTACTGTTATGTAGTGAAGCCTTTTGGATTAAAGGACGCAGGGGCAACCTATAAACGTTTAGTGAATTGGATGTTTAAAGACCAGATTGGTAAAACGATGGAAGTCTATGTGGATGATATGCTCGTGAAGTCACGACAGTCAAATGACTTTGAGACTTAGCAGAGATGTTTGATATACTCGGATTTTTCGGAATGAAAATCAATTCATTGAAATGTTCCTTTGGCATTGCGTTAGGGAAGTTTTTGGGTTTTATTGTCAACGAGCGAGGAATCGAAGACAACCCAAAAAAGATTCAAGCTATTCGAGACATACAAGCACCAAGAACTATAAAGCAAGTGCAAAGCCTGAATGGGAAAGTCGCTGCGTTGAGTCGATTTATATCCAGAGCAACCAATAAGTGTATTCCTTTCTTTGATGTGATAAGGAAATGGAAATGAAATTTTGAATGGATGTCGAATTATGAGGACGCGTTCCGAGCTCTGGTGAGACACTTGGAGAGGCCCCCTATTCTGTCAAAACTAGTAGACCATAAGGAGTTGCATGTTTACTTGGCGGTATCCCAGCATGTCATTAGTGCAGCTTTGGTTCGTGAGGAGGACTGAATATAAAAGCCAGTGTACTATGTTAGTATGCGTTCAATGGAGGCAGAGAGAAATTATCCTAAGACTGAAAAGTTGGCTTACTGTTTGGTGATCGCATCACGCAAGCTTCCAGGTACATCCAGTCAGTATTTATACTGATCAACCCTTACGGCAGGTGCTACAACGACCATAGAATTCTGTAAGGCTACTCAAATGGAACATTGAGCTGATTCAGTTCAACATCATATACCTTCCGCAGAAGGCTATCCAGGGGCAAGCGCTAGCAGATTTCATTGCAGAGTTCACCATATCAGACAAGCCAAATGGAAGTGATGTGATTCACGTTGTTCGATGGAAGCTATATACTGATAGGGCGACCAATGACCATTGTTCTAGTGCTGTTGTTATTCTTGTAACTCTCGAGAACCAATCGATTTGTTATGCTTTGAAACTTAATTTCCCCGCTACAAACAACGAATCTGAATATGAAGCGTTGATCACTGGACCGAAGCTTACCAAAGAACTTGGAGTGAAATCGGTTGAATTTTTTTGTGACTCACAGTTGGTGGCGTACCTAATACGAGGAGACTATCACGCAAAGGGGCAAAGGCTTGCTCCATACCTCGCACGGGTTTAAGAATTGTTGGCGAACCTTGAATACTATGATATTTCTCACATTCTACGCAAATAAAACGGGGAAGCCCACTCCTTGGCAAAATTTGCAAACACTGGTGATGCACAGCAGATGGACTTGGTTCCCATTGAAACTTTACACGCCCTTAGTATAAATGAGATGGAGGTAGATTTTGTGTCAGAAATGGAAACTGAAAGGGAGTCATGGATGAGCCCATTCAAAGAATACTTGCCACCCGGAACCTTGCCTGGGAGAAAGAACGAGAGATGACAAGTCGTTCGCAAGGCCTCACGGTATATAATGCAGGATGGAATGATGTATCAGAAGGGATTCTACATTCCCTTGCTTAGGTGCATCGCCCACGACGAGATAAAGCAAGTTTTAAGAGAAGTCCATGAAGGAGAATGTAGCAACCATACAAGAGGGCAGACACTAACCCAAAAGATACTCTACTATGGATGCTATTGGCCGTCGTGAATTGGGCCGTCGCGGACTATGTAAGAAGATGCAACAAACGTCAAAAGTATGCAAAGATCCCGAGAGCACCGCTGATGGAACTCACACAAATGGTTAGTCCATGGACGTTTGCAATATGTGGAATTGATATAATCGGCTCCTTGCCAATCTCCAAAGGTGGTGCAAAATACGCAATCATCGTGGTCTATTACTTCACCAAGTGGGAAGAAGCAGAGCCATTTAACTTTGTTGTGCAAAACATTATATGCCGCTTTGGTCTCCCGTGTACTATCATTACTGACAACGGAACTCAATTTGAGAGTAGAAAATTTAAAAAGTTCCGCCAAAAATATTGCATTGAGAAATGGTTTGCGGCAGTCGATGACCCTAAAGAGAATGTGCAAGTTGAAGCCATAAATAAAATAATCAAGTCCATCTTGAAAAAATGTTTGGAGAAGGCTAGAGGCAAGTGGGTGGATGATCTTCCAACAACACTCTGGGCCTACAGAACCACCCACAAGTCCACGACTAGCCATACTCCTTTCGCTTTGGCAAACGGCATTGAAGCTGTTATACCCGTAGAACTTGAAGTTCCTTCTCACCGGGTGACTCATTATGATCCTAGAACGAACTGAGATCTTTACTGGAGTCATTGGACTTTGTCGACGAGAAATGTAAACAAGCCGATTTAAGGGCGGCCGCATATCGACACCGAGTCCCCCGATACTATAATGAAAAAGTTTGACAAAGAACTTTCGATGTTGGCGACCTTGTTTTGAAGCGAGTTTTTCCGGTCCTGTCACATATGAATCCCACATGGGAAGGTCCCTATGTCATCGAACGGAGGCTTAGAGAAGGAACATTTATGCTAACGACTGTTGATGGCGTGACACTCCCTAGAGCATGGAATAGCGAGCATTTGCGCCGTTATTATTCTTAGTCTATTTATTTAGCATTTTAGTAGCAATTGTTTTCAGTATATGTTTCTTTTGTTATTCTCTATTTTCGACAGTAATAAGAAAATTCAGTTTGTCCCTATTTATTACAATCAATAAAGGCTTGAAGCTGTTTTTCTATGAATTATTGGTGATCCTTATTTTATAATTCCATGGAAAAACTAAATTGCATTAGTCTGTTTGGCGTATGAACGCACACACAAAACTAAAAGTCGATCAGCAAACGATTCAAAAAATCTCTAAGTCCCCAGAGTACGGACTAGAGTACTCTGAGTCCCCAGAATGCAGACTAAAGTATAAACGATTCAAAAAATCTTCAAGTCCCTATAATGTGGACTAGAGTACTCTGTGTCCCCAGAATGCAGATCAGAGTATAAAAGATTCAAAATATCTCTAAGTCCCCAGAGTGCGGACTAGAGTACTCTGAGTCCCTAGAATGCGTACTAAAGTATAAACAGTTCAAAAATCTCTAAATCCCCAGAGTGCGGACTAGAGTATTCCAAGTCCCCAGAATGCGGACTAGATTATAAACGGTTCAAAAATCTCTAAGTCCCCAGACCATGGACTAGAGTATTTTGAGTCCCCAGTATGTGGACTAGAGTATAAACGATTCAAAAATATCAAAGTCCCCAGAGTGCAGACTAGAGTATAAATAATTCAAAAATCTCCAAGTTCTGTGAAAGCGGACTGGAGTTTACATGACCCACAAGACTCTGAATTTCAATTATAGAGTAAACCATAAGCTAAGCGACGAGAGTCTGGGATACAAATAAGCAAAATTTTATTTACTAATCGAAAAAGAAGTTTCATTACAACTTCTTCGAAGTCCGAAGCTAAAATCTATCTACTATGACTATAAAAAGAAAAGAGAGGAAAAAAAACTACATGGTTCTAAGTTGCTTAAGTTAAGAAAAATGTGGCGAGGCAACTGCTACTTCTTCGGTTTTCTTTCCCTCTTTGGCTTCTCCGAAGTTTCCTCATCTAAGCGCCTCTTTTTGGACCCTTTGCTTCTCAGCGACGTAGTACTCGAGGAAGGTGGAGGAACTTCCAAAGGTCTGATCCTACCAAGAAGAATAACATTCAACGGCCTATTTAAGGGATTGTCGAGCTCCACCACTTGAGGTTCTAATTTTACTTTGATTTTCTCCTTTTACTCCTCCTCGAGCTGCTCCTTTATGCTGAGCTTGGAAGTGTGCTCAGAAGTGCCCGTGATTTCGACATCACCATGCCCCTCTACGGGTGAAGGATCTTCAGGCTTATCTTCTTCAAGCACCCCTATTACTTGAGTGTCAAGACTAGGGATGTCGCTAGTGTGGAGTACTTTAGTCTCTTTTACTTCCTCCTCCATGGCGACATCGCTCCTTGGAATCGGTTCAGGACCAGAATGACCTGCAAGAATTCATGAAAAGTGAATATTAAGATGCGATGGTTATTAACCAAAAGCAATGACTCTATGGACTTTAGAAGGTTGGGTTACATACCAGCCTCCATTTGGCTCTCAGGAGTCTTGGGAGTATCACCCTCTGGAATTGAGGATAACATGTGGATGCTAAGTCCAGGTTTCTTCGGATCGTAACCCACGTATTGCTTGGGGGGATTAGGCTATGGAATTCTAGTCAAGTCAATGGGAGGAAGAATCTGGGGCTCGGAGCCAAACTGGCCAACGGAATCCGCTTTTTCCTTTGACATAGGGGATCCTCCCCCGAAGAAGGCTTTCGCCATAGATAAATCTGAAGGTTCATTGCGTCGAAGCACTTTCCTCACCGGAGCCTCTTCATCAATCTCTTCAACACCCAGGTCCACTTTTTAAATCCTAATAAAAGTATCCCATGCTTCGGCGACTGACTCGAGATGATTCTCGCCCAAGAAAGACAAGTCACAGTGCATGAGGACTCTTGCATTGAACTGGACAATGAGCGGGTCAAATAGACATTTGATTTCTTCTCTGCGGCTTGGTAGCTACCTCAAGTCGAGAGTCGGAATCTGTGAGCGCTATCTTCTTGCCTTGAGCTGCTTCTTTTAGCGCTTCAACCCTAGATAGCTCTTCGTCAAGTTTTTTCTTTAAAAGTCGCGTTTCGACGATTCATCGCAGTATTTTTGTTACTCTTCTCACGCTGCAATTTTCTCTTCTCTCTCTTTAAAGAGTAGCTCCACTAGTTCCTTCATCAGTTGAGTGAGAATGTCTTTCTCCTTTTGGATAGATTCTTTCTCCAAAGCTAGAGCACCGCTACGTTGGATTGCCTCGTTGAGTTCTTTCTTGTGAGTGGCCTCCAAACAGCTAACTATTTCGGCTGTCTCCTTAGCGTTTTTCTACACAGTTTCAAGCTGAGATTGTATAAGGATATCTCTTCATCCTAGTTCTTAATGATGTCTCTGTCACGAATAGCTTCAAGTTTGAGGCGATCAATCTCGTGTTGGCGTTCAATGGAGATCTCTGAAACTTTCTCCAGCAAGTATACAAACACATCATGATGGAAACATACATCGTTTTTGTAGGCAACGACACTCTGTTTGACATGTCCAGGGATATATGGATTGTGGGGAGAAATTTCAGTCTGTCGAAACAGATCTTCGAAAATTTAGCTTTGAGCTCGGCTAATTTTTCTCCATCGATGAATCATGAGCGAATGCTGAGGGAGTCTGCCTAACCGGAGTCATGGATTTCTTATAAGGCTCACAGGATTGCTTGGTATTCGAAGAGTTGGAATGTTGGTCTTGAGGGACTTCGGACTAGGAGCCCTTCTGAGCAGACTTCTCCCCACTATGCGTCGGATGATGGGGAGGATTGTTTGGATATAAAGATTGGCCATGGATTCTCCTTTTGGAAGACGACGACTCAAATTCCAAATAAGAAACTGAGCGGCAACTTAGATCGATAGCCTCTATCACCGTCGTCCCTGTCTCGCCATTTGCCCAATCCTAAGTCTCGACCGAAATGGTAAAAGATGGAGGATCCACGAAGGCGGTCAATGCTATGTGTATGCCCCATTTCACCTACACATAAAGTCAAACGAGGACGAGTTAGTAGGAGTCGCACGATAAATGGAATTCAAGTGCATGGTGGAGTGTAAGTGTTCATGTATGTCCTAGTGCATTCCCTCGGCAGACCAGTGTTTTTCCATTTACTCATTGGAGTTTTCTTTCCCTGATGATGAGTCTGAGCGCCTTCATCGCTTCCTGCAGGCGAATTAAATCCCATAGCATTGGGGTTATTGAAGCCATAATTCAATATATCTTCGGGGATGGTCAAGTCATACAGGCCCTTTAACGAGCCTTCTAACTTTAAGGAAGACGGCTTTTCTCGATCGGGGTTATCGTGACCTTTAAAGTTCCGACGACTTTCCTCCTTTTTAGCTTATAAGCTAGACTCGTTTTCTTTTTCAAGGGAGGTGGTGCTTGGTCAACGCCAGCTGCATCGGCTACCAGCGCTGGGCCAGGACTTATATTCTCGTCAGTCTTTTCGATCTCGTCTTCCTTGGTACTATCGCGAGCCCCTTTAGCAGGGGCACCAAAGGTCTAGCTTGTTCTTTGCTCGTTTTTGTTGTCGTTCTTGCTATTATGAGACCATTTGGAAGGCTGGTCCGGCGGCCCTCTCCAAGTAACCCGGAATTTGAGAGCAGTTCGCCGGTGATTATAGATTTAACGTTCCAATCTCCTATGAGAGTAGTTCAAATGGCTTCGACATCCTCAGAATACCTGGCACCTTCGGGTCATGGGAGGATACCTGTAAGGGTTGAAAGAAGTTCAGGAAAGGTGAACTCCAAGCATTAGGACAAAGATTGGGGTAATGATGAGACTTACATCCTTCTATCCATCTTCTCGCAAAGCTATGAGGACAGCGTACGTAGAGCCACTCTTGTTTAAACTGAGAAAACTTGTTCCATATGCCCATCAGAACTTGGCATTTGGGATGTGGCTCGAGGAATATGTAGGATGGACTGTCGTTACGTCTCTTGAAGCAGTAAATATAATAGATATCCTCAGGAGTTGGAGGTCTGAGTAAGATGCTCATGAAAAGAACACATGTGCCGTGAATAAATGCATGGCTATTAGGATATAGTTGTGCTTGAGCAATCCCTATATACTGTAACACTTCATGGATGAATGAATTGAAAAGTGGCACACTTTCAACCTAGCACATAATTTTTTTGCATGTAGTATATCCAGGTGGGGGCAAGTGAGGTCACTCTTGTGCCGAAGGAACCAGAACGTCTTCGAAGGGGATTCCGTTGATAGAACACAATCGACGGAGAGAAGATTCGCTGATTTTCAAGGATTGAGAGTTGATGGGGTCATCCAGAATGACGTCCCCGTCTACAGCATCGGGAGATGGCCCTATAACTGCAACAGATGGATCTAGGATGCCAGGTATGGGGGATGACGATGGACTTAAAGTCCCCACTGCCTCCTACCGAGAGTTCAGGCTTGTCAAAAATAGTAGCGGAGCTTATTTTTTGGACATTTTCAAAAAGCGGTCGGTGGGAATAAATACCTGTTTAAGCTATACTTGAAAGACAATAGATATCAGATATAACAACAAAGTATTCCCCCATGTTGGGTGTGAACTAGTG
Organism: Allium cepa; assembly: GCA_030765085.1. Taxonomy (NCBI): domain Eukaryota; kingdom Viridiplantae; phylum Streptophyta; class Magnoliopsida; order Asparagales; family Amaryllidaceae; genus Allium; species Allium cepa. The sequence continues at coordinate 422,378,947 of CM060938.1, read as the reverse complement.
CGACGACTCAAGCAAAGAGTACAGATAAATTAAAGTTCTAAATAATAATATAGTATGATGGAGCTTTAAGTTATCATCTTTGGAGACCATCATCATTAACCATCACCGAAGTTTGTCCTATGATCGGTAGCAGAAGTCCTGGGATCATACATTGGCATCATATGTTGCGAAAGCTATTACTTGTTTTTGTTGGATTAAATTCGTATTTACAATAGTTAAAACTACGGATTTATTGGCCCGAATCATTTCCGCATGTACATGAGCGAAGGTTCTTTTCATCGTTTATTGTTTTGTGTTCAGGCATTGCGATGTGTGGTCTTGAAATATGCTATGTTCAGGATGAGGTGATTCTAATCGCCAATGTTGATCCCAATACCCAATGCCAATCGTTTCTCTAAACCCAACTACCGACCAACTCGCCTACAATCTACTGACCGACCCAATGGCCGAAGCAACTGACCCACTTACACTCTCTTCTCTCTCATTCACTAATCACCAAACGGTCCTCTAGGTCTATACCGACCCACTCTCTTAAGTTCTTACCGACCCACGATGTCTCCTAAGACACCGACCTACATGCACTCTCCCAAAACCAAATGACTTCGTACCAAATTGCCAATCCAGCCCAGCTCCAATAACCTAACAACCACTCTCCCTCACTCGGTGTGCGCAATAGGAACTTACATCCCAGAGATCGCCGACCTCTTTTTTTCCTATCCACATCACCGGCCTAGAAATCTGTTAAGGCCACAGCGAGCTCCTAGCCTAAGGTGTGTTCTTATCCCCAATTTGTCCTCTCTCATATTCACCGACTCCTACTGGTCATAATCTGAAGAAAACTCGTGAACTCGGGCTTCGTACAAAAATCCTAGCTTGGGGAGATGAATCAAGTGAAAGATTCATACCTACAGGAGTGCATTGAAGCCTATAGAAGCCGTTAGATTTAGGATCGAAATTCATTTAGATTTGTTAGTAGAGGGAATTGCAAAGCAGACATCCTGGATTTCGAAGGAGAACGGAAGGTTGGAGTAGTAGCCGAGATTCGAGGGGAGATAAGTTAGAAGGCTTTATAAAGATAAAGTAAACGTGAAGGGAAGAAGAAGGAATGGGCTTTTATATATGGAGAAGGGGATATGAATGGGCCTTACCCTATGGAACTGGTCAGCATACTTCAGTGGTTCGGCGAGGGAGCATGCCGAACGTCTCCGGGTATACCGAACACGTGGTTCGGTGTTCGTACACTGATCCATACATTGTTTTAATAAAAATAATTTTATTTAATGACATAAAAAATATGTATATATGATTATAAATAAAAATATTAACTATAATAGATAGAATTTTACTGACATAAAGAGAATATAGATAATAAGAGAAGATATATGTATGAGAATGTAAATACGTATAATAATAATTGAGGGTTGTAACCTGGAAAAAGAGACAAATATTACCGAAAGGAGCATGGATTTGGAAAATCTACCATGGTTCAACCTTCTAAAGGTTGTATACATTCAGATTTTGGAAATTTGTATTAGTATTTTATGAGTTTCTTCGGGATTCAATTAACGCGTTTGGGTGACACGAAGCTTCATAAAAGGCCAATAAAAGTGACAGACAGTTACCATTCGGAATGGGTTAGCTTCTAAAAGCATGAATTACTTACTGATTCAAAGTGCGTCATGTTGGTTCACAAAACACACTTTGGGAGCAAATGTTACCCAGCTACTTGGACAGGCTACAAGATGATAATTGCAGAAGATATGATTGGGCTTGAACGAGGATCGAGTCAAGAAAGGATTGGAAATATGAAGGATTGATGCAACTCTCTTGGATCAGCTTGTATATGTGGATCGATAGGCAACTATTATGGAAGGGTATGTATAGTTCGGCATTCATGTATGGTTCGGCCTCTTTTCATGGTTCAGCATATATCATTCGGTCATGGTGAGAAGGCTAAGGTGGATCGGTCGTACATGGTGCGGCATATGTCATTCGGTTATGGTGAGAAGGTAAGGTGGATCGGTCGTACATGGTTCAGAATTTGTCATTCAGCCGTGGTGAGGAGGCTAACATTGGTCGGTCGTACATGGTTTGGCATTCATCGATCGGCTGTGGTGAGAAGGCTAAGATGGATCGGTCGTACATAGTTCGACATCCGTCGTTCGACCGTGGTGAGAAGGCTAAGATGGGCCGATCGTACATAGTTTGGCATTCGTTGTTCAGCCGTGGTGAGAAGGCTAAGATGTGCGATCGTACATGGTTTGGCGTTTGTTGCTCGATACATATGGGTCGGCACCTTGGACCCAATCTTGGTGGCTCTGCATACTTGGTTCGGTATACATCAGAGAAGACAACAAGTTACCATAGGGGATAAGGCCGATGCTTCTATGCTTCGAGTCACACCGCCACTTGCTTCGAGTCATTTGAGAAGGTGCTTTGAGTCATCCTCAGGGGACCCATGGTTCATCCAGAGTAGCTCGGTGTATCTGGGTCGGTCGTCCTGGGGCATCACTTGTGGGCTGAGTTGTCTAGGTCATGGGCTTGCGCAGGGGATCTAGCCTATCTTCGTCTATAAATAGAGGGGCAGGGATACAATAGAAGGTACCTTCGGAGAAAATACCAGGGAGACTTCTCCATTTTCTATACTCGTTTATTTCCTATTAAAACTTGTATTCAAGTTGTTTGTTCATGGATTTTATCTGTACTCAAGTGATTGTGAAAGTAATAAAGATCATATTCAACATGGATGTAGGCAATTACGCTGAACCTCTATGAATCTAGTGTTCTCGTTTTTGTTGTTCTTTTTGCACTCAATTGCATTACTTCTCTGCTTTAATTTACTTTCTTCATTAGTCTCTCTACATAATTCTATTCAAGGGTGTTAGTGACCAATTTTGGTGCTAACAGATCGTTCACTCGATCGCACAATTTCACTTCCGAACTAGTATCGTTCACACGACTCTCTAGTGCGGACTCAGATCTAGTTCCTTGATTAGAAACTATCATTCTCCTTGCATAGCCGCATACTATGATAGAGAATCTTAGAATCAATCAAAAATCCATATTCAATGTTCACCGTCGAAAATCGAGTGAAAAATCCTTAAATCGGTTGATATAGGCTATCTCGAAATTCTGTGCTCGAATCTGGATCAAATCGTCATGCAAATATAATAGGATACGTACAGCTTACGTATTTATATCCAATTCATTCCTGTCTATCCCAAATTCTTTTTATTCACATTTATCCTTCGAAAATCGTTATTCACTTTTATTTTATTCATTTCCAATTTTCCACTTTCAGTTATTTACCTTTATTTGATCTGCGTTCAAACATTTTTCTTAGCATATTCCCTTCCATCCTAATTTCACTTGAGAATTTATCCCATCAAATTCTTACTTCATTTCTGAATTATTCCATAAATTTTCTTAACCTTATAAACATTTTATACAAAAGTTCTTATCTTTATTTCCACCTCATCACTTTAGTTTATATCATTTCTATTCAAATTCAAACTTCAATTTCTATTTGAACTCAATTTTATCTCCAAATTTTTTTTATTGAATTTTATCAACCATATCTCAAACCATATTTAATCCATTAATTATTTTAATTAGTTCCATCCACCAATTCATTTCCAACTAAATAAATTCTATTTTCAATACATACTCCATTCAGCCGACTTAGGCTTAATTTTAGAATTCCTTTTATACATAAGTTAAATTTAATTCAATTCCAAAATAAAATTTCACATTTTTATAAGTCACCCAACTTACTAATATTCCATAAAACATTTCCAAATAAAATCCAGAGTTTAACTCCTTATTCCCAAATTATTTCAAATCATTTTTGAAATCATATATACCCAAAATATCTTTGGTATATCAAATTATTTCTTTGAATTTCAAAACCAAAACCAGTTTTTCCAAAACAACTCCAATTGCAAATCATTAAGGTAGCAATTCCTCCCTTGAAAACTCGAAAATGAAAGTCGATGATGCTGTAGACATCACCGAAATTATTTTCCAACGATCGAAGTGGGTTTTGTGCTTTTATTCCTTTAAAATTCCATTTTAAATATTTCCACTCGAGAATATTATCCAAATAATAACACTATTATTTTTTTTCAAAACCTTTAAAAAACATTTCAAAACCAATGGGAATTAAATTCCCAAATTCCCAGCTTTTAACTCCTTTTAAATTCATATATAAATATTCCTCTAGGATTTCATTCCATTTCAAATTATAAATCACATTCATAGACTCATATTTACAAATTCCATTTTTTTTATGAATTACTTTCTTAACTTTTGATTATAATGTCAACTTTTATTCAATTGCCATAATAACAATGACAATAATTTAATATTATCATTTCCTAACAACCATATGCACTATAATAATTTACAAAATTATTTCTTTTATATATAAAATAATTTGGGTAAAATTATTTCATTTACCTCATTTCAAAACAATACCATTTCGAATTTCTCTGTTCAAATGTTTAGAGAATCCTATCATTAAGGTTAATTACTCATATTGACCAGAATCCATAACCACTCAATTGATCAATCAACACAGTATAAAATAATTTTATATTCACTAAAAAATACGCGCTCATATCTATTAATACACTCAAACTCATTCTAGGGTGTTACCGATCCTATCTCTAATGAGTTACCTCATCAAAGCCAAGGTTCTCGCTTAACCTTCATCTCTGATACCAAGTGTCATGGCCCAGAATTTTCGACCATCGAAAATCGACATTAATATGTCCATTGTACTCCATGCCGAGCAATCGAGTGCTAAAAATACTAGATCGTTAAAGAAAATAAGAAAGAGGTAGAAGAAGAAAATAGGAATAACATTACAGAATCTTACAATCGCAACGGAACAATATATATATAACAGATAACACATGTCTTTATACAAAGAGCTATAAAACATTACTTATGCATTACATCATCAGAGTACAATAAATCATTAACTCAATACCGGACAGTTATAATAACTTGTCTTCACATGCTAAATATACAGCCTACAATACACAGCGGAATAAAAATCAAGTACTTATGGTACATCTTCGTCATCCAGCTTATCTCTAGAGGTCCATAGCACCATATCATGTATTTGAAATACTCGATCTGACCCACGCAGTATAATAAAATAACACCCAAGTTAGTCTAGAAAAACAGCGTCGAAAACACACTCAATTTGAACTATTAAAGTTATCAAAACCCTTTGAAAAACAAAGGTATCTCGTAAGACCACGCCACAAATAAACACGATGGGTTTTACCTTACGATAACCAAAACATTTCATATCAAAATCATTTGATATTATAATAGTGTCTAGGTACAAATACTTATTCAAATAGCTGAAATGGTTACATTAATTAAATTCTAGCATACTATGCTCTCCAACCAAACCCGTAAAGGAATTGGAGAATGGGTTCCATACGAATGATTAGGCACAGGGGTACCACCATCACGGTACACGTCTACAATATGTACCGAGGACTACACCAAGGACCACACCGACACAAGACCGGACTACCCCTAACCTGGATAGACCGAATATGCTATCACCTCGGGTGTTTCCACCCTTTCCGAGCTCTTCCGCGCGCCATAGTAATAATATCCAAGGGTATCTAGAAAGGTGATAAACATACCCTAATTTGGTGCGACCCACTTAGCCTTGCTACATCTCCCTTAATTTTTAGTCATTCTCAGTTGATGAGGCTAGAGGCTACGATTACCTTTTAAGGAATTTTCACATAGAATGCTCATTTCCATCCAATGACAATGTATTGATGGCATTCATCCATATAAGTCTGTTCTGGGTCCAAACGGAATTCGAATGCACTATTCCAATTACATCCATTTTGGAATCATTCTCAAGATTAGTAGCGATTAGCCTCTGCAATTCACTACTCCATCTTCGACTCCATGCTCTTGTTTTCGCTTTGAAAACGTACTCGTGGGATCGAAGTGGTTTTTGGATGACTGAACGAAAATAAGATTGGAGATCACCTCCTAACCATCAGTGGACGGATTTCCTTATAATCATCCAAGAAGAACGAAACGAGTTTATACGTACAGTATAGCACCTCGAACGGTAACCGTACCACATAATTCTCGTATTTCTTCCAAATATTCTCAAAGTTATCCTTGGGTCCAAATTTGATATTCGGTTGTTTAACTATCAAATAACAATCATACAATCAAAGATTATATTTTCCACCGAAAACACCAAGTCTTATTCAATTTAATTTTGCAATCACTTAAATCGCTTTATTCCCAAATATATACTTTTCTTGCCGAATTTAGTATATTCACAAACTATTCCTTTCAAAGATATTTGAAAACCTTTTAAAAATAATATGGAAAGTACCATTGCAGTATCAACCATGGATTCATAGCTCAATGGTTACGTCTCTATCCTAGAGAAATCAAAACTTAACTGTAGGCACTCACTGCCTCTGATTTCGCCATGAAAGTATACCATTACTTTCTCAAAAACTTTATTAAATAATTTTTCAAAATAATACTTAAAAAATTTCTATATAAATTTCCAAGTTTATTTTAGGAAAATACTCTTTTATGAAAGTTATTATATAAAATTATATTAATATTGAAATAATTTATCAAATAATTGACTTGATATATAAACTAACTTAATTAATAATTAAATATACTTTAAACAATTTAAAAAAAACTAAATAACTAATTTTCTGAATATTCTTATACACTTTTTAAATTATTTAGTTAATAATTATAAAACCTGCTTTTTAAAACAAACTCAGTTTCTCGATGAAAATATATTTTCAATTTCCAATATAACCAATCTACTATTTACAAATCCCTCTCGATTTATCATCCATTTGATTTACGTCCCAATTTCGTAAATCCCTTTTTACATTTTCAAAAGAAAAATCTATTTTTCTTTTTTTTAAACTGAATTACCCATCTCGTTATAAATTCTCACCGTAAATTTATAACTTCAATTTTTCCACTGATAATCACTTCACTTTGTTTATAAACCTCGTTTATGAATTTCATTGTCTCATTTTCGATTAAGTATTGTAAAACCGTTGTAAATGGTTTACAACGGTTTTACAATACTTAATCGATTTCTAAATTGAATTCCATTTTTTAATTAATTTTTAAATAACCCAACTATATTCCAAACCCAACTAATTTTAGATTCCACTTCCTTTTCATAATATAAAATCTTATTTAAAATCTAGTATAGCAATTTCATATTTTATTTTCAAATCTCCTTTTTATCTTCCTAAACTATTTTAAACCTCAATTTTAAAATCTTTTTATACTTAAAAAAATATCTCTTTAAGTTTTATTATTTAAAATCATTTTGTTTACATTATTCCAAAAGCTCTATTTTCCATATTTCGAAAATTAAGTGCAAATTTTTAAATCAAACTATTTATTTTTCTCACATTCTTTTCTTTTAATTAATCCAAATTTCACTATATATATTTTACTTCCAATTTCCCTTTTCTTTTTCTTTTTAAATTCAATATTCATATTTATGGCTTTTTTTTAAATACCAAAAATCCAGATCAATGCTACCGTAGCATCCAATAAATTTACTCACACAATAACTTACATAGATTTCTCAAACAAATCATATATCAATATATATGAAAATTAATTCAACATTTTTGAGGAATCCAGTTGGATCCCTCCAACATGTTTCCTTGCATCCACAAATGTTAATACAATATAAAAATACCAATCCCACTTCGAGAGGGATATTGCGGAATATAGGGTCATCCGCTATTACGCGTTGCGCATAGGGTCTCATCCGCTAAAATATACGGGAATAATCACTCCAACTACTATATATACTACTATATATAATATCACATTCAACTGATAATAATTTATCAATTCAACAAATAAATCAATAATTAAATTTAACTATTTAAAATTAATTGCAATAATCGAAATTTGAGTGAGATTAACCCACCGTGATTTTTATTGTCATCCAAATGTTTTGTCTTTTGAATTAAAATTGAACTAGCATTCAATTTTAATCCAAAACTGCAACAAGCTCCAAATTCAACCGAATTGATTCCATTTTGTGGTATTCGACGATACGATCCTAAGGCAACTCGTTTCGTTCGATTTCGATCTAAAACGAACAAGTTATCACAATATTAAAATTAACAAATAAAAATAATATATTATTATTATATTTCTATTCCTAATCACACTTTAAACTAATTACCGATTTGAAATAAACGGCTGCCTAAACCTCCTTCCCTAAATTCTAGCTTGACCATGCAGCCGCTTATGTTGACTGTGCCTCAACACCACCACAAGCCACATGACCTACCGTGAAGCGTTTCTAGACAAGCAACCACCTCGCTGCATCTAACGTCGGTGGTCTCGACCTCCCTTTCCACATTGTCTAAAAGCAGTTATGCATCTAAGTTTGGTCGTTCATTTACAAAATTTCGCCATCTCCAACCACGTTCCCCTGCTGCACCACCACCGAATGGAAGCTCCCACATTCCTCAACCCTTCTCCTTCAAGGCCCACCGCCCATCGATCAACAATGCCATCGAAAACCAAGGAAAACCGAACCCACACATTGCGTTCAACTACCTCTAGTCGCCACCACGTCCTCCCATTTTCAATCTTCACCGCCCACAAAGTCGAGGCCCCCCTCCTCTACACTTTCCTATTTTGAACTTGACACCTCATATGGCCTCTGGCGGCCCCGAGTGATAATGGTCGTTCGATATGATGCATTTTAATAGAGGAGAAGATGAATGCGATCGCCCATTTTTTCGGCCATTTTTTCTCTTATTTTTTTTCACCGTTAACTCTTGTGTGCATTATAAAAGAGGGAGGGAATACGATTTCTAAAAGAAAATGGGACATGATGTTTTATGTGTTTGAAGATGGCTACAGTAGCTCTGAAGTGAAAGGTAAAAGGTTTTATGGAAATATGAACAATCAATATATATATATATAATTATATCATTAAATTCCTATACATCTCGATTTCGTAGCTTAAAATCTCGAATTCCTATCAAGGTATGTCGTTAGGCATTTATAATGTTATAATCCTATTTCAAACGTAATGGAAAAGGTTTCAAGTCCTAATTCGATCGTATGGAGAAGATAGCTTTTTGGATGCAGTTATTATATTGAATTTTCGATATAAATTCCAGCGCGTTTATATTCCGTACGACAAAAGGATAACTCCAAATACTACGAGATTCGAAATTCGATAATAACAAACTATTACAAATCCAATGGAATTGGTTTCGTCGAATTTGGAGACTGCCCCCCAGAAAGCTATTTTTATACGTTAATTCAAATGATATATTTTTAAAATTGAACAAATCACTTTTAAATTCAATTTAAAAAGTTTTATTATCTTCATATTATTAATATAAATTTTATAAGCCTTTAAAACATTTTTATCAAGCTTAAAACTCTAGATTCAATATTTCAACCAATTTTCAATTATTAAATTCAATAATTAAATTATCCAACAAACCATTATATTTGAAATTCAAGCTAAAAAATAACTTTTAAATATTTAACATCAATTAAATATTTTAATTTCAAGTATCCAAAATTCTAGGTCGTTACAATATAACTCTAAGGAATAATAAATAATGATGGTGAAATAGTTTTTCAAAATAGTTTACAAAAATATTTAGTTTGAAGAAAAATAGAAAATGTGACCAAAAACATTTTTCGAATTATCAACTTTTCGATGTCGAAAAAGTTATCGAAAACGTTGTGCACATTGGTGTATCATATACATACTCGTATGAATAAAGTTAGGGCATGTGTGCATGTAGTTAGTTACATAAACATATGTATGTGTTGTAACATTTTATGAAAAACATAAAATGGAATATTCCATAAAGATGCCCTGTGAAACATGACAAGACATGTTTATACACTAAGGTACAAATGCATTTATGGTACGTTGGCTCAAATTTTAATGAAGGAGACAAGGATATTTTGAAATTTTTGGTGGGGAGATAAGGGGTGAGGTGGCACGATGTTGTCGAGGGTAAAGTATATAGGGGTAGTTTAGTAATTTGTTTAGTTCATTTTATTTAAAAGCAAATTTTCTAATTCTTTTTATCATTTTCTCATTTATAATTTCATTTTCAGAAATTCATGAAAGCTTTCTCTAAGTTTTCATGGCTTCCATAAATTTATAAAATTTAAAGCCCTTAGTATCATCCATTTTTAAAACCCATAAGTCTTGTTTAAAAGACTTCCATCTACTTCTACAACAACTCCTTCACAAAACAAGTCCATACACCCCTCATCCACTCTTGGCCGACTTACACATACCCTAGGGCCAAACCTATTCAACTGTTTTTGGCTCAAAGACTCAACTTTTCAAAAAAAATGCAAAGATCTAGGGGTTTTTGAAGTTCCTAGAACAAGTTTTGTTGAAGTTAGTAGGCTATTGTGAGTAAAAATCTCACCTTTCAAACTAAAACTTTTTAACTTTAACATTGCTTATTTTTATATCTTATGAATGCTTATTTATATGTATTATCATGTGATGATCGTTGGTTTAGTGTATGCTTTGAAAAGTTGTCACCTTGGTGGTTAGTAAGTGAGTTCGTAAACTTCTTGAAAAGTTAGTAGTAAAAGTTATATATATTGTTAATGATTGCTTCCTAAATATTGTACAATAGTTCAGTACCGTGTGTTATGCTTTGCTTATGGTTATGTGATGTGTAGATGTAAATAAAGTGACATGAAAATAGTTGTCGAAGTGTTCGTATAGTGATTATCGCTATATCGGCACTTTGGACAAACATATATCCTTATCGAAATTTTTCGACTTGTTTCTCGAGCTTGGGTTTTGTTTTACAAGTTAATAAAGTTGTTAAATAAGTATGATTTCAAATTTAATTAATTGTTTAAATAAAGATTTTTAAATTTAATTAATTAATTAATAAGGTTAATTAACAACTGTTAATGATGAGTTTAAATTTAGTTAATTAACTTATTAATGATGTGTTTAAATTTAATTAATTACTTTGTTAATGGTATTTCAAATTTATTAAACATTTTATCTAATGATGATTAAGGTTAATTAATTATTTAATAATGATGGATTAAAGTTAATTAATCATTTTAATTAATGATGATTAAAATAAATTAACTCATTTCAATTAATGATTTTCAAATTTGATTAATTAATTTAAATTTAATTAATCTTTTCTTTAGTTATGTTTTGAATTAAATAATTTAACTAATGATATTTATTTATTATTAATTAAATTAATTAATGATGTCTAGATTTAAATAATTGATGTAATTAGTGAGATTAGATTTAATAAATTAATTTAATTAATTCTGTTGATTCAAAAGGTGATTAACCTTTTTTATTAAAGGATATTTTGAAGTCAATTATCCAAATGGATTAATGAAGTTTAAAGATAATTAATCATTCTCAGTTATGACAGTTAAAGCGAAGTATCCAATTAAATAAGGATGTTGAAAGTTTTCAAACCCTTTATAATAATGTTTTGAAGTTAGCAAACTCTTTTAACAAAATGTTTTGAAGCTAATACTTGTAATGTGAAGCCCAAGCATGAATTCGGGTTTTTAAAAGAAAAGTTTGAATTGTTTATGGAAATGAACTAATTTCCGTAAGCGATTCACTTGTATAGAAACGATTTATTTATATGATTAGCACTAAACATCAAAGAAGTAGATTTTTCACTATTTCAAAACTTAAGAATAATCATGAGACGTGACTTCGAGGTAACACTACCTTGACTTGTCTGGTATTATTGTTAATCAAGAAATAGCACAATTTTGAATTCGATGAGTGGTGATAAGTATACAAGACTTAATTTCCATATACAATCGTTTTATATCCTCGATAGTTGGTTTTCCAGCTATCGGTTACTTCAGCTTCTTTATTATCGTCATTCTAAGACTATGTGTTGCTCCATCAAGCACTGATATCCTTTGTCGGAAATGACAAAATCCAAAGCACGAGAGTAAGCCATGCTATGTGTCGTTGCTCCCATTAGGGTACATTCACATCTCATCTAGATCAGATTAGGTAGCAGTATTAGATGTGAAATATTCGGATACTTGGTAAGTTTTGGCGAGATCCAGCTTGGTATTGTCCGTGAAGTGTCACGTAGTTTATGAGCTTCTCAGAAGTTTATTACTAGAGGTGTACTTTAAGGGTGGTGCACCTTCCTAGTCATTTGTTGGAGATTTTCCTTTCCTTAATTGATTCGTACCTTTAAATTAGTTTCCTTAATTTAATCGGGAAGAGTGATCCACTCTTCGCGATGTTTAATTATTCATTCATTCTTCACATTTGGATGTTAATTCATGTGAAAGTAAACCCGTTTCGTGTTCATCGGCGTGGTCTCACATTTTTGTGTTTAATCACACACCTATTGATTTAATTTTTTTTTCTCATACCAGACATATCGTTTGACTCGAGTTGTTTGTTTTCTCTAAACTCTCGGGTACTCAATTTTATTTGAGTAGTTTTAGAGTAACAGGTCTATGTGAGCTTTTTGAAGACGGCGTTCGAGCAGGGGGCTTTCATCTTCTTAGTTCTCTGTTCCACAATATTATCTTGTTTATGTAAGTATATTTTGTTTCAGCATACGTAAAGGTGGGTTGTTATAACTGCCTAAGCGGATTTGTAGTATTTTGTGTAACTCTAATAACTTCTTGTTGAGGAGTAACCTAATGTACCAGTGACTGTTATGGTTTATTTTACAGTTTCGTTATGAGGTTTCCTATTCTGTTTTTTATTCAACTCCATGACGATTCATCTTTCTGATGCTTAGACAATGACACATGAACAGCGAGAATGTGTTAAGTGTCATCCTGGTCGGAAAGGTGGGTCGTTACAACTAAGATTTGATTTTGAGCTATAACCTAAAATGATTGAATGGACTGGTATTAGTAGGAATTTATGAATGAATTTGGAAACTTAGTAAAAGTAATAATAAAGTTTCAAAGAGTTGATTTTTGAGGAAAGTTAGAGGCTTAAAAGGATTTTGTAAGTTATTTCAACTAATTGGTTTTAAAAAAAAGTAATGGGTTTGGGCCTTTTTCTTATCTTGGCAATTTCGAGGGCGAAATTCTTTTAAGGGGGAAGAATGTAACGACCCAAAATTTTAGTAAATTGATATTGGGAATATTTAATTCAATTAAATATTAAAAGGTTAATTTAAAATATAAAAATTTATTGGATAATTTAATTGTTGAATATAATGGTATAAATTACTTAAATAATTTAATCTTAGGTTTTAAGTTGGACAAAAATAAGTTCAAAGCTTATTTAAATTCTATTTAATAAGAATGAAGATAGTAAAACTTTTAATGTCGAATTAAAAGTGATTTATTTGGTTCTTAAAATAATTCGTTTTAATTAACGTATAAAAATAGCCTTCCAGGACATTGTCTCGTATTTCGATGAAACCTATTTCCGAATTAGTGAATTATAATACGATGTTAAATTTCATCGCGATCAAATGCACCATTTGGACGTGCAAGATCGAAATGCATAAAATTTAATATTGAAAATTTAATATAATAATTGGGTTCAAAAAGCTATCTTCTGCATACGATCAAATTAGATCTCGAAACAAGTTCCACTGCATTCGGAATAGGAGTATAACATATAGAAGGTCAGGCGGCACATCTCGTTTGAAGTTTAAATTTTTAGGACGTTTCATAGCTTGATAAATTAAATATATACATATACTTTTTATCACCATACGCATACTTGCCCATACCTCCATGTTTTTAAAACTTACACCATCATTTTAGTTTCTCTCTATTCCCTTCTTACATTAAGTCCAGAAAGAAAGGAAAAGGGATGAAACTTCAAAATTTTAAAATCAATTACAATACTCCATAAAAAAATTGATTCTTGTTTACTTGAGTTGCTGGAGGATAGTACTTCACATAACTAAGTTTTTAAGGGTTGTGGAAGACTTTGAAAATGTTCAATAATGGATTGACATGAAGCTCTAGACTAGGGTTTGCAAATTACACAGATATGGGCATCGATTTGCATATTGGAGGCCATATTCGTGTTCGGGATGGAAAAAGGCTGCTCATCGCCAAGTTTTGGGGTGTACGGTGCTTGGAGTGGCATTGCGACCTATATGGTCGAAGGGAATAGGCTGACGTCGCGATTCATGGAGGATCCAGGTGTTGATTGGAGGTGATGTTTGGGAGAAACTCGCATAGAGAGGAGCATTGGATTCATCAGTTTCGAAAAGAATGGAGGAATGGAGGAGCTAGCAGGAGAGAGGGTGATCAACATGATGGGTTGTGCACTGATATTTGCGTGCATAGGGGAGAGGCAGTGTTTGGGGAAGAAGATTAAGGGTATAATTGTAATTAGTTGTTAATTAAAGAGATTAATGAAATTATATTTTATTCAAATCTTGTTAACTTAAAATTTTCATAACCCTTTCATATGAGGTCCGATCGAGACAAAACTATTAGCGTTGTGCTCGTAACAAGGAAGCTTTACAATGGAACTGGTTTATGGAGACAGTTGAAATTTGGGCTAAAATCGGACGTCTCCAAACCAAAACGCCTCGGCGATGATGGAATATTTCGATGAGTTAAACTCGCCTTTTTGGTTAACTAGTATGATATATAGTTGATAAAAATTGTTGGATGATTGTTTGAATGAATTACTATATTTATATTATTTGGATTGAATATTTCCGCCTATTGGAGCGGATGAGACCCTATTACGTTTCCGTGTAAGAGCAAATGACCCTTTATATACGAATCCCACCTTGAAGCGGTTGATTTATATATTATGATTATATACTTTTGTGATGCAGGGGGAAATAGGTTGGAGGGATCCAATGGGATTCCTAAGCTATGGTTGAATTGCCTCAATAATATTTCTTTATATGGATTATTGAAAAATAAACTTTATTGAGGACATTATGGTTATCACATTGTTATATGTTTGAAAAACTAAAACCCAATAGTGATAGAAAAACTAATATCAATATTGGTTAAGCATTGGATAGCCATTGGCCTTAAATTGGTATTTTGAAATACTATAAATTTTTAGAATTTGTTATCGAGACAGAAAATGATTTTTAAATCTGAAATTGGGTTTTGGAAATATTTTGTTTTAAGGACTATCTATTTAATTATATTAATGTTGTTTTAAAGTTATTTAATTGTAGTAATATAATTTTAAGGTTCTTTAAATTATATTAGTATTGTTTTAAAGTTATTTATTTATAGTTAATTTTGTTTTAAAGTATTTATCAAAATGTTAATATTTTGAAAGTTTGGTTATTTAAGAACAATTATGGTTTTAAATCAATAATAAAGATTTATTTATAAGGTCTTGGAAAAAAATATCTATTATTTATAATAAGAATAAAGAGTTATTATTATTACTTTTGAAATGATTGATAATTATTTTAAGATAATTTAAGATAGATAATTATTATTTATTTATTTATAATGTTATTTTAAATAATAATTTTATGTGAAACTATTTTGAAGTAAAGACTTTTAATTATGTATAAACTATTTTCGAGATCCATTAATAGAGTTGTAAGATGTGGATTTCATAATGGAGGTTATAAAATGGTTTGAAGAGTTAAGGGATGTTTATTTACAAGGTGAAAGAATTTTAATAATGGTTGGATATTTGCAAAACGTATTTGAGAAATGGGTTCATAGATTTGTAAGAGGACGTTTTAAATGGTAACTTGCTATTTGACAAGTGTTTAGTCGATGGACTTGTTTTGTAAAAAGGTGTTTGTGATAATAAAGGGTTTATAGAATAAAGGATTTATAAATGATTTTAGAAAATGCATAAAAAGATTTCTAAGTGATGGAATTTTATAAAAGAGTTTATAGATGATTTTTAGAGATATGAGGATTTTATGAATGATTTTTGAATCAAATAAAAAGGGAATCTTTCTCAGTTTGTAAATATACTTACACTATTAAGGTAAGTATATGGATATTTCCTAAGTATTGAAAACATAGGAATTAGTGGATATATCTTTGTAAAATTATTCTCATACAAGCGATTTACAAAGTAGTTTTTATTTCCAAAAGATTTATGAAAGGAGGCTAGTGATTGCTTATGTGCTTAACCAACGTTGGTTTTCCCTATGTGCAAAATCCCTGATTGAATGTTTTTTACTTGATAGTTAAATAACCAACTATCAGAATTAGACCCAAACGTAACTTCGGAATTACCTAGGAGAAACACATGAGTTATATGACATAAACATCTCTGAAGATGTTGTACTGTGCGTATAAATCTAGTTTTGTTCTACTAGGACAATGGTAAGGAAATCCGTCCACTAACGTTTAGGAGGTGATCTCTGATCTTATCTTTGAGTGTTTATTTCCTAAAGAATCGGGTTTGAGTTTACAGGAAATTATCGAACATTATTTCGAAGAGACCAGAATCGGATATATTATTCGAAAACCACTTCGATCCAACTTAAGCGTTTGAAGTGAAGACATCCTAAAGATGATAGAATTGGAGATGGAGCGCTCAAGTGTTTCGTTCAGTCCCAGAACGAACTTGTATAGATGAATGCAGTATTCCATTGTTGCCTGGAAGGCAATATTAGCATTCTTAGTGGGAAGTGCTATATTAAAGGTAAAACATAGTCTCAAGCCTCATCAATCGAGAATGACTAAAATATGGAAGACGCAACAGGGCTAAGTAGGTCGCTTCCAAGTAGGGTATGATCATCCCAATCTAGAGTCTCTATTATCTCTCATTTGTATGCTTCAAGGCCCATTAATGGAGGGGTGATCATATTCATTACCATCCAGTAAGGGGTATGCCGGTTCTGTGTTGGAAAGGGATCCAGGCGAGGTCCTTGGTGTTATTTTGTCTAGAGATGCATCGTGACGAGCGGTACCCCAGTAGCCCAGTCATTGTATGGAATCTATTCTCCAATACGAGTATTTACAGTTTTAGTTGTATACCTATTATGCTGGAATTTAATTAATGTAACAGTTTCGGCTAAGATTATCGAGTATTTATATCTAGACATTATTATAATATCAGGGAATTTCATATGAAATGGTTTTAGTTATTGTAAGGTAAAAACCCGTCCGTGTTTATGTGCGGTGCGGTCTTATAAGATACTTTTGATTTCAAAGGTTTTTGTAGCTTTAAAATCTAGTTGGGTGTGTTTTCTCAAGCTAGTTTTCCAGACTAACGTGGGTGTTATTTTATTATAATGCTCGGATTAAACCGAGCATATAACATATTAGTTTGGATGCTTTGGAGTTTCAGAAGACGAGCTGGAGGCCAAGTGATGTATTCATGTAGATGGTTATTTTTTCACTGTATTTTTTGTTGTATTTATCAACAATTGTGAGGACGGGCTATTATAACTGTCCATGCTGAAATAGATTAGTATACTCTGATTGATGTTTTTGTGTATACATATATTACAGTTTGTTTTGTGTAAAGATTTGATGTATATTATAGATTATTCGTTTCGCTATGAGATTCTGTGTTGTTTAGTTTTCTTCTTATCTTCTTCCTTCTTTCTTTTTCCCCAACAATCGAATTTTTCGACATTTGATTTCTCGGCACGCAATACAGTGGACGTATTAGTGTCAATTTTCGAGGGTCAAAAATCCCCGATCGTTGCAGTATCCGTTGAGACTGGAGTACGTAGTGCTCTTCAAATGTTGGATAGTATATTACTCATGGATGTTGGGACACCAAGAGGTTATGTGCTAATAGTTATTAGATAACTATGGAATGACTCACTTAATAGTTATATGTTGGTTAATATAACTAAAATTAAACATAAAATATTGATGTGACTGATTTACATAGTTCTTTCAACTTGAGAATACCATGGATCTTCGATATGAAAGCTCCGCTCTAGTTATAGTCAAATTATGGCATGACATTCCATTGAGTGGCTATAGTTGGGTCAAGTAGAAGTATTGGAAGTGATGCACTATTCAAGAGAGGATCCATATTCTCAATTATATGGAAATGAAGCATTTCGGTTAATAATAATTATCACTACTGAACCAAGGACATTGTGTTTGGACTACAGAGTTGAATATATATATATATATGATATTGCAAATTTTCCGCTACCAAATTCTATAAGTCCATAGTGATGTGATTTTGACAAAGAGAGTTGTAAATAAACATTACAACCGGGTAACGCTTAATAAAGTGAAATTGAACTTTACCGAAACTAACTAAACGATAATTTGGCTAAAATGTCACACTACCTGCTAAATGACGTGTGTACGTTAACATATAAATAGTTCAATGTTAATCGTTAACCAAATATACACCCGCGAGTCACACAACCAAAATGATGAATTCTCTTTAGACCAAACGATTTAATTAGTTTATAATTTTTATAAATTGATTAACATTTATGAAATATTAATTATAAAATTTGAATTTGAAATGAGGAATAAATATTATTGTATATATATTTATAATATTTATAAATAAATATATCGATCAATATGAGATATTGTTAAGGAATTAAATTGGATTTAACTAAATACGTTTACTTAGGCATAAATGGGCTATTAGCCCATGAAGTCGAGGCAAAATTTTGGTAGCAAACAATAGATATAGGGGGTGACCAAAATAGGATAAAAGGGTTTGTGCTGGATGGTAGAGATTTAGGGAGAAAAGTTATGTGATGTGACCCACTTTTCTCTCTGCTTCCACTATTATAAAAGGAACCCTGACACTAGTCTTAGAAGAACTTTTTGCTGCCTCTTATCTCCTTCATATTGGCTAAATTACACCTTTCAAAAGCTCCAACAAAAGTCAAATCAATTCAAATTAACACCTATCTGATAACAAAAGGGTCTGCGGTGTAGGACTGGCAATCTATAGAATCGAGAAGGCTTCAAAAGAGTAGTACTCATTATTACAAGGTGGACTTAAGGGCATTAGATTTAGGCAAGTGTTTAGTTATATACATACATACATACATATATATATATATATATAGTGATTATTGTATTGTTATTTAGGTGAGATTCCTATAGCTTTTGATGTTGTTACATATTGATCGGTTATGTTTATAAAATTAATAAAATAAAAATAAATTTTCCATTAAGGATCTGATACACACAACTAAAATCATTATATTGTATTCATTAATATCTTATTAATTAATTTATACATATATTAATAAGTTAATTAATTTGTTTATATGATTTGCATCAAACTATATAACTATATCACATAAATAACCAAATTAATTTATTAAATTGTATATTTACATAAATTATGATTTTTAATGATCGAAAATAATTTTCGTTAATTATTTAATATTTTTTATTATTATTTATTCATTATAGGAATTAATAAATCGATATAAATAAATTATGTATTGAAAATTCAATTTTAAATTTTCTAATATTAATTTGTTATCATAGAAGCTCTTGGTCAAAAAATCAAATTTTTAAATAAAATTTAATATTTTTTAATTCGAATGAAAGTATTAAATCAATAAGAAATAAAATTTGGACTTAGAAAAATTTGAAAATTTTCCAAAGCTATAAAATATCATTCCTGATTTCTGAAAATTTCAAAATTCAAAATGTTTATTATTTGAATATTTTCTTTCATTTTTTATGTTTATTTAACTAATTAATTCATAATACACATAAATATATATATATATATATATATATATATATATATATATAATTAAATTTAGCGTTGATGTGTATTCGATATGGAATGCAAAAAAATACAGTTAATTTTTAAATTTTATAATTTATATATGTAACAACCCCTAATTTTGCAAATATTTTTAAATAAAATTTATTTGAAAACTTTGATTTTAAATCATTTAAAAAATTGAAAATTTTATAATATATTTTTTGGATTTGTTGAGAATTATTTTTTCAAATATAACAAAATAAAGATTTTTATGAAATTTAAATTTTTGGCCAACTTTGGTCAAAGTTTGACTTTCGGTCGAAAATTTCAAATTTGAATTTTAAATTTTTATTCTTTTTCTTTGAAGCTGGATTTGATTCTAACATTCTCTATGCTTTTCGTTTCGTTAAATTCTGATTTATACTTTTCAAATCGGCAAAGTTTCAGTGTTTTGCACGCAATTATTTTCCGTATTTTATTTTGCCTATTTTTAGATGGGTTTTGGGCTTGATTTGGTTCATGATCTAGTTGGTTTTTATTGATTTGGCTAATGGGCTAATATTCCTAATAGACATTTCCTTGTCTATTCATTTTATGAATTTTAAATTTTTCTTATTTTTGTTTCTTCCTTACTCTTCCTTATTTCGGTCTAAACCATTGCCATAGAATGTGACGACCCGGAATTTTTGAGCATTTAAAATCGAAATTTAATTGATTTTAAATATTTTAAAGTTAACTTTTAACTTGAATTCAAATATCACCATTTATTTGATAATTAAATTATTGAATTAAATAATTTAAAGTTGAGCTAAATGTTGAATTTGAAGTTTTAAGCCTGTCGAAAATAATTTGAGGGCTTTTAAAATTTATATTGATAACACTGAAGATAATAGAAGTTGTAAAATTGAAATTAACAGTGGTATGTTCAGTTTTAAAATTTTATAGTTTAAATTGAATTTAAAAATAGCCTTCCGAAGCACAATCTCAGAATTCGACGAAACCAGTTCCATTGGGTCTGAAATATTGAATTATTATCGGATTTCAAATTTCGTATGGATCAGAGTTGTTATGTGAGCGTACGATAAGTAAACGCGTTGAAAATTAAATAAAACTTTAATTGATCAAATAAATGTCATCGGTGCCTTCTTAAACACGTTTCCCTTTTAAACATCAGCCGCCTTCTTTACCCCGTCACAACTTTTCTCTGACATTGTAGCATGTTTCCCCAGCATGCAAAAAAATCAAATCAAGGCCGACAACTCTCTTCGTTAAATCACGTATATTCTTTCCATCCTCATCAGTTGAAACCAAAACAAAAAAATAAACGAAATCGGTAATGGCCGAGCAGTTTGAATGGAAAAATAAAATAAATCGAACGAAAGCTCTTCTTCAATTTAAGTACGGCCCCTTTCTTCCATTTGAAATCTTCAATCTCCGTGACAATTCTTAAAAAAAAACAAAAAAGAAAAGAAATGGAAGCTTCCCTTTCTTATTCGAATTGGTCCAAGGCCGCTACAAATAAATTAACGAGTTCAGCTAAATCGACTCGATTTTGAAGCGGAAATCGCGAGGCAATTTGGAGGCGAACAGGCGCATCGATTGAGGAAGCTCTCGGCGTAGGGTTGTTGGCTCGGTGGACGCGAGGTCGCTCAGCAGGGAGATTGTATCGCGAACGACTGAAGCTCGCATGGTACTGCGAGTCGCGATGGGATTCGAGTGGTGGTGGGTTCGACGGCTAGTCAATGGGCCCGCGTGGTGTCAGGGATCGCGTTTGGGTTCAACTCCTTCGGCGAGGTTGTTTCTCCTGTGCTGCTGTTGAGCAGGAGCTCGTGTTTTCGTGTGATTAAGGTAATTTATTTATATAAGAAGTTTAAATTCAGTTTTTTTTCTCTTTCAAACATATGTGTATATATAACGTATATATAAAAGTTACTTTTGTTTATATACAGTAAAGTGAAAGAGTTGTTCCGTCCAGCAGTTTAAATCTTGAGTTAATCCTAGTTAATTTAATATATATGTAAAATCTATAGTACAGTAATATTAATATATATATACATAGGATTTTGGGAAAAAAAATGAGAGTTTAAAGTTGCGTAAAATTAGATTTCAAAGCCGATGTAGATTATTTTGGAATAAGCTAAAATATACGTATACACGTTTTTAAAATTTACTAGCTTATTTTATAATAATGTATTTTGGATGATTGATTTGTTTTATTAACTCATTTAACTATTTTACGGAAGGATTGAAAAGGGGAAGCAGTTAAAATAAATCATTATTGAGTAATTTATAAAATGAGATAAATAGTCCGGTTATTCCAATATTAATAAAATCATCTAATTTCTTTTCAAGGTCAAAAATTATGGAAAATAAGTCGAAATGGATTGGACTGCCAAACAAAAATCAAAGATGAGTTAATCTCACTCAACTGAATTTTAATTTTAATTTAAATGGTTAAATTTAAATTATTGATTGATTGATTAGATTTGATGTGTTATATTATATATAGTAGTATATAGTATATCTTGGAATGTTTGATTTTCCACATTTTATAGCGGATGAGAACCTATGCGCCGCATAATAGCGGATAATATTATATTTAATCCCATATACCACGATATTCCACGTCGAAGTGGAATTGGTATTTTATATTGTGCTAACATCTGTGGATGCAGGGAAAACCAGTTGGAGGGATCCAACTGGATTCCTCAACATTTATTTAAATTATTTAATATTCTCTGTTGTGATTATTTGATATTCTATGATGAATTTTACTGAGATATTGAATGCTATGGTTTGATTGAATATACTTGGGTACAATGAGTTATCAAAAATATATAAATCGGATTTTGAAAGAAAATAAAAGAAGTGAATTTGTAAGCGAAATAACTATAGAAAATTGGAATAAATTAAGAATTAATTGAAAGAAATGGAAGTGATATTAAAATACTAATAAGTATGAAAAGAAAAAAAAGATTTTGAACAAACAGAAATTAATGAATTGTAAACTTAAGTGATATCAATTAAAGGAATAAAGAATTATTTTTAAAATTCAAAGTTTAAATTTATTTAAAAGGATAAGTAGTAATTTGAGAAATCTAACATTGGTATTTTCAGTTAAAAATATTTTAAATCATAATTAAGGATTTAAATCTGAAGTTAATGGATTTTGGAATAAAAGGGAGTAAATTGGAAATCAATTTGGAAATTGATTCAAGTGTTTAAATTGGAAATTTAAAGAAGAATGTGAAGAGAAGTATATTTCTCTAGATAGCCAAGTACGTTCAAAGTAAATTTTTAAATATAAGATAAAAAAATTAATGTTGTTTTAAAAAGCGTGTTTTATAAAATTTATTATTTCTGATCGTTTAAATTCTTAAATAAATATTTTTCAAATCTATTATCGTAGTAATTATTTAAAAAGTGACTTAGTATTTTGTTTTAAAACGTGAAAACCTAGTTTTATATTTTATAAAGTAACCTTATTTCAAAAATTCATATAGTATGTGTTTTTAACAAATTATTGAAGTAGGTTTTAACTTAAATGTTTTAAAGTATATTTCAAAGTAAAGCGTTTTAAATTATTTTAAAAATCTAAAGTTTTGTGCTTGGTGATTTCAGTGGAAATAGAAATACTTGAAATTTATTCTGAGAAAGGAAGATAGTTTGTAACCGTTTTCAAAAGGGTTTGAAAAGTGGAAATATATATGTGAATATATTTTTGGGATTAATAAATAATTTAGGAAATTATTTATTGGTTGATGGTTGTTTGTGAATATTAATTGATAGTTAAATCACCGATTATCAATATTGGCCAAATGCGCTGATCGTTTCGAAGAGACCGGGATCGGGATTTATTTCTCGAAAACCACTTCGATCTGGTTTGTACGTTTTCGTGGAAAACGAGTTTGGATTTGAAGGTGGAGCAGTGAAGTGCAAGGGCTAGTCGCTACTAATCCTGAGGATATTTTCGAAATGGATGTGGTAGGAGTAGTGCCTTCGGTTCCGTTCGAACCCGGGACGGACTTGTATGGATGAATGCTTTCGGAACATCGTCAGGTGGGCGATGGGCATTCTAAGGGATATGTTCTAAAAAGGTAACGCTTATCCTCAAGCCTCATCAATCGGGAATGACTGAAAATCAGGGGTTATGCAGCAAGGCTAGGTGGGTAGCACCCATTCAAGGTGAGGTCATCCCTATCTAAATGTCCCTTTTTATTTCGGCTTAGTGCTGCAGTTACTGATACCAACCGTGGGGTGATCTCACTCGAGATTATCCCGTAAGGGGTAGTCCCGGTCTTGTGTTGCAGGGGGTCGGGAGTGATCCTCGGTACTGTGATCTAGGCCATGTACCGTGAAAGGTGGTACCCCAGTGCCTAGTCATTAGTTGGAAATCCATTCTCCCTACGCGTCTTTTACGAGTTTTGTTTGTATTACCCACTCTGTGGCTAGTAGCTGGAATTTAATAATGTAACAATTTCGGCTATTTTAATAAGTATTTGTATATAGACCCTATTATAATATCAGAGGATTTTAATAAAAAGTGTTTTAGCTATCGTAAGATAAAAACCTGACATGTTTATTTGTGGTGTGGTCTTACGAGATGCTTTGTTTTCAAAAGATTTTTGAAAACTTTAATAATCAATTTGAGTGTGATTTCTCACGCTAGTATTCCAGACTGACTGGGTGTTATTTAACTATAATGCTCGGGTCAGACCGAGTATTATAGGATACAGGATATGATGCTGTGGAGCTCGGGAGATGAGCTAGATGGCGATACGTACTCCCGTACTTGGTTATTATTCCGTTGTGTATCTAGTTGTATGTTATTGATGTTAAACTTTGATGATATACTCTGATGATGTATGTATAAAACAGATAAAATTTTCTTTTGAGTAAAGATCTGTTATTATATTTTATTCCGCTGCGTTGGTTAGATTATGTTGTTGTTTTCTGTTTTTCTCTTCTTCTACCTCTTCTTCTTTAACCCAAATGGTTCGTATTTCTATTCAACTTGAGTTGATTGATGGAGAATAGTGTTGACTCAAGGGGTACAGATATGCGGGTCGTTACACTTGGTATCAGAGCTTAGGTTGGTGATAACCTTGGCACTGGTGGGAATTTCTCATAGAATAGAGTATGTAGTACTCTAGAATGAGCTTGAGCGTATTAATAGATATGAGCGTGTATTTGTTAGTGAATATAAAGTTGTTTTTATATTGCGTTGATTTATCGGTTGAGTGTTTATGGCTTCTGGTCGATATGTGGGACGCCATGTTATCGATAGGGATTTCTAAACACTTAAACAAGATAAACCGACACAATATTTTTTTTAACTAGGGTAAATGAGATAATTTTACCCAAATTTATTTTTATATATAAAAAGAAATGATTTTTCGCAAATTATTATAGTTATATATGGATGCTTGGTTGTTAGGAATGATAACATTAAATTATTATTATTAATGTGTAAAATTGAATAAGAAATTGAAATAATAACCAAAGATTAAGGAATAAGTTAATAAATTAATGGAATTTGTAAATGTGATTCACAATTGATTAAGGAATTGAAACCATAATTAAAAACTAAGAAACCAATTTGTATGCAAATGAAATTTGTAAATATAAACTAAATGTGAATTATAGTGTGATTAATAATTAAAATAAGATAAAATTCCAAAGTAATGTATGAATATAAATTTAAAGAGTTGGAATTTGAAAATTTGGGAATTTAAGTTCCTTTGAATTTGAAAATGATTCCCAAAGGTTGGGAAAAATAATATATATGTGAGAAATATTTTTGAATCGTATTTGAAATCTAGAGAGATTTGGAAATTAAAATATTTGAAGGGTTTTAAAAGAGATAAAAGCATTGAACTCTTTCGGTTGCTAGAAAATAACGTCGGTGATGACTGCAGCATCATCGATGTTCATTTTCGAGTTTCCGAGAGAGAAATTGCTACCAAATTGTTTTGAATTGGAATTGTTTGCAAAACCGGGTTAGTTTTGAAATTCAAAGAGATAAATTGAATTTACCAAAGGATTTTGGATATAAATAATTTCAAAGGGATTTTGAAATACTTATGTGATTGTTGAAAACTCTGGTGTCGGTTTAAAGTATTTTGGAATGTTTAAGCAATAGCTTAAAACTCTGGAAATAAACTGGAAATGCTTAAAGAATAAATTTAGAATTTATATAAGTTTGAAATTTGTTTAGAATAGAAATTTAACTTAGGAAGAATTAGATTAAAATAAGTGGGAAAGCCTATAAAAATTTAAAAGGGAATTGAAACTGAATGTTGAACTTAAGTTTGAATAAAAAAAAATTAGTTCGAATGGACTAAAAGTAACTAATGTTTGGAAATAAAATTTATTTTTGGTTGAAATTGAATTTGTAAATGAATAAATGAATTTATAATTGTAAGTAAATGAACTGAAAATTTGATATTGGAATGATATTAAATGGAATTAAGTCCTTACTTAACAAAAATTCAAAGGAATGGTATGTAACAAGATTTAAGTGGGGTTAAGTTAAATAGAATTGAATTGGAGTAAAATTCAATCGAGTTATGAGTGATATTAAATGGGATTAGATTCTTACCTGAATAAATGGAAGTAAGTTGGATAAGAAATAAGTTGGAATAAATAATTCAAAATAACTTATAAAAGAATTAAAAATCCTTAGAATAAAATATACATGGGCTATAAATAAGCGTAAATCTTGAGTTAAAAATAAAAGATGAATATATTCAAGCCTATAATGAATGGAAATATGTAAAATAATAAGTTGTGACTTATAAATTGAAAAGTGGGATAGAAAACCCAAAATAAATATTTTTGATAAATTCGAAAATAAAACGAAAAATCCAAACTTGAATTATAAAATAAATTGCACTTAAGAAATTTAATGAAGAGATTCCGAGATTAAAAAATCAAGTATTGAATTTAAACCAGGGGAGAACTAATTTGATAATAAATTAGTTGATGAAATATGGAAATGGAACTCGAAATTATTAACTTAGAATTGAATTGTGAATAGATAATTGAGTTTGGAAATGAAGCTTGAGTTATAAATAGAAATTCAACTTAGAATTGTAAGTGAATTAAATATGAATTGAAGTTGTATGGAATTGGATTAAAATAAAAATGATTTGAGATGAAAATAAATCCAATTCGAGTATGAATAAATTAAAACAGGAATGAACTTAAGTTATGAAATGGTAGTGAATTGAAGTAAATTGACTTAAGTTTAAAGTTAATAGAAGCACGGGATGATGTCAAGTATAACAAAATGGCTTTGAACAAAACCAATGTGAAACGGGATGGAATACAACAATATGGTTTGTAAATAAGTTAGATTGGAATGGAATTTATATACATTGAGTTGGAATCAATTTAAATTGGTTATAAAGCTTATGTTATTATTTATTCACATTAATATTGTCGAATTGCATTAGAAATGGGTCGTTCGACGTAAACGGAAGTAAACAAAATTATATGAATCAATAGCAGTTTAATAAATTGATTTTGGCATCAATTGAAATGAATATGAGTTCGTTTCGTTTAAAAATGAATTGAATGGAATGGTATGTAATTTGGATGCAAACAAATTAAAACTAGTGTCGAAACGTTGCATATGTACTTATGAATGTATATCACATACATTACTTATGAAATCTATGTGTTAGCTATTTGAATATAAGTGAAATGTTAATAAATTGCATATATTTTGTACTTACATATTTAAATTGAGTAAGTACGGTACATGGAAGCCGTGTGGCTGGATTTGGTTGCGCTAATTGCTAAAATTATAAGCCGCTTGCTTAAAAATGCTAAATAAAGGTACGCCTACACAATAAAAATAGGAAATATGAACTGTTTTTTGTTTTTCCGACCATGTGGGTCGATGTATATATATTTATATCTTTTATCAAATTGCAAAAGCTCCTCCGTATAAAGGGGACTCTGCCAAAAATTTTCGAAAATTTTGAGAGTTAGAATTTTTTTCAAAAATTTGCACTAACGGCAAAGGATTTAAAATTGGTAAGCAAATAGATTTGAAACTGAATATTGAAACCTAGTTTAAAATTGTGTATGTAAAGTAAAGGGAAATCGAAGAAATTGTTTGAAGAAACTAATGGAAGAAAAGTTTGCAAATAAACCCTTATTTGGGATTTTAAATAAATTAGTAAGCGAAACTAATAAAAGAAAATGGTTATTTACATACGGGTTGAGATAAGACGAATACAATATAATAGTCGAAGTTTGAAGACAAGATTGAATTCAAGTAGAATCGGAAGACGGAAATATGAATGGAAATTTGGAAAAAGTATTTAGATTTGAAAGCAATTAGTAAATTGAAGCAAATTGAATTCAAATGGGATTGTAAAGGCATAGTGAATAGAAATGGATATAAACTCCAATAGTGAAGTGAAAATAAATAAAGAAGCATATAAAATGCTTATACTAAACTTAAGAAAGGAATTGGTGAATTCTTAATTGGAAATTGATATTACAAATATAATCTAAGTTAATATTTGAATGAATAAATATTGACAATTGTAAGGAAGTCGTTAAAATGTTTTTGAACATTGTGATTGGACAAATTGCTAAGTGAGATATGCAGGTATTATAAAGGGAAAGGAAAATTGGTTTTGATTTCAGATGATAAATTTGAAATCCCCGACTAAAAAGGTATGTGTTTAAATTTCTATATGAAAATTGATTGGGATTTGATCTAGCCACTTGGCTTTTGTTTTCTTTTGAAATTTGGGAGCCCATAGAGGCATTTTGTAGTTGTACCGAGATAGCCGCGCAAAGGAGACGCTGGCAAAAAATTTCGGAAATTTAGGGAGTTCGAAAATTTTTGAGAAAATTTTGATAATTCAAAATTTGGTTTTAAATTGAAACTTGAGTAATTGAGCAAATAGTATTGTTTGCAAATTATGGGGGAGTTTGGGAAGTTAGTAAGAATGGTAATGGGTCTTTATAAAAGATAGTTGGGTAGGATACTGAATTGTTGGTTTTAGGAAAGGTAAATGGGTATTGGACCATTCTTCCTAATTAGTAATTTCGGGGACGAAATTATTTTAAGGGGGAGGAATGTGATGACCCGCAATTTTTGAGCATTTAAAATCGAAATATTTAATTGATTTTAAATATTTAGAAGTTAACTTTTAACTTGAATTCAAATATCACCATTTATTTGATAATTAAATTATTGAATTAAATAATTTGAAGTTGAGCTAAATGTTGAATCTGAAGTTTTAAGCCTGTCGAAAATAATTTGAGGGCTTGTAAAATTCATATTGATAACACTGAAGATAATAGAAGTTGTAAAATTGAAATTAACAGTGGTCTGTTCGGTTTTAAAATTTTATAGTTTAAATTGAATTTAAAAATAGCCTTCCGAGGCACAATCTCGAAATTCGACGAAATCAGTTCCATTGGGTCCGTAATATTGAATTATAATCGGTTTCAAATTTCGTATGGATCGGAGTTGTTGTGTGAGCGTACGATAAGTAAACGCGTTGAAAATTAAATAAAACTTTAACTGATCAAATCAATGTCATTGGTGCCTTCTTAAACACGTTTCCCTTTTAAACATCAGCCGCCTTTCTTTCCCCATCACAACTTTTCTCTGACGCTGTAGCATGTTTCCCCAGCACGCAAAAAAATCAAATCAAGGCCGATAACTCTCTTCGTTAAATCACGTATATTCTTTCCATCCTCATCAATTGAAACCAAAACAAAAAAATAAACGAAATCAGTAATGGCCGAGCAGTTTGAATGGAAAAATAAAATAAATCAAACGAAAGCTCTTCTTCAATTTATGTACGTCCCCTTTCTTCCTTTTGAAATCTTCAATCTCCGTGACAATTCTTAAAAAAAACAAAAAAGAAAAGAAATGGCAGCTTCCCTTTCTTATTCGAATTGGTCCAAGGTCGCTACAAAAAAATTAAAGAGTTCAGCTAAATCGACTCAATTTTGAATCGGAAATCGCGAGGCGATTTGGAGGCGAACAGGCGCATCGATTGAGGAAGCTCTCGGCATAGGGTTGTTGGCTCGGTGGACGCGAGGTCTCTCAGCAGGGAGGTTGTATCGCGAACGACTGAAGCTCGCATGGTACTGTGAGTCGCGATGGGATTCGAGTGGTGGTGGGTTCGGCAGCTCGTCGATGGGCCCACGTGGTGTCAGGGGTCGCGTTTGGGTTCAACTCCTTCGGCGAGGTTGTTTCTCCTGTGCTGCTGTTGAGCAGGAGCTCGTGTTTTCGTGTGATTAAGGTAATTTATTTATATAAGAAATTTAAATTCATTTTTTTCCTCTTTCAAACATATGTATATATATAATGTATATATAAAAGTTACTTTTGTTTATATACAGTAAAGTGAAAGAGTTGTTCCTGTCCAGCAGTTTAAATCTTGAGTTAATCCTAGTTAATTTAAATATATATGTAAAATATGTAGTACAGTAATAATAATATATATATAGGATTTTGGAAAAAAAATATAAGAGTTTAAAGTTGCGTAAAATTAGATTTTAAAGCCGATGTAGATTATTTTGGAATAAGCTAAAATATACATATACACATTTTTAAAATTTACTAGCTTATTTTATAATAATGTATTTTGGATGATTAATTTGTTTTATTAACTCATTTAACTATTTTACGGAAGGATTGAAAAGGGGAAGCAGTTAAAATAATCATTATTGAGTAATTTATAAAATGAGATAAATAGTCTGGTTATTCGAATATTAATAAAATCATCTAATTTCTGTTCAAGGTCAAAAATTATGGAAAACAAGTCGAAATGGATTGGACTGCCAAACAAAAATCAAAGATGAGTTAATCTCATTCAGCTGAATTTTAATTTAAATTTAAATAATTGATTGATTGATTGGATTTGATGTGTTATATTATATATAGTAGTATATAGTATATCTTGGAATGTTTGATTTCCCGCATTTTATAGCGGATGAGACCCTATGCGCCGCATAATAGCGGATAATATTATATTTAATCCCATATACCGCGATATTCCACCTCGAAGTGGAATTGGTATTTTATATTGTGCTAACATATGTGGATGCAGGGAAAACAGGTTAGAGGGATCCAACTGGATTCCTTAATATTTATTTAAATTATTTAATATTCTCTGTTGTGATCATTTGATATTCTATGATGAATTTTATTGAGATATTGAATGCTATGGTTTGATTGAATATACTTGTATATAATGAGTTACCGAAAATATATATAAATTGGATTTTGAAAGAAAATAAAAGAAGTGAATTTGTAAGTGAAATAATTATAGAAAATTGGTAAATTAAGAATGAATTGAAAGAAATGGAAGTGGTATTAAAATACTAATAAATAACTTCGAGTATGTAAAGAAAAAAAGATTTTGAATAAACAGAAATTAATGAATTGTAAACTTAAGTGATATCAATTAAAGGAATAAAGAATTATTTTTAAAATTCAAAGTTTAAATTTATTTAAAAGGATAAGAAGTAATTTGAGAAATCCAACATTGGTATTTTCAGTTAAAAATATTTTAAATCATAATTAAGGATTTAAATCTGAAGTTAATGGACTTTGGAATAAAAGAGAGTAAATTGGAAATCAATTTGGAAATTGATTCAAGTGTTTAAATAGGAAATTTAAAGAAGAATGCGAAGAGAAGTACATTTCTCTGGATAGCCAAGTACGTTCAAAGTAAATTTTTAAATATAAGATAGAAAATTTAATGTTGTTTTAAAAGCGTGTTTTAGAAAATTTATTATTTCTAATCGTTTAAATTCTTAAGTAAATATTTTTCAAATCTATTATCGTAGTAATTATTTAAGAAGTGACTTAGTATTTTGTTTTAAAAAGTGAAAACCTAGTTTTATATTTTATAAAGTAACCTTATTTCAAAAATTCATATAGTATGTATTTTTAACAAATTATTGTAGTAGGTTTTAACTTAAATGTTTTAAAGTATATTTCAAAGTAAAGCGTTTTAAATTATTTTAAAAATCTAAAGTTTTGTGCTTGGTGATTTCAGTGGAAATAGAAATACTCGGAATTTATTCTGAAAAAGGAAGATAGTTTGAAACCGTTTTCAAAAGGGTTTGAAAAGTGGAAATATATCTTGTGAAGATATTTTTGGGATTAATAAATAATTTGGGAAATTATTTATTGGTTGATGGTTGTTTTTGAATATTAATTGATAGTTAAATCACCGACTATCAATATTGGCCAAATGCGCTGATCGTTTCGAAGAGACCGGGATCGGGATTTATTTCTCGAAAACCACTTTGATCCGGTTTGTACGTTTTCGTGGAAAACGAGTTTGGATTCGATGGTGGAGCAGTGAAATGCAAGGGCTAGTCGCTACTAATCTTGAGGATATTTCCAAAATGGAAGTGGTAGGAGTAGTGCCTTCGGTTCCGTTCGAACCTGGGACGGACTTGTATGGATGAATACTTTCGGAACATCGTCAAGTGGGCGATGGGCATTCTAAGGGATATGTTCTAAAAAGGTAACGCTTAGCCTCAAGCCACATCAACCGGGAATGACTGAAAATCAGGGGTTATGCAGCAAGGCTAGGTGGGTAGCACACATTCAGGGTGGGGTCATCCCTGTCTAGATGTCCCTTTTTATTTCGGCTTAGTGGTGCGGTTGCTGATCTCAACCATGGGGTGATCTCACTCGGGATTATCCAGTAAGAGGTAGTCCCGGTCTTGTGTTGCAGGGGGTCGGGAGTGATCCTCGGTACTGTGATCTAGGCCACGTACCATGACAGGTGGTACCCCAGTGCCTAGTCATTAGTTGGAAATCCATTCTCCCTATGCGTCTTTTACGAGTTTTGTTTGCATTACCCACTCTGTGGCTAGTAGCTGGAATTTAATAATGTAACAATTTCGGCTATTTTAATAAGTATTTGTATATAGACCCTATTATAATATCAGAGGATTTTATAAAAAGTGTTTTAGCTATCGTAAGGTAAAAACCCGACATGTTTATTTGTGGCGTGGTCTTACGAGATGCTTTGTTTTCGAAAGATTTTTGAGAACTTTAATAATCAATTTGAGTGTGATTTCTCACGCTGGTATTCCAGACTGACTCGGGTGTTATTTAACTATAATGCTCGGGTCAGACCGAGTATTATAGGATACAGGATATGATGCTGTGGAGCTCGGGAGATGAGCTAGATGGCGATACGTACTCCCGTACTTGGTTATTATTCCGTTGTGTATCTAGTTGTATGTTATTGATGTGAAACTTTGATGATGTATGTATAAAACAGATAAAATTTTCTTTTGAGTAAAGATCTGTTATTATATATTATATTTCATTCCGCTGCGTTGGTTAGATTCTGTTGTTGTTTTCTGTTTTTCTCTTCTTCTACCTCTTCTACTTTAACCCAAATGGTTCGTATTTCTGTTCAACTTGAGTTGATTGATGGAGAATAGTGTTGACTCAAGGGATACAGATTTGCGGGTCGTTACAACCGACCTCCTCTTTGCCTCCACCACCATGATGACCCACTCCCATCTCCTCTAGCCGCACCCTCGCCATCATCAACCCATAGTCATGACCATCATAGCCATGGCCGAACCACACCTTTGCCAAAAACCCTAGCCGACCTTTTTTTTCCTCTTTCCTTTTTTATTTGCCTCGGCCATCACCTCCTCCTTCCGTAGCTATGACCAGTCCCCTCCTCTAGTCATGTCTCCATAGTGCCTTGACCCAGATCACACCATAACCGAACCCAAAGTGCCTAGGGCCGAACCCAATTGACCATAGGCCGAACTCAAATGCCACTTCCCTTGCCCTTTTGCCTTTCATGCCTTGCCATCCCCTTGTATTCACCATAGTCGTGCCTTATAGCCATCCTAGCTGAGCCTATCAAGCCACAAGTGATCATGGCCGAGCCCACTTTCATGTTACTAGCCTATTCCTATGGTGGCCGAGCCTACTTGTGTTTTAACTAGCCTATTTTCTTTGTGTTTTATTTATTTTTCATGTATGTTTATTTACTTATGTATATATTATTTTGTTTGCTTCTAAGATTTGGATTTGGGTTCTACTTCCACTCGAGCTTGATTCGTGTTTGTCGTGCCTTTTCGGAGTTGTCTTGTTGTTTGAATTGTCATTTCTAGCCAAAGAAGGCGAGTCCATCACTCTCGACTACGTACTTATATTCTAGTGAATTGATGACGTTGAAAACTATATAGATATGCATATGATGTTAGTTATCTCATATGTGCCTATGACATGATATTATATGATGTTATCACCTTATTGTTATACCTGTTTTATCACTTGACATGATATGCTATGATATTCTGTTCATTTTATATTCTGTTTCTCACACTATAAGTTCCCTCGCTATGGGTTGAAATGATACATACCCGAACGGACTTTAAAATTGGGAAAAATCGTTATGAGCTGAAATGATAGGCTCAAGCGATTTTTATTTTCCTTGGGATTGTGGGTTTGAAATGATAAAATCCGAGATTTTTATACATTATGGATTGAAATGATACATATCTGTATCACTTGACCTAGGTTAGAAAATATTATACAGACCCGTGGTTGGTTTTAAATTATTTTCTAAAAATTATTAAGAATTTTAATATATGAAAATTTTATCTTAAACTTGGTTTAAATGATTTAAATAATTATATGTATTAGTTTTCTATAAGTTAAAATTTTATAAGTTAATAAATGGTTTAAGGTTGTAATTTAAGATTTTATCTATGATATATATACATTATCTAACTTAATAATTTAATTTGATGGAATTTTTTTTAAATCTAACCTAGTAATATAATATTTTATTTCAAAAATAGATATTTAAATAAAATAATAGTTCTTTATTATAAAAATAAATTTAGGTTAAAATGTAACCTAATATAAGAAAATACAGTTTTAATTGGATATTTTTGTAATAAATTTTATTTAACTAAAATCATAGTTTAATTAATATCCAAAATGAAAAAATTTGTATAATAAAATAGATTTTATATGATAACTATGATAAAAGTTGAAGATATGATGTTTTAAATATGTTATAGTAGAATTTGTAGCATTTCTAAAATGTTATGCTATCTTAGGTTATGTTTTTAAAATGCTACCATTTCTAAAGATGTAACATTTCGAAATACTATTGTATGAGGGTCACATTTTCAAAGTACTATGATTTCTAAGTATTACATTTTTCAAAGTGTTATAACTAAGTGTATAGATTTGGAAGTGTTACAACTTTGAAAAATGAATATTATTTTGAAAGAATAATGACATCGGATTTAAATGGTTTTGAAATGAATATGTTTGATTTGAAATGTAAACCATTTGAAATAAATAACCACGGGTTATAATAATGGTCGGTTGTTAAGGAGACGGGTATCAGATATTGTCATACTCTCTGCCAATACCGAAAACCACTTTAATAGCTGTGTACACGGTGGAGATTCTAGAATGAAGTAGGATGGTGGCGACGTTCTATTGAGATATGTACATGGACCCGACTCCCGTGAGGTGGCATAAGGTAGCTAAAAAAGGAGCTATTATCGGGCCAAGTGAGGTAGCTCCTCCTATCGGACACACTCCTTCATATGCCATTTTATTACTTTGTGATTGATTTGGTGCGCACCTTTCATTTTTGATTTTGGGAGTGTGGTTCGAGGTGGATGGTAGTGGCTGCTATGCGTTACCACCAGCCCGGATGCATAATTGGTATATCTACCCTGGCATTGCCTTATTGTGTCGTTTGTCACCTACCTTAGCGCGCCTTATACGAGTTTGTTTTGTATCATACCTATGGAGTGCCATCTGACGACGCCAAGTACGGAGGAGATTACGGTACTGTATAGACTATGAAAATATATAAAATGTGTTAAAGGGGATATTAGTAATGCCTTAACGCTATTTTAATAGTTTATTCTACTTTTTATAATATTGTATATTACTACATAGTAAATAGTTTAACGGATCCTTAAAGGATAGGAAATCTCAAGCATCCTTTAAGTTACTTGTGCATTTTTATTACAGTTCACTTGAGTTGATTTACATTTTATAAGTATGCATGTCTTGACTCGAGTGTTTTGTTTTTTTGCTTTACGCTCGGGTCAGCCTGAATACCACAGCTTTGGATTCATCTTTGGAGCTAGAGATTTGCTGGAGATTTATCTATCTAATCGTCTATTTATTTCTGTTTCATTTATTTCATTTCAGCCTTTGCTTATGTATTAGTGAACTTATGTATTTGGAGTTCCTATTGTATTTGCTTTCAGACTCTAGTATTATGTATTTGTTTTGAGACTATGTATGTAGCAGCTTCATGAACTACTATGGTTATTTTATTTCCGCTGCGAGTTATTCTGATATTCTGTGTCTGTGATTCTGTAATTGGTTTTATTTTCTCCAAATTATATTAACAATCTGTTGTTTTGAGTTATTCAAGTCCGATATGTGTGGTTTTGTTATCGATTTGAATGGTTCAAAATAGTAGGCTGTTACAATATATATTTATATAATCTATTCTAACTCATATTTACATTAATTATTATATTTATACACATACATATTGTTACATGTATGAAATTATGTTACTTTAATACATACATATATAAAAAAAAAATATACACACACACATATAAAAAAATTAAACTTATATTTATATATATATATATACTTATTTATTTAATATTTAACACTATGATATTAATTATAAATATATTTGTAATATTTTCTAATAATACACACACATATATTCATACTTGGGTGTTTATATATGTTAAGTCTAAATATATACACATATTTGGACAACAGACAATACATATAGGATGAGCCAACATGTATTTTGCGATAAATCTCAACACCTATATACGGCATGTTAAACCTTCCATGGAATATCATGTTACACATGCACACACATACACATATGTATATGATACATGTGTGTGTGTGTGTAAATTGAAAATAAATTAAATAATTTCTATCAATAATTTATAAATTTAAATGAATAAAGATTTTATTTAAATTAAATTTAGAAATGTTCTAAATAAATTAGATTTCACAAGCCCAATAAAGATCCAATAGGGTAAAAAAGTTGAAATTCACTCATAACTTCGGCTACGGGATGGCCTAGTTTCAGCAATGTTATTGAAATGTTATAGCATATGCGTCTAAATTAGTCATGTTAGGGTTAACTAATTAAAGTCTACCCATATAGTAGGGTGTCTAGAAAAGTAGTGTCGAGTGTTGGGTTTGGGTAATCAAGTACTCTGCCCGACTTAGCTATTAGCCTAGTCCGAAATGATGTGGTAAGCTCAAAATGTTATCCCTAATGAAAAAGGCCCAATTTGTATTGGGCCTTGTGCTAGTTTCAAAATAGTTTTGAAGTTAGAAATAAAAGTTTTAAATTTAAAAGTTAAATTTAAAATATGAAAAATATTATAAATGTTATAATATAAATTTTCAAAATTATTTGAAAATTAAAATATAAGATTTAAAATTTAAAAGTTAAATTTAAATATATATACAAATATTATAAAAGTTTCATATAATAAAATTTTCAAAATGTTTGAAAGTAAATATTATTTTCAAATTTTCATTTATTAATAAGATTAATATAATAAATTAATTAAATATGTTAATTAATTAATAAATGTATGCATGTATTATATATTATGATATCTGTTATGTTGTTTTAAAATAACATAAGTATACATGTATGTGTATAAATGAATTTCAAAATTAATATAAATTTAATTAAAATTGTTTAATTAAATAAATTAGTTAAAAGGTATAATTAAAAAGATACACGTGTATATGATATATGTGTTATATTATAAACGTTACAGTGTATAATAAATATTTAATATAAATTAATTAAAAATTAATTTAATAAGATTTAATTAATATAACATTATACATAAGACTATTATATAAGTATTATGAAATATAAAAGTTATATAATAATAAAACATATATAATATGAATGTATAAACTAAAGGTGGAACGTTAAAGAAACCCTAAATAGACTTAAGGAATAAATACATTAAATGTACATATACCGTGATTTCTGATGTGTCCAACAATTGAATCAAGATAGTATATCATAAGAAGAAATACGCTATTCCATAAGTTGATATCACTCGATATAATATATTGAACATTGAAAATCTTTAACATTAAGTTGTCTTCTATCGTTTATACAGGTTACTTGCATACTCTTTGGTTGTTGAGCTTTTCTCAAGATAGGGATGTATTGTGTAGTACTATTAATATATTGAAAATATGAGATAGATAACTGCACATATTTGCTGGGTTTCCTCAATATATGTGCATTATACTTAGGCCACCGTGAAATGATAGGTCTGGATGAATAGTCACAATTTACTTGATGAACTTTCCTCAAGGTAAAGGCATGATTGGGACAAGGAACCATAGGCTAGGAATTGTATGTGGTACAACCTATAAGGAGTTATCCATTGTATATAGGAGTATGATTTTTTAAGCTTTCCTCAAGGCCAGAATCCTAAGATATACGAGTCCTAACACCCACTAGTGAAATTAAAAGACTTCTATGTTTTGCTTGGGGCTTGGTAAAACATAAAAGACTGGTGGGGTCCTTATTAGAAAATTGAAATAATAATATTTTACCTTTCTAATATTGTAAGAACATATGCTATATAATGTTATAATATCCTACAATGATAAATTTGTGCATTTATTATGATTGATGAAACGTTTATCTGAATTGAATCTAAGATTGACAAATAGAAATATAACATATACCTACTAATAAATGCTTATTGCATGTTCATCATTACTGCAAAACATGTCATTTGATCTGGTTGTTTACCCCCAGTTGCTTCGGCTCAACAACCGAATCAAAGGCAGACGATGCAACAAGCCTGAATCTGTTGCTTCAGTTGTCCAACCGAAGCAAAAAGGGTTTTTTTGCTACGGTTGCTAGTAAAACCTAAAGCAAAAAAGAGGAATTTATGGCTTAAAAAATTGGGTTTTTTGCTTCAGTTGTTGCTTACAGCGGAGCTAAAAGTTATGGTGTAAATCGATCGGAACGGATCTAAAGGAAGTGTGTTCAGTTTCTGTCCTAAATAAAATCGGACTAGACACGGACCAAACGAGGTTTATATTTGTACATTTTTTGTTCTCCTAACTCATGTCCTAAATGAAATCGGACGGACAGGTACATACGTTTTTCGAATACGGACTCGAACGGACACAGATGGACATAACTATTACATCAAAATTTTATGTTGTTTAATAGAATTCTCATTTGCTACATTATTTTTATCAATGTGTATTGAAATATAAACATTTTATGAATCCTTACTCAATTAACCGACCAAATAGTTGTCACATATGTTTTGAGAAACTAGAGGACATACTGAATTATAAGAAATTCGGATGAATTCAAATGAACACGGACCGAATGAGATTTTTGCTCGTACAAATTTTGTTGTTCTAGCTCGTATCCTAATTGAAAATCGAACAAACTCGAACGAACGTATTTCGGCCACGGACACGAACGAACATCGGACACTCATACAAAATTAACAGCCCTAGCTAAAAGAACCCCTCTTTAAAAAAACCTATAGCGAATCCACTATATGTAGCACCACCCATTAAATCGGTTTTATTAATAAACCAAAAACTATAAAATATAATAAAGACAGCAGTTATAGTCGATCTAATATAGCAAAAATTTAAGTATCAACTTTATTGTTATATCAATTTTATATAACGGCGGTGAAAAATCATCCATGCTTAAATAGTTTTATAAAAAACAGCAAATAGGCCCATCCGCCAGTCCCAACTGAGTCGTTGCTCATGCCAATGAAAGTACCCCGATCTAATTACTTCAGTAGCTATATGAGCACTTGCACTAAACAATGTCCCTGGCAATATAAAATGTTAGCAAGAGACCAATATTACCACTTATATAAGTAAGCACTGTATATAAAAGCTTAACAAGTTGTGAATAATTCAAGTATACACTGATGCTAACAGTGAATTCAAAACTAATTGCTCGTATATTTGGAGACTGAAGTCAAATTTAAGTCACTACTTTACCTTAGAAAATGCATTCGTGGTCAAAGTTCTTTTATACATTATAGGTAAAGAAGTAATGCTTGTATGCTTTGTTGGATGATATATAATATGCTCATATATCTCATCAGATAGAACCTGAAGGGAAAACATCATAACCTTTCATTATTATACAGTACATGTTCTTATGTAAGAAACATACGAAAAGTCTTGGATGTCATTTAACAATTTCAGTTTACATGTCTTTATGCGAGAAACGTACCAAAAGTGTGGGATGTTTCTTAATAATTTCAGCAATCTCCTGAAGCAACTCCTTGGGGTAAACTAACTCATTAGGGTTCGATGGAGAACAAAGGATTATGGTTGTGAATTTTCATTTATTTTTAAAGACAGTGACTTTGATTTTAGAAGAAAATTGTATGATTTTTCATTTATTTTTGAAGTAGTCATGATTTTAGTTTTTTCTAGTTTGATTTTGTGTTTGTATGAATTACTATGTATACATAGAAACTTATAATTTTCAATATTCAATCCCCTTACATAAACATTACCTAATACGAATAAAATAAGCATTAAATAACTTTAGTACCAGGCCCAAAGACAATCAAACCCGCTATATCTGTCTTCCTCCACTAGATCCTTTACAGGAGCCACTTGGTCATTACCAATTAACAACAGTCCTCCATCTACATCCTTCTTCAAATTCAAATGTGGATAAAGATCTTCCTCCATAACTTCTAGTTCATTCGGTTACTATGACCGCTTTAAGAAAACTCACTTCACCCATCCTTCTTCCATAAGTGGCTTTTGTAACCTCCCACTCGCCTACAATAACAGCCTAACACGACGAGCGGCATAAAGTTTGAACTGCTTCCATCTTCGCCTGGTTTTCACTGATTTCTTTAACCACTATCGCATTTGACATCATCGAACCTAGACCTGAATGTTTGATCGATTTCCTTGTCGAGCATTGTCGGTGTCCCAGATCTGGAAGGAGTCGCTTTAATAGTCATCGCAACATACTTTCTCAGTTTGTCCAATTGACTCACAACAACATAAATGTTAAAGATTCAAACCTCCACTGCCAAAATCAAGAACAAATCGCGATTGATTCATTATTAACGCTCTTCATGACGCTTTTGTCATTTTTGTTGCATTCCAGTTCATCTTCTTTGTGAACTACATCAATTAATTATATCATGGAAAAAAATCCGACCACGCTTTGCTTGAGACTGTCCCTCCATCTTAATTATAATTTTCATTTCAGAACCCATATAAGAGGCAAGATAAGAAAACTAAGCAAATTCGACCTGGGAGATGGGAGAAAGTAGTTGCGTTTACGTAACGAGGATAAAGGACTAAGACAGAAGCAAGAGATATTGAGGAGTTATTTTACAAGCTACCATGATTTTCTTCGCTGCTAGGGTTTCTGAAATTAATAATCATTATCAGCTACAAGCCTACAAATGCAAAAGCGATAGAAGGGGTTAAAGTGTGAAACGGGTGGGGTCTATTATGTGACCTGTTTGCCCACCTTATGTAATCATGTGCCAAATTCTTGTCCTTCTCATCGTTAAAAAAAATTATATATGCAGTAATAAATATATATAGGTAAAGTTAACCTTACAAATGCAGGTTCTTAAATATGATATTTTTTGACAAAAATCGATATTTTCATGTTACTTTTAGCAACAATAATTTATTTATTTATTTTAAATATTAAATATAATTATTAATTATAATTACAAAATATTAAATACTAGATGTTACTTTTCAATTATTAATATTTCTTGTTAATTATAAATTATTAAATATTTTGCTTAATTATTGATGATTTTTTAATTTTTAATTTTTTAATATTCATTATTAATTAATAATTATTTAAAATTAAGTATTAAATCTTAAATGTCACTTCATAAATATCAAATTTAATTACTAATTATTAGTCTTGATTATTATATAATTATTAATAATTAATTATTTAATGGTAATAATTAATTAAAAATTATTAACAATTAATTGTTATATATTAAATATTACTTATTAATTATTAAATATTAGTTATTAATTAAATATTAAATGTTAAACAATTATTAATTGTTGATTATTAATCATTCCATATTAAATATTAAATATTAATTATATTTATTAATTATTAAACGTAATTAATAAATATTAACCATAATTTATCGAAATTTTATAAGTCCAAAGTGACATAGTTTTGACAAAGAGAAATAGTTAAATAAAAGTCACAACTGGGTAACATTGAATAAAGTGAAATTGGATTTTACCGAAGCTAAGTAAGCGATAAATTTGGTCAAAATGTCACACACCTTCTAAATGACGTGTGAATGTTAACATTCAAATAATTCGATGTTAATCCGTGATCAAATTTACACTAGCGAGTCACACAACTTAAATGATGAATTCTCTTTAGACCAAACGATTTAGTTAGTTTATAATTGTTATAGATTTGTTATTATTTATGAAATTTAGTTAGAAATTTTGAATTTAATTTGAGGAATAAATATTATTGTATATAAATTTACGATAGTTATAAATATATCGATCGTCCGTAGGCTTAGTGCAGTTGGTAGGAACATCTAACTCACATATAAAGGGGAGAGGGTTCGATTCTCAGCAACCGCACTGTGTCGTATGAAAAGGCTGGCTTAAATTGGGGACGCGGTTAGTGGCGGGCCTTCTTGAATTCCACCTTGATGTTGCCAACAAAGAAGTATTTACTGGGATTACGAATATATCGATCGATATGAGGTATCGGTAAGGAATTAAACTGGATTTAATTAAATATGTATGATTGAGCATAAATGGGCTATTAGTCCATGAAGTTGGAGGCAAAATTTCAACAGCAAACATTAGATGTAAGGGGCCACCAAAATAGGGTAAAAGGGTGTGATGGATTGTAGATATTTAGTGAGAAAAGGTATGTGATGTAGTCCACTTTTCTCTCTGATTAAACCATTATAAAAGAAACCCTAATTTTAGAAGAACTTTTTGCTACCTCCTATCTCCTTTATCTTGGCTGAATTATACTTTTCAAAAGCTCCAAAAAATCCAAATCAATTCAAATTAGCAGTTATTTGATAGCAAAAGGGTCTGCGGTTCAGGACTAACAATCTGAAGAATCGAGAAGGTTTCAAAAGAGGAGAACTCATCATTACAAGGTGGACTTAATGGAATTAGTTTCAAGTAAGTGTTTAGTTATGTGTGTGAGAGAGAGAGAGATATAACCTCTGTATAATTGTATATTGTTCATATATATATATATATATATATATATATATATATGATTATTATGGTACTATTTAGATGAGATTCCTATATGTATTGATGTTGTTCCATATTGATTGGTTACGTGCGTATGTTTATAGAAAAACAATTTTTCCATTAAGGATATGATACATAAAACTAAAGTCATTATATTTCATTAATTAATTTATACATATATAATTAGTTAACTAATTTGTTTATATGATT
Source organism: Allium cepa (assembly GCA_030765085.1). Classification (NCBI taxonomy): domain Eukaryota; kingdom Viridiplantae; phylum Streptophyta; class Magnoliopsida; order Asparagales; family Amaryllidaceae; genus Allium; species Allium cepa. Next base: position 422,335,685 of record CM060938.1, on the reverse strand, counting down.
CGTATTAAGTGGAAATTAGCCATAAGGGCCTCTTTAGCAAGTGTAATTAGTTTCTAGGATACACAACTCAAATAATTATTAAGGACAAAATGAAAAATAAGTAGTTCTTATGGCCTAAAAACCTATGAAATTATGTCCTTGAAAGTAATTCGACTGCGGACTTTGTCCTTAAAAGTAATTATTCTGTTGATTTTGGCCTTGAAATTAATTTCTCGGATGTGTGTCCTAGAAACTAATTTGACTGCAAAGTTTGTCCTTCTGGTGAAATGCCCTAGAAGTATATAAACGTATCACATAAATAACTGAATTAATATTTTATATTGAATATTTACATTAATTATGATTTTGAATGGACAAAAAATATTTTTGGTGATTATTAATATTTATTATTGTTGTTTAATCATTAAACGAATTAATAAATTAATATAAAATAAATTATGTTATGAAAATTTAATTTTTAAAGTTTTTTAAATAAATCTACTATCACAGAAGCTATTGGCAAAAAATCAGCTTTTCAAAATCATTTTAATATTTTTTTAAAATCATTTTTAAATTCGACCAAAAGTATTTAACTAATAAAAAATAATATTTGACACAGAAAAATTTGAAATATTTTCATAAGCTATTAAACACAATTCATGATTTTTTTTTGAAATTTTAAAATTCAAAATATTTATTATTTAAATAATTTTTTACCATTTATTTATTGTTATTTAAATAATTAATTCATAATATATACTTTAATATAATTAAATTTAGAGCTGTTGTGTACTCGATCTGAAATGCAAAAATATATTATTTTTAGATTTTATAATTTATATAAACTAACATAAATTACATTAATTATTATATTTATATTTATATATATACATATAGTTATATATAAATATATATGTATATGAAATTATGTTACTTTAATACCTACATATATACAAATATGTATATATAAATATAATGAACTAAAAAAATTGAACTTATATTTTACATATATACATATATGTTTATTTAATATTTGACGCTATAATATTTTAATTATAAATATATTTATAATATTTTCTCATAATTTACATATATATATATATATATATATTCACACTTGGGTTTTAATATATAATAAGTATAAATATATTCACTATGGACAACATACAATACAGATTGGATGAACCAATATGTCCATTGCAATGTATATCTCAACTTCTATATACGAGCATGTTATACCTTATGACAGAGTTAGGGGTATGCTCTAGGCACAAGTCTATAATTTATTGTCAATTATTAACTCTTTTAATCCATTCTCGTTTGTAATAAACGTGTTTCTCTTTCTATTATATACATGACAAAATGTGTTATATCAATTAATTAGAAGTTTAATTAATAGTCTATAAATGGTATGTTTTATGGTAGTAGTTGCAAAGCATTGTAACCACGAGTGATTTATCACAATGAAAATGAATATATCATTTTAAATGTTCCTAGTCAAGAGGCATCGAGATTGGATATTGATGTATCCGTTGAGACTAGAGTATGTAACATTTTCCAAATATTAGGTTGTGTGTTACTCATGGCTGCTAGAGGCACCAAAGGGTTATGTACCAATAGTTATTGGATAACTATGGAATGACTCACTCGATAGTTTTCTATTGGTTAATATAACCAAGGTCAAATAGAAAATATCAATGTGAAAGATTTATACATTTATCTCAACTTGAGAATACCGTTAATCTTTGATACAAAAAATACGCTTTAATTATAGTCAAATTATCGCATGATATCCATTGAGTGACCATATTTGGGTTGAGTGGAAGTATTGGAAGTGAAACACTATTCAAGCAACAATTCGTCCTCTCAGTTATATGAGGTTTGTATCACGGTCATCTCAAGTCGACTAAAAGTTAGGAGATGTGTTATTATTAAACCAAGGATTTTGTGTTTGGACTATGAAGTAAAATGCGGATGATGATGAGAACTTGACCGCTACCAAATTCCATAACTCCAAAGTGATATAGTTTTGACCAAGAGAGTTGGTGTGAATAAAAGTTACAACCGGGTGACGCTTAACAAAGAAAAACTGGATTTTACAGAAACCAAGTAATGTGAGAAATGCAGATTAAGGATCTTAAGGCTAGAATAAACACTAGATGGGGTGAATAGTGTTTTAGAGAATTGTTAAATCTTTTTGAGTTTTTGTTAATTTGAACACAAATGTATGCAATATTCAGACATAGATATGATCACAGAATCAAACACAGATGCAAATATAAAGTAAAAGCGGTAAAGAAAAGAGCACACCGGATTTTATACTGGTTCGGAGTTACCCTACATCCAGTCCCGCATACAAGTAGGGATTTTCTTTCAAAAAACAATCTTTACAATTACACCCTCGATTTCAAGGCAACGAGGTACACCCTCAAGAATCACAATCCTCTGGGTAGAGATACTTGATTTCCCGAGAAACAAGTTCACCCAATTGATTTTTCAAGGCTACAATCACACCTTATCTCGCTTGATTGATTTCCAAGGCCACAATCACACCTTTTCTCGCTAAGTTGATTACAAAAAGTCTATAACTCTGAATAGGACTGAGATCTTGTTGAGATAGTGATAGAGAATTAAACCAGAGAAAATCTAGTTAGATTCAATATTGATTTCGGCGGAGTAATGGTAAGAATATGTATATAGAAATATAGAAGAAGAAGAGGAGTGAAAAACCAAAAAAACTGAATTGAAATTCGTTGAAACTAACCCCTATTTATAGAAGAACGATAGCCATGTCCATTCGTGAAGAGTTATGACGAATAGACACTTCTTTTGAAATTTAAATTTTAAACTCAACTGACACCATGTCGATGTGGGGTACTTGAGCAGTCGACATCCCAAAGGGATTTTTGGTGTTTTGATTTTCTTTGAGAATAACCTTTATCTTATATCAAAACTATTTTAAACTTTATAAATATACTTGATTATAATTAAAATACATAAGTAAATATAAAGAATAATATATATATAATTTTACTATAATTTTATATTTGAATCTAAATATACAAATATTAAAAAATTAAATATACTTTTATTTTAAAAGATAGTTTAAAACCAAGGATAATTTGATTTTGAAATTCAAGATTATTTTGAGGCTAAAAGTATTTGAAATCAGGATAGATGTTTTTGATGCTTTTTAAAAGGAAGGGTTTGAAATCATTTTGAAAACAGGATATAATTTTGAAAAATCATTTTGAATAAAAAGTTAGTGGATACAAAACAATGTTCCGCTAGATTTTTTGTAGGTTCCATCCTACTTAGGGTTCCATCCCTTTAACAGGCTCGAAGTGGATTCCGTTCCACGAATAAATTGGATTTAAATATGCAAGTGTTTTCTAGGAATTTTAACAAAATTTCTAATTAAAAAATAATAAATTACTTGAACTCTTGATAATCTGGATACTTATGAGTCTTCAATCTTGATATCTTGAATCTCTATACTCTACAGTCTTCATTCTTGTTACCTGCATGGTTAAATCCTGCATATATATATATATATATATATATAAACTTATACTGTTAGTATTTATATTTTACAATCTATTCTAAGGTTGTTGTCATCAAAACCATCATCTCACAGACTAAAAATCTCCTCCTTTTTTATGATGACAACCTTTATTTATAAAATATTACTTCTATCCTAATAACTCCCCCTTAATCTATGCCTAACTACCATATTTTATACTTCTCCCCCTTTGTCATCAACAAAAAACACTAATTCTAAACTATATAATACCAACTATATAACTCCCCCTAAATCAAATACTCTATGACATGTGATTATAATGATAGTGTTATCATAAATAATCAACACTTAGATCAAATAATGAACCTAATCCTAAACTACTAACTATTCTAAGTATATAATAACCATATAGTTATATTTATTAATAGGGAAGAACACATATAAGAATACAATTTATTTATTAATCATATAGTTATATTTACATTTTCGTAGGAAACATAAGAAGAAACATACAATAATGGTAAAGAAATAGAAGAAACTAATGTGTGTTATTGAACATAGGAGATATATGAATCGAACAGTTTGAATAGTGGAAACAGAAATTTCCACGTTGTTCGACAAGATTCCTATCTTCGTCAAAACACACTTCTCCAACGCACAAGACTTTTTCGTCATCCTCTGCGTGCACATCTTCCATGGGTTCTTCTTCTTCGCTGGCCTCTTGTACATGATCTCCTGAAGAGTCTTCTTCAATCAAGATTGGGTTAGCACGATTGTCCATTAGAAATTTTTGCAAATTCCTAAGGATTTTGCCTTGCCTTTCTTGTTCCTTGGCCATTCGAAGTTGTATTAATTGGATTTCAGTCATTAACTGAAGTGCATTCTTTAGAGAGTCCTCCATTTTTATCACACGAGCGAGAGTAGTACGTTGAAATGGATCGGAAGTGGAAGAAGGAAATGAAAAGGTAGAATTTTAGTTTGATTTTGAAGAGGAGGCATTGATTATTTGATTTCAGAGGATAGAACAGAGAAATAACAGAAAGGATGAATAAAATTTCGAAAATGAGACGAATATATAACCAATTATTTTGGATTTTGGCGGGAAAAAAATTGAAAATAAAAAACGTTATATGTCGACATGGGTTGGGGGGTATGTCGACATGGTCCTTTAAAAATTTTATTAATTGATTTATTTTGATTTAATTTTAATTATGCTTTTGTTTATTTATATTTTATATTTCAGTTATTAAACAAATACCTAATTCTCTTCTTAATTCAGTAAATATAAATTCGTTTAAAGGTTTTGTAAGGATATCAACAATTTGATTCTCAGATTGATATAATCTAGAGTGATTACTTCCTTACTTATATTATCTCTGAGAAAATGATGTCTGATATCAATATGTTTAGCTCGAGCATGTTGAGTAGTATTTTTGAATAAATTTATCGCACTAGTATTATCACAATAAATTGGCGATTTCGAAAAATTTAAACCATAATCTTTTGAAGTTTGTTGCATATATATTACTTGAGAACAAGCCAAAGCAGCAGAAATATATTCTGCTTCAGTTGTTGATAAAGAAACTGTGTTTTGCTTTTATTAAACCAGGAAATCAGAGAATGCCCCAAAAAGTGACAAGTTCCACTTGTACTTTTTCGGTCTGATTTACAACCAGCATAATCAGCATCACAGTAAGATATTAAGTCAAAGGAATCATTTTTAGGATAAAATAAGCCATAGTCAGAAGTGTGTTTAACATATCTTATGATACGTTTTACGGCTTTTAAGTAGGTCTGTTTAGGTTGGGATTGATATCTTGCACAGAGACAAACACTAAGTATGATATCAGGTCTACTAGCGGTAATATAGAGTAGTGATCCAATCATTCCTCTATATAACTTTTGATTTACATCTTTCGAGAGATCTTCTTTACTAAGGTACTCATTGATTGCCATGGGAGTGGATTTTCCACTCGCAGTAGCCAAACCAAATTTATTAATTAGGTCTTTAGCATATTTGTCTTGACTAATAAAGATACCATTATCTAATTGTTTTATTTGTAATCCTAAAAAGAAATTTAATTCACCCATATGACTCATCTCAAACTCTTTTTTCATTATTTCAGAAAATTCTTTATTTATTTCAAAGTTAGTTGATCCAAAAATGACATCATCTACGTAAACTTGAACTAGTTGAATATCATTTTTATTTCTTTTAATAAAAAGAGTATTATCTACTTTACCAATTTCAAAATCTGATTGTAATAAATAAGATCTTAGTCTATCATACCAGGCTCTAGGAGTTTGTTTTAGGCCATACAAAGCTTTCTTAACTTTGTAAACATGATTAGGTAATTTTTCATTTTCAAAAAGTGGTGGTTGTTCAACATATACTTCCTCTTTTACAAATCCATTTAAAAAGGCACTTTTAACATCCATTTGATATAATTTGAAATTATTATGATTTGCGAAAGCAAGTAGAATCCTAATGGCTTCTAATCTTGCTACGGAAGTAAAGGTTTCATCAAAATCTATTCCTTCTTCTTGACAAAAACCTTGAGCGACCAAACGTGCTTTATTTCTAACTACCTCTCCTAGTTCATTCATTTTATTTTTATAAACTCATTTAGTTCCAATTATAGTTTTATTTTCAGGTCAAGGAACAAGTTCCCAAACATCATTTCTAGTAAATTGATTTAGTTTTTCTTGCATAGCCAAAATCCATGAATCATCAGTTGATGCTTCTTTTGGATTTTTGGGTTCAATAGTTGATATAAAAGCTACATTACTCATTTGAATTAGTTGATTTCTAGTTTTAACTATAGATTGCATATCTCCTAGTATATTTTCAATAGGATGATCTTTTGAAAGTTTAGTCCTTTCATTAAGATGATTAATTTCATTATTAGTTTCAGTTGACTCTTGATTTTGAGTAATTAAATCATCTTCATCATTTGAATCTTCAAAATTTTTGAAATTTTCATCGAATGACACATGCATTATTTCTTCGATGGTGTTAGTTCTTAAATTAAATACTCTATACGCTTTACTTCTATTAGAATATCCGATAAAGATACCTTCGTCGGATTTAGGATCAAATTTATCTAAGTTATCTTTAGTATTTAAAATAAAACATTTACTTCCAAAAATTATAAAATAAGATACTTTAGGTTTCTTTGAGCAAAGAAGTTCATAAGAAGTCTTATTAGTTAAAGGTCTAATTAAAATTCTATTTAAAATATAACAGGCGGTAGCAACTGCTTCTACCCAAAAATTCTTTGATAATTTACTGTCTGAAAGCATAGTTCTCGCACACTCTTGAATCGTCCTATTTTTACGTTCTACTACTCCGTTTTGTTGTGGAGTTCTTAGAAATGAAAAATTGTGAGTTATTCCCATTTTATTGCAGAATTCCTCGAACTTTTCATTTTCAAATTCACCAGCGTGATCGCTACGAATGGTTATAATTTTTAGAGAAAGTTGATTTTGAATCCTTTTTGTAAAGTTCTTAAAACATTCAAAATATCACTTTTATATTTCAAAAATATTGTCCATGTAAATCTAGAATAATCATCTACAATTACAAAAACATATTTACTATGATTTATTGGCAGAATTTGAGATGGACCAAATAAATCAAGGTGAAGTAATTCAAGAGGTTTTGAAGTTGAAATCATATCTTTTAATTTAAAGGAACTTTTTCTAAGTTTTCCTAATTGACATGCATCACATAGACTATCTACTTTAAAATTCATTTTAGGTAGACCTCTTACTAGATCATGTTCTGATAGTCTAGATAAAAGTTTGAAATTCAAATGCCCAAATCTCTTATGCCAAATCCAAGGGTCACTTGTATTTGCCAAAAGACATAAGTTACCATTTGAAACTTTCATACTAAGAGTATAAATATTCTTTTTCATAACTCCCTCAAATATTATGGTTGAATTGTTATCTTCAATGTGACATTTATCTTTTCCAAATTTAATTTTATAACCTTTACTGCAAAGTTGACTTATACTTAGCAGATTATGTTTCAGATTTTTAACTAGCAAAACATTAGTAATAATAGGAGTTGCAGAGTTACCGACTTTGCCGATGCCAATCACATATCCTTTTGAATTGTCTCCAAAGTTAACCAGTCCTCCGTTTTTGTATATTATATCATTTAACATATCTGGATTCCCATTCATGTGTCTAGAACATCCACTATCGTATCTATTTGTCCTTTCTAATCTGCACAATTTGTCCGTTGTATATTGATTCCTCAATAGCCATAAAGCATGATTCCTGCACATCAAACAATTTTGTTAGACAACTTGAATTTGAACATTGATTATATGGAGACTCAAAAGGCAATGATGATCTGAATATTTCTAAACTAGTATTAACAAACATAGCCATTTTAAAACTTTTTCAAAAATCGGATTATGAAACTTTGAAAACCGTACTCTGATACCAAATGTGAGAAATGCCGATTAAGGATCTTAAGGATAGAATAAACACTAGATGGGGGTGAATAGTGTTTTAGAGAATTGTTAAATTTTTTTGAGTTTTTGTTAATTTGAACACAAATGTATGCAATATTCAGACACAGATATGATCATAGAATCAAACACAGATGCAAATATAAAGTAAAAGCAGTAAAGGAAAGAGCACGCCGGATTTTATACTGGTTTGGAGTTACCCTACATCCAGTCTTGCACTCAAGTACGGATTTCCTTTCAAAAAACAATCTTTACAATTACACCCTCGATTCCAAGGCAATGAGGTACACCCTCTAGAATCACAATCCTTTGGGTAGAGATACTTGATTTCCCGGGCGACAAGTTCACCTAATTGATTTCCCAAGGCTACAATCACACCTTATCTCGCTTGATTGATTTCCAAGGCCACAATCACACCTTTTCTCGCTAAGTTGATTACAAAAAGACTATAACTCTGAATAGCATTGAGGATCTTGTTGAGATAGTGATAGAGAATCAAACCAGAGATAATCTAGTTAGATTTAATGTTGATTTCGGCAGAGTAATGGTAAGAATATGTATATAGAAATATGGAAGAAGAAGAGGAGTGAAAAACCAGAAAAACTGAATTGAAATTCGTTGAAACTAACCTCTATTTATAGAAGAACAGCATCCATGTCCATTCGTGAAGAGTTATGACGAATAGACACTTCTTTTGAAATATAAATTTTGAACTCAACTAACACCATGTCGACGTGGGGTACTTGAGTATGTCGACATCCCAAAGGGATTTTTGGTGTTTTGATTTTCTTTGAAAATAACCTTTATCTTATATTAAAACTATTTAAACTTTATAAATATACTTGAGTATAATTAAAATACATAAGTAAATGTAAAGAATAATATATATACAGAATTTTACTATAATTTTATATCTAAATTTAAATATATAAATATTAAAAAAATTAAATATACTTCTATTTTAAAAGATGGTTTAAAACCAAGGATAATTTGATTTTGAAATTCAAGATTATTTTGAGGCTAAAAGTATTTGAAATCAGGATAGATGTTTTTGATGCTTTTTAGAAAGAAGGTTCTGAAATCATTTTGAAAACAAGATATAATTTTGAAAAATCATTTTGAATAAAAAGTTAGTGGATACAAAACAATGTTCCACTAGATTTTTCGCAGGTTTCATCCTACTTAGGGTTCCATCCCTTTAACAGGCTCGAAGTGGATTCCATTCCACGAATAAATTGGATTTTAAGATGCCAGTGCTTTTCTAGGAGTTTTAACAAAATTTATAATTAAAAAATAATAAATTACTTGAACGCTTGATAATCTTGATACTCATGAGTCTTCAATCTTGATGTCTTGAACCTCTATACTGTACAGTCTTCATTCTTGTTATCTGCATGGTTAAATCCTACATATACATACATATATATATATATCTAAACTTATACTGTTAGTATTTATATTTTATAATTTATTCTAAGGTTGTTGTCATCAAATCCATCATCTCACGGACTAACAAGTAAGTGATGAATTTGGCCAAAATATTACACCACCTGCTAAGTGACGAGTAAACATTAATATTCGAATAGTTCAATATTACTCGCCGATCAAATTTACACCTGCTGAGTCACACAACTGAAATAATGAATTCTCCTTTAACCAAATGATTTAATTAGTTTATAATCGTTATAAATTAATTATTATTTATAAAATATTAGTTATAAATTTTAATATGATTTGAGAAATAAATATTACAAGATATGTTTATAATAGTTATGAATATATCAATCAATATACGATATTGATAAGCGATTAAATTGGATTTAATTGTGTGATATTTTACATGGGCTTAAATGGGTTTAATGCCCATTGTAAGGGGTTTAATTTTCAGCTACAACATAAAAGGAAGCTAGGGTTTGATGGTTAATAGGGCTTGGTTTTGATGTCTGAGATTGAAGGAAAGAGTATAAGATTAGATCCACCTTTCTTTCTCTCTTTCTTTTCTGTCCACCTATATAAGCTCTTTAAACCTAATTAGATCTCGCTTTTTATAAGCCTCCTTCATCATTCTAAGCAGAAAGTTAATTCCCTCTAAAAAAAACTCTCAAATCAAATTCAAAATCCAGTTATACATAATAGTTGAAGGTCATCAATACAAGGATTAGCACCCCTTTGATTTGGAAGGTTTTCGATAGGAGAATTCATTTTTCAAGGTCTGCTTTAAGGCTATGGTAATAAGTTATGTCCTTTTTTAAATTGATTATGATTTTGGTGCGATGTTTCATGAATACTAATTTGCTTGTCATAATTTGTATGTATGTATCTTTGTCTCGTTTAATTATTATTTTTTATGATGATTAAATTGTTTGTTGAATAATATGATTGGCTTTTTATTTGATGAATCAAAATTGAAATTTGTTTGTGATTTAAACAATATTTAAGTGTAGATTTATGTTTTAAATATTTAAATTAGAGTGTAATCCTTTAGATCTAAAAGTTTGTAGGTTTAAATTAACTAATTATTTTTCTTTATTTTGTTAATTTAAAACTAAATCTATATATGTTAAAATGAAATGATTTATTTTAGATCTATTTTTTAACATTCGATTCAATGTCCAATTTTTAGATCTAAAATTTTTGCATGTTTATGTTGATTGATTTAATTATATTTTTAAAGTTGAAACTGAAATTTATATAGAATTAGTTCAATGTTTTGATTGTAGATCCATGTTTTAATCTTTCATAACTAAGTATAATTTTAGATTTGAATGTATGTATGTGTGTGTGTGTGTATAAATTACATGCACTTGTATTACATTAGATATCTACACATGAATAAAGGGATTTTGACAACAAATCAAAGTTTTAAAATTTAAATCCACATGTATGTATTCATATAAAATTTAATATATATTTCAAATTGTCGCAATATGAATTAGTTTCTTTTCTTTAAATTTAATTGAGACAATAATACATACATATAATTATTGTTGACTGTTCATATCCTTATATTATGATACATATTGATTGTTATTTATATGCTGCATTAATTAAGTCCACCAGAAGGGAAATTATATCAGTCATCCTTGTCACCATTTATTTATTTTCCTTTTGAACTCTTATGCGATGACCATTCAAATTATTTGTTATACATATCTTGTCATTTATTGAATGCACCTTGTCATTATTTAATTATTATTTTGGCATATCTCTACTATTAATAATGAGAATTCAATGAATAAGATTTCAATCGTGTTTTTCTGAAATTTCGAAAATACCCTACACCCACCAACGGAAACTTACTATCGATTTGCAATCTCCACCATCGTCTCTCTTCTGACCACCCATCAATGGAATTTTACTATAAATTTACAACCGACACTACCAACAAAACATTTTGAAATAAAAATATTGTGACCACCAAAGCTATTAGATGAACGTACGTGCGATTTATACTTATATATTATAAATATGTTTTATGACTAGTGTATATAAATAGAATTTATTATTGACTCTTTATATCCTTGTATTATGATACCTATTGATTATCATTATGTACTGCATTAACTAAGTCTATCGAAAGTGAAGTTATATTAATCATCCTTGTCACCCTTTATTTATTTCCCTTTTAAACTTCTACGTGATGACCATTCAAACTATTCTTACCTACATGTATACATACCTTGTCGTTAATTGATTACTCCTTGCCATTATTTAATTATTCTGACATTTAATTAAAATGAATATATATTTCATATATTTACACCCTTTCACATTCCACACTTAACTAAATTATAAAACAATATCATAATTAATAAAATATGATTTTATTAAAAAAAATATTAGATTTTGATTTAATAAAAATTTAGACTTCGGAGGCCCCTAAAATAGGATTTTTTTTTTGAAATCTAACCTTTTTCTCCACTGCAGGCTGAAACAGTTCCAGCAACGACATCAAAACCTAATAGCCTTTGCGGTCTAGATTAGTCATATTAGGACTAACTAATTAAGCTCATCCACTTAGTACAGTCTGCAGAAAGATAATGTCTAGGATCAGAATTAGGTAATCAAGTACCTTATCATACCTGGTTACTAACCTGGCCTAAAAGGTGAAGTCAGTCTAAAGTTTGCCCCTAATAGAAAAGGCCCAACTTGAATTGGATCTTAGGCTGATTTTCAAATCGTTTTGAAAATTAAATCAAAGATTTTAAATTTAATTGTTAAATTTAAAATAAAATGTGTTTATTATAATTATAATATAACATAATTTTTCAAAATGTTTGAAATAATTCACATGAATTTCAAATTTTAAAATTTATTAATAAAATTAATTAAATAACTTAATAAATAAGTTAATTAATTAATAAACATGTGGATGTATTATATACTAAGACTTATGTTATACTATTTTAGATTGTTTAAAATAACATGTGTATGCATGTATGTATATGAATTGAATTTTGAAATTAATATAATTAAATTAAATAAAAAATAAAAAGGTTAATTAATTAAATAATATGCACATGTATATGATATATATGTTATAGTATAATAATTATTATGTATAATAATCAATGGATATAATGTTATATCAATAATAAATTTATTAAGATGTTAGTTAATAAAATTAATTAAATAAGATGTAATTAATACAATGTCATACATAAGACTATTCTATAGCTAACATGAAATTTAAATGTTATATAATCATAACACTTATATGATATCAATGTATAAATTTAGAGGTGGTATACTAAAGGAAATCCCAAATAAACTTAAGGAATAATACATACATAAATGTACGTATACTGTGATTACCGATGTGTTCGACACTTGAATCATGAGAGTAATTCATAAGAATTACATTATTGCATAAGTCGATATCAATCAATATAATATATTGAACTTTATAAGTATTCAATATAATGTTGTCATCCACTATTTATATATTAATAAATCACTTGCATACTCCTTAGTTGTTGAGCCTTTCTCAAGCTAAGGAAGTTATGTGTAGTACTATTGCTATATAGAATAGACAAGGTATGATAATTGCACATGTTTGTTGAGCTTTGCTCAAGGTATATGCACTATACTTAGGCCATCGCGAAATGGTGAGCACGAGTGACTAATCTCTTTATTTGTTTAGCTTTCCTTAAGTAAGGATAAGATTATGACAAGGGACCATGGGTTAGGAGTTGTATATGATACAGCCGATAAGGAGTTATCCATCGCATGGAAGTATGATTTTTTGAGCTTTCCTCAAGATCGGAATCCAAAGATATGTGATTCCTAACACCTACTAGTGAAGTCAAAAGACTTCTATGTTTCGACTTAGGGTTTGGCAAAATTTAAAAGACTAGTGGGAGCTTATTAGTAAAATGAAACATGAAGTTTAACCTTACCAATATTATAAGAACGTCTACTATGATTTTTCCTAATAATCTACCACTTAAACTCGTAGAAAATGACAACTCCAAAACCGTTTTTTGAAAGTGACAAGCTTACAGGACCTAATTATACAGACTGGCTAAGACCAATTAAAATAGCATTAACTTGTGAGTGCCTTTGGACTGCTATCACATGAGAACCTAAAGAAAAATCTGCCAATGATGTGAACCCTCAATTGTGACTAGCTTATGAAAAATGGGTGTCAGATTTAGAGATCGCCTAAGTTTTTATGTTGCCTGCGTTAGACAAAACGTTGCAAAGGCAACACGGGAACATGCCTATCCATGAGATTTTGATAGTCTTAAAGATCTTTTTGGTCAAAAGTCCTATTCCACAATGTACAAGCTTTCGAAGAAACTGTTCAACACCAAAATGACCAAGGAACAGAAAATGGACAATTACACTCTTATGATGAAATGTTGTATTGATAGACTTACAAAATTAGACATAGAGATAAGCAACGAAATGTAAATAGACTTGATCCTTGGATCTCTTGCTCCCCAGTATGACCCTTTCATATTAAACTATAACATCAACCAATTGAATGTGAATTTATGGAGCTCCTCAATATGTTGAGGTCGTCCGAGTCACAATCTAAGGATCAAGGGGCTATACTTGCTATAAAGGGTGGTGCATCATCTTCAAAGAGTTCGAAGAAGCGAAAAAGAGAAGGTAAGAAAAAGAAAGTAAGAAGAATGATGACAAGGGTGAATGTCACAACCGCCAGAAGAAATGTCACTGGAAAAGGACTGTCCTGAGTACTTCATGATTGTTAGGGAAAGGAAGAAAAATGGTTCTGGGGCTCCATCGGATACATTTATGATTCAAAATAGTTTTGTAATCAATTAAATGTCTTGGGTTTTGGATATTGGATCTGAAACTCATATATGTAACTCGTTATAGGAGCTTAAGAAATGGCACTACGTGGTAAAAAGAGAAATGAGCCTCCAAGTTACTGAAGGATCTATTGTAGATGCAATGACGGTAGGAGATTATCATTTAGTATTGCCTAGTGGTGTAGTATTGATATTAAATAATTGTAATTTGTGAAAGACTTTATTCATGAAATTGTATCTGTTTTTAGATTGTCTGAGACTGGATATGTTTTTCATCGTGTGAATAATGTTATGAACATTAATTCGAATGGAAATAAAGTCTATGTTGGTCTTCTTGAAAATGGCATTTATATGATCGATACAAATTATGTGTATTATGTGAATAAATCTTCTAACAACATAAATGAAAAATTATCTTTTGCATTGTATGTTAGGTCATATCAGTGAGAAACGGCTTCACAAACTGAAAACCAAAGGTTTTCTTCCATTACTTGATTCTAAATCATTTGATACATGTGTGTCATGTCTCAAAACTAAAATGACCAAGCACCTCTTCAGTGGGATCAATGAAAGAGTTGATGAACTCTTAGGTTAAGTCATAGTAATGTATGAAACTATATGCCGATAATAACCAAAGATCATAGCTCTTGCTTTATTTCCTTCACTGTTGATTTCTTTAGAATAGGACATGTGTTTCTTATGAAGAAAAAATTTGATGCCTATGAAAAATTTATGGAATATAAAAATGTGGTAAAAAAACTAGACAGGTCGTAAGATAAAGATTCTTCGATCTGATCGAGGAAGCGAGTATGTTGGACAAGAATTCCAATAGTACTTAAAAGATAATGGGATTATCTTTCAGGTTACTCCATCCTATACTCCACAACACGCTGGTGTGTCAAAGCGAAGGAACCGAACCCTATTAGATATGGTTCGTTCCATGATGAGTAAGGCTGAGTTATATGTACTATAAACTGCAACTGTATGTTGACCTTGTTACCCACTAGATCTGTACCTATGACGCCTTATGAGATAAGGCATGGGAAGAAAACCCACTTCAATTATTTGAAGGTACAGAGTTGCCCGGCCTACGTTAAGAACGTTGGACCTGATAAGCTTGAGGCAAGATTAGCCTTGTGTAAGTCTATGTGATATCCTAAGAATTCCAGGGGACACATTTTCTACAACGCAGAGGAAAAAAAGATGATTGTTTCCACACATGTTGTATTTTTAGCAAAGGAATTTCTATCTAATAAAATTAATAGCAAAGTTGTAGACTTGAATGAGGTCCATAACACTTTGGTCGAAACAGTGGAAGAACCAAGTTCACCCATCCAAAAAACTTCCAACCCATTAGAAGGTTTAGTAGGGAATCTCGCGCACTAGAGAGATACTACGATTTTCTTGTGGATGTAGAGAAGGAGGACCGTGTCTTAGATAATGACACTCCTTTATCCTTCCAACAAGCACTGCAGAGCAAAGACTCTACACTTTCGCTTAGAGCAACGAAATCTGAGATGGGTTCCATGTACGAAAATAAAGTATGGATATTGTCGGGTGTACCTGAAGGGATAAAATCCATCGACTGCAAATGAATTGTTAAGAAAAAACTAAATGCAGATGGAGAAGTAAAGACATACAAAGCTACGCTAGTTGCGAAAGGATTTTGTCAAATTCAAGGTGTTGATTATGATGAGACCTTTTCATCTGTAGTCATGCTTAAGTCCATTAGATTATGCTAGATATCGCAACATTCTATGACTATGAAATATGGAAAATGGGTGTAAATATGGCATTTCTAAATGGTTGTTTAGAAGAAACCGTCTAGATGTCGCAGCTTGAGGGTTTTGTGATCAGTGGGAGTAAGGGTAAAACTTGCAAGTTGTTGAAGTCCACTTATCAACTTAAACAAGCTTCAAGAAGTTGAAATATGTGTTTTGATAAGCTAATCAAATAGTCTGGTTTTATCATAACATAGAGGAAGCGTATGTATGCAGAAAGGAACAGAGCAATGCTATCATATTCATAGTGTTCTATGTCGATGATCTATTATTGATTGGCAATGAGACTTCATCGTTACAATCAGTGAAAGCTTGGCTTTATAAGAACTTCCCTATGAATGATTTGGGAGAAGCAGCCAATATACTTAGTATAAAGATCTATAGAGATAGATCTACGAGGCTTCTGGACTTTCTCAAATCCTGTACATAGATAGCATGCTGAAAAGTTTTGATATGGAAAATTCCAAGCATGAAAATATTCCAACACAATCTAAAATCGTCCTTTCTAAGAAGGACGCGCCTGATACCGATTAAGCACTACAACAAAAAGTGTTTTTTATAGCGGTCCAGAACTCCTATTAAATAAAACTATAGCGGTTCGATAAACACTGTATATCGATATGTTATAAAAAATAATGACATATTTATAACACAAAAGACACTATAAATAGTAAGCTTTCATAGCATGCATATTCCGCTATAATATACTTCTATAGCGTTATATGTCTACTTTCCACATATTACTATAGCGGTTGTACAAATGTTATACATCAACATGTTATATTATACTCAAATTGATTTAGAGCATCTATATGCCCTTATAAAATGCGTAATACAATAGCGCTTGTATGCATATCCTTCGACATTAAGCACCTGCATTACAACATCTTTTTGTAATATTTATATTATTTAACTATAACGCTTTTTAAGCACTACGTTTTATTTTTCTATGTTAGACGCATCTTGCTATATATTGCAATTTAGTAATAATGTATCAAAATGAATCTTCTTTAAACACATAACAATATGAACAATGTAAGAGTTAAGAATATAATAATCAAAAAATGTAACGCATTATATCAAACATACTGAATATCCACATACATCGTATTAAACATGTACACATAACATACATTACATATGTTTTCAGCACATACCAAAAAGTAACAGCAAATGTTTTAAGTACATACCTAACACTACTGTACAAGAATCATAAACAAGAGATAACAATAGGGGAGCAAGTTGATTTGCAAACGACTAGCACTAAAAAAAACCTATAGAATTTCAATATGCAAGCATGATAGACTAGAAAAAGCAACTCCAGCAATTTATACAATATGGATTCAGTAAGAACTAGCGTTCAGATATAAAGTAATACCCACTTATCCTTTGCCCATTGACCTTCAAGACAAACCATGGGAAGATTTTATATAACAATTTGCATTTTTGCCAAATTTGGAGTTCATGAAGCAATAAAAATTAATAACAAATGATGACTACAACAACCTAGTTTCCTAGAGTACACAAACTAGCATGTTGTCAAGTAATGATTCTCCACCTTCCGCTTTTTGATTCTGTTACTAGTCCAACATCAGAGCATAAAGATAATAATCGGTAGTCACTTCTACGTTTTGGGCTAGTGAGAGATGAAGCAACCAAAGTGTCTATTTGCATGAAACAGTTAGCTAAGCAATAGAAGCAATACACCAAATATATAAGACATCTAGATATTTTCCATACAAAATAAGAAGGTATTTGAACCAAACCTCTACACGCTGGATAATAACTTCTTGGGATGGTGTTTGGTCGTCTGCTGAACCACCATTTTCAACTTTGTTAACATAACTCCTTGTCATCAAAATGGTAGTCTCGTGATAAAATTTCTCAAACCCTAGAAAAGCCATCCGTGAAACTGCATCAAGTAGGTGAAATGGAATGTACATCGATGGTTTAATTACAGCAATTCAAATTCATGTACAATAAAACAGTATAGAACGACCGGAACTTCAATTTTGGATATAATGTTATGATTGAAAAGGGGTTTCATCCTAAATCAAATTTGTATGGGAGAGATATGATAAATAAATTACGTAGCATAAATAAGCCTGAATTGTTGATCAGTTGAATAAACATTCTCACTATTGTGTTTTATGTAATTAAAGGTAACTAGTCATGGCCAACTTCGAGTCACTGTATGATTTTGCATACCAAATACCACCACAAAAGGGTGAATAAAAGAGTAAGGTCTTATCTTATTCACTCCATACCGAATACACTGGAATACTTGAGGTTGTGTACAACTATTGTGGTACTTTGTGAAGAAAAAGATTTATGACTCATGAGTTATATAGTCGGTGGTTGTATTTTTGTAACTAAAATCACTATAAAAAAATAAGTAAAAATAACTATTGAAAAGAACATTATGTTTTATAGGCATAACTATCTCTTAGGGATGGAATCAAACAAATATATGAGCTAATAATTAGACCTGTCAAAATATGATCCAACCCATTTACCTTACTTATAAATGGGTTGGGTCAACCCATTTATGAATATTATTAAATGGGTTATGGGTTTGGTTGACCCATTTTTAAAAGGGTAACTCATTTACCCATTTGTTAAAAACATTAAATTTTAATATAAATTTGTAAAATAAGAATTTTGAACATATATTATAGTTTTTCATGGAGACTGACAATTGTACTTAAAAAATAACATACTGCCGCATTTCCATATTTGAATTCCGCCTAATGCAGAAACCATTATTTTTTTGTTTAGAATACAATAACTCCTTCGTTCTAGCTCAGAATCAGGCGAGACTTCGACCGGTTAACTCCCACCTGAATTACGGACAGTATGGAACACCTGCATACATCATCGTGTGAACGCACATTGCAGTTCTCCAAGGGAACTGACAGTTGTACTTAGAAAATAACAGGCTACCACATCCTCATATTTGAACTCCGCCTAGTGCAGAAGCCGCTATTTTTTTGTTCAGACTACAATAATTCCTTTGTTCTAGCTCAGAATCAGGCGAGACTTCGACTGGTTAACTCTAACCTAAATTACGCACAGTATGAAACACTCGAATACTTTAACGTGTGAACGTATACTGTAGTTCTCCAAGAGAACTGACAGTTGTACTTAGAAAATAATAAGCTACTGCATCCCTATATTTGAAATTTGATGAAAATTAGAATTAAAATTTTAATTTTTTATTAAAACTCAAAACACAAAAATTAGAATTATTTTATATTTATTTGTTTTTTATTAGTCAAATTAAATTTAAATCTTTAAATGGGTTAAATGGTTAACCCGCTTATTAAGTGGGTTGGGTCATAAATGGATAAAAAAGAATATGTCACCAATGGGTTGGGTCAAACTCGACCCAACCTATTTTGACCCGACCCGACCCGTTTGACAGGCCTACTAATAATGGGGGTTTTTACGTTAATCTGTGTATGGATACCGAGCAGCTACGCATTTGGATCTACATGTACGACTAAATTAGACTTAAAACATATACATAATTGCTTTAGGCAAGAAACAAACATCATAGGAAAATAAACTGATGTAAAAACTTCTGCATAGCATAACATAAACAAAATCGATGGTTCAAAGGCAAACCTGATAAACCAAGTCAGACATCATTCTAATGCCATGACCAGATAAATTTAATTACATCAAAAACAGTATACATACCTTAGCTGTATATTTCATTCAGAACTAACTCAATGTCAACTTGTGGTACAATATGAAGCATTATTAGCTTAACCATTTTTTCAAATATTTGTAGGTTGACATCATGCATGTCAGATGTATAATTCCCACAACTGCAAATAACAGGTATCAGGAATTCCTAGGATGGATACAATAAATCATACAAAATATAAGTAGATTAAAATGTTATACAAAAAACACGCCTACGAATATAAAAGCAAAATTCTTAAACACGGAAGAAATTGTCCAAGCTATATAAATTATTAGAAAAGGGAATGTGTCCACTATTAATTTTTGAAGGATGATAAAAATTCACTGCTTTACGGAACAAAAGGTTCAAAACATATAGACCATTAGCAAGAGAGTTCTATGGCATCATGCATAGTCTCAAGAATCCATTATTAGTCCAACCATATAACTAGTCGCTGTGGAAAGGAAAAAATATATTTGAGGTTTGTCTACTTCAAGAATAGATTCATTTCATGTTGGTACTACTAAAAAAACACAGAAGGTGCATGTCATACACTCAACAAAATTTGTCTTATCTTTTATTCATGTCAGATTATTTTTCTAAAGCATAAACTGTACATAATAGACCTTTTATTGCTAACCACCATGTTTTTGTGGTTCACTTGAAAAACCAATTTCTGATCTTTATGTTTTACTTACTATCTATAACATACCACTCATCCATTGATTAGGAAATAAAAATATTCTTATGTACGAGATGCATTAATTGATTTAATAGATATTCCAAACATGCAACTTGTTAAGATTCATTGAAGCCTGAACTATAATTAATGAATCTTCAAAATTTCTTACCGAAATTATAGTTAATTATATTATTTTATTATTATTATTATTATTATTACTACTACTACTACTACTACTACTATTATTTATGATTGTTGTTATTATTATTAGCATTAATATTATAAAATTAGTTAATTTTCATAAACATTAGTTGTTGTTGTTGTACATAAATTTAGTTAATTTTTCTAATACTTAGTTAATTTGGTTAATATTTTATAATTTATTATAAGTATTATTGTTATCATTTTAAACTTAGTTAATTTTTATAAAACTTGGCTTATTTATTGTTATTACTTGCTACTATGGTTGTTGATGATATTGTTGTTGTTAGTATTATTATTATAAACTAGTTAATTTTCACAAACAATGGTTAAATTATTTTTATTATTATCAAATTAGTTAATTTTTACAAGCTTATTTAATTTTTAGGTAACTTAATAAATGAAGTTAATTTCTATAATCTTAGTTAATTTATTATTGTTGTTGTTGTTGGTATAAAAATTTAGTTAATTTTTATAAAACTTAGTTAACTTGGTTAACATTTTATAATTTATTATTATTAGTATTATTATTATAAGCTTAGCTAATTTTCATAAACTTAGTTAACTTATTATTATTATATCTAAAATTAGCTATTTTTTTGAACTTTTTTAATTTTTTATAAAACTTAATTAACGAAGTTAATTTTTAAAAACTTAGTTAGTTTATTAATATTGTTAACATTATTATTATTATATATTTTTTAATTTGATTAATATTTTACAATTTATTATTATTGATATTATTATTATTCCAAACTTAGTTAATAGTTATGATACTTTGTTAGTTCTTATAAATTTAGTTTATTTATTGTTATTATTGTTGCTATTACGATTGTTCTTGTTGTTAGTATTATTATTGTAAACTTAGTTAATTTTCATAAACATTAGTTAAATTATTATTATTATAAGCATGTTTAATTTTTATAAAACTAATCTGAGTAGGGCATGCATGAAATTGCCTACCTAAACCTTCTTTAGCCATATCTCATGGTAGTTAATAATATTCACACAAAATAATACTAACAAATCAAGTGAAAAAGGAAGTTTTGCATACTTTATTGTTTATCCCTTAAAATCAGATCCCACTACGATATGACTTTTTGTCTATGTGGCTTAAAAGCTCTCTCCAGTTATGCAACGCAGGTGATAGTAGAACCTAAAGAAAAAGTTACAAGATAATCAACAAACCAACACCACTACACTTTTGTTAAATTCTTTCAGCCAACAATATGTAAGAAAGTGTACTAATATCTTGTGTTTGTTTTCTTTGATCATTATACTTTATTTCTTGTAACATTTCTTCCAAGCTTAATTATCCACATATGGTACACAAACTTTGTTAAAGTTCAAGAGGGAACGAATGTTTGAATGATTCAGTACTTCACAGAAGAGATAACATGTGCGTCTTTCTCCTTGGAGTTTCAATACTAAAGTCATCTATGATGGATCAGATGACCCATACGATTACTTGAATTCATATGAGATGAAAATGGAAGCCATATGGACTTGGGTGAGATAAAATGCAGATTTTTGTTATTGCGGTTATAGGTTTGGGATTAAAATTATATCAGCATTACCCACCCAACTCCATAAGTTCATGGGAGAAATTAGTGACAATATTCTTGTCTCCATTATTTGCACCCTAGGACATGAGGGCCATGGTTAATTAGCTTGCTTGTGGATATTAAACAAGGAAGAAATTAGTCACTTGGGGAATATTGAAAGAGATTCAATGATATTGCTACTATGGTCAAAGAGATTGCAAAAGAATCCAAGTTATAGCAGTTACAATTCAATTGTAGAAATACACCATCCGGAAAAGACTTGATAAAAAATGGGCGTAAACACTGGATGAATTTGTTTTGAAAGCACAACGGCACATTCATATTTATGTGGCCGTGACAGCCCAAGGAGAAAACCAAAGGTAGAACAATGAGGCCGGAGGGCGCTAAGAAAACGAGAAGAGAGTTTTAACCGATGAAGCATGCACTCATGGCTCAATTTATATGCCCAAATCTGAGTTTATAAGTTTTTTAAGTTAAAGGAAGATGGTTGTGAAAGTGTGTTATGCTATGGATCGTGCAATATGGATATACAATAATGCAGAGAATAATGTAGGTAGCTATATAATTAATAATGCGGAAAATAAGTGCAGTAAAAAAAATAACACCGAAGATTTTTATACTGGTTCGAAGCACCGTCCTACGTCCAGTCCCGACTCCTGGAATTACACTAAAACAAGAATCCTCACTTAACCCGGAAAAACAGGTTTATACAGCACCTGAACAGCCGAATAGGATTTCTGCCTCAACAGCCGAAGAGATCTTTCTGCCTGAGCAACCAAATAGGACTTCTATTGGATACAAAAAGCTTTGTTGACTAATATGTTTTTGATAACACGGATATGTCTTGAAATATACCCTTTCTATAATCAAATCCTAAAGAGTATTTTGTGTGTGTATTGATTGAAAGGAAGAAAATCACTTAGAATCGAAGAATGTATATATTAACTCAAAGATTCAAGCGATATAGAGTTTGTGATTGCTTTGAATTGCAAAGAATATAGGTCA
The DNA here is from genome assembly GCA_030765085.1 of Allium cepa. Taxonomy (NCBI): domain Eukaryota; kingdom Viridiplantae; phylum Streptophyta; class Magnoliopsida; order Asparagales; family Amaryllidaceae; genus Allium; species Allium cepa. The sequence goes on along the minus strand of CM060938.1, from coordinate 422,312,493 downwards.
AGAATAGATTAAGAGAATAAAGCAAGAATTCGGTGATTTTGAAAAAAAATCAAAGCATGTTTATATAGAGGATATAGAGATGTAATTAATCGTGAAAGATCTCAATCAAAAGTTGCATCCGTTCCTCTTTAAATTGGATTGAAACTCCTTCATGAAAGAACGTGTCTTTTAAGTCAAGTAGCAGTTATTTGTCGTTCAGTCAACTAACTCAGAAGTGTCAGTCAATTGAATTTAAAAAGCGTGCATTTCAGAGCAATTATCTGTGCACTGACACAGGTCAGTCGACTGGCTGACCTGAGTCAGTCGACTGACCTGTGCTATGTTGCACGGATCGCAATAAAAAATTATATGTTGAAGTAAAATCCATTTTTGTGTGTGTGTGATTGAGAAATGATTTTAACAATATTTTCACATAACTAAGACTCAAAATCGAGATAATAATACATACTATATTCTGAATTGAAGTCTTGTCTTGTTTGAAGTTCCATTCTCTCTTTGTCGTCAAGTTGCACCATCTTGTGATCTATGATCGTCAATGGTTGTTGATGTTTTTCGTCATGAATCAAAACCATGATTCAACATTCTCCCTTTTTTTGATTGATGACAACATATATAATTGACGATATATGATATGAGTTATAAAGAATTAGTTTTCTTAGTTTTCTCCCTTTGAATGTTTGGCTCTGCAAAAATTGTTAAAAAACACAATAATTTCTCCCCCTTTGTCATCGACAAAAATGAATAATTAGAGATAGCAATACACCATAATAAACATAATCACATAAACGTACCATTCATACGACACTTCACAATATCACAATATATTACATAGTTCATAGTCATATGAATTCAAACAAACACCAAAGCACATTTCAAATGCAGTTTGAAATAGAACTTACTAACGAGATTGTTCTTGAATAAGTAGAAAAGAGAAGTAACTTACTAACCATTAAGCCAAAAGATCAAAAGACAACTTACTATGCGTCCGAATCAAAGGGATCTTCCTCTTCCGGTTGAACGGTTTCTTCCCTTCAGCAATGTCACGAGATGTTCCGTCAGTGCCACTTGTGCTGAAGCTTGTGGCTTCGGAAGTTAACCAAGAGAATTGTGGAGCCGGTCTTTTTCCAGGGTCCAAATGCAAAAGTCCGGTAGAGAAAGTTGCACAAGAAATTGCTTCCCATAAAGTTGTGAAAAATCCTTTAATCTTGTTAAGCTTCTTATTTATTTTACTGAGGCAAGAGTCAAGAATACGTTGGTTTTGCGCGAGCAAATCAATAGCCTCTCTTAAAGTTTGGCCAATAACCGAACGACGAATAACCTCTTCTTTGGATTGATGTGGTTGAGAAGAAGATTGTTCGGCAATGTGGATTCATTGTCGTCTTTGACGTTAAGTTGCTTGCCAATCTTGAAATGTAATAAAGGATTCCGGACGATCGGGGAGTTGCATGAGTCTTATGGTACGAATAATGTATAATCCGACTTTAGAGAATTCAGATTCGGAGGATTTTATACCAAAATCATTTAAAATTCATATTATATATTCACCAAAGTAAATCACATTCGTTCTTCCTTAGTTAAAACTTAGGAATTCGTCCATAAGAAGTTGAGTCCAATTGATACGCAAATTTCCCCATATAGCATAAGAGCACGGAAATTATCGAGATATACTAATTCATGCGACCCTGTCTGTGGAGTTATACTCTTAAGAAGAAACTGGTGCATGAGTCTAGCTTTTGGTCGAAGTGACATAGATTTAACTCCTATAGCATCATCTTCTAGGAATAAATGACTTAGTGTCCCGAATTTTCATTCACAATTTATATCCTGAAGATTTATACCCCCAACTTGAGTTTGAAGCAAACGGTACATACGATCTAGAGAAAGAAAAACTGAAATTCCACATACCGAAGTCCAAATGCAGTTTTCTCAATTCCTAGGTGTTGGTTCTTGAAGATTCAAATTTGCGTAGGATAGCTTAACCATTGTATGGTTGATTTTTAGATTATTCTTTTTGCAATCGATAAAAGTATCCAAACCGCTTCGTTCGGAAAATTCCCAAATGCCATAAGAGTTGAAGTCGAGATAATGAACAAAGGAGCCTTCGAAAATACGGGAGTCTTGCATGATTATCCACCTTTGAATGCCTTTATCATGGACCAGCCAAGTAGCAATTTAAGAGTCTATTGGAGTATAAGATGAAGAAGAAGCATTTTTGACGCGTTTTGATTACCTAGGGGCCATGGAGAAATAAGAGAAAATTGAAAAGAGTGAAATTTGGTAACGGTGGAGAGGTGAATTTCGGAATATAGGGCTGAAGGTTAAAAAGATGAAAAGGTGTGTTAAAAAATAGTAGGTAGAAGCAGTTATTATTCAGAAAATTCCGATCGGTCGACTGAATTACCTGAGTCAGTCGACTGAATCTGAACCCGAGAGTTTTTACACTCTGCAATCAGTCGACTAACTCAGACTATTCAGTCGACTGAGCTAGGCTTAAGTTGAAATCAGTAACTTTTTGCTTATAAAATGTAGAATAACCTATAACATAATATAGATGAAATAAAAACAATAATTATACAGTCATAACACATATGTCATACACATAATAAGAAATGATCGTGATAGATGTTTGTCTTTGGACTCTTTGAATATGGTTGAAATGGAGTTAAAAAGATATATTATTTAAAAGATGGGCTTGGAGTAGATTTCTCAGTTTTCTTAGTTGGTGTCTCATTGTGAATTGGTGACCATCCCTGTCCACGTTCACATGAGTTCGGTGATACGGGTAGTCGTTGTGGGCTAGGAGACCAAGGAGTTCGAGCCTGAACAGGTTCTTGAACACTAGAAGAGGAGAAGCCGCAAATTTTTAGAGCTATTTGCTCTAGAAAAGATAGCCGCCGTGAGTTCATTTTCTGTTCATACCACATTTCTTTTTGAAGATCCAGAGATTGCTGTTGATAGTGATGAATTTCATCCACCTTTTGTTTGGTGGAGGGTGAGCCAAAAAGTAATAAACGTTTCAATTCCTTTGAAGGAGGCGTATAATTAGTATGATGATTGTGACCTCTAATAATGGAAACTTGTTCATGAATGGGTGTTGAAGTGTGAAGTGAAGATGTATTTGGAGAATCGAAAGTGATAGAAATATAGGAGATTCCAGACTCCGAGCTGTTAGAGTTCAAGGAGTTTGATGACATAGTTGAGAAAAAGAAGTATTCAAAGATGTTTGGAGTTGATGAATACATAGAATGCAAGATGTGAAAAGAACGAAGAAAAGTTGATAAATTTATAGGCGGAGAGAGACAAAATATTGAGTGGACATAAAGTTTCAAGGAATTTCTACCATAACTAAAAATAGAAAAAAAATGGCAGACAAAACGTTAGATTAAACACGAGGCTTAGATAATTTATATTAAATTTTATAAACTTCATAATTTTTTAAAAAAAATGTATATAAACTTATTGTCATATAATAAAAAAATTATAAATTTTTAGATGAGATATTCCAAGTTCTCATCTTAATTTTATAAAAACGTTTTCTATTAAAGGTTTTGTAAATATGTCGGCCAACTGATTTTCAAAGGATACAAATTCAAAATTTATTAATTCTTTTTTAATACAATCACGAAGAAAGTGATGACGAATGTCAATACGTTTTGCTCGTGAATGATTCATTGAATTTTTAGATAAGTTAATAGCACTTGAGTTATCATAATAAATTGTTGATTTATTTAGATTAAAACCAAAATCTTAAAGTGTTTGTTGCATATAGATGATTTGAGCACATGCCAAAACTGCAGATATATATCCTGCTTCACATGTCGAAAGTGAGACGCAATTTTGTTTCTTACTAAACTAAGATACAAGGGATCGTCCAATAAAGTGACAAGTTCCACTTGTACTTTTTCTATCCGTCCGACTTCCTCCAAAATCAGCATCACTGTATGATACCAATTGAAAAGGACATTCTTTCGGATAAAATAGTCCAAAGTCCTTGGTTTTACTAAGATATCGTAGTATGCGTTTCACTGCTCGCATATGTGATTCTTTGAGATCTGCTTGAAATCGTGCACACAAGCAAACACTCATCATTATGTCAGATCTGCTAGCCGTTAAATAAAGTAACGATCCAATCATACTTCGATATAATTTTTGATCAACACTTTTACCATTTTCATCTTTATCGAGATGTATAGATGTACTCATAGGAGTGGGTTTGGTAGAAGTATTTTCCATACCAAAGCATGTGATTAAATTGTTACATTATTTTTCTAGATTTATAAAAATACCATTTTCCAATTGTTTAATTTGTAAACCAAGAAAATAATTTAGTTCACCCATATGTGACATTTCAAATTCTGTAGCCATTATTTATGAAAATTCCTGACATAATTTTTCATTAGTGGAACCAAAAATAATATCAACATAAATTTGAACAATTAAAATATCTTGTTTATTTCTTTTAATAAAAAGAGTTTTGATCAACCTTTCTAATTTCAAAACCAGAATCTATTAGATATCTTTTGAGACGATCGTACCAAGCACGTGGTGCTTGTTTAAGACCGTATAAAGCTTTCTTTAATTTATAAAAATGATCTGAAAATTGTTCATGAATAAATAAAGGTGGTTGCTCAACATAAACATTTTCTTTTATAAAACCATTCAGAAAAGCACTTTTTACATCCATTTAATATAATTTAAAGTTATGAAAACATGCATAGGCCAGTATGATTCGTATTGCTTCTAGTCTAGCGAACGTTTCTTCGTAGTCAATTTCTTCTTCCTGATTATATCCTTGTACTACTAATCTAACTTTATTTCTAGTTATATTACCATCTTCATCTGCTTTATTTTTGAAAACTCATTTTGTACCAATGACTGATTGGTCACTAGGCCTTGGAACTAAATCCAAAACGTCATTTCTTTCGAATTGATTGAGCTCTTCTTGCATAGCGATAATCCAATAATCATTAGTTGAGGCTTCCTTTATATTTTGAGGTTCTATGTTAGAAAGAAAAGCTACGTGGCCCATTTGATTTAATTGATTTCTAATTCTTACATTTAAATTAATTTCTCCAATTACATTTTCTACGGGGTGATTTTTTAATATACTAGGCGGAGATCTTAATTCATTATTATTATTATTAAAAGTGTTTTCATTATTTTGAAAAATTGTAGATTCCGTATTTGTGATATTTTCTTCATCATCTTTAATACTTGGTATTTGTTTAAAATTTTCGTCAAACGATACATGAAGTGTTTCTTCGATGATATTTGTTCTTTTATTAAAAATTCGATAAGCTTTGCGAATATCCTACAAAGATTCCTTCATCGGATTTTGGATCGAATTTGCCAAGCTGATCTTTTGTATTTAAAATAAAACATTTTGAACCAAAAACTTTAAAATATGAAATATTTGATTTTCTTTCGTTATATAATCCATAAGGAGTATTCTTAGTTAGTGGTCGAACAGAAACATGATTCAAGACATAACAGGCGGTAGCAACAGCTTCTGCCCAGAACTGTTTTGGCAACGTGCTTCCATTTAACAAATTCCTTGCACATTCTTATAGGGTTCTATTTTTCCGTTCTACTACTCCATTCTATTGAGGAGTTCTTGGGAACGAAAAGTTGTGAATTATTCCTTTCTTCTTACAAAAATGCTCAAAAACTTCATTTTCGAACTCACCTCCATGATCACTCCTAATATTTTTAATTTTTAAACCTTTAAAATTTTAAATTCTTTTAACAAAAGATTTGAAATGATCAAAAATATCACTTTTGTTTTTCATAAAAATTGTCCAAGTATATCTAGAAAAGTCATCAATAATTACAAACACATATTTACTATGATTTATGGATTGTACTTGTGTTGGTCCAAATAGATCCATGTGTAGTAATTCAAGTGGTTGCATTGTTGAAATTACCTTTTTAGATTTAAAAGATGACTTGGTTAATTTTCCTAACATGCATCGCAAATATGCTCTACTTTAAAATTCATTTTTGGTAATCCTTTTACTAAATCATTTTTAGACAATTTTGAAATAGCCCTAAAATTAATATGACAAAACCTTTTGTGTCATAAACAAGGATCATTTTCTTTGGCTAATAAGCACATATTTGAATTATAATTTATATTCATATTCAAAACATAAATATTTTTATCTCTAAAACCTTCAAAAATAAGATTATTATTTTGATCAAAGATGCTACGCTTATTTTCAGAAAAATTGATTTTGAATTCTTTATCACACAATTGGCTGATACTAAGTAAATTGTGTTTCAAATTTTTAACTAACAAAACATTGGAAATAAAAGGTAAATTAGATATACCGACATTGCTGACGTCACCTTTTCCTATGATATATCCTTTTGAATTGTCTCCAAAAGTGTCCGAGTCTTCATTTGAGTAAGTAGTGTTTGATTGCATATTTTTGTCACAGGTCATATGTTTTGAGCAGTCGGTGTCGAGTATTCATTTTCCTCTCTTTATAAGTGAGACTTACAAGAAAATAAAGAATATCATTGGTACCCACTTTTTAATAGGATCCTAAGAGTTAGGTCATAGAAAACCAAACCTAAGAGAGTTTAGTATCCTTTTTGAAAATATAATTTTTATTTTTATGCACAGATTCAAAAAATTAATTTATATATTTCTTTCTAATTAAACTATTGTTTGTTTTAGGAATCCATATTTTTATAGTTTTCAGATTGGATTTCCTTTTTAAAGGTTCTTTTTGTAGTCCAAGGTTTATAATCATATCTCCTTTTGTTTTCATTTTTAGGTGGAGCTTTTGATTTCTTGACATAACCTAAACCATTTTTATTTGAAGCAGGTTGAGAATTTTCAATAATACTGGATAAATTTTCTCTTCCTCTGTTAAAATTGGAAATGTTTTTAGTAATGTCATCCAGCTTTGTTTTGAGACTAGTGTTATCTAATTCAACAATTTTGATTTATGTTTTTAGCTCATGATTTTTAGAAACTAGAGCATCATTCTTTTCTTTTTGAGCTTCTATTTCTTGACTTAAAAGAGCGAGTTGAGAATTGTTAGAGAGTGAATCTTGAATTTTCTCAAGTTTTTCTTCTAATATTTTCTTCTCATCTTTAAGCATATCTTTTTCGAATTCTGCTCCTTTCTGATTTTCCAAAGCTTCTTTATATTTCCTTTTGAGACTTTTCAAAGTGTCTAGAAGTTCTGAATTTATTTCTATCATATCATCAAAAGTTAAATCACTAACCTCATTATCTTTTGCCATGAAGCATACATTTGCTTGTTCATTATCACTGTCATTTTTGCTTTCAGAGGATGAAGAATCTGAGTCATCCCATGTTACTGAAAATGCTTTTCTCTTGAACTTGTCCTTCTTATTTTTGTTGTTGTATGCTTTCTTTTGTCCTGGACAATCTTTTTGCATGTGTCCGTTTTTGTGACAGTTGAAACATTCTATTGTTGAGGTTGATTGTTTATTGAAGCTTCATTTTCCATTACTCTTGTTCTTTTATCTATATTTCAAAAACTTTTTAAAGTTTTTGGTAATAAATGCTAGGTCTTCCTCATCTGAGTCTCAGTCTTCTTCAACGTGAAAAATTATGTTCTTCTTGTCTTGTGCTTGTACTCTTTTAGCCTGCAAATTCACTTCATACGACATCAGATTTCCGATTAACTCTTCTGGTTTCATGGTAGAAAGATCATTAGCTTCTTCAATAGCTAAGACTTTTCTTTCCCATTCATCCGTAAAAGAGTTAAGGATTTTTGAAACAATATCAAAGTCGGAATATATCTCTTCTAGTCCTAATAAAGAATGATGAATATCTTGAAATCTGGAGTACATATCATTTATAGATTCATCTTGCTTCATCTTAAAATTTTAAAATTGACTCTTAAGCATAGATATTTTGCTTTATTTAACCTTGTTAGTACCTTCATGAGTGATTTTTAGTGTTCTCCATATTTCATAGGCATTGTTGCACATACTAACACGATTAAACTCATTTTTGTCTAAAGCACAAAATAACATGTTCACGGCTTTGGCATTTGAAGAAGCATCTTGTTTTTGTGTGTTTGACCATGTTGAATATTCAGTTGTGGGTATGTGATACTCTGATTGTATAATATTCCATGAATCAAAACTATTTGCTTGCATATATATACGCATTCGTGTAGCCCAATAGTTATAATTCATGTCATTAAACAATGGAGGTCGTGTTGTGGATTGTCCTTCTATAAAACCGGTGTTAGTGTTACTATCCATATTACTAGAACATCGAATAAATGTGTGACGGTTATAGGATGACCTGCTTTGATACCAAATGAAAGTGTGTTATGCTATGGATCGTGCAATATGGATATACAATAATGCAGAGAATAATGTAGATAGCTATATAATTAATAATGCGGAAAATAAGTGTAGTAAAAAAAATAACACCGGAGATTTTTATACTGGTTCGAAGCACCGTCCTACGTCCAGTCCCAGACTCTTTCTGGAATTACACTAAAACAATAACCCTCACTTAACCCGGAGGAACGGGTCTATACAGCACCTGAACAGCCGAATAGGATTTCTGCCTCAACAGCCGAAGAGGTCTTTCTGCCTGAGCAACTGAATAGAATTTCTACTAGATACAGAAAGCTTTGTTGACTAGTATGTTCTTGATAACACAGATATGTCTTGAAGTACATCCTTCCTATAATCAAATCCTCAAGAGCATTTTGTATGTATTGATTGAAAGGAAGAAAATCACTTAGAATCGAAGAATGTATATATTAACTCAAAGATTCAAGCGATATAGAGTTTGTAATTGCTTTGAATTGCAAAGAATATAGAGCAAGAATAGATTAAGAGAATAAAGCAAGAATTCGGTGATTTTGAAAAGAATCAAAGCATGTTTATATAGAGGATATAGAGATGCAATTAGTCGTGAAAGATCTCAATCAAAAATTGCATCCGTTCCTCTTGAAATTGGATTGAAACCCCTTCATGAAAGAACGTGTCTTTTCAGTCAATTAGTCGTTATTTGTCGTTCAGTCAACTGACTCAGAAGTGTCAGTCGACTGAATTTAAAAACGTGTATTTCAAAGCAATTATCTGTGCACTGACACAGATCAGTCGACTGGCAAACCTGAGTCAGTCGACTGACCTGTGCTATGTTGCACAGATCGCAATAAAAAATTATATTTTGAAGTAAAATCCATTTGTGTGTGTGTGTGACTACTTGAGGAATGATTTTAACAATATTTTCACATAACTAAGACTCAAAATCAAGATAAATATACATGTTATATTCTGAATTGAAGTCTTGTCTTGTTTGAAGTTCCATTCTCTTTTTGTCGTCAAGTTACACCATCTTGTGATCTATGATCGTCAATGGTTGTTGATGTTCTTCGTCATGAATCAAAACCATGATTCAACAGGTTGATGATACCAGCTCTATCGGAGCTCTGTCCTTAGTACCAGTTCCAAGTTTAGCATAATGTTTTTAGTCTATTCCTGAAAAATACATCTTTCAACTATTCTTTACCAGAATTTCTAGCCTGAAAACCTAGAGAAATTATGATAAAAGAATCTGATACCCACTTAATGGTTACTAATTCAGTTATTAATTTAGTTAACAAGTGATGATATAGTTATTAAAATTATGAAGCGAAATATTGTCTAGTTTATTTTGTTGCTAATAGGGTCAAATGATATTTTTGAAATCTGTACATAAAAGAAAGGAAAATAGTTAAAATTTGTACGCAAAAATATTTGTAAGTACTTTCTGAGAAAAAAAATTAAAAATTTTAAAACAATTCAAAAAAATGAAAATTTGAACTTTGCGGAAAATTTCAAAAATTGCAATATAACAAAGAACTAAATTCTTTCCAGAAAGCGTATTCTTTCAAAAAAAAATTGAATTCTTACAAAAATAACAGAACCCTTTCAGAAAATTGAATTCTTCGAAAGTTGGCATTTTTCCAGAAGCAATCGTTCTGTGTATATGAAATTAACATCATGTTGCAACAGGACTTTCCTTTTTACAAAATTAACATCATGAAGAATAACATCCGAGTGTATGATGCTGAATAAACTCTAATCCAAGTATGAAGGGAGAAAATGAATCTTTAAAACACTCTATGGAGATAACAATTCCTTAAACCAAGGGATCTATAAACAAGTTGCTATGAGATTAAAATGCAACCATGAATAACAGTCCACTGTAGTAAACTAATATATCAATAAACCATTATTACTGTTATTAGCATTATCATTATCATTATTATTTTTATATAAACTTAGCCATTTTCTGAATAAACTAAATAGGAAAGAACGGTTAAATTCATGTAAATAAAATGAATTAACATTTTCTTAAATGAAGGAATGGTTGTCTTTTTATCAAAATAATATATTAGCAAATTATGACTAACAAAAAGTCCTTTTTTTTAAATTAAACAGACAATAATTATTAACTCCAAACAAATAGAAAAAGGTACTTTATAAATATATATTTTTCCTTTCTATAAGAACATTTAGACTCCTTTCATCAATAAAGCTACAAGGATATAATCAGCCTTAAAAAAAGTGTTAATATAATAAATAACACTAATTTATACTACTTTGATTTTATTTGTATTACAAATCAAAATGTACAAATTATGTTCTTTGTAGATTTTTTTTGTTATAGCATACAAGATGAATTTAATTAGAAGAGTACATAAGGTATGAAAAATAATGCAAATAAAACAATAATTAAATATTAAACCAACAATCCTTGCCCTAGAATTTACGGCCCCTTAGACCCTTAATTTACGCATTAGAACATCAGCTTAGCCTCCTCAGCTGTGCTTGCTGTGCTGTTTTGTCCCCGAGAAAACAAAGAAAAGCTATTCTAATGCGCTTTCCGTTCAAACTTCTGAACGCCTATTGAAGGAAAAGCCCCGGGAGTTCGGTTTAGCCCACTTACCCCAACACACCAGCGTCCTCTACAGCTCTCACCACTGAAGGAAGGCGTATCTTTCTAGGGCCATAGATAGATTGGATCGGGTCATTTGTAAAATCCAAAGCTTCGGTCTGATAAAAAATCATTGTAAACCAATATTCATGGTCTTTGATTGAACTAAAAATATGTTAAAAAATTGAGACAGCTACTTTAGTAATTATACTCTAATAAAAAAAGAAGGGTACATTAAAAAATTCCAAAAAAAACACCATATGATTATGAAATTTTTGTTGCAAACTGAAAAGAAGTTTGAAAACCAAATAATATAGAGGTTGAAATGTAATTAAAAAATAGGATGTGACCAAGAAATATTGATCTGAAATTCAATTACTGAATGGACTATAATTAAATGTCTTACATGTGAGTGGTTTTACTTAGTGATATCAGCAATATAAAGTTGGAGTGAATAATCAGGGATATGTATGTCCCAATTAACTCCAAAATCTTACCAACAAGGAGGCGTCTGGGTCCAATCCACTATTATGAGCTGCATTGGCACATGCAGAGTGAATGGCTTGTGTGAATAAAAAAGAATTCAATAGCACAAAACGTAATGCAACCAACTGATGAAGGAATCAAAACATAAATTTAACAAACTACATATGTTAACATTTTAATACCTGATAGACATCTTTAGCAGCTCTTCTAACTGTAACTTGTAGCTACAGAAGTGCATCTTCAACCCACATACCTCGCATAAGTTTAGCCACGAGATTGACTTTCTTAGAACTCTGATGACATTAAATGTATTAGAATAACCAAAATATACAGGTTTAAGTTTTTATACTTATCAGTTTATTCTGGTAAATAAAACATTGCTTATGTTATTATATTTACAGTCATCGTCCTTAAGTTCTTCAAATTATATTACATAGCATGGAATATGCTTTTAAAACAGTTTGTAAACGAAATCGTTGGCAGCTTTGGCTCTGAAGAATTTACAAACGAAATAGTTAATTTGTCGTTATTATTATAAACTTGGTTAGCTTGAGAGGTTGGATTAAGGTTGCATCTTGCCCATGGCAGCAATCTAATACAAGCCAACTGCATTATGAAATAAAGTTAATAATTTAATTAGGTACTGCAGGAAAAATTAAATTTAAAAAGGGAAGAAAGAGCAGCAAAAATAGGTTTCGATAAGATGTCATAGAATGCTATCGTAGGAATTCGCCTGATCTAAAGAAATAAATAGAATCAATAAATGAAAAATGATTATGCTGAGTAATACTAGGTTGCTAGCTCAAGAACTGCAGTTTATATCTGAGACCTGACAGTTTTCCATTTGGGTGTTGACTATTGAATTGTTTATAACAAGGCTCTATACTCTAACAATGTCAATTTGCAAATTTCATATTCCTATTAACATCATCTATTAGTATTATCTCTCTTGCAATTATAACCAATAACCATATTTTGTCCGAGATGAGATGGGTTCTGGCCCAAAACAAGAGTCAGCATTTGCTCTATATTCTATAATGGAAAGAAAATATAATATTTAAAAAATAACATAAACTTTCCATACCACCAAAAGATTTTTATGTGTAGCAAATATGACAACGCCTTCTATTGTCAATGAAGAACCTTTATCGAAAAGCTTCCATCCCGTCTCATTGTTAACTACACCTCCCACCATGCTCCCTAAACCACTGGTTGAATTCATTTGAGCAGAATTATAGCTACTGCTATTTTATCTATCTATTATATGAGGTCAAATTGATTACACTGTACCATTTTTTCAAACCATCCAGAAGAATCTATTGAAAGCAAAATAATTTTCATAGTCAACGTAAATTAAACTTTATAACAGGTTGCAATTTCGAAATATCATCGTTTAGCATAAAATCCTCCGCATGCAACATACTGTTTCTAAATAGGAGGATAGCAATCTTACTAAATTGGTTGAGAAAATTAATAGCTGGTTACAAAGGAAAACCAAACATGTTTGTTTGACATAATCTGATAGTCACCGAGAACGTTATACACAAATATGAGATTCTGAGAAACTATTTTTCTCCTTCATTTAGAACAATGAAAGGATCATAACTAAACACACCACATAGTGTAATTTATATGCAATCACATTTATGAAATACCTTGGACTTAACAGAGAAATGATCAAGGAGCGGAAAAATAGAGAAATGATTAAGGAATGAAAGGATCCCCAAACTCTAGCCGCTGTCGTCACCACTGCCGTGACAATTTGAGATTCTCTAAGGGTTTTTTCAACTTACTATGGTTATTAGCGCAAGCGTGGGAGGCGAGTACTCTTCAGCGGTGTCGAAAGGGCATCATTGTGCGAGCACTTTGATTGTCTGGTCGTAGAGATCGATCTTCATTGTCGTCGTTTTCTTTCGCCGTTTACTTTGTAGCCCCCAAAAATTAGGGTTTGAAATGGGAAAAATTAATGGCGATGCGATTTGGGGAAATTTTAGCTTGGATTAAAATGAGAGGAAAGATATCTGGATTGTGGGTTTTGGTTCGCAGAGGAGTGGGTTGAGGTAGTAGCCGGAAGAAGGTGACAAGGGAGAGATTATTTTTATCGAATTAGGAAATAACGGGTGGAATAGGAAACAGGGAAATAATTTGAGAAAGAGGCGGGCACGAAATTATGGTTGAGGCATCCTGCTTCCCTGCTTTCTAATTCGTGGGTGGGTTGCAAACGGCAGTATTTACATTTTAATTATTGCTAAAATTATTTTTAATTATGCAAGATATATAATAAATTTATAATAATATATTAACCATAAATTAAAATGACTTGCAATGTTTGGATATAAGGTTTAGGGTTCAATAATCGCTAACTGCATATCTTTGTAAAAATTAATATCCTAACTCAAAAAAAAATTATAAATTAAAATTGTTAATACCGTATATATGTAAGTAATTTATGTTATGGGATATATTTTTATATGTATGAGTTAATAAGTAAGTTCACTATTTTATTAATATGATTGTTGTATATATATTGAATTATCATCTTTTTTAAAGGACTTATAAATGAATTAATGAATCTTAGATAATTGAATTTACTTGAATTACTTGAATTAATGGTCATCATACCTAATTAAATATAAGAAGATAAATGTAAAAAAGTTAAAGAAAATTGAGAATAGCTTTGTATAAATTTGTAACTGAGAAGAGCGTAGATTTTATGGTTAGCTTATCTATATGTGAACTTTTTTTTTGAATCAGACATGTGAAATTTTATTCGTTATTAAGTTTTCATTTTAAACAATTTTATTCTTAAAGTTAACCATAGATTTCATGTTCTTATAAGAGGGTCATACTTACGACTTTGATAGTTGCAAAACAATGTTATGTAGTGTTTAGTTGAGTTATGAGTTGGGTATTATTTGATAACACGTTGAAAGTGAGAATGTTTATATAATCTAATTTTATCAATGTATTCTTTCCATTCATATCGTAATGCTGTAAAATATAAATTAATCTTTTGAAGATTGTTAAAAATGAAATTATATTATATGACGCAAAATAATTTTTTTGAGATAAACGAATTAGAAATTAAAAAGGTTATTATTATTTATGTATACAATTTATGTTACATGATTTAAACATCTTTGTATATCTGAAAAGAAGAAATAATTTGATCATTTTTTTATGTTCATGAATATTGTATATATTGAAATCCTTATATTTTTATGATTTATTAGATGGATTGATAAATATTAGTTAATCATATTTATTTAAATAGTTTAAATTTAAGATCACACAATTAGTTAAATATATGGACTTGAATGTAAAATATTAGAAGATAATTGAGAGAGTTTCTAGATAATTGTAAAAAAATTAAAATTTTAGGCATTTGAAGTTAATAGAATTTATAGTGTAATGATAAATTCATTTAGTAAATAAATTATAAAATAAAATTATTATTATCATTAATGTATATAATTTATGTTATGTGATTTACACACACACACATCTAAATGAATTTTTTTACCAATTTTTTGATGAGCTGTAGCATGCATAACGAAAATTTCATCTTTTAGGATTTATTAATAAATATTAGTTGATTAAGCTGATCAATTAGTTTAAATTTTAGATTATGTAATTAATTTAAATGTGTGGACTGTAATGTAAAATTTAGAAGAGAACTGTGAAAAAATTGTAAACAATTGTAGATTTGTTTAAAAGTGAGTATTTGAATGTAAAATAGCGTAAAAAGTTTATTAAAATAATGGTAAAGAGGTAAATTATAAGATTTTAAAATAGAATATCCAATTTGAGAGAATTAAGGAGAATAGAGATAATTCCTACAATTAATGAGAGTGTTTCAAATTCTTCTGCCTTGCTATTAATTAATATATCAATGTGTTACATGACCGATCCTTGTTTCTAAAGGAAGCAAATTAAAGCAAACAATAACACCGATAATAAAGTGTTATCTATTTGCATTATAAAAAACAACATTCCTTGTAGTGAGGCAAAAGAGGGTATGAAGAGGATACTTTATATTTTAGCCATATGATCCATAATGTAAGCTGGTGTATGCTAGAGCAAATGTGGCATACACATTAGGATGCATAAGTCGATACCAGTCTAATCTTGAACAAAAAATTTGGACGGCTGTAAAATACTAAAGTATTTCTTAAATACCAAGGACTTATTCCTAATATACGAGAATGGAGACCTTGTGAAGGGGTATACAGACTCCAGCTTTCAAAGTGATATGAATAATAGTAAGTCAGTGTCCAGTTATGTCTTTGCTCTTAACGGTGGAGCCGTCGGTTGGAAAAGTTCCAAACAAGAAACAGTCGTTGATTCCAAAATGGAGGCCAGGTATATCGCCCTTAATGAAGCAGTTTGGATGCGCAAGTTTTTGAGTAAGCTTAGAGTGATTTCCGATACAGAGAATCATGTGGCACTGTTATGCGATAATGATGCGACGATACAGATCGTAAAGGAACCCATATCACATAACAAGTCATGACATATTCTTTGAAAATACCACCTAATTAGACAATTTACCGAGGAGAAGGAAATTGTAATACATATGGTAGATACCAAGGACAACATAGCAGATCCGTTCACTAAGGGTCTGACTCGATCAGCTCTCGAGAGTAGAGCTGAGAATGAGATTCCATAATTCGCTCTAACTACAAGTGGGAGATTGATAGAGTTAGGGGTATGCCCTGAAAGCAATTATGTAATTTATTGTAAATTATCAACTCTGGTTCGTAATAAAAGTGTTTTTCTCTTTCTATTATATACTTGATATAATGTGTTATATTTATTAATTAGAAGTATATTTAATAGAAAATCCATAAATAGTATGTTTTATTAAGTAGTTACAAAGCGTTGTAACCATGAGAGATTTATCACAATGAAAATTCATATATCATTTCACATGTTCCTACTCAAAAAGCATCAAGACTGGATATTGATGTATCTTTAGAGACCAGAGTACGTAACGCTTTCCAACTGTTGGACGGTATATTACTCATGACTTCTGGAGGCACCAAGGGGTTACGTACTAATAGTTATTGGATAACTATGTGTCTACCTGCTTTTTAACTGTGACGACCCAGAATTTCTAACAATTTAAATTGGAATATTTAATTGATTGTAAATATTTAAAAAGTCAATTTTTAACTTGAATTCAAATATTATTAATAGCAATTAAGTTATTAGATTTAATAAACTGAAATTGGGTAAATTATTGAACCTTCAGTTTTAAGCTTGTTAAAAATAATTTGAATACCTGCGAAATTTATATTGATAGTTTTGAAGATAATAAAAGCTTTTAAATTGAAATTGGAAGTGATTCGTTCAGTTTTAAAATTTTATCGTTTAAATTGAAATTAAAAATAGCCTTCCGAGACACAGTCTCGGAATTCGACGAAACCAGTTCCATTAGATCCGTAATAGTTGGTTATTATCGGATTTCAATTTTCGTAGCAATCAGAGTTGTCATTTGACCCTGACAGCTCAAAACGCATAGAAACTATTTTAATCGATTTAATTTAAAATTGATCGTTTACTTCCGTAACTCGCGTATATGATCGAATTGGCTTCCGAAACATGTTCCATTATGTTCAGAATGCGGGTAAAACCTTATAATCGCCTGGCGGCATGTCTGATTCGGAGTTCGAGATTTCGAGTTATGCTAAACGAGATATTTTGAAAATTTAATAATATTAAAAATATAAAAGTTCAAGGCCTATAACGTCTCCATCAGCCACCCTATGCGTACGAAGTCGCCTCCCTTCACGTTAAAACCCTGTATACCTTTCTTCCTACTGATCGAAATTCAAAAAAAAAAACTGCTTTGTAAATCAATGGCCGATCTTCTTATTTTCTTCCAAAATCAAATCTCAATAGATCTATGGCCGAGTGTTTCCTTCTCTCCCTCCTTTTATTCGTTTCGTCCCTTCCCAATGTCGAAACCGAAATCAAATAAAAAAATAAAAATGGCGACGCAGAATTGAATCGAGCTCGAGCTTGATTTTTGAAGCAGGTCGCGACTTTACTCGGTATGAAGAGGAGGAGTCGCGTCGAGGTGGCACCGCTCTCGCGCGCGCTGCGATGGCGGAGCCGTTCGAATCGTTTGAGGGAAGCTGCTCGACCTGGAAGTGACGTGCAGGTGGTGGCGTTGGGAAATTGGAGCGAGGCTGACGTCGTGTGGCTTGCTTGGGCTCGAGGCGTGGTGGCGGGTCGAGTGGCAGCGGGGTTTCGCGAGTTGGAATTAATGGCATGCGAGTATGACTCGAACTCGAGGGGGAAGAGGGTCGCGTGAAGCTCAGTAGGGTGTCGTGCTTGGTAGCTGGAGGAGGAGGGCAGTGAGGTATATTTGCGGATTATATTTTGTTCAATTTAATATATGCATAAATATTTATAAAAAAAATTATAATAAAAATATATACATGTAAAATACACAAATGTTTGTGTGAAGGTAGATTTTTGAAGTCCATGATTTATTTTATATTTATATAATTTCAAGGATAAAATAAAATAAGTATATAAATTTTAAATGTTATTTTAAATATATGTAGATTGACTTATTTAATTATTTTTGTAACTTGAAATTTAATTATTTTGTTCCTAAGAATTATTTATTTATGGGAAGATATCTAAAATAAATTATTTGTTAATTAAATTAAATTTATCAAATGAAGATTAATTATTCAAATTGTTCGAATATTAATAAGATCATTTAATGTTTATACAAGGTTATAACCCTGGAAACCAAGTCGAGAATGAAGTGGATTGCAAAATTTAAGGGGCAAAGGTGAGTAAATCTCACTCCTTTGGATTTTATCTAAATTTAAATGTTTAAATTTAAGTATTTGGTTGCACGATTGAATTGATTTGATGTGCACTGTGAACTGATGATCGGGTGACTTTGGTTACGGTTGGTTCTCATGTTAATTGTGGCTTGACTCGAAGTATTCGGGTTTTAAATTGTTTTAAACTTAAGTCATAAATAAGAAAATATTTTCATTTTAATGTTAATAAGGGCTTAATGATTTGTGATTCATCAAATTAGTAGGGTGGTTAAAATGGATAATTAATTAATTCAATTAATTAATGATTTGGATTGATTAATTCAGTAATTAAGGGTTTGAATTAATTAATTAAGGTTTAAGTTAATTAATTAAGTTTGATTAATTTAGAATAGTTAATGGAGGGTTTGATAGGTAATTACTTAATGTAATTAATAAAATATAATTACTTTATGAAATTAATTAAGAGATTAATTAAGATAGTTAATTAAGGAGTAATTAATTTATTTAATGAGGTAAATAAAAAGGTAGATAATTACAGGTTGAGATAAATCAAGAATGGTTAATATTTGTAGTTTAATTAATGATTAATTATTTAATGTAATTAAATTAGATCAGGATAAATTAAAACGTAATTAGAAATCATTAATTTATATAATTAATGATGCAATTAAAGACTGATTAATCAAGATTAATTAATCAATAATAAGTGACTTATGAGAAATTAGTTAATATAAGTAATTAAGGATTAATGTAATTAAAATAGTTAATTAATTTATTAAGTAATTAAGATTACTTATTGATTTTGGTTAAGAATGATTAATATTGTAAAGTTAATTAAAGATAATTACTTGAATGTAATTGAAGGATAATTAATCCAGGGTGATTAATTAAGATGAATAATGAAGGGATGATTGATTAATTGATTTGAAATTAATTAATGACAAGCGAAGAAATCTAAGTGATTGAGGTTAGAAATTCAATTAGAATTAATTAAATTAATTTTGGTAGCGATCAAGTTTTGTTTATTGATGATTGAATGGTATTGAATGCTTTGAATGAGTTGATATCTCTGATATGAAATGTTGTGTATGTCATTTGGATAACTTGGGTTAGGGCGACATGAGACTCGAAGAGACCGGGGTCGGGTATTAGGAAATACCCGAAACAACTTCGAATTTTTATAGATTGATATGTGAAATCTATAGGCTCGAATGAAGTGATTTAAAGGAATTGGACTATTTAAATCTAAATCTTTGGTACTTAGAAACTTATGTGTGAAATAAGCGATGTCTATAACATATTATGAACTTGTAAATTGATTCGAGTTACCCCGGGTTCTATATTTGTTGTATGCTTTGTATTCCATGTTGGATGAGTTTACTCACGTTGGTTTCCAGCCTGATCCGGGTGTTACTTTGATGTAATGCTCCGATCAGACTGAGTATTACAGATTTTCAGGTAAGGACGTTCTAGAGCTCAGGAGGCGAGCTGGATGGCAAGAATGTATGGAGTGTTTCCGCTGTATTATATTGCTGTATATCTGTGATATGATAATTGTGTATATTCAGTGACTGTATATATGTGTAACTCTGATGTATTATAAATGTAATTGACAGATACAGAATGCTTTGTAAACTGTTATTATTTATTATTATATTTTATCCGCTGCGAATGTGAGATGTTGATGATTCCGATCTTCTTCTTCTTCTATCTCTTTCTTCTTTTCATAACTATCTGGAATTTTCAGGATCGAAAATTTTGGGTCGTTACACTTGGTATCAGAGCTGAAAAGTTAAGCGAGAACTTTGGCATTGGTGGGGATTACTCCTTAAATAGAGTCCGTAGTACTCTAGGATGAGTTGGATATATATATATGAGAGCGTACTTGTTATTTTCTTATATAAAGGTTTTAAATGATTTTATATAAAAATATATTTTGATATATAAAGCAATATTTTCTTCTAATAAATATTAAGGTGGTTGGTTGTTAAATTATTGGAATTAAATTAAGAGGTAATATAATACAACCAAATTGAAATCTTGAATTGGAGTTAAATTAAGTGCTAACAGAAATACAACCAAATTAAAATTAAATTGATTGAAAATGAAATTCTAGAATTTGAGCTCAGAAATTAAATTGTTTAAAAAAAACTTTTAATAAAGGTTAATTTGGTTTAAAAGGTTAAATCAACCTTTGAGAATTTAACTGGAATTTATATAATTCGAGGTGGTTTAAATTTGAAATTGAAATTGAATTCATTCAAATGGAATCTGATTCGAATTAATTGGATTTATGATTGAAGATGTATAAGTGTAAAAAAATTAATGGAAAATTTGAATTGGATTGAATTGAATGATTTGAAATTAAAGTGGGTTCAATTGATAATAGTCCAAAATTGATTGGAATAATTTGGAATTGTAATTAAAGTGGGTAGGATTAAAATCAAATGGAATTTGATTTGAATTTGGAAAGAAATCAAGATTGATTTAAGTCAATTTCAAGGGAAATTAGAGTTATTCAAGTTAAAATTGAGTCAATTTAAATGGAAGTGGAAATTTAAATTGAAATGATGGGGAAGTGAACAGTTTTGACTCTGGACTATTTTCATTACAAATTGTTTTAGTATAAACTTATTCTTCCAAGCTATTTAATATATACAACCTTTCTTTTTAAAGCCAAATTATTTCATATTTGTTTTACAATTATTTTTGGAACTATTTTAACAAATTTTTTTCAACTGTTTTATAAACTAATTGCTATTTTTCAACTATTTTACAAATTAATTACTATTTTACAACTATTTTGCAATTATCTAAAATTTATATAACTATTTAACTATTTTCCAACTATTTTACAATTAGTTAACTATTTTATAGCTATTTTGCAAACTAATAATTATTATTCAACTACTTTTCTACTTTTAAAATTTTCAAGCTATTTGCTAAAAATAAACTAGTCGGAGTTCATACTATTATTGATTAAATACCTAATTGAGATAAGAATTGAAGTGATAATCCAATGGAATTGAGGCAATTGTAAATAAGTGAATGAAAATTTAAGTGAGGATGAATAGAAAGGAAATTGATTTGGCTAATAATCAATGAAAAAAAATATGTAGAATGTACGTATATTATTCTATTCGCATAGTGATTTGATCCAGATTCGAGCACAGAATTTCGAGATAGATATATCGATCCGTGTTGGGATTTTTCATTCGATTTTCGGCGGCGAACCTGGATATGGATTGTTGATTGGTTCTGGATATTCTCTATCATAGCTATAGCTATGCAAGGAGAATGACGGTTTCTGATCAAGAAACCAGATCTGTGTCTGCACTAGAAAGTCGAGTGGACGATACTAGTTCGGAAGTGAAACTGTGTGGTCGAGTGAGCGATCAGATTGGTATAGCGTACGGATGATAAGCGTGCATCGTACAGATTTGAATGAAATTAATATTGGAAAGAGTAATCAAATTTGAATATTTGATTTTGAATAAACAAAGTTATATATCTTTGTTATATAGATAAATCTCCCATTGTTGAATCTACTGCCGGAAGAAAAGGTTTTTGAAAGAGTTTGAAGTATAAAAGGAGTTTTATACAAAATTGAAATGATCCAAAGTTTTTTTTAAAAAAAAATTATGTATATTTACATATATATAAAGGATCTTATGAGGATTTTGGAAAAAGGTTTTGAGAACCTTTGGATTTGGAAAGGCTTTTGATTTTTGGGTAAAATCAATATTGAAATTTGGAAAGCCTAGTTTGAGAATTATCGATTTTGGGATAATCGATTTTGTGTAAAGGAGCTTTGTATGAGATCATACTAGGTGTATGATTTGAAAGATACTATATGTGTATAGTATAAAGTGTTTTGATGATGGCTCCAGTGAAAAAGGCGCTCCCTTGAAATGAACTTCTCAGGAGTTCCACCGGGTGGTGCTGCCTTGAACCCTAAGGGGGGTTCTAAAGTTGATCCCGTGAAGAGTCCGGACAAAACTAGTTCTTGAGGATTATGAGTAGTTTGTAGCGAAAGTCGAGGGGCACTGATGCCTACAGAGGCATTTGGGTTATGCTGTGACGACAGTGTAACTCGATGTCACTGCGATCTACTGCAGACCATAGCGAAAGTCGTGTGTGCCGTTGAGAGCCAACAGTCTGCGTTTGATTTTATATCGGTAGACTGCGACCTATGGTAACATAGCGAAAGTCGTGTGTGCCGTCAAGAGCCAACAGTTTGCGTTTGATTTTACATCGGTAGACTGCGACCTATGTATGAGTGGAGAAGTTTCATTTCGACGGCGAAAATCGAGGGTGCCGATGCCTACAATTACATGGACTTTTGCTGCGATGGCAACGTAACCCTGGAATGTAACCGCGATCTGTTGTGGGTTCCATGGCGTAATCGAGGGGCACGGAGTGCCTATAATTACATGGACTTTTGCTGCGATGGCAACGTAACCCTGGAATGTAACTGCGACCATGGATGGGGGTGATGATTTCCAGAGCATTCTCACCAAAGATATTTCCTCTATTTTCAAAAGTTGTTTTCTATGTTTTCAATAAAAATTATTTTCCCAAGTATTTTCACTGGATGTTGAAAATGGGTCTGCTAAGTACTTAAAGATTTTCAGTCGTACGCCTGATCAACGTATGACTGAATTTCTGTGAGAACAAGGATGGACTGGTTGAAACATCGAGTTATAAGAAGTATTTTTGTAAAATGCTATTTTAATAGTATTATGTCAATTTAAAAGTATTTCTAAATTTTTTAAAATAAAAGTGTTGGAATTTTGGAAAATGAAAGAAGATCCAAACTGGAATTATGAAGAAAAAAATTAACTTGGGAAAATTTAATGAAGAGATTTTTGTAATAAAATCGAATATTGATATAAAAGTTGGAAGTAAGCTAATCAGCTAAATAATTATTTGATAGAGTATGTTAATAAAATTTAACTCGGTTAAATAAATGGATTGTAAGTTACTAATGGAGTTTGGAAATGAACTCGAATTATAAATAGAATTCGACTTGGATTTGATGATGAATTAAAATAAGTAGGGATGTTGTTAAAATAAAATGGAATTGAATTATAATAGACATGGTTTGAGTTGCAAACAAAACCCAAAATGAGTAGAAATTAATTTGAAGTAGTTATAAATTAAAATGGATACTCTATTAAGCAAATATCACCGAATTTACATAAAAATAGTTGTCGTTTGACGTAAACAAAAGTAATTAAAATTCTATGGGCTGATAGAGATTAAATAAATTGATTTTAGAATCAATTGAATTGAATATGAGCTTGTTTGGATTAAAAATTAATTTAATGTAAGAAATTGAGTTGTAAGTCATTAAAATTGAATGAAATGGCATATGGATTGGTTGGAAGCAATTGAATTAGCTTTAAATCATATAAATCGCTTATGGAAAGCTTTTGATGCTTTTTGCTTATGAGATACATGTGTTTAGCTATTGAAAGTAAGTGAAATGCTAATAAATTTTCTTTATATGGCACTTGCATATTTAAATTGAGTAAGTACAGACACCTGAAGGTCGTTTGGCTGGATTGGGTTGCGCTAATTGCTAAAATAATAAGCCGCTTGCTTAAAATGCTAAATAAAGGTATGCCTACGCAAATAAAAATAGGAAATATGAACTGTTTTTGTTTTTCCGACTGTGTGGGTCGATGTATATATATTTATATCTCTTTTCAAATTGCAAAAGCTCCTCCGTACAAAGGAGACTTTGACAAAAAAATTCGATAATTTTGGGAGTTGGAAAATTTTTGAAAAAAAATTGGAATTTTTTTTGTTAGCGACAAAACGTTTTTAAATTGAAAATTGAAATAAATTAATGGATGAAACTAATTTAAAATAATGATATGAATAAGTTATAAATGGAAGTTAAAATTCAATATTCAGAATTGAAGATAAATTGAATTCATATGGAAATGGGGAAAACTAATTTGAATAGAAGTAGATATGAAAACTTCTGTAAGGAAATGTATAAAATGACTTTAAAAGCTATGATTGGATAGTATTGCCAAGTAGCATATGCAGGTATCATAAAGGGAAAGGAAAATTGGTTTTGATTCCAGAAGATAAATTTGAATTGCTCGACAAAAAAGTATGTGTTTAAATTTCTGTATGAAATTTGATTGGGTTTTTGATCTAGCCACTTGGCTTTTGTTATCTTTTGGAATTTGGAAGCCCGTGGAAGCATTTTGTAGTTGTACCGAGCTAGGCGTGCAAAGGAGACGCTGGCAAAAAAATTCAAAAATTTAGGGAGTTGGAAATTTTTTGAGAAAGTTGTGATAATTTAAATTTAAATTTGAATAAGTGAAGTAAATAATGTTGTTGGAAACTATAGAAGGTTTTGGAAAGTTGGTTGAGGTGATAGTGGGTCTTTAATAAAAAGATAGTTGGTAGGATGTTGAATTGTTGGTTTTGTAAAAAAGTAAACGGGTATTGGACCATTCTTCCTAACTAGTAATTTCTGGGACGAAATTCTTTTAAGGGGGGAGGAATGTGATGACCCAGAATTTCTAACAAATTAAATTGGAATATTTAATTGATTGCAAATATTTAAAAAGTCAATTTTTAACTTGAATTCAAATATTATTATTAATAGCAATTAAGTTATTAGATTTAATAAACTGAAATTGGGCAAATTATTGAATCTTCAGTTTTAAGCTTGTTAAAAATAATTTGAAGACCTGCAAAATTTATATTGATAGTTCCGAAGATAATAAAAGCTTTTAAATTGAAATTGGAAGTGATTCGTTCGGTTTTAAAAATTTATCGTTTAAATTGAAATTAAAAATAGCCTTCCGAGGCATAGTCTCGGAATTCAACGAAACTAGTTCCATTGGATCTGTAATAGTTGGTTATTATCGGATTTCAATTTTCGTAGCAGTCGGAGTTGTCATTTGACCCTGGCAGCTCAAAACGCATAGAAACTATTTTAATCGATTTAATTTAAAATTGATCGTTTACTTCCGTAACTCGCGCATATGATCGAATTTGCTTCCGAAACACGTTCCATTATGTTCGGAATGCGGGTAAAACCTTATAATCGCCTGGCGGCATGTCTGATTCGAGTTCGAGATTTCGAGTTATGCTAAACGAGATATTTTGGAAATTTAATAATATTAAAAATATAAAAGGTCAAGGCCTATAACGTCTCCATCAGCCACCCTACGCGCACGAAGCTGCCTCCCTTCACACCAAAACCCTGTATACCTTTCGTCCTGTTGATCGAAATTCAGAAGAAAAATAATGATACTGCTTTGTAAATCAATGGCCAATCTTCTTATTTTCTTCCAAAACCAAATCTCAATAGATCTGTGGCCGAGTGTTTCCTTCTCTCCCTCCTTTTATTCGTTTCGTCCCTTCCCAATGTCGAAACCGAAATCAAATTTAAAAAAATGGCGATGCAGAATTAAATTGAGCTCGAGCTCGATTTTTGAAGCAGGTCGCGACTTTACTCGGTATGAAGATAAGGAGTTGCGTCGAGGTGGCATCGCTCTCGTGCGTGCTGCGATGGAGGAGCCGTTCGAATCGTTTGAGGGCTTGCTTGGGCTCGAGGCATGGTGGCGGGTCGAGTGGCAGTGGGGTTTCACGAGTTGGAATTAATGGCATGCGAGTTCGACTCGAACTCGAGGGGAAAGAGGGCCGCGTGAAGCTCAGTAGGGTGTCATGCTTGGTACTGGAGGAGGAGGGCAGTGAGGTATTTTTGCAGATTATATTTTATTCAATTTAATATATGCATAAATATTTATATAAAAAAATTTATAATAAAAATATATACATGTAAAATACACAAATGTTTATGTGAAGATAGATTTTTGAAGTCCATCATTTATTTTATATTTATATAATTTCAAGGATAAAGTAAAATAAGTATACAAATTTTAAATGTTATTTTAAATATATGTATTAAAGAGATTGACTTATTTAATTATTTTTGTAACTTGAAATTTAATTATTTTGTTCCTAAGAATCATTTATTTATAGGAAGATTAGCTAAAATAAATTATTTGTTAGTTAAATTAAATTTATCAAATGAAGATTAATTATTCAAATTGTTCGAAAATTAATAAGACCATTTAATGTTTATACAAGCTTATAACCCAGGAAACCAAGTCGAGAATGAAGTGCATTGCAAAATTTAAGGGGCAAAGGTGAGTAAATCTCACTCCTTTGGTTTTATCTAAATTTAAATGGTTAAATTTAAGTATTTGGTTGCATGATTGAATTGATTTGATGTGCACTGTGAACTGATGATCGGGTGACTTTGGTTATGGTTGGTTCTCGTGTTAATTGTGGCTTGACTCGAAGTATTCGGGTTTTAAATTGTTTTAAACTTAAGTCATAAATAAGAAAACGTTTTCATTTTAATGTTAATAAGGGCTTAACGATTTATGATTCATCAAAATAGTAGGGTAGTTAAAATGGATAATTAATTAATTCAATTAATTAATGATTTGGGTTGATTAATTCAGTAATTAAGGGTTTGAATTAATTAATTAAGGTTTAAGTTAATTAATTAAGTTTAATTAATTTAGAATAATTAATGGAGGGTTTGATAGGTAATTACTTAATGTAATTAATAAAATATAATTACTTTGTGAAATTAATCAAGAGATTAATTAAGATAGTTAATTAAGGAGTAATTAATTTATTTAATGAAGTAAATAAAAAGGTAGATAATTACAGGTTGAGATAAATCAAGAATGATTAATATTTGTGGTTTAATTAATGATTAATTATTTAATGTAATTAAATTAGATTAGGATAAATTAAAATGTAATTAGAAATCATTAATTTATATAATTAATGATGTAATTAAAGACTGATTAATTAAAATTAATTAATCAATAATAAGTGACTTATAAGAAATTAGTTAATATAAGTAATTAAGGATTAATGTAATTAAAATAGTTAATTAATTTATGAAGTAATTAAGATTACTTAT
This sequence comes from Allium cepa, assembly GCA_030765085.1. Taxonomy (NCBI): domain Eukaryota; kingdom Viridiplantae; phylum Streptophyta; class Magnoliopsida; order Asparagales; family Amaryllidaceae; genus Allium; species Allium cepa. The sequence goes on along the minus strand of CM060938.1, from coordinate 422,285,291 downwards.
TGATTTTGGTTAAGAATAATTAATATTGTGAAGTTAATTAAAGATAATTACTTGAATGTAGTTGAAGGATAATTAATCCAGGGTGATTAATTAAGATGAATAATGAAGGGATGATTGGTTAATTGATTTGAAATTAATTAATGGCAAGTGAAGAAATCTAAGTGATTGAGGTTAGAAATTCAATTAGAATTAATTAAATTAATTTTGGTAGCGATCAAGCTTTGCTTATGGATGATTGAATGGTATTGAATGCTTTGAATGAGTTGATATCTCTGATATGAAATGTTGTGTATGTCATTTGGATAACTTGGGTTAGGGCGACATGAGACTCGAAGAGACCGGGGTCGGGTATTAGGAAATACCCGAAACCACTTCGAATTTTTATAGATTGATATGTGAAATCTATAGGCTCGAATGAAGTGATTTAAAGGAATTGGACTATTTAAATCTAAATCTTTGGTACTTAGAAACTTATGTGTGAAATAAGCGATGTCTATAACATATTGCGAACTTGTAAATTGATTCGAGTTACCCCGGGTTCTATATTAGTTGTATGCTTTATATTCCATGTTGGATGAGTTTACTCACGCTGGTTTCCAGCCTGACCCGGGTGTTACTTCGATTTAATGCTCAGGTCAGACCGAGTATTACAGATTTTCAGGTAAGGACATTCTGGAGCTCAGGAGGCGAGCTGGATGGCAAGAATGTATGAAGTGTTTCCGCTGTATTATATTGCGGTATATCTGTGACATGATAATTGTGTATATTCAATGACTGTATATATGTGTAACTCTGATGTATTATAAATGTAATTGACAGATACAAAATGCTTTGTAAACTGTTATTATTTATTATTATATTTTATCCACTACGAATGTGAGATGTTGATGATTCTGATCTTCTTCTTCTTCTTCTATCTCTTTCTTCTTTTCATAACTATCTGGAATTTTCGGGATCGAAAATTTTGGGTCGTTACATTAACCAGAGCAACTAACTTAAAACGGACCTAAAGTACCCATACGGAGTCGGATTGACTTGAAATTTTGGAAAAACACCTAGAAGACATAAAAGAAGGAACTCAACAAAAATGGATTGATTGGTAACGTTAGATGGATTGCTAGCGACCTAACTAGATGGATCTCTAGGGATCCATGTAGAATGGGCCTCACCACCTGAATTTTTATGATAGCTCTCAAACATCCTATAGAGTGTACCTGTAAAGTTTTATCTGATTTCTTTAAGTTTTGAGCAAGTTATGGATGATTCTTATGGACCAGCTGACCCATGAAGAAGGATGATCAAACAAACTCTAAACGACTTGATATTTGGACAAGACATTCAAATAGATAAAAGGAACGTAACCCAAAAAGGTAGACTAAAAAATGGTTTAAGGGCATGCATCGCTAGCGATCCATCATGTTAGCTCGGGTCGCCTTGAGTTTTTCTAGACTTCTTCCTAGCAGTGAGTAGAGACTTTTGACAAGTCGGCATTGGCCCAACTACTCTCCTACCCCTATAAATACAATCTTACTTACATCACAAAGAGGATCTTAGGGACTAGCTGTTGGAATTATGTAGAGATTATTCTTCATTCTTCTTCTCCCAGACAACAGTCATCTAGGATTTTACTGTGATTTTCCAGTGAACTCTTGCACTTGTAATTTATTCTAATCTCATCAACTTGTAACCGAATTCAACTTATAATAGCAATCCATCGAATAAAGCTTATAAAGTGGATGTAGGCTTCGTTAACATCCAAACCACTATATAAATCTTTTTGTCTCTTTACTATTTCTACTCTTTTTACATTTATTTTCTATATTAATGCTATGTAAGAACAAGGGTGGTGCTTTCACACTCAATCTAAGATGTTAATCCATTTTTAGGTTAATTTTTTGGTGCTTTAACTGTGAAAACTGAACTCAAGGCTAGATTTGAAGACTTGAACTTTGAATCAAAGACTTGTAGAAAATGAGCAGGCTTAATACCAGATATAAAGCCGGAGCAAATCAACCAGAGCCTGGACGCAGCCAGGATGTGTCCTTAAATTCTTACCAACCCAACTATATGATTAGAGAGGAGATGGAAAGGACGATGAAAGAGATGTAGGATGGAATCTTAACTAGACAATAGGAGTTGGTGGATGGCTTCCAGAAAATGTAGCAGCAAAGGATGGCTAGATCCGTAGAGAATAGGAATCAAGCTCTAGGGAACAACGCGGGAGCTGCCGAAGTTAGATTAGAACAAAGATGGAGTTTTGTCCCTACACCCAAAGCAACCGATACTTGGGGGCAATGCTGCAATCAACATGGGAATCAATCCCAATGTCAGAGTGACTGTTGAAACACCAGGAACTTGTGGTATGGGAGCTAATCCATTATGATGCAACCGACAGAAGAATATGTACCAGAACTTCCTTGATGGAACATAGGTCTGAATGAAGCTAGAGTTATGAATCAGAACATAGGCGTGCGGTCAGAAGAGTACATCCCGAGATACTCCCACTAGAGCAGGGGAAAAAATATCGCTTTAGGATGGAGACCTTTATTCGACGGCAAGAATCGAATTGCTGAATTGATACGAAGGCTCATTAGAGGAGGACCCGCAGATCAGGGTCTGGAAGACGTGAATAGGAATCTGTTTACTGCTATATCCAAAATGTGAGAAATCCTCCAGATTTTAAGCTTCCGGCGTTGGAAATGTACGAAGGGAAGATAGATCCGACGATTCTTATGATGAGATATATCCAACATATGAAGGCATTGGGTTCTTTTGAGGAGGTAATGGGGCGGTTGGAGAATGGGTCCATAAGTGAATGAACCTACTCGGTGAGCAAGTTTTTGAGATAGTTCAGAGTCACGTCTCATAACCGAGGAATGTATTTACACTCTCAAACGTAAAACAAAGGCTTGAAGAGTCCTTAAGAAGTTATTTAACAAGATTCAATGCGGGGGCGGCTGCAGTCCATAAGTCGGATCCAACATTTATCCCAATGACAGCAGTATTTGGAGTCGCGAGTAAGACTAATTTCAGAGTTGCATTAGAGAGGGATCCACTGATGGATCTTGCGAAATTATACTACGAAGCCGAGAGATATTTGCATCAGGAAAACGTTGAAGCTGAGGATGCTGAAATAAATGCTGTAGAGGACAGGGACCGTCCGGAGATGGAATTGGAAAAGACAAAGGGAAAAGGAAAACCGATGATGACTTCGGGGAGACGAAATGACAAAGGAAAGAGCCGAGATTCTCTTCATACACTGACTTGACTGAAACCCTGGAAAGGATATATTTGCATACTGGGGGCAGAACCTCTACCGGAGGTCACCTAGGAGGGAGTCCACTGATTAAGAGAAAAGGTCTGGAAAGTTTTGCATCTTCCATGAGTTGAATGGGCATGAAACGAATGAGTGTCGACACCTTCATGATCTGATTGAAGAACTGGTTTGGAATAACCAGCTGCCACAGTACGTGAGGAACACAAGTGCGATAGAATTACAAGAACATCCCCCATCCGCAGCAAATGCATCAAGAACGCCCAGGGATTTGAGCCAAGATAATTTATCCCATGATAGGAGCAGATGGGAGTCGGATCCGAGTCCCGTGCTTTGCTTTTTTGTTTTTTTTCCACACTTTTCTTTTAGTATATATATAATGATAACCTTATGCCGCTTACACGTGTACGAGATCCCAACGGTCCCTACGCATGCTCTGAGTCGGATGCCTGAGATGACTATTTGGGGCAATAACAACCTCAGACCGCTTGCATGTGTACATGACCAAAATTGGTCTCCATGCACGCTCTGAGTCAGATCTCCAAGGCGAACATTTTGGATTTCTGCTTGTTTGATTTCTGCTTGTTTGTTTTGATTTGAATATTTTATTTTTTAAAAATCTACTTTGATTGTAATGACTAATGTTGATTGCTTTAGAGTCCCAACACGGGACCAGAGTGCAAGGTGCAAGTTCCCTTGCTAGAAAAGCGAGTGGATGGACTTGTACGATATTTACCGTCTTAGAGTCCCGACATGGGACCATGGTGCAAGGTGCAAGTATCATTGGATGGACTTGTACAATATTGATCGCCTTAGAGTCTCGACATAGAGATGAGACCGAAGTGTAAGAGTGTAACGACCCGTATTTTACGTGTCGATAAATCGTAAAATAGTTGCATTAAGTTGTTGATATTGCTTGAGTCGTTTTGAACCTAGGTGGTAGGGTTTACGGCTTAAGGGGGTTAGGCCGTGCAATAGCTAACTCGTGGGTGAGGCATGAGTCGTGGCCGACTTAGTGTTAGACCAAGTTGGGACAGTGACCGACTCATAGGGTGACGACTTAAGGCTTAGACGACTCAAGGAGGCAGGCCGGCTTCGGGTTAGATAGGTTAGCGACTTAGGGGCTGCCACGGGTTAGCATAACTAACGGGTTAGTTTAGCTAGCGAGTTAGCAGGGACAGCGGGTTAGCGAGTTAGTGGTAGACGAAGTTAGCGACCTAGTAGATTTGGATGAGTTAGGAAAAGCATCGACTTACGAGTTATGTGGGTGGCTTTAAGTCGTGAGACCCAGTGTGTGTTAAGTCGGCAAGTGGCCTGAGTCATAAGTCGTGCCGCATGCTTTAGTGTTAAGTCGTCCAAACGACTTAGTGTTGAGTCGTGTGCTGTGTTGATGCGTGTGTGTGTTGTGTCGTGTTGCCTTGAGCTTTGTTGAGTCGTTAAGTCATAGGCTTTGTTGAGTCTTGAGTCGTGGGCTTATAAGTTGCGAGCGACTTAAGGCTAAGTCGTTAACTCGCGAACGACTTAGGGCGAACGGGTTAGTGATTTTCAGCCTATAAATAGAGGGGTTTGGCTCACTTTTTGGCACCGGATTTCGAAGCGACGAAGTGCTGCCATTTTGAGAGCTCGACTACAACATTTCTTCATCTCCTTTTCTCCATTCCAATCTAGTTCTAACATCCATCCAAGATCGAAGATCCAAGAGCCAAAGTTGAAGATCTTCATCCAACCAAGCTAGATTTCATCGTTTCAAGCGGGATTTCGACGAATCAAGCTTGAATCCTTACTGTCCAGATCTGAAGTTGATAGTTTTTGAAGTGTTTGGGTGATTCGGTGAGTGGTGGTTATCTCTCACGCGGACCCAAAGGAGTATATTGGTTTGGTGGTTTGTTGGAGTGTTGTAGATAGTGATTTTGTGCATTTTTTTCCTTAGATCCAAGTGTAGATCCATTACTTATGAAGATGTTTACTTATGCAAGTTCATTTACCAAGTTGTAGAGATAAAAACCCATGATTTATATTTGTTAGATCTATGCTAAAAACCCATGATTCATGTATGTTATATCTATGCTCATTTATTTACGAAATTGCCATTGTAGTTATAAATGCCTATTTAGACCATATTTGATTACTTGATTGCTTAAGCTAATGATTGATTTGATTAATTGCTATGTATGTTAGTTGATTGATAGTTAGATCTAGTCAAGATGGTCGAAGATGATTCAAAAGCTAAGTGGAAAGGCTCTTGAATGGTGAAAGCTGCTTATGGCATATGAAGCGGATGTTGAAGCTATGTTGAGATGGACTTTGCCATAATGCGAGGAGGCAAAGCATGGTATTGAGACGGACTTTTCCATGATGCGAGGAGGCAAAGCATGATGATGAGATGGGACGGGTCATGATGACGTTCCAAGCACGGGCTGCGACGACGTGCGAAGCTATGTTGATAACTCGGTGATGCGATCCGGGTTGATGATAATGGTTAGCTTGAGAGGCGCTTGAGCTAGTATGAAAATAGTCGTCAAGGAGGATGACTAGGAGGCTGAGATCTCATCGTTGTTGAAGGTTCTAGCATGCTCAAAGCAAGAGTACGTTGGAACGGGCTGCGACGACGTTCCAAGCACGGGCTGCGACGACGTGCTAGTACTCTAGGTAGTTGCGAAAATTCCTAGGCACGGGCTGCGACGACGTGCGGAGTTATGTCTAGAACCGGGGTTACCATTAGCCCTTGACAGGTGGTCATTCAACTAACGGTGAAATCAAGGCAATGATAACAGTGATAGCCAGTGTCATGGATGTTTAGACGTTTGGTTGTATCATCATTCGGTCTCAAGAGCGGTGTTTTCTGGGTGCTTATTTGATCTTGGTTTAGGCCTTGGGGGTTTGTATTTGAAAAACATCGACCTTGACTCGAGTGATTATTGGTTTACCTTAATTATCTGCTATGTTATGCTTGCTTCTCCTTAGTGTGTGTCTGGGGCTATCACTGTAGAAAGAGGTGGAGTGGGAAGGTTTGGTTCCTATTCCTTTTATCCCTTATGCTCTTTTGGTATGTTTGATAGTTGATTTACTGCTCACTAAGACTTTGTCTGACTCAAGGTTTTATGTCTCCTCTTATTCTTTTGCATATTATTTCTTATTATATGTACTGGGTGTTTCGCTGCTGTATTTGTTTGAGTGTTTTGTAGTGAGGCTTTGATGTATGGATGATTCATATGTTTGTATAAAACTACTATGATGCTTATATGATGGTGTTCTGTTCTATGGAGCTTCACTATATTATATTTCTCTATTGTATTTTATCCATGCGCTGTGAGTTGTACGATAGATTCTGCGATGTTTATTCTACCTTGACGGTCACCCATGGCTGCCTGGCACACCTTCAGCGCACCATTCCCTTGTTTCCGTGCGGGAGTCATGGGCGGTCGTCACATTTGATATCAGAGCTTTGGTTAATCGATTTTAGCCAACGCTCGCTGACGTAACTACGTAAGAGAGATGTAATTGTATTTTGATGGATGATTATTATATATAATATATAGTAGTTTAGATGGATTTGAACTCCTTATGCAGTTGTTTTTCAAGGTGTTCTAAATCATTCCTTTTTTTAGATATTAAGGATGAGTCGAAGTGAGAGACAAGCCGCGAAGGAAAGCCGTGCTGCTAGGGAAGCTGTTGATTATGCTCCTATGTTTGAGGCCATGATGACTTCGATCATAAGGAGGATACCAGCTTCAGGATCATCAGTCGATGTGGGAGTTCAAGTCCAAGCTCCAAGACCGGTGGATTTTGCTAAGCTTTGCAAGGACTATACTTCTTTTGGAGGAAAGGTTTTCTTGGGAACGGAATCGACTATTGAAGTGCAGAGATGGATTGATGCTTGTCGAAGGATTTTTGGTGATTTGGGAATCGAGGATGCAACTAAGAGGAAGCTTGCATCAAGGCAGCTTCAAGGAAGAGCTTCGGATTGGTGGAATTCTATCACCATTGATACTCCGGAGGAGGAGATTACTTGGGAGCAATTCCAAGTCAGATTTGAAGCTAAGTTCATCTCTACGGCTCAGAAATCTGTCTTGTTTAAGAAGTTTGTGGAGCTCAAGCAAGGTGGGAGATCGGTTCTTGAGTTTGTTTCTGAGTTTGAGGCTTTGTCCAAGTATGCTCGATCATATATTGATTCTCCCTATCAGAAGAATGAGAAGTTTGTGACCGGTTTGGACGCTTATCTTGGGAGGCGGTTGGTGGATCACTTAGACGATCCGTTTGAGAAGCTTGTGGAAAAAGCTCTCAGGCATGGCAGTTTGTTTCCTAGGGAGAGTTCTGTTGTTGTTGTGACCAAGGAAGAGTCTAAACCACAGCAGGGTGGAAACAAGAAGAGGAAGCAACAACAACAGAAGGGTAAGGATGGCTAGAAGAAGCCGAAGGGCGAAGTGACTTGCTACAATTGCCAGTAGAAGGGCCATCTTTCCAAGAATTGTAAGAATCCTAGGGCACCGGCGAAGTGCCACAACTGTGATAAGCCAGGGCATTTCAGGAGGGATTGTCCGGAACCAAGGAGGGATAGGCAGATTGTGCAAGCTTATGCTATGGGAGTTGTGCCGTCGTCTTCAAAAGCTCCTACTATTGAAGAGAAGGGGAAGAGTGTGGTGGTTCAAGGTACTCTTTCCATTTGTGGTGTTCCAATTAGAGTGTTGTTTGATATTGGAGCGTCGCATTCTTTTGTTTGTGATGATTTGGTAGGCCGGTTAGGTTTGAAACCGGATATTGTTGATAGGCCATTGGTTGTGACAAATCCAGTTGGGGGTTCGTCATGTTTGTGTATGATATGCCGTGGTCTAGTTGTGTCGAGTCATGATTGCTCGTTTGTTTGTGATTGCTTTGTTCTGAACTTTGCGGGGTTCGGAATTATTTTGGGTATGGACTGGCTCAGGAAGTATGCGGCAAGGATTGATTGTGAGAGGCTGGAGGTGACAGTCGGGAATGTGGAAGGGCGAAAGGTTGTGATACGATGTAAGCATGAAGAAGGCGTCTTCATGAGCTTCATGTATTCACTGGTTGTTCCACGGGATGGATTGTCATCGGTGCCTATTGTGAATGGATTTGAGGATGTCTTTGACGAAGTCAAAGGGTTACCGCCGCATAGGGAGATCGAGTTTCGTATCGATCTAGTTGAGGGAGCCAGACCTGTTGTGATGCCTTTTAGGCGGATGGCGCCTAGGGAGCAGCTAGAGTTGAAGGTGCAAGTTGATGACCTTTTACGGAAAGGATTCATTCGGCGTAGTGTGTCCGAATGGGGTGCACCAGTTGTGTTCGCAACCAAAGCGGATGGATCGTTGAGGTTGTGTGTGGATTATCGTGAGCTGAATAAGGTGACTAAGAAGATCAAGTATCCATTGCCGAGAATAGATGACTTGTTTGATCAGCTTCACGAGGCTAAGGTGTTCTCTCAGATGGATTTGGCAACGGGATTTCACCAGTTGAGAGTGGCTAAGGATAGTGTGTCGAAGGCTGCTTTTAGGACACCATCCGGTTTTTATGAGTGGCTGGTAATGCCGTTTGGGTTGACTAACGCACCAGCATATTTTGTGGATCTTATGAATAGAGTGTTCAGAGATCAGTTGAATAAGTTCGTGCTTGTGTTCGTGGATGATATTCTGATTTATTCCAGAACTGAGGAGGAACACAAGACACACTTGAGGATTGTTTTGGAAATCTTGCGGAAACATCAGCCGAAGGCTAAGTTTTCGAAATGTCACTTCTGGAGGAGTGAAGTGAGATTCTTAGGCCATGTTATTTCTGGAAATGGGATAGCGGTTGATCCCACTAAGGTGGCAGCGATCCAGGATTGGGTTAGACCTAAGAATGCATCCGATGTGAGAAGTTTTCTTGGATTAGCAGGATATTATCGTCGGTTTATCAAAGACTTTTCCAAGATAGCTGCACCATTGACAGGATTGACGAAAAAGAATCAAGTGTTTAGATGGGATGATAAGTGTGAGCAAGCTTTCGTAATCCTGAAAGAGCGACTGACAAGTGCTCCTGTTTTGACTATTCCTAGTGGGAATGATGAGATGGTGGTTTACACCGATGCATATGGTAGTGGACTTGGAGCAGTGCTAATGCAGAAAGATAAAGTTGTTGCGTATGCTAGTCGACAACTGAAGCCGCATGAAAGGAATTATCCGACACATGATTTGGAGTTAGCGGCGATTGTATTTGCTTTGAAGATGTGGAGACATTATCTTTTGGGAGTTCGATTCGAGTTGTTTACGGATCATAAGTCGTTGAAGTATCTGTTTTCCCAAAAGGATTTGAATCTTCGGCAGCAACGGTGGCTAGAGTTCTTAGCATCGTATGATTTTGGTATAGCCTATACTCCGGGAAAAGGTAACGCAGTGGCTGACGCGTTGAGTCGAAGACATGCAGGACTAGGAGCCATGTTTTCGGAGTGGATGAGTCTTGAGTATTTGGCTGGATTTGATTTCAGGCCTAGATGTGAGTTGGAACCTGAGATGTTGGCAAACTTATCGATAAGACCTACTCTTGTGGAAAGAATTGGCGAGGGCCAAATGCGAGATGATAAGCTTGTCAAGATTATTTGTGATTTGGAATCTGGATTGGACCCAGAGAAGGATAAAGGATTCGAGGTCGATCGAGAAGGTTGACTTCGAAAGCAAGGACGATTGGTTGTTCCCGATATAGATGGATTGAGAGATGAAGTTCTGAGGGAAAGTCATCACTCAAAGTTGACGATTCATCCAGGTGGAAATAAGATGTATCGGGACATAAAGAGAACCTATTATTGGGAAGGTATGAAGAAGGATGTTGGAAATTTTATTTCCAAGTGTATGAACTGCCAGTTGGTGAAAGCTAAGCAGAAGAAGCCCAGTGGATTACTTCAGCCATTAGAGGTTCCTACATGGAAGTGGGAGCAAGCGTCGATGAATTTTATCGATGGTCTACCTAGAACCAGGACAGGGAATGAAGGGATTTGGGTCATCGTAGATCGTTTGACTAAGAGTGCAAGGTTCATTCCTGTTCGATCAACTAGGACTGCATCGAAGTTGGCTGAGCTTTATGTTAAGTGGATAGTTCGATTCCATGGTGTTCCGAAGAGTATAGTGAGCGACCGAGATCCTTTGTTCACTAGTGGATTTTGGAAGAGCTTCCAGGAGGTTTTGGGAACTGAGTTGTGTTTGAGTACAGCTTATCACCCTCAAACAGATGGTCAGACTGAGAGAGTCAACCGGGTTTTGGAAGATCTTCTCAGAGCTTGTGTTTTGGACTTCGAAGGATCATGGGAAGATCATCTTCATTTGGTGGAATTTGCGTATAATAACAGTTATCAGTCGAGTATTGGTATGGCACCATATGAGGCATTGTATGGAAGACCGTGTAACTCTCCGACATGTTGGTTGGAAACTGGAGAAAAGCTGATACTTGGGCCAGAAATGATTCAACAAACTTCGGATTGTATAAAGATCATTCGGCAACGAATGAAGGCAGCCCAAGATCGTCAGAAAAGCTATGCCGATAATCGTCGTAAGGATTTGGAATTCGACGTGGGTGATATGGTTTTTGTGAAGATTTCTCCATTGAAAAATGTTATTAGATTCGGAAAGAAAGGAAAGTTAACTCCGAGATTTGTTGGACCATTCCCGATTATCGAGCGAATTGGAAAGCTCGCCTATAGATTGAAGTTACCGGAAAAGATGGCGGGCGTGCACAATATTTTTCATACATCATATCTACGGAAGTATGTGCACGACCCAACTACGGTGGTTTCTGCAGATAACTGTGAAGATTTAGAGGTTGATCCAGTGGTTACGAGACCTCGTAAGCCGCTTCGTGTTGTTGGAACCGACACGAAACAGCTTAGGAGAAAGACGGTTACGTTGCTCAAGATACAATCGAGTGATGATGTTAACGACTGTACGTGGGAGGAGGAAGAGAGGATGAAGGCAGCTCATCCTGGACTCTTCAAGGTATGGCCCTAAGGTGTCGTGACATGTCATGAATTTGTAACTTGTTCTAATCGTAGAATTCTGCATGCTAGGATAGTAATTGGATGCATGGTTTGTTGATTGCTATGGATGGTAGGCATGCAGAATAGTTTTGGTTGCTCTTGTTTGTTTGGAATTTCGGGGGTGAAATTCCTAAGGATGAGAATGTAACGACCCGTATTTTACGTGTCGATAAATCGTAAAATAGTTGCATTAAGTTGTTGATATTGCTTGAGTCGTTTTGAACCTAGGTGGTAGGGTTTACGGCTTAAGGGGGTTAGGCCGTGCAATAGCTAACTCGTGGGTGAGGCATGAGTCGTGGCCGACTTAGTGTTAGACCAAGTTGGGACAGTGACCGACTCATAGGGTGACGACTTAAGGCTTAGACGACTCAAGGAGGCAGGCCGGCTTCGGGTTAGATAGGTTAGCGACTTAGGGGCTGCCACGGGTTAGCATAACTAACGGGTTAGCTTAGCTAGCGAGTTAGCAGGGATAGCGGGTTAGCGAGTTAGTGGTAGACGAAGTTAGCGACCTAGTAGATTTGGATGAGTTAGGAAAAGCAGCGACTTACGAGTTAGGTGAGTGGCTTTAAGTCGTGAGACCCAGTGTGTGTTAAGTCGGCAAGTGGCCTGAGTCGTAAGTCGTGCCGCATGCTTTAGTGTTAAGTCGTCCAAACGACTTAGTGTTGAGTCGTGTGCTGTGTTGATGCGTGTGTGTGTTGTGTCGTGTTGCCTTGAGCTTTGTTGAGTCGTTAAGTCATAGGCTTTGTTGAGTCTTGAGTCGTGGGCTTATAAGTTGCGAGCGACTTAAGGCTAAGTCGTTAACTCGTGAACGACTTAGGGCGAACGGGTTAGTGATTTTCAGCCTATAAATAGAGGGGTTTGGCTCACTTTTTGGCACCGGATTTCGAAGCGACGAAGTGCTGCCATTTCGAGAGCTCGACTACAACATTTCTTCATCTCCTTTTCTCCATTCCAATCTAGTTCTAACATCCATCCAAGATCGAAGATCAAGATCGAAGGTCCAAGAGCCAAAGTTGAAGATCTTCATCCAACCAAGCTAGATTTCATCGTTTCAAGCGGGATTTCGACGAATCAAGCTTGAATCCTTGCTGTCCAGATCTGAAGTTGATAGTTTTTGAAGTGTTTGGGTGATTCGGTGAGTGGTGGTTATCTCTCACGCGGACCCAAAGGAGTATATTGGTTTGGTGGTTTGTTGGAGTGTTGTAGATAGTGATTTTGTGCATTTTTTTCCTTAGATCCAAGTGTAGATCCATTACTTATGAAGATGTTTACTTATGCAAGTTCATTTACCAAGTTGCAGAGATAAAAACCCATGATTTATATTTGTTAGATCTATGCTAAAAACCCATGATTCATGTATGTTATATCTATGCTCATTTATTTACGAAATTGCCATTGTAGTTATAAATGCCTACTTAGACCATATTTGATTACTTGATTGCTTAAGCTAATGATTGATTTGATTGATTGCTATGTATGTTAGTTGATTGATAGTTAGATCTAGATAAGATGGTCGAAGATGATTCAAAAGCTAAGTGGAAAGGCTCTTGAATGGTGAAAGCTGCTTATGGCATATGAAGCGGATGTTGAAGCTCATACGTATGGATTAGATGATGTTGAGATGGACTTTGCCATAATGCGAGGAGGCAAAGCATGGTATTGAGACGGACTTTGCCATGATGCGAGGAGGCAAAGCATGATGATGAGATGGGACGGGTCATGATGACGTTCCAAGCATGGGCTGCGACGACGTGCGAAGCTATGTTGATAACTCGGTGATGCGATCCGGGTTGATGATAATGGTTAGCTTGAGAGGCGCTTGAGCTAGTATGAAAATAGTCGTCAAGGAGGATGACTAGGAGGCTGAGATCTCATCGTTGTTGAAGGTTCTAGCATGCTCAAAGCAAGAGTACGTTGGAACGGGCTGCGACGACGTTCCAAGCACGGGCCGCGACGACGTGCTAGTACTCTGGGTAGTTGCGAAAATTCCTAGGCACGGGCTGCGACGACGTGCGGAGTTATGTCTAGAACCAGGGTTACCATTAGCCCTTGACAGGTGGTCATTCAACTAACGGTGAAATCAAGGCAATGATAACAGTGATAGCCAGTGTCATGGATGTTTAGACGTTTGGTTGTATCATCATTCGGTCTCAAGAGCGGTGTTTTCTGGGTGCTTATCTGATCTTGGTTTAGGCCTTGGGGGTTTGTATTTGGAAAACATCGACCTTGACTCGAGTGATTATTGGTTTACCTTAATTATCTACTATGTTATGCTTGCTTCTCCTTAGTGTGTGTCTGGGGCTATCACTGTAGAAAGAGGTGGAGTGGGATGGTTTGGTTCCTATTCCTTTTATCCCTTATGCTCTTTTGGTATGTTTGATAGTTGATTTACTGCTCACTAAGACTTTGTCTGACTCAAGGTTTTATGTCTCCTCTTATTACCTTGGGCTGTTCATCCATGTTGGGATGGACAGACTAAGTAGCAGGTGACAGGTGCTGTTCATGGAGGTCTACGCTGATGACGACGAAGACGAGCAAGAGGCTTTTGCATATTATTTCTTATTATATGTACTGGGTGTTCCGCTGCTGTATTTGTTTGAGTGTTTTGTAGTGAGGCTTTGATGTATGGATGATTCATATGTTTGTATAAAACTACTATGATGCTTATATGATGGTGTTCTGTTCTATGGAGCTTCACTATATTATATTTCTCTATTGTATTTTATCCATGCGCTGTGAGTTGTACGATAGATTCTGCGATGTTTATTCTAGCTTGACGGTCACCCATGGCTGCCTGGCACACCTTCAGCGCACCATTCCCTTGTTTCCGTGCGGGAGTCATGGGCGGTCGTCACAAAGAGTAAGTCAGTCACTAAAGAGTGAGCGGATGGGCCTATCTAATCCCTTTTAACTTACAAACAAATGACCCATAGAGATCACCCCCCTTGACTTAAACATTAAACTAAACATTAAACAATCCAAAGAGATCGAACCGATTTGAATTAATAAAAGGATTTGAATGCCTTGTAAATAGAATAAAACTGATAAATCCTGGATGAACATTGGATGATTTCGATATTTGATGTGATTTTGATATATGATGTGTGTGATTTTGATATATAATATGACTCTAATATATGTTGATATAACTCTGAATGAGAGTCGGAATGATAATAATGTATATCCCGGATGGACACGGGATAATTATGATGTGTGATATAATAACTTCAAATAAAATCGGAATGATTGTGATATATAGAGGATGTAACAAGTTTGGAATGACTTGTGATTGGCAAGAGAGTCCGAAGGAACTGGACAACTCACCAAGGCTGAAGTAGTTAGAAAGCTAAACTATCAAAGACTGGAGATAGGAACTTATTTATAAATAAAGCACGCATTTTATTCAAAAGGCGTACATTGGGGGGCGAAATATTTACCCTTTTTTTGACAAAAGCAGCTAACTTAAAATGGACCTAGAGGACTCATATAAAGTCGGATTAACTTGAAATTTTGGAAGAACACTTAGAAGACATAAAAGAAGGCACTCACCCAAAATGAGCTTGATTGGATAAGGTTAGATGGATAGCTAGCAACCTAACTAGGTGGATCGCTAGCAATCCATGTAGAATGGGCTCCACCACCTAAAATTTTTAAGGTAGGTCCAGACATGCTCCAAAGTGTAACTGTAAAGTTTCGTCTGATTTCGTTGAGCTTTGAACAAGTTATAGACAATTCTTCTGGACTGGATGACTCGTGGAGACGGATAATCAAACAAACTCCAAACGACTTGATATTTAGACAAGTCATTCAAATAGATGAAAGGAAGGCAACTCAAAAAGGTAGACTCAAAAATAGTTGCAAACCATCATGTTAGCTCGGGTCATCTTCAGTTTTTCTGAACTTCTTCCTATCATTGAGTAGAGGCTTTTGACAAGTCGGCCTTGGTCTAACTGCTCTCCTATCTCTTTAAATACAATCCTACCTACAATACAAAGAGGAACTTGGAGGACTAGCTGCTGGAACTCTACAAAGATTATTCTTCACTCTTCTTCTCCCAAGCAATAGTCATTTAGGAGTCCACTACGATTCTCCAGCGAATAATTGCACTTGCGACCTATTCTAATCTCATTAACTTGTAACCGAATTCAACTTGTAATAGCAGCCGATCGATAATAAAGCTTGTAAAGTGGTCGTAGGCTTCGTTCATAGCCGAACCACTATAAAAATCTTCTCGTCTCTTTACTATTTCTGTTCTTTTTACATTTATTTTTTATATTATCGCTCTTTAAGAACATGGTTGGTAACTCAATCCAAGGTGTTGATTCATTTTTTGGATTGACGCTATGGAACTACTCACCCAATAGCTTTCTATTGGTTAATATAACTAAGGTCAAACATAAAATATCGATGTAGCTGATTTACATGGTTCTCTCGAATTGAGAATAATGTTGATCTTCGATATGAAAGCCCTATTTTGGTTATAGTCAAATCATGGAACGACGTCCATCGAGTGACTATATTTGGGTTGAGTGGAAGTATTGAAAGTGAAACACCAAGAAAGAATTCGTCTCCTCAATTATATGGATTAGTATCATAGTTAACTCAAGTCGACTCGAAGTCAAAATCTCTGGCCAAAGTAGTTCGGTTAATAATAATTGTTATTATCAAACCAAGGATTTTGTGTTTGGACTATAAAGTTGAATGTGGATGATTATGAGATTTTGACCACTAGCAAACTCAAGTCCACCTTTCTTTCTTTTCTTTCCACATATACAAGTTCTCTAAATCTAATTATATCTCACTTTTTCTAAGCCTCCTTCTTCATCATTTTAATTGAATAAAGTTAATTCCCTCTCCGAAAAAACCTCTCAAATTGAATTTAAATCCAATTACTATCTAATAGTTGATGGTCACCAATTCAAGGATCATCACCCCTTTGATTTGGAAAGTTTTCAGTAGAAGAATTCGTTTTTCAAAGTGTGCTTTAAGACTTTGGTGGCAAGGAATGTCCTTTTCTGTATTGATTATGACTTTGATGCAATATTTGATGAATTTAATTTGTTTGTCATAATTTGCATGTGTGTATCATTGCCTCTTTAACTGAAAATTATTTATGAAGATTAAATCATTTTTTGAATAGTATGATTGGTTTTTTATTTTGAAGAATTTTTTTTTGTTCGTTTGTGATTTAAACAAAGTTTAAGTGTAGATATATGTTTTAAACATTTAAATTAGAGTGTAATCTTTTAGATCTAAAAGTTTGCATGTTCAAATTAACTAATTGTTTTTCTTCATTTTGTTAACTTAAAACTAAATGATTTATATACGTTGAAATACAATGATTTATTTTAGATATATGTTTTAACATTCAATTTAAAGTCCAATTTTTAGATCTGAATTTTTTGCACATTCATGTTGATTGATTGACTTGTATTTTAAAGTTAAAACTGGAATTTATATAGAATTAGTTCGATGGTTTGATTGTAGATCTATGTTTTAATCATTCATAACCAAGTATAATTTTAGATTTGAATGTTTATACACGCGTGCACACACACAGATATATGTTTATGTGTGTGTATAAATTATTTGCACTTGTATTGCATTAGATATATACACATGAATAAAAGGATTTTGAAAATAAATCAGAGTTTTTAAATTGATTGCAATAGCTATCTAATTTGTATTATTAGAAAGTTTTGATTGAATCTTTTATGTATGTATGTGTGTGTGTAATTAAATCCACATGTATGCATTCATGTAAAATTTATTATCTATTTCAAATTGTCACAATACGAATTGGTTTCTTACTTTTAATTTGAATAAGGCAATAATATATACATACAGTTTATTGTTGACTGTTTATATCCTTATATTATGATACCTATTGATTGTCATTTATACACTGCATTAATTAAGTCTATCAAAAGGAAAATCATATCAATCATCATTTTCACCCTTTATTTGTTTCCCTTTTAAACTCCTATGTGATGACCATTCAAATTATTCTTACCTACATGTATACATATCTTGTCATATATTGATTACACCTTATCATTATTTAATTATTGTTTTGACATACGTATATACATATAATTTATTGTTGACTGTTTATGTTATTATATTATGATACCTATCGACTGACATTTATATGTTGCATTAATTAAGTCTATCAGAAGGGAAATTATATTGATCATTCTTGTCATCCTTTATTTGTTTCCCTTTTAAACTCTTACGCGATGACCATTCAAATTATTCTTATCTACATGTATACATATCTCCTCATTAATTGATTATTCCTTGCCATTATTTAATTATCCTGACATATAATTAAAATGAATGCATAGTTGATATATTCGCACCCATTCACATTCCACAGTTAACTAAATTACAAAACAATGTGATGATTAATAAAATATGATTTTATTAAAAGTAGTATTTGATTTAGATCTAATAAAATCTTTAGACTTCATAGGTCCTAAAGATCTACAATGAGATTTTTTTTTGAAATTTACCTTTTTTCTCTACTACGGGCTAGCTCAGTTCTAACACCTTACACGGAATATCATATCACACACACACATATACATATGTGTATATATACTATGTATTTATATATATAAATTGAAAATAAATTAAACAATTTCTATCAACAATTTATAAATTTAAATGACATAAAGATTTTTTTAAATTAAATTTATAAATATTCCAAGTAAATTAGACTTCATAGGCCCAATAAAGATCCAACAGGGCAATTTTTTTAAATTCACCTGTAATTTCCGCTGCGGACTGGCCCAGTTCCAACAATTCATGCTCGGCGTTAACAAGACAACTAAGACATCCACGGACTAATATTGATTCCAAAGTAGTAGTTTTAATCAACAAGTGCGTTCTATTATATTTTTCTATTCCGCAGTGGGGATCGGTCTCTGATATACTTAAGTTTATTACATGTTACTAAAACCAACGATCCGTACCCTAATGGATTTGAGTTTCGATTTAGTCGAAATTCGGGTCCATTGGGTGCATATTGTTATAATATGCTTCTGATAGCTAAATTCGTAACTCTCTTAGCTTTAGATCCATGTTTCGTTAGCTTATATCCCTATATCTGTTAAGTTTTAGAGTTTGTTCTTGCTAGCACTTGCTTGCACTTGCTCCACATTTTCGTCAACTTACGTTCATATTTTCGTTTCCTCCATATCTATATCTTCATTGGCGCGTCAAAACCTATATCTTCGTTAACACTTTTAGTTGCATGTCTTTGTAAGTAACTCAAATCCATGTTTCCATCAAAAATTACTTCCATATTTTTGTTAAGACATCTCTATTCTTTTGTTAAGAACTAAACCATATATTTACTAGTTTCCACTCTATTTTTCCGTTGAAAGTCCATATACATTTCTTCATTAGCATTGCCTAACATTTCTTTATGTTTTCGTTAGCTCATCAATACCTATATATTCGTTAGCACTTCCAATAACATGTCTTTATTAGCTTATCAACACTTATTTCCCTTAAGATTTTTTTCTTCAGCATTACTTAATGCCTCCATTAAGCATTACTTCCATATTTTTCTTTAAGTCATCTTTCAATCAAGAACTAAATCACATCTCCGCTGGTTTATATCCTATCTTTTTATCAACCCTTTACGTCCATGTTTCAGTTAGCATCCATTTCCATATCTCAATTAGAGCTTCACCCCAGCTATGTTTTCGGAAGCACGTCTTATTTTTGTATCTCCGTTAACACTTTTCTCAACATAGCTCCAGAAGCAAATTTGTGTTCCTCGAAAGCAGGCGCTTCACCATCCCTTTGTTAAACATCCTCATGTATGTTCACTTCAACCTCTCAATAACATTCCTTCATTCATAATTCACCCTCTATATAATCTATAATGTTATGCTTCCATTAGTCTCTTGTACCTCCATCAACAGCCGTTGTGTGTTTCTGTTAGCCTTTATAGCACGCCTTCGTTAGCTCATTTCCTCATATTTGAGCACTATTATCCACATTCCCTTAATAATTCTCTTCTACGCTTTGCTTATTTTATCTGTGCCTTCAATAGCCATATTGGTGTTTTTCTTTTCCATCATCATCTTCCGTAACAATTTCTATTTCCCTATTTTGAAAATTGTATGTAACAATATGTATATATGTGGGAAAAATGAATATTTTTAGTGTACCGCTAAAGGCATCACCATTTCGTACAAGGTCACCACGGTCGGCGGTTGATCGTCGACCGCGGTACTCTAGGGTGGCGTTAAATCATTGCATCTTGCTTAGTTGGCAGTTCAGTGCCACCTTAGAGTACCGTGGGGCGATCAACCACAGATGGGTGCCACGAAAGGACGATGCTTTTGGCATCACACTAATTTTATTTGGGAATCGTTAAAGAGATTCCCATTTTGGATCGAGGGGGCATAATTTAGGAGGACTCCACATAGAAAAAAACTGCTATGTTGCTCCACCCAAATAAAATATGCAAGCAAAATTCGACAACCCGTTGAAAAACGAGAAAAAATCGATAGTGGTCCATCAGAAACCATTTTCGACGGGTTCTTGTCGAAAGAAAGTTGAAAGCCTGGCAATTTTACATTGAAAAATTGAGGGTCTTATGGATTTGCCAAGGGGAGCAATTTTTTTATTGCATCTTCTAGCAATTTTTTGAAAAATGAACAAAAAAACCCATTATCCCCGTTAATTTATTGAAAAGATAAATATTTTTTTACACATCTATATCCAAATAAATTTCTACAGGAAATTATTGTCAAGGACAAAATTTCACAGTTTTTTAGCCTCAAGGACAGACCTTCAATATTTTATCCTGAAGGACAACTTTCTGTAGGTATCAGTTTTTAGTTATTGATAGCAGATTTTAGGTATCAGTTTGTAGTTATCGGTAGCAGTTTTTAGCCCGGTATCAGTTTTGTTGTCCTTATGAATAATTTTGAAAAATGTTTGTCCTTGTGAATAATTTTTAGAAGAATGTTTGTCCTTGTGGTAAAAATATTGAGGTCGTGTCTTTGAGGCAAAAAATATAGAAATTTTTGTCCTTTAGATTAATTCCCCCTAAATTTCTATTATTAGGGATTCCACGTAAAAATGAGATGAACAATGTGCAACAGAATTGTTAAAAACATTTCTTACCTTTACCCTAAGATGCTAGCTAGAGGTAGGCCTGTAAATGGACACTTTCAGATACAGATAATGCTATATTCGTATCCGTATTCGCGAACGAAGACGGATATCAGACATTTATCGGATATTCTTCGACCGGTTCATAGCTAATAAATCTAAACAAACAAATAGAAATTTTGATTTATTATGAATCCTTTTTGTACTAAATAAAAAAAATACACTAAGAAAAATAATTTTAAGCAGTAAAAATTAATTTTATTACATATTAATTTTTTTAGCATGATAAAATAGTAAACGACAATCATTTTATATAATAAAATATATAAAAAATAACTATAATCTTGATAAAAACCGAACGATAATTGTCAAATATGACTATGATCATGTCCGTTTTTTGAATATTGGATAATAAATCAGATTTTTCAATTGCTATTGTAAGCTCTTAGTGGAAATTACAGTTTATGTAAACCCGAATTACACCAACTGTTTCTAGCGTAAAACACTTCAACTGAGAAATAGCAATTCCTCTTCTGATTCCCTCTCCGAATCGCTCAAATTTCTGTCAGGAAACAAAATTCAAATCGACGCCATGGATAAAATGAACAGAGCCTTCGAAAAGGCGAAAATGCTTGTAGGTTTGGAAGTGGATGATGAAGAACAAGCAGTCGAAGAAACTTCCTCTTCGTTTTATGACGATTTCAATCGCGATTGTACTTTATCCACCAAACAAGTGTGTATTTTATTTCTTTCTGTTTCTGAAGTTTATTACCTTAGATTTATTTGAAGTTTTATCTAGATCTACTGCTTCAATCATGATTTCTGAAGTTTGTTCTTACTTGTCCTTATGAAATATGTGTATGTTTTCTTAGATTAGATTCAACTAGCATGCTTCTAAAATTTACAGTTAACTGTATAAATCACTATATGTCTGTATTCAATGTAGTAATGTCTATAGTTTAAAACTGAAAGTTTATAATCGGACTCAAGAGCAGTAGAGACACCTAAGCTTTTTGCCCAGTTGACCAAAATCCACCTGTTTGTTAAAGTATCTTAAGAGCCTGTGTTGGAACCACTTCTCGAAGAACGACTTTGAAACATCCTTTACAAAAGAGCGACTAGTATGTGACTACAATTATTCATTTTAACCTAATTTTGTAAGGATCTGGTATCTATTATCTACTTCAACTATTAAGTTGTCTTATAGTATATTTAGGGTGCGTTTGTTTTTGAGTGCTGAGTGCTGAGTGCTGAGTGCTGAATGCTGAATGCTGAGTGCTGAGTGCTGGATGTTGGAATGCTGTTTGTTTTTTCTTCTGTAACATTTTCATTAAGCACTTGTGATATAAAAAAATCGTATCAAGTCAAACACAACACACGATAAACTACCAACGAAAAACATAGAAATATACATCCATAAAACTCCAAAATAAAGCGTACATAACAAAAATTTTCCATTATTAACTGATTACAAGCAATAAGAAATTTGATCACGCATGTTATCCATAAATACTTGTGATTGCGTTGAAAATATATCACTGTGACGTAATGGAACTTGTGGTGGTTCTGTATCGTTGGCCATGTTATTTATTTCATTATTATCGTTCCCATCCTCCTCACCTTGTTCAGCTTGCTCAAATAACTCATCATGAAGAGCAACACGACGTAAAAAATTATGTATAGCCATACATGCAATTACTATATCTCTTTGCACACAAAACTTATAAGGAGGCATTTTATCTAGAATGGGAAATCTCTTTTTTAAGACACCAAAGCTTCTCTCAATAACATTTCTTAGTTTTGCATGAGCATGGTTAAATCGTTCCTTTCTAGTTGTAGCACTATTACCTCTATAAGCTTTCAGCCAATATCGAGTGTTGCGATATGGAGATAAGAAGCCTCTTGTGTTAATATATGCCGCATCACAGAGGTAATACATACCTACAGTAGCATAACGAAATATAAATAATAGTTTTCATTCACGATGTTAGTTAATTATCATAAAATACTTACTCGGTGGTGGTAGAGGAAAATTATTTGCAGGATCATGCAACGTTTCACTAAGGACCCTTGAGTCATGCGCTATTCCTTCCCAGCCAGCCATCACATAAATAAATTTCATGTCAAAGTCGCATATGGCCAATACATTTTGATAGCAATTTCCCTGACCTCTTCCTCTGAATGGTACTTGCTCATCAATTGGAATGTTCGCATCTATTAACGTACCGTCTAATGCTCCAACCGCACCCTTAAACGCGCCTTCTCTTAGATCAACATGAGATCGAATATTTTCAGTAGGTTTGGTAAAATCTGGAGGAACAATCATTTCTCGAGCAAAATTCATCATCGCGTTCAATACTTCATGAAAGTACTTATGAACCGTTTGCCCAGAGTGTTGAAACCTATACCTTATTATACGGTTTCGGTTGTTATGACTTATGGTGGATAAAAACATTGCCATTTTTTCTTCGACTTCAAGGTGTTTGCTATTGGAAAGCCAACTCTGCTGTCGAAAGTAACGACATAGATTTTTAAAAGATTGCTTATCCATTCGAAATTCATCATATATGACGGTGGAAGGACCATCCAACAACTCTTTCACATACTGTTTTCCAGAAAGAGACGAGATCAAAACTTTTTGCCGCTTTGTTCCATGGTTTTTTATTTTCAGTAATATTAAGAGAGTTATCCATCTAACCAATAACCAAAGCTTCTTTGTCATGCTGAAAAAAACAATCCATCATAATCATGCGTACATGTAACTGTAAATTGAAATAAATGTACCAAACTAATAAGGATACAAGTACAATAAATTATTGACTCGACATACAGTTTATTACTGAAAACAAACACCAAACAACTACTGATATAGAATATAATTTAAAAACTCTCCTTTCTCTTCAATGGTACGTTCATCCATGAACGCAATTTTCAGTTCTGGCTTGTCACAAAACAGCACTTTTGCTTGTCTATATTCATCCGGTGATATCATACCCAAACTTTTCATTTCTCTTAGGGAAACCATAATATCGGTGTAAGAAGGTCCTCTACTAGCCTTCTCCTCATCAATTTGCTGCTTCAAGATGCCAACTAATCCCTCTAGTTGATTTTCTAATGTTTCACCAGGTGAACCTTTTTGATGTTTTTTACTTGATCGACGGGGTGTTGCCTTCGACTGTCTAGTGCGATTCATATCAACTTCACAGGTGTTACTTCCAATATCAGCAGTAACTCTTATTCCCTCAAAGTAGTCATCATTCATACTACCATTCAGCTCAACATTTTCTGCATTTACATCCTCTTCGTTCTCAAAATTATCATCCTCATTTTCAGTATCAGTTGTAGGACGTGGGATTGACGATGAAGACGACCAAGCATATGAACCTTTCGCTAACGTTTTTTCAAACACACCTTTCATTAGTTCAGGATATTTGAGTGAACTGTTTCGAAACTTCGCCGCTCTTGGATTTTGCTGTTCATTAAACATTTATGATTATAATAATAATGCAATTAGATCAACATTACTTTTTATACTTCAAATTATTGGATTAGAATAGTATAGTTGATTAGCTTGCCTGAATAACGTCTTTCCACTTTTCGGGTGGCAAGTGTACGGAGTTGGTGGCAGCACAAAAACCATGTCCAGAGAGCCCAATAATTTTCACCCAAGCATCATAATCTCTTCGCAAATAGTCATAGCGATTTCTAAATATTTTGTGCGCAAAATTCACTTTCCACTTTTCATTAAACTCTGCCTCTAATCTTGTCCACGAATCTTTCGTAAGAGACATTCCTCTATACCCTTGACGCTCAACTTCCCTAAAACACAACTCAAGGAAGTCTTTTTCCATTTCAGGATCCTTTGTGAAAGCAGCTCTATCTTCGCAATTCTCATTATCTTCATGGCTGTCATAGCTTTTTGAATTTGTTTTTCTCTTTGATGCCATAACTGTTAACTACTACATACAAAGAACAATTCCAATATGTTTAAGTGATATTTAATTTCATTACAATTTGACAACAAACGAAAAGTAGTTGAAACCACAACTTTATCGAAAAAAATGTTCTTCGCAAAGGAAAATATCATTTTAGTAGCTAAATTTTTCGTCAAAATCACGGACACAGTATATATGATAAGCCGAATGAACACGAATATTATACAGATATAAAAGTTGAGATTATTAAATGAAGCGCTTGCAATATCTGGATTAAAGAATCGAATAATTTTGGTAGTTCGGCTTATTTCAAGACATATTATTTAACATCGTGAATAATTGTTGGCAACTTAGTGTTAGGAGGATATAGTGAAGAAGGAAAAGATATACCAGAATTCACAATATATATGCTGCCCTATTTTAGTTTATTATCGTATATGCAAGTTTAACTATAATCTTTCTAAGTTCAAAGTTTCTTCATTTCATGTCAGTTTCATACGCAGTCGGTTTTCAAATACAATGTTTTTGTGTTTTCCAACTAAGATTGTATCAAATTTCATGTTTAACTTTTTATCAAATGTGAAAAAGATGAAACAGTGCAGCCGCTCTTTTTAACATTTTCAAAGCTAGACTAGCATAATTTGGTACGGGAAAGAAAGTATACAAAAGAAGAAGGACATGTGCATGTACTAATATATACACATTTATTTAATGGCCACATAGCCATATATTGTTGTACAGAAAGGTGAATACGGTTGATATATTCTCTTATTCACTGGTCAGATTCTAGGACTAAAATTTTCACACCAAATGAACAATTTTTCAACCTGCATTGTGCCAGTTAACCATATGACCCACTTTGTTATGTTTCCTGTAATCAGTAATGATATATGAGTTGTCATTGTGCAATCAAATTATTAGTATGTATGTTATTGATGTTCAACAATCGTCCAATGAGAGTTAAACAGTTATCTTCATTACAATACTACAACTCTTGAGCTGATTATAACATCCTACCCACTTGTTGATTATAACATCCTACCCGCTGTTTTTGACATTTTCAAAGCTAGGCTAGCATAATTTGGAATGGGAAAGGAAGTACACAAAAGAAGAGGGACATGCGCATGTACTAATATATGAACATTTATTTAATGACCACAGCCATATATTGATGTACAGACAGGTAAATGTCTGCAAGTTGCACCGAGCAGTAAAAAAAATGAGTAAAAGCAGCATTAAAGTAAAGATACAGCTCATAAAACAGAATACAAAGTAGAAAGAAAAACACTATGCTAAAAAACTTACTGAAATTGGGTGTAGAGAGACAATCTTCTGCAGCAGCTGTCAAAGTTGATAAAGTAGAAAAAAATTGGTGATGAAAAATGAAAAGAACGACTGGAATTATATTGAGGTAATATGCTGAATTGAATCCAGCGCGTTATTGCCGCTGAATAATATCGCTTAATAACAGGGTTAGGAGCTGCTTACTTTTTCAAAACAAACGTGTAAATTTTTCCTCTTCGCTGAAAAGTTTAAGCGTTCAGCACTTTTGTTTGGAAAACAAACGCAGCCTTAGTAAGAAACAAATAGTTGTTTGGGACTTTTAAGCTACTTTCATGAAAAGTTTCTTTTATGTCAAAATGAGAAGAGCAGTTCCCTTGGACCAAACTTTCTGTAAAGCTCATACAACGTTTTTAAAACATTGAAAAAACTTTGGATAAACATGCTTACATAAAATAACAAAGGCCGAGTGTAAGTCAAGTATACTAAAGGGATAATTCTGAGAACATCATAGATTGCATGACTAAAGCCACGACCACCATATCTTACAAGACCAATGATAAATACCCTTAATACCTACTTGAGAGAGGCGACTGTTGGCTAGTTTTTCATAGCTGTATGGTGCATGCACCAAAACCATGATAATTTCAAAATTATAAGTAACATTGTAATACTATACCTCTCTTCTTGTATTTGTTATCAATGTATTCAAACTTTTAAGTTTTTCCATAGGGCGGGCAATAAGTTTTTCTTTTTTCAGTCAGCTAGATAATATCTTGAATGCCGGTGTCTAATTTAGAGTTTTTAAATATATAGTAACCCACAAGTAGAAAAACTATCAATCATGTCATTGCAATCATTTATGAAAAGTTAAAATTAGGAAAATTTCATGATTGCCATATGTTGGTAATAAAATTCAGTAGCAATGCTTTTGTAACCAGTATGATTCGTATCTCTAACGTTTCGTTTGTGCTTGAGTGTAAAATATGACCCGATTTGCAGTCTGATTGAAGTGATATTGCAATATTAAGCAATGGTCAAAACTTATATCTGTATTAGTTCAACTGTAGATTCTTCTTGAATTCAGTCAATTAATATTACCAATGTACTGACCCATATTCTCTTTTCATGTTCTCAGAGACTATATGGCTTTGCAATATGTTTGGCTGCAGGTTTAGCTTGTACATTCTTGGTAAGATGAGCTAAATATGTTTTCTATCTAACAAATATATGCTAACATTTGTTGCATTAGTTTTTTTTTTCTGAGCCTTATAGATTCTTATATCCATCTACCTATTTTATAAGTACTAAGAGAAAATTTTAGTTGGGAAATTTTATTTATTGAAGTGTGGCATAATGCCAAATTCAAAATTGGTGCATGCTCCAGTGACCAGTCATAAAATAACAACAAAGTCATAAAATAACAACAAACTTCTCTTTTGGTTCCAATACATACTAAATTTGGTGCTTGGAGGTAATATAAGGAGTATTCATTACACTGGTGCTAGCCCCTTTTTTTACATATTTATATATTCTATAGTAGTAAAGCATACTCATTTCTCATCTCATATTAATTTTTTCATTTATTTTGCACTAATTAACTTCTTCAAAGTTCCCTCCATTTAGGTCTATCAGCGGATATATTCGAATGCGGATAGTGTCATATCCGCATCCGCATCCGAAATCAGTTTCGAATATCTAATATCCGCAACCGCGGATACGGAATTATCTGTTAACAATCGATAAACCAATAAACATAAAGAGAAAATGTTGGTTTAACATAATTTATTTTCCAATCCCATTGATTATAAAAGTATGAAATAAATAAATATGATGATATTAAATGGTTTTGAGTAGTTTAAATACATTAAATGCATATAATATAAACTGTTAATTTAATAAAATAATAAATACATCTTTTGTTATACTAAAATATACAGAATATATACTATAATCTTAACAAAAAGCAGGTGGATAATTTTCAGATGCGGATGCCTTCATATCTGCATGTGCGTCAATTTTTTGGATGTTGGATTTTTTTTCGTTTTTCGGATATGGATATGAAGAATTCTGGATTTGGATATCCATCGACATGCTTACATCCATTCCTTTTATTTGCTAGGTCCTATTATGAATATCATGGAAATGCTGCATAAACCCCCTCCCTCCTCCCTTCCACACCTCCCCCACCCACACACATGTAGGAACAAAAAACAACCACCTTACCGCTTAACCTGATCGAGCCAGACTATTTTCAGTACATGATAGTTGCAGCTACAATTACCATATGCTTCCTCAATCACAGATAACAACACCACTATTATCAATGTTTTGTCATAAAATATTTCACATCTTCAAAGTTACCATGCAGTTATATACAAAATTTTCACTTAAGTCCACTTCTTTAAAACATCATTAGTTTTCAAAAAAACTTCTTAATTTTAAATACATGTGTCATAGATCAGAACTAAATTTGTTATCGTCAAGTAACAAGTTCAAAATTTATACAAACAAATATTTATCTCAACAAAAATGTGATCTTTGAATATTATTGTAATTGAATGAGCATAATTAATTTATGCTCATTTATTCATGTAACGAATATTGATTTCTAGAAAAATAATAATTTGAAGGTCATATATCTTTACAAAAAATAAAAATTTAATCTATTTTACATGTTTATTTTTTTTTAAAATTACATAATAAAAAATAAAATCTCTGAACCATGTATTTATTGCATTTTCTTTAACACCATGCAGTTAAAGTCCTGTTGAAACCTCGCTAATGCTTCGCTAAAACCTCTCAGCGCACTTCGACCTCTACATCTTTTCAATTTAGCGTTATTAAATGATAAATTCGCCTAATGTCCCGCTTTTTTCTACTACGCCTGCTAAATCATGAGTTTTTAGCATCCGCTTCAGCAACTTTAATATAAAAGTTTAATTTGACCCGTTCTCTTATAAACCAAATCAACAAATTTAAAGTATATGTTCTGAGTTTAAGTCCTAAGTGCTGAACTCTATTCTATTCATCAAATCCGATGTGCATGAATCACGATCTTCTTAGTTTTTGTTATATAGGAGTGAACAATGTTTTTTTACCATTTGTGGGGATGAAAATAAATCAACTTGAAGATTTAGTTTTATCTCCAATAAAGATTTTTACATCTTCGCTATTATCCGATATATCCCTGCTTTATCCCTATTATAGTTTTTTACACATCCACTGCTATAAAACTGCTTAGCGCTTTAACTGGAGAGCTTTAATAGTAGTTCGTACTAACTATAAATATCATCCAACCTTGTTTCACACTTTCGAATCTTTACTTGTGATTGACCATTTTAGATAAAAGATGATAATTTTGTATCGAAAATTCATAGAACAATGCTGAAAACTCATCCATCTTCAAGGCGTGCCATTTGCACCTTTCTTCCATATGGTGGAGTGCACGTGGAAAGGTGCAGCGAATAACGAAATGGTGCTTAAATGGTGCTTATGCAAATAGCACGATGCGGAAAAATGATGCGCTTTTTCGAGCAGTAATTTTTTTACTTATTTTTTTTGTTTTTCATTTTTCACAATCAAACTAATCTCCAACAATGGTTAATTGTATTACATATTTTTTATACGATGATATGATTACACTTCGAACTAATTTCTAACAAATTTTAAACCATTAATTTATTTATTACCACACCGAACTACGATGATTAATTGGAACCGATATCCGCAATTCGAACCAAATCGATCCAAACCCGACTTGAACCCGATGGGTTCTCAGTCGGGTCTAAGTGATGAAAAATAACATGAAGAACCGATATGATCCAAAACGTTAGAGAAATAAGCGAGAAAATATATGCATTTATAGTGTTATAAGACAATCAGATCCGATCTTAATTGAACACTGGGTCGGGTCATGGCTTTAAAATGTACAAGTTAGAGTCAATAAAACTCAATCCGACTAGAATCGAGATTCGTTGGGTCAAGTCCACATCCGACCCGATGGGTCTAATTACCACCCCTGCACCCGAACAAATAGTCTCAAAATGATCGCATTCTCCAAATTAATCTTGAACGAATTTCGAACTATATGTTCTTATTACCGTTGCACCGAACAAATAATTTAGAATGATGTTTTTTCTTCAAATTAATCTCCAACCAGCTTTGAATCATCGGTTCCTATTACTTTCACACCGAATAAGGTATCAATCGATATGAGACAGATGAGGAAGATGCTGAAACTTATAAATTTGATGATGCAGATTTTGCTTTAGAAAATACGATTGTTGAAGCAAATTCAAATTTCTCGTTTATTAGTAATATGTTCAATTATCTTATATTTTGGCTTTTGAGACTATTATGTTTGAAATTCCATGCTTATGATATTATATTTAATGATGGTTCTTACAATGTCTAAAAATCTTTATTGCTTATGTTTTAATAAAAAATATATGAATTATATTGAACTTTTTAAATTAATTGTTATGTATATTAAATTTATTAGAAAAACTAAATATGCGTGGTAAATTAAAAAGCGCTTCAATTGCGGCGGCGTGCGCCAAGCTCCTAGGAAGACTTTACTTTTTTTGCACCGTTAATAACTATAATTGTACAAACAATAAAAAAGATCAATGTTGTATGTTATTAGTTATGACTTTAAAAAACATGCAATCAACCATCTATGCCGATAAACACATAATTTGTAAAGTATTGATTCAAAAAAAAAAATGTATCATTTCCTTTATTATCAATCGGTAAATGTATTTGGCTAACATGTATCAGTATGACATATAAAGAAACTGACCTAAACCAATCAACTGGCAGGGTCAGCTCATCCTTTTATGATAAATCTTGATCCGACCCTTTTGACTTGTTAAGTAAGTCAAACCCAACCCGATCCACTTAATAAACGGTCAAAAAAGCGCAAAGAACTACACAAAAAATATTTTTGTACTGCAGCATAAAATGCATATAACTTCTTGATTAGACTTCATGGAAAATACACACATCATATAACAAAAATTTGCTAGCTAACAACATTTACTACAACTGAAAGGATTGAAACTACACATAACACAAAAAGGAAAACTGCAGAAATATACTGCTGCACCACAATACGCAAAACAATAGAATGAAACATAAGAAATGTAAACTCGGAATGCAATAATTGTAGAATGACGTACTAGGAATGCGAATGTAATCACAAAACCAAAGCATATTACATAAATAAAGCTTATAAAATATCCTTTTATCAGACAAAACGTTTTTTCTGAAAGTCTCCCTATAAAATTTAAGGCCAATTCTGCTTGTCTTACATTTTCTGGAAACAGTAAAATAGCTCATCAATGTTAAAAGAACAAGCATTTGGGATTCTTGAGATAAATAGAAAACTGTTACTTAATAAAAATGAATACATGTCATTACAAGTTACATGAAAATTGTAAATTAAGTTGCAACAAACATAATGTTTGCGTGCTTGGTATATTGTTTCACATGTTTATCAAGTTCTATGCATTACTTAGCTTTTGTGTCGTGCTCATCGATGTTCAGGGAATGGTATCTAGCTTAGCTTTTTTGTTATAACTTCAAACCATGTTGCTTCCCTTATATATAGTGCTCATCATTCTTAGACAGTATGAATGCACAAAATACAATGCTCGGTTAATCTTTTGCTTGTATATTTTTGAAAGGCCGGTTATGGTTAGCCTACATTTTTGAAAAATATATTGAAAGAACTAAATCTTTTGTTATAGGCAGTGTATTAAAAAACGCGTCTCACGGCGAGGCGCAAGCAAAAACACACCGAGGCACATATCAAAAGGCATTTTGCTTCAAAGGCGTGTGCCTCAATTGGTTGAGGTGCAAAAAACGTAAAAACATACGCCTCAAGGTAAAAACGCACTGAGGCTTAAGCTTCTCAAGCAAATTTCAGTGGTGCTAAGTTCAAAATCCTTTGTTATTCTATTTCTATGCGCTTATTCGATATTCACTTTAAAGAGCTAAATACATGTAATTTTTTAAATACTCGTGCAATCGATTTCTTAATGCTGCCTCAAAAATCGAATCCAACAATCCATGAATATACCTCTCAGTAAATTTACATAGTCAAAGGAAACTGTGCCATATATAACATGTGTTTTACTATATGCCCATAAAATGAGAGACGTAAGAAAAAGTATACTTAGTATTAGTACACATTAAAAATTTAGAGTTAATTGAAGGATCCGGTGCATTAGATGAAAAAAAACATTAAACCGATTAAATCTCGAATGGAGACCTCGATCGAGACATCGTTGTAGATTTGAGAATATCGATCAAGATTTAGGTGAAATGAGAACAACTCGATTGAGACATCGTTGTAGATTTGAGAATATCGATCAAGATTTAGGTGAAATGAGGAACAAATTTTTTTCCGAATCACCCAACTCCCAAAATGAGATATCGATGAAGATGAACGACATTTATAACTTTACTTTAAGCAAACTATGGTGCGAATATGCTCTCCACTTAGACATATGATTGACGTTACTCATAACCTTATACGTCGTCATAGTTCAACATCAAATAGCAATCTTGATGGAAAGAATTAGCAAATTATATACTCATGTACACTACACACAATTCCTTTAGTATGTATGAAATTCATTCTGTCAATTAATTCAAAATATCTCAGATTTACAGTTTACAACCCAACCAGGTTGTTTGATAAGTTATTTATTTTTTGACAACTTCAAGATTCCACGATAGCAAGTTCAGTATGTATCTATAAGATTCTAAATTGAGAACTCAGATTTGAACTAAAGTTTGGAAGATAAATCAATTGTAAAGAAAAACAAGACTTTTGAATCCTTGTTGAATTGCAACGACTTTTATGTCATTCCTTGAAGACTTAAACTTCTGTATTAGATGTTGGATATGAAATACAGAAGTGTATGTATCTCCATAAAAAATTGCAAATAAAGGAATGACATAAACTTTTGAAGACTTTTATGTCATTCCTCGAAGACTTAAACTGACATCTAATACAGAAGTTTAACGACTTTTATGACATCTAATCAAAATTGCAAAGACTTTTGAACGCATGTGTATTCATGTTTTATCTCCATAAAAAATTGAAGACTTAAACTTTTATGTCATTCCTTGAAGACTTTTATGTCGTTCAAATGTTATTTATTTGGCTCATCTGAAGAGGTTAAACTTCTGTATTAGATGTCAGTTGATACATACACTTCCATAAGACAAAGCACATTTCAATAGTTTTCAATATTGGTGGATACAATTTTGTTTTAAAGTATGGTAGAAATTTGACAACATATATTACTGAACTTTAAAAAAAATATATTAATTTTATAGATATTCAATATAATTTAATCAAAATAGTTTATAACTTATATACATAATACATAATTAAAATGAATTTTTTTCTTTTACATACACAATACATAATAGAAACTTCATTAATACCGTGTAAAGAACTGAAGCATTTTCTTTTACTAAATATAGTCAGTTTGCTTCCATCCCTAAGTATCATGTATGTATTATTTTTTATTGATTCTTCAGCTTATAACAGTTTAGCTGCAAACTAGTTGCATGCAGGGCTGGCCCTAAAATTTTGGCGGTGTGAGTAAAAATAATATTTAGACTTTTCATCGTTTATAATTAATATTTTGTTCAGTTTAAAGTATTGTGTAACAAATCAAAATTGATAATCAGTGCTAAAATAATTTGTATGAGATTTTCATATTTACACATTGCTACCAAAATTCAATATATTGAAAAATAATGTACCGACAAACTTTGGGTCACATATGAAGTAGGGGTCTAGGCAGTCGCCCATTGGCTCCGTGCTCAAGGTCTGCTGTGGTTGCATGTATAAAAACACGTCATCCAAATCTTTAGCATATGGCAATTCGGCAACTCTCCGTTATGAATATCAAAATTATCAGATAATTTTTCATGATAACCTTTCTTGTTTGTTAGAAAAGAAAAGGAGGAACCCTCTGTTCAATCCATAATGCTTGTTGCCATAAGTTATATTTTATTTTTTCTCAAATTACTGTATAAGTTGATGTTAATTTTGTTAATTTGTATTTAGAATTGATATGTAGGCATCTTCCCATATCATTCTACAGTTGTTATTTACACTTCTTTTTACCTGAGTAGCTACAGATTATTGATAATTTGCCTTTCTGTATTGTGCAGTCAATGCTTGTTTTCTTCAATCCAATCAAATTTGGGATAACATTTACCTTTGGCAATTTGCTTGCCCTTGGAAGGTTTGTATCTTTTATTATTTTGGAGCACACATGTTTAGTTACATGGTTCTCTTGCTCACGGCCAAATTGTATGAGCTATATTTCATTCAGTATTTTTTTTCCAGGTACAATTTAAAATTTTAAAATACTAGTAACATTGCTGTTTAGGATTTAGGATATTTTGGGCAAATGGTTTTTTATTTTTTTGGGCATCTTGATTTAGTCTTCTGTTATTATAAAACATGCTTCATTTGCAAAAGTTCACATATATTTCAATTGCAATTATATTTGTGTACTTTAATTGCAATCGTAGTTGTCATCTACGATTCTGAAGAATGAACTATCCTGTGCGAAAAGGCTCTCAATTCTCCAAGCTTAAGGTGACATTGGCAACTTCTGCTTCACGTCTATTGGTTGTCAAGTTTAACCAAGCTAACTGAACTTTTATTATATTATTGCAATTTATAGCAATATAATAGTCTTTATAATTGGTAATAATATAAACATATTTTACGTATACTAATCAGATCAATTTTGTTTATAAAATGATCGAAAAAATGCTCAATATAAACCCTTTGAACATAAGTTTTTGTTTTCCTTTTGAGTAAATACTGAATGTTCTAAAGGATCATAGCTTTCATGAAAACCTTCCTTGAACATGGAAATTTCTTTAGCATCTTTTAAATATCTAAAGTTAAGCAAAAATTTATCTATACTAGTGATATTATCTATCGCAAATTATATGTACTAGTGATATTGTCTATCGCAAATTATATGTACTAGTGATATTGTCTATCGCAAATTATAAAAGAAAATGAAATTCCCCCAACATTATCAATGATCATGTGTAAACGCAACAAGTAGTTATGGTGGGTTGATGGCTTACCCATTTTCCTCATCACTTCTGCTGGTAGGTGCGTAAAGGATTGATACACATATCTCATAATTGTTCATTGAGTTGCATTAAGTTTCTCTCTTCTCCTGTATCAAGTCTGTAACTGAATTCAAGATGATAATTGTTGTCAGCAAAATTTTCAGTCTTCGAACAGACTCGAATAATTTAACTGGACCGACAAACGATAGAGAAATGGATACAAACATTTAGAAAAACATCACAAGACAATAGAATGAAGAAGTACAAAATTATAGTTGAAAAGTGGAACTTGACTATATGGGTCATCACTGAGTTGTACCTTGAGGCGAACTATGAAACCATGCCGATGGGCCAACATTTTTAGAGAAACAAAGACCAAGGCAAAGCAAGTAAGCACAACTATAAGATGGAGGGACAAAACGTGATGAAATCAAAATTTGCATGGGCCAACACAGACTCGAGTTGTACCCGAAGAGGAACATAGGAAAAGTCATGAAGAATTCGAGTGTGACTCGAAGTAAAGATGGAAAAGTTAGTAAAACATGAAGCAAAGGAACTCAAGAAAACCAGGGACTAACTCGAGTCAAACTTGAGCCGAGATACAACTTGGTCCAAGTCAACTTGGTGACTCGTTGTGCATCACAACTCAGTGATGCTTAGGTCGAGGTATATCGAGCTATTTTTGAGGGACAACATGCACAACGCGGGTATTGTGTATAATTTTTTGAGCCAAATGTGGAGATCTTCGCCTATAAATAGAGGTGAAGAGTGCTTGGAAGGATAGCTTTTCATTTCTTCTTCATTCTGAACTTCTGATAGCGACGAGTTGTAAATGATAACTCTGAAAACTGCCCTGTTGGATTCACAACGAGTTGAGACTATCAAGTTGTAAGTACAATTTTGTAAAATCAAAGGATAATCGACTAAGTGAACGTAGGTAAAAGTATTCGCCGAACCAATATAAAAATCTTGGGTTCTTTTTTTGCTATTTCTTTATTTTCTTTGACATTTTCACTTTGTGTCAAATTTGATGCAAACATATTGGTGCTTTCACCGAAGACTAGGAGTTGGTAACTTGAAACCTTGATTTGAGAAGATGAGGAGACCATCTACACGGGACGCTGTTGCTGGAGGAAGCCAGCAAGAACCAGGGGTAGCCAGGAGGTGTCATTTGGATCTAACCACTCATTCATCTACATAGCCAGAGATGAGATGAAAATGATGACATAAATGTAGTAGAGAATGATAACCCATCAGGAGGAAATGATGGAGGGATTCTTCAGAATGATAGGACAACCAAGGGCAGTTGGAGTTGCTGAAAACTAGAATCGGAGGCCAAAAGGCAAAAGGAGTGCACCTAGAAATAGAGGACAGAGTGGAGCTAATCCCTTAGAGACCTCACAAGTCGGGGTCGAACCATGTTTACAATTCGGTGTCGAGTTGACAAGGCATGAGGCATGAATGGTGTCGACTTGGGACAAGACAATATATCTCGGGGATGATACTGAGCCACAGAACGGACATCAAAGCGCAAATGCACATCAACAAGAGTTAGAATAAGAAGTTCGCCGTAGGACCACGAGGGTGGTTGACAAAATGAAATCATGGATCAGAGAGTTCCATTGGATGACAATGATAGAATTGCCGAGATGATTAAACGTGTGATGAGAGGTGACACTCATGCCAAAGTTTGGAGGACGTAAACAAAAATTTGTTCACCCTTAATATCCGGTACGCTAGAAATCCACTAGATTTCAAGCCGCCGACAGTTGAAATGTACTACGGAAAGAGAAATCCAACCATTCATATGATAAGATACCTTTGACATATGAAGGTGTTGAGTATTTCTGAAGAAGTAATAGGATGGTGCTTTCCATTATATTTGACGAATTTGACAACAATGTGGTTTAGAAAGCTGGAAAATGGATCCGTTAGCACGTGGTCCAGATTAGTGGAAAATTTTATGAACTAGTTTAGAGTTCATATAGAAAGACCAATGAATGCAACAACGCTTTCAAGCATAGGGCAGAGAGCAGGCGAGTCCCTGCGTGGTTATTTAACCAGATTCAACGCTGCAGCAACTACAATCCATAAGTTGGATTTATCAATAGTTCTGATGGCGGTAGTTTCAAGAGTTGCTCGTAAAACTGATTTCAAAATTGCTTTGGAAAGAGATCCACCAGTGGATTTGGTGGATTTCTATTAACAAGCCGAGAGATTCTTGCATCAGGAAGATGTTGAAGCGAATGAAAGCGCTGAAGTAACGCTGTGTATGACGGAGGATCGTCCGGAACATGATATGGAAAGAATAAGGGAAAGCGTAAGGCTGATGATAGCTTCGGAGGACCGAAGCGTATGAAGAGGGAATCGAAGTTCTTCTCATATACAGAACTGATCGAAACCTCAGAGAAGATTTACTTGGATACCAAGGGGCGGATTCTCTATCGAAAACCGATAAAAAGAGGCCCACAGACCGGGAGAAGAGATATAGAAAGTTTTGCCTATTTCATAAGTCGGATGAGCATGAATCAAATGAATGCAGACATCTGCAAGATCCGATCCAGGAACATGTTTAGAACAACCGACTACAATAGTATGTGAGAAACAAACTGCAATGGTGCAGCAGGAACATCTACCATCTACAGCGAATGCATCATGAAGCGACCTTGGATCTAGGTCGAGAATGGTTATCTCTTAATCGACACAGACATGGTTTTAAATCTTCTATATATCGTCCAAAATTTCCTCCGAGATCTCCTTTTCACACTTAAACGAGACGAGACATCAAATCTTCTTCATATCTCCCTAGGCACTCATCTCGTCCGAGATATTCAAATCTCACCCGAAATATGGATCAAAATCTCAATTCGATATCTCACCCGAAATTATACAATTTTTATATATTTTCCATAATATTTTTTATTTTCTTATTGATTCAAAAGAAACTACTCAATTCAATTATAAATTACCAACTTCTTGAACATATCCTTTACTTTTGATCTTAACGAGCATAGCGAAAGGTTTCACTTCTTTATTATGTTCAAATAAAAAGATATTATTCAATCATTACCAAATCAATTAAGCTAATCAAGCTACCACTCTTCTAAAAATATTCCTTTTCGTAAATCAAGTATGTTACCATTTTTTTTACTAAGAAAGTTATAACCATTGAATAAATTTTTGACACATCAATTTTAGAACACATAAGTACATCCGAGATATTCACGAGATGCATTATAAGACCCGAGATGTCAATCCGAGATGTACACCCGATATGTACTCATCTCGTCCGAGATCTCTCCCGATACGAGATAACTTGTGTAAAAATTCCGAGACAAAACGTGACCGAGATCCGATATTTAAAACATTGGACACAGAAGAGAGTCAGGTTCGATTCTCACACTTTGCTTTTGTATGCAAATAAATGAGTTAGTATTACTCTCGGACCACTTACACGTGCGCGAGACCTCGATGTGTCTCTAGGCACGTTCTGTCTGGAAGTAATCCCTGTTAGGATGAATGTTTTTTTTGATTAAAAGCTTGATCCGAAGAAGATCATACACTTGTACTATACACACACGGTCAACAAGGCTTGACCGATAGCCTAAACGATTTTTAAGGTGGACCAACCACCATCACAAGAACATTACAGCACAGCTGTGAGGCAAAAGCGCCTCATCAGCTGTAGATCAACTATTATGAGCACCATACACAATAGGCATACCAATACAAAGGTGCCCATAGCATACAATACACATACAAATAGGTAAAGAAGCCAGAATTCCTGTTGGCACAACCAATATTTCAAATAAAAAAATCATAGTAAGAACTATGCCATCAAAGCCACAATAATTACCAGCTAGCAGTTCCAAAGGAAGCAATTCCAGTCTTACAGGCAGCAATTCCAAAGTGAAGCGAAGCATCACGAATTTCACTCAATGTAGAGAAACAAAGCAGAATATAACCAAAGAAGACAAGGCTTCAGAACCGAGAAACCATTGATAAGCTGAATTTCCTGCTAGCATCAAAAAAGACGCTAGTAAATTGCTAAAATCGACAAGTTGCAAATGAAACCATGATCAAAACAGAGTCACAAGAAGAAGCAGTATCCTCAAGAGTAGCAGTATCACATAAAAACCGAACCAATTGTAGACACTAAATGCTACACACAACGACTCGACAAAACCGACAACCCGTAAGCCCAATAGGCGCTACATGCATCACCAATGAAAAACACTCATTGCCCAATGCAGTCACCATGGATGATGCCAGTGTGCATGGAAAATTGGTGAGGTTAACCACTCATCAAGATAGCTAGAGTAGCACAAATTGCCCAACAATCACTCAGCATAACACACTACAAACCACTAATACTACCAGGGCACTCAAACCAAAAGCACACATATAGCAATGACAAAACAAACCCAATACCCAAAAACAATACGCAAATCAAGCATTGGATACCAACACAATCACCAGATTCAGGCCAAGACTCACCGACAATCCTCGGTGGCTGCCTCAGCGAGCAAACGCAAACCCAAAGCTGAGAACAAATATAGCTTCCAAAACCGTTGCAGGCTCAGTCGCCGTAAAGGGAGGCCTAAGCTTAAGGAAAGAGGCGTTCGAACCAAAGCAACAAACCTGAAAAGAACGGAAGCCAAAAAACCGAGCCCGAGTGAAATACGCTCACTCCAGCCAACCAAATGAAGATCTATGAACTAGCAGGCGAGCACCCAAAAACTGCAGCTGTCGAAGTTCAGATTCACAACTTCAAAGCTAAACCGCCTTTCCCAAAAAAATGATTATAACATCGTCGCAAATAGGTTCGAAGGGGAAAGTTGGGAAGCAACCGTCGAAATAAATAGACAAACGCAACAAAAGTCAGTAAACAAAGCACGTACAAAGAGGGCCTGGAGAAGAAAACATCTACAATAATAGAAAAAACTAGGGCTTGGATTAGAAGAGAAGAGGCGAGAGCGGAAGTATTAGCTAGGGCTATTATGGTAATAGTAAATTTCCAATTAACATATCACTACCAGTCGATCGGTTACCATTTTTGAGTGAAATCTGTATACCAGTTTAATCGGTATGGTAACGGTAAATTTATCATTTTCTACGGCAGATCAGTGGTAACATTTCTACAATACCAGCGGTAACGGTAATTTTACCAGTCAATTTATAACACATGTATATTTATGTAATATGCCTTATAAGCATTTAGAATCAAACAAATGGTTAAATTTAGTTCAATAATTAGGTGAAATAATGCTAATCACACTTTTTCTTTCTCATTTGCCTTTTACTAGGTAACTATAAATTGTACAATGAAGCAGCGTTATAGTACAAAAACATGTCAAGTTACTGACTTATTTATTTAGACAAACGGTAATTTACCATTACCAGTGTAAGTTTATCGGATTATTAATATATTAGTCTTCAGTGTACCAGACCATCATTAACGGTAAGCAATTTTAGCTTGCCAGTAAAAACGGTACGGTAATAATATTTACGAAATGATAACGGTAACCATTACCATAAAAACCTTAGTATTAGTAGCAAAGTAGAAGAAAATCGGATGGAAAAATAGTAGAAGAGGAGGTAGCTGGAAAGAGGAGCCCTAGTCCCTATTGAGGAAGATTTCATTAACTTCCAACTTTTCTTTCGAATTTATTAAGCATAGAATGAATGTTTTGAAATATGTGCTTGTTGTTTTGAGTTGGATTTTGCGAATGAATGTTTGATTTTGCAAATTATTCGAGCATGATGATTGATGTTGAACATGAAACACCAACGGAGATTGGTTATCCTTTGAGACTGATTTATGAACTAATTGGACATGCTACTCCCAACCGGAGAGATGAGGTGATGAACCATAAGGTGCAAGTCCCCTTGTCGGAGATCGAGTAGATTGGACTATTGCATGATAGTAAGTCCCCCTGTAGGAGAGTGGACGGATGGATTTACTCGAACATTAGGTCCAAGGTTTTAAATCTTCTTCCTCTCACCCGAGATATCAACTCGAGATTTTTTTTCCAAATCCATGATTTGGCAGCTTAGATAGTTATCAGAGTTTTAAATCTTCTTCATTTCAGTCGAGATATCAACCCGAGATTTTTCTTCAAAATTTGAGATTTGAAACCTTGATTAGGTCCTCTCGTCGGAGAGCAGGCGGATTGGGCTCAATATGGATATATGATCCCGAGAGGTTAGAAATTAGACTAGATATGGATAATGCGAGCTGGAGAGATCGGACCATAGACTAGAAAAGATTATGCGATTTGGAGAGATCGAAAACTAGATTTTGGATTTGAATGTCACCTAACATTGAAACGATTTGATGATAATTATCAGATTACGTCATTACCTCGATTCGATTGGACTCATTCATGATGGGATGTTGGCGATTTCGGACGATTTGTAAATGATACTCTGGTGGCAATGCACTCCCTGATTGGTAACTTATGATAACCAAACGATCGATGAAAATCATTGCTTCGATTCGATCGGGCATTCTTATAATGAGATACTGGACGATTTATAAATATCGCTCCAACTGGTGGTAGTGAACTTATGCAATTATTGATTTATGACAATCTGACATATGGTTTACCCATGACAATGGAATCTTGGAAGAACACGGGATGGCATCGATATTTATATTGATTTACGATCTTATCCGGACGAACACGAAACGATATTGATATAAGATAGTTAACTTCCGGGAGAACATGAGATGATTTTTATTTACAATGTACAATATATGATAGGATAATTTTGGAAGAATACATAACGATGATGATTTGTGACTAACAATTAGGTAAGGACTCAAGTCTTTTGTTATGACGGTCTGGAACGACCTTTGATTTACAGGTGAATTCGAAGGAACCAGACGATTCGTCGTGGTTTAATCAATAGCTAGAGAGCTCAATATAAGTACATTTTCTATACATAAGGCGTGCTTTGGAGTGACAAGTGTTATCAATAAAATCTCTAAAGTCTGAACATACTCAAATGCTTAAACTGGACCGATAAATGATAGAGAAACAGATACAAACATTTAGAAAAACGTCACAAGACAATAAAATGAAGAAGTACAAAAAGATAGTTGAAAAGTGGAACTTGACTCCATTTGTCAACACCGTTGTGCCCCATGGCTCATCACCGAGTTATATGTTGGGCGGAATTATGAAACAATGCTGATGGGCCAACATGACATAATCTAAAGAGAAACAAATACTAAGGCAAGGTAAGCATGCATAACTATAAGATAGAAGGACAAAACGTGATGGAATCAAAATTTGCAAGAGCCAACTCGGACCCGAGTTGTACCCGAAGAGGAACCTAAGAAAAGTCATGAAGAACTCGAGTGAGCCTCGAAGTAAAGATGAAAAAGGTAGTAAAACATGAAGCAAAGAAACTTAAGACAAAGCAGAGACTAACTCAAGTCAAACTCGTGTCAAGATACAACTTGACCCGAGTCATCTCGGTGACGAGTTGTACATCACAACGAGTTGTGATGCTTGGGTTGGGGTTCGTCGAGCTATTTTTGTGGAACGATGTGCACAACGTGGAGATCGTATGTAGCAATTTTCGAAGCCAAATGTGGAGATCTTCGCCTAAAAATAGAGGTGGAGTGCTTGAAAGGAGGACTTTTCATTTCTTCATTCTGAACTTCTGATAGTGACGAATTGTAAAATAATAACTCTCAAAACCA
Organism: Allium cepa; assembly: GCA_030765085.1. Classification (NCBI taxonomy): domain Eukaryota; kingdom Viridiplantae; phylum Streptophyta; class Magnoliopsida; order Asparagales; family Amaryllidaceae; genus Allium; species Allium cepa. The sequence continues at coordinate 422,242,800 of CM060938.1, read as the reverse complement.
CTCTCCTGGAATCTCACCGAATTGTAAGAACAACTTTGTAAAATCAAAGGATGATCAATAGAAATCAACTAAGTGGACTTACGTCGAAGTATTCGCTGAACGACTATAAAATCTTGTGTTTTTCCTTGCTATTTCTTTATTTTCTTTGATATTTGCACCTTTATCACTTGATTGGGTGTTGTGCCAACTTTGGCGCAAACATTACTATTTGTTAGATATCGTACCTTTGACTATACACTAGTTTATAGCGGTTTATTTAGTTTCACCACCTCGTTTTGTGTTTTTCTTTCAGACAATAAATATCATGTTAACTTTTATATATGTGTACATGTCTGTCTATACATTAAGGTTCGAGATCTTGGTTTTGGTTCGACTTCGACCTTTTGCAATTTTAGAAACTTTGATATTATTTGTTGATTTCAGAAATTTCGGTTACAGTTTCAGATTTTGTTATTTATTTTTTAATATAATCATAATTATACATTGTTTTTTAATTTATTGAAATAAAATGTATATTTTATCGTCGATCAAAAAATAAAATATAAACGAATAATAATGATTATTAGAAATATTCCTAGCACTATTAAATATTTATTCTCGTTTTAAACTTTTTTTAGCTACACATTCATATATTTTGTGTGTTTGTATGTGTATGAAGTTAGAATATCAGATTTTGAATGTTCATATATCTACTATTAATAAAGAGAATTCGATGAGTATGATTTTCACGGCGTCCTTGTGAAATTCCGAAAATGTCCCCATCTATCAACGAAATCTCACCACCGGATTACATCTCCGTCGCCGTTTCCTTCCTGACTACCTATTAACAGAATTTATTATCAATTTGTCACTGATACCATCAACAAAACAACTTGAAATGGAAGTGTTGTGATTACCAAAACTTTTACTCTTAAAACACACATTCATCACCTCATTTTTTTATTAAATAAAATGTAAATATCTTTACCTACTAGATGCACGTACATGCGGATTATACTAGTATTTGTAATTCAAATTAATTATTTCTTTAGTTTTTTCTATAAAGATTATACTAGTATTTGTAATTCAAATTAATTATTTCTTTAGTTTTTTCTATAAAATTTATATTTCAGTATTTTTTGTTTATTTATTGAAACACGGTTTTGGTTTTGATCCCTATAGAAACCAAAATGGAACGATTGGAATTTCGATGTTTCGACCGAAGTCTCAAATCTTGATATACATATGCATATGTGTGTGAATGTGCATGTGAAATGCATGTAACCAAGGTAATAACATTTTTATTAATTTTATTCAGATTATGAAAATAGTAATCTTTTATACAATAATTCAGCAGATTAAAAAATCATGATAAAACTTGAACTATATTATATAATATAATCTACAATACAACAATATATTAAATGGATACCACAAATGTTATTTTAATACTTTCTACAATGGAAACAATAACCAAATCTTCAAAATAGATGACATGTTGTATAACTTTATACAATGTCTGAATACCAAAAACAACAAATAACCAAACATTCAAAACTCAACAAACAGTTGAACCATTAATGAATAAAAAGTAGAAACACATAAATTAGCACAGAATTAATATTACAAGCCAATTATCCAAATTTAAAAAGAATACGATCCTTTTGTTTTTATTTAAGCCACAAAATGGTGAAGCAATATTTATCCACTATGGTAAAGATCATTTCTTAATCTTTGTATATTTGAAAGAAAAAATCTTAGAGCATCTCATATAATGGGGCTACATATTACAAATTTGTAATTTGAGACCAAAAACCATTTCTAACGACCGATTATAACATGTAACATTACACATAATCAACCAAATCAGCTACAAACTTGTAATCTATGTTGTGCATCTATTCAACATGCGCCCATCGTTGACGTCTATTCAACGGGTGCCTAGTTAAACAAGTGCCGAATACGAAATACTGCATTACATTTTTGGATAGAGAGAGAATTTTAGGAGAATAGAACCAAAATAAAATTGTTAAGGAGCAGACATGATGGAGAGAGCGTCAATTCGAACAATTCACTATTTTACTTAAGCAAATTTAGTAATATATCATCAAAATATTGGAAGGAAAATAACACCGATCTGTTGACAAATCTACATAAAATGATAGAGTGTCGCCAATGCAGTAGTATTACGGCAGGGGTCGATTGAAATTTTCTTAAAAAAACGTCGCGTGTGAATTTTACATGCTGGTAAAACGAGGGTAATTAAGTAATTGTTTTTTTATGTGAGGTCGAGTTTTTAAGTATCCCCTATAACAATTCTAAAAATATAAGAAATGTCCCGTCTTATCAAAAACCGGAACCTTATCTAAATGCGGAGTTCCTTTAACAATCCCCATAATAAAAAATGATTGTGCAGACTCTATTGGAATAGTGTATTATATAAACGACTGTTCATTGGTACAAAATGACAACGGTCATATGAAACAGTGCATTAATAATATAACATAGCATGATGTGCGTTCTTAATTGGGGCGTTTATTTTGGGTGTTTGTCAACAAACACCCAATTCCAACCTCTGTTGGGAGAGTTTCAGATTAGGGTGTGATTTGATGAATTTGTAACCAATACTCTATACTCTATGTGGGATACTCTAGTGGTTTATACGGTCGGCGTTGGAAAATGGAGATTTTAAATGAGATTTTAATAAATTAGGTTATAAGATCTTTACTTTGATGGAAGAAGAAAAATGCGATTGAATGTAGGGTTTTTTTGTCGGGGGAGGGGTGGTATTGAAATGAAACTTACTTCATTAATCATCCATCCACGTTGTTATTATGAATAGACAATGAAGACCATGTGGTATGTTGTTTGTTTTCATAGACGCAAAAATCCATGGTTGTTTTTGGAAACAACAAAATACTGGGTAATACAACAGTTTTTGCTTTACAAGTAAAGATGCCTGTAGTATGCATTGAAATATATTTGAATTTAAACTCATTTTTTGGTTGATCCAAATTTCTAAAATCTACTACACTCATTTCAAATATTGTGTAACTGTAGACTTCAGTACATAGACATTGTTTTTTCATCTGAATATATACTCGAAAAGTTAAATCTAATACTCTCGAACCTTGATTGCCTTAATTATTTTGCTGAGTTGGCTAGGGTTTCATTTTAAACCAGTGGTGATGTACTGGTTCATTCCAGTGTTGGAAATTTTATAATGAAATTCCTCATAGTATGTTTGCCACCATGAGGGGGGTCCAGAGAGGTGATGCCCCCTAGGTGGGGGTGTGGGGGAAACACCCCGCTAACGTCAGTCAATCCAGTCGATTAGGTCGCTGGGTTCCAAGGTGGCAACGCTCTTGGTGGGATGCCGGGGTCAGTGTCTTGTTCAAAAACGGCACATCTCGTTTGCGTTTGAATTTGAATTCAAACATCAAAGGGCTATATATCCTTTAGGTTGAAGAGGTGCATATTCGTTTTCAATGGACATCACCTAATGTCATTCTCATTCTTATATAAGCCACATCATCCGCAAGAAAAACTCAATTTTTTTTCTTTTTGAATTCCAAAATAAATACTGCATAATCATTATAGTTCGATTTTCTGCTGATCTGTGCACGTTTACAACTTGCACAGATAATCTTCATTGTATCCTGAAAGAATTTTTTTGTTTTACATTGTGTGATTTGTGAAGGAGGAAACATTTTCGAAAGAAATTGATTCAATCTGTCTCTTGTAGATTGTTAACAAAGCAAATAGTTTACATGGTTCTTTTCTGTTAAAAAGATGCTTATTAACTTCTGAGTGTTTATAATGGAGAAAAAGCAAAAACACTTGTTGCAATTATGGAAAAAAGGTTTCTAGTCTTTATTGTACTCTTTCTTTGCTGATGTTTACCATGGCATCAACCTGTTTATGTTTCATGTAGTTTATGATTCTATTCCCTTCCATATTCATAAATTTATTTATCAATGCTAAAGTTTATATACTTTTTTGTGGCAGCACAGCTTTCCTGATAGGTCCAAAACGACAGGTCGTAATGATGCTTGATTCTGTACGAATTTACGCAACTGCTATATACCTTGCGAGTATCATTATAGCTCTATTCTGTGCATTTTTTGTGAGCAACTCAACTTGGTAATTAGTTGATATTCATATTCAAATCAATCTGTCTAATGCCCTTTCTTTCTGCATTAGGTGCATAATAAACTCCTGACTCTTCTGGCCATCATATTAGAGTTTGGTGCTCTTGTGTGGTCAGTATATTTTTAAAATTTATCTTTTGATGCATAACGTATGGAAACCTTTTTAATGTGTGTATATGCAGAGAAAATTCCTATGGTAGATAATCACCTTATAGCATTCATAGCATATAGTGGAAATCACCTTGTTAATATATACGGTTCTAATGCAATTCATTTGTTTGTCTTTTTGTTGGGGAAAATCATTCAAATGATCAGTTTAAGAGAATAAAAAATTCAACGCAGCTGAAAAACAACGAACTGGAGCATGATTGTAGTGAGACGGAATAAACAGAGATAAACGCCAGAACAGACAGTCACAGATCAATGCAATGCAGAAAAATAAATAACACCAGTATTTATAGTGGTTCCACTACCGCGAGGCAGTGTACGTCTACTTGAAAAGAGTAGATTTTATTATTCACTGAAAGATTAGAGTTACAACATTGATTCACTTTTGGAGGCTATACAAAAACCTGAAACGAGTATATTTTATTAATCACCGAAAGATTAGAGTTACATGATTGATTCACTTTTGGAGGCTATACAAAAGAAAAACCAACAATATAGTCAAAATTCTACAGAGTTTCAGCTCTCTAGAATGACTGTCATTGTTGTCTTGAAGCTCCGCTATTTATAGAGTGAACAAATGAAAAGGGGTAGTTGCTATACAACAGCCCTAAGGTTTGGTTCGGCAAAACGCCGAGCAAAAAATTTGGACCGACATTTCCCTCATTGGAGCGGCATACTCAAATACCAAGCGAAATATTTCGTTCGGCCCAAATGCCGCTCCATAATCACCACTCCAATTATTTCGTTCGGCATAGCTCAAATGCCGCTTCAAAGCTTCTTCCCTTCAATAATCGAACTAGACTTCTTCTTCCTCAAATCTCAACACCAATCCAAAAATAGATTTCGGCAGAACCATGCTCGGATTCTTAGGGTTCTTCCTTCTCCGGACTCCTTATTTGGGTATCAATTTCAACAATCTCCACCTTGATACCGAATTCCATACAGGCCTTTCAACTTTATCTACACCTTCATGCTCTAAGCAATGAATACTTACCCAATGAGCTTCGGCAATGCCATCACCCATTACACTTTGCCAACGAACTCCGGCAAGTCCACCCGCCCATCAACAAAATGTTCGAAGTACCCAGTTCATGCAGAACCTATCAATCTCCACCATGAAAACAAACGTCTTCATGAACCATCTCAACTCTCCCCTCTTGCCACCCCGTGACACCTAGCACTTCATTAAGCGAATCAAGTCCGAACAATGCTCAAATTTAGCAACAGGCAATGACTTGGTAAACATGTCTGCTGCATTCTCTTTTGTGTGAACTTTCTGAAGACGAACTAGATTCCTTCACTCATCGAGACAAGAAACGACTCTCGCCTCAATATGCTTCGTCCTCGAGCTGAATGCTAGATTTTCAGCTAAATGAATTGCACTCTGACTATCACTGTACACATCCACGCCTTTGTATGCGAAGCCCAAATCACACAACAACCGTCTTAAATAAAGCGCTTTTTTAGCTGCTTCAACCGCAGCTATGAGCTCTGCCTCTGTAGTAGACAAAACCATAATCGTCTGCAACCTCGCTCTCCAACTGATCGTTGTCCCACCAATGGTGAACACATATCCGGAGGTTGACTTCCTTCGATCTCTATCACCAGCATAGTCGGAATCAAAAAATTCAACTAAGCTGAAATCTCTTCCTTTGCCGTTAAAGACAAGTCCATGGTTTGGAGTTCCTCTAAGGTATCTGAAGATACACTTCACTGCTTTCTAATGCGTCTTTCCTGAATTCGCCATGAATCTACTCACCAATCCAACCGCCTGTGCGATGTCAGGCCTAGTGCAGATCATGACATACATCAAGCTGCCAACTGCACTTGCATATGAGACCTTTATCATATAAGCTTTGTCCTTTTCCGAGATCAGAGAGCCTTTACTAGAAAGCTGTATGTGCAAAGACATGAGTGTGTTGATTGCCTTTGCCCATTTCATGCTAAACCGAGCAAGCACTTTTCGAATGTAATTCTTTTGAGTGAGGCTCAAAAGTCATAGCTTTCCATCCCTTTGGATTTCCATATTCAAAATTTCCTTTGCTTCTTCAAAGTCTTTCATTTCGAATTACGCTTTTAGCTTTCTCTTTAAACTATCGATTTCAGCCTTATCCTTGAAAGCAATCAACATATCATTCACGTACAAGAGTAGGTACATCCATCTACCCTTCTTTAAATGCTTGAAATACGCACAAGCGTCTTTGATGCTACGATCAAAACCAAGTGAAAGTATAAAAGAGTCAAACCTCTTGTACTATTGTCTAGGCGACTTCTTAAGTCCATACAATGACTTCTTCAATTTGCAAATCCAATTTTCTTTCCTGTCTACAACAAATCCTTTTGGCTGCTTCATGTAGATGGTCTCATCCAAGTCTCCGTGCACGAAAGCGGTTTTCATGTCCAGTTGCTCCAGCTCCAAGTCATGAGCTATGACGATAGCGAGCAAAATTCGGATGGACATATGCCTCACTACTGGAGAGAATATCTCATCATACTCAAATCCCTTTCTTTGTGAAAAGCCTTTAGCAACTAGTCCAGCCATGTATCTTCCATCATCCTTCACCTCGAATATAACACTTGCAGCCTATAGCTCGACTTCCTTAAGGAGGTGGTACCGAATCCGAAGTCTTGTTCTTCTTCAACGACTCTAACGCCTCTTCCATAGCGCACATCTGCTTCGAACTGTCACATGACTTCAAAGTTTCATCAAGGTCAAGCGGCTCCTCATGAACCATATGTAGGGCATAGTCAAACTGATCACCAAGGCTAAGGTTCGTAAACTGCCAATCACCATACCTTTCGGGCGGTCTAATAGTCCTACGACTGATCCGGGTAGGTACTGCTTCGCATAAACTCCTTTCAGCTACACTTTGAACTGAACTTCTTCTAGATTCATGCACACCACCAGCACTATTAGAAGGTACTTGTGGACCATCCTGTGATGTTTCATCAACCGCGTTTTCCTCGACAGCATCAACAACAACTCTACTCTTTGGCTGGAACACGGGAACTCCATCTCTTAGGCCTATTGGAATCTTCTGATGTGGTATGTAGCTTCTCCTTCAGATTGAACATCGCAGACTCATCAAAAGTAACATGTCTGGAATGAACAATCTTCCGATCAACAGGGTTTCAAATTCGATACCCTTTGATATCATCGGTGTATCCCATTAGTATGCCATTGTATGCTCTACCCTCCAACTTGTCATTACCTGCATGGTGAACGTACACAGGACAACCAAAAATTTGAAAGTAAGTAAGATATACTACTTTACCTTTCCATTTCTCTTCTGGAATCTTTCCATCTATGGCTTAGTATGAAATTCGATTTATGATATGCGCCGCAGTTGATAATGCCTTAGCCCAAAAACCTCTAGACAAACCCGCCGTCAATATCAAGCAACGAGCCTTCTCCAGTAGAGCCATGTTCATTCTTTCTGCAATCCCATTAGATCGCGGATCTACGGGTATAGTGAAATGTCTTTGAATGCCATGCTGTCTACAAAAGTCGAGAAACTCCCTAGAGATAAATTCACTGCCATTATCAAATCTCCACACCTTTAACCTAGAATCAGATTGGTTCTCAACAAGCGTTTTTCAGTTTTTGAACTTCTCAAAATTCTTTGATTTTGCCTTCATCACATACACCCATACTTTCCGAGAAAAGTCATCAATGAAAGAGATAAAGTATCTTGCTCCTCAAAGAGAAGTAGCAACCGGTCCCCAGACATCTGTATGCACGTACTCAAAGACTCACCTCGGTCTATGGAGTCCAACTTCAAAAGATACTTTAGTTTGCTTGCCCAACACACACTTCCAGCAAAAGTCCATCTTGTCGAAGCTTTCTCCTTTGATCATCTTCCATCTTCGAAGCAACTCTAAGTCCTTATATTAAATATGACCCAACTTGAGATGCTGGCATCCAATGCACGAGAACTATCTACTCCAACACACGACTCTCTAAGAACTGTGGTTCCTTTTAGCAAATATAGATTTCAGAACACATTTCATTTCATAAGAAATGATGCACCTCTCGAAACCTTTAGACTATCCTTTTCGATAGTAATCTTACATCCCCAAGATGCCAATTGTCCTAAAGAAATTAAGGACTTCAAAAGACCCGGAACATACCGAACACCTGTCAAAGTGCGTATCACTCCGTCAAACATTATGATTCTCACTGTACCTTCACCCATTGCTCTACAACTAGCATCATTACCCATAAGAATAGAGCTTCCATCTCGTCCAACGAAAGAACTGAAGTAATCCTTATTAGGCGTCATATAGAAAGATGCCCCCGAGTCCAGCACCCAATGGTCTGAGACATCCGATACTGCTGCAGACAACACATCGTCAGATACAGACTTCTTCACCGCAAACGATGAAGATCCGTCTTCTTCCTTCAAATCTGGACAATCTCTTTTTCAATGACTAGATTTCTTGCAGATAAAGCACTTCACATTCTTAGACTTTCCTTTCCTGCCATTACCGGGCTTTCTGGAATTGGAACGCCCTCTAGAGTGCAAATTCTTCTTATCTTCTATACCTCTTTCAACAAACAAGCCGTGACTATTACTTTCACATCTACTTCCTTCACTTATCTCCTTCATCTGATCTCTCAAGCCCTCAGATAGAAGGTCCGACTTCACATCTTCCACTGTCAATATATCTCTAGCGAAGATAAGACTGTTAGCGAAACCTGTGTATCGCTTCGGAAGAGAACACAAAAGAATCATTGCCATTTGCTCCCCATCCATCTTTAAATCAACAGTCTTCATCTTCATCACGAGATCATCAAAGAAATTAAAATGTTCCTTCACGGAAGCACCTTCTCTCATCCGCATGGTGAAAAATGTCTTCAGCAATGTCAGACGGTTAGTCAGAGATTTCTTCAAGTAGAGATTCTCCAGCTTGGTCTAAATGCTTCTAGTAGTGGTCTCACTGCTAATCTCTAAGATAAAATTTTCTTCCATAGCTAGCTGTAAAGTAGTAAACGTCAATTTCTCCATTTTCTTCCTTTCCGCGATTGAGATGTCAGCCGTCAACTCCTCAGGCAAACACTACTGGATGGATTTCATTCCTCGTTATAAAAGCCTTCGTCCTCCCTTGTCCATTTTCGAAGTCTTTATCGCCATTCCATTTATCAATTGCCAATTGTAATCCTGACGCGATATAAATCCGTCTAGTATAGGGTCTTGTAACAACCGGAGTTACTTCATCTCCTGTCATAGCGTCTAATACTCCTCAATCAACGTTGCAACTCTGATACCAGACGATTGAGGAAAATCCCATCAGTTTAAGGGAATAAAAAACCCAACGCAGCGGAAAAACAACGAACTGGATCGTGGTTGTAGTGAAACGGAACAAACAGAGATAAACACAGAACAGACACTCACAGATCAATGCAATCAGAAAAATAAATAACACCAGTATTTATAGTGGTTCCAATACCGTGAAGCAGTGTACGCCCACTTGGGGAGAGGATGTTTTATTAATCACTAAAAGATTAGAGTTATAAGATTGATTCACTTTTGGAGGCTATACAAAAGAAGAATTAACAATACAGTCAAAATTATGCAGAGTTTCAGCTCTATAGGATGACTGCCATTGTTGTGCAGAAGCTCCGTTATTTATAGAGTGAACAAATGAGGAGGGGTAGCTGCTATATAACAGCTCTGGGGTTTGGTTCGGCAAAACGCCGAGCGAAAAATTTGGACCGACATTTCCCCTATTGGAGCGACATGCTCGAATACCGAACGAAATATTTCGTTTGGCATGTCCAAATGCTGCACCATAATCACCGCTCCAATTATTTCGTTCGGCATAGCTCAAATGCCGCCCCATCGTCACCGCTTCAATTATTTCGTTCGGCATAGCTCAAATGCCGCTCCTTTTTCTTTTTCGGATATCAATTTCAACACTTTTCACAACTTTGAACTAATGTTTGCGGTAAACATGTGTGTACATCACAAATTCTAATAAATTAATTTTCAGCGGATATTTGAAGTTATATATTTTATTTTTGTTTTGGTTTGCCAAACACATATTCTTATGTGCACTTTGTAATTACACAAAACAATGGTAAGAAGCTTCTCGGATCTAAACTGCTTCTTCAACACATCTTCACTAACATAACTACTATAGCATTTGCAGCTTTTATCCTGCTATTTTCCTCAGCATGGCAAATAATACTTGAAAGTTATTTTAGATCCATTCTAAACCAAATACAATATCAACATTTTCATGCCTTACATACAACGATGGTATTTCTGCTTTTAGATGGTTGGTTTAAGTTTATAACAAGTTTGTGCTCAAAGTTTATGAATCCCAGTTAACATATTTAACTATCCATTGTATACATTGGCTTTTGTTCGTAAAGATTGTAGTTTGTCTACTTTATTTTATGTTCGCTTAATCTAATGAAGTGTATCTTCGTTTAAAATAGGATTTTGTTTTTTAATCAATATAGGCTTTTTTAAATCAATATAGGCTACTTTAAAAATACCAATGACAAAATAGGTCTCTTTGAAAACTTTTTACAAATATATGCCTGATTTGGCAAATTATAAACTTGCACTTGCTGTGGTTAAAATATATCTATGTTTATAAATAGTTTTCAAGAGGGAGAATTAATTTAAAGGACAAAAATTTGTATATTTTTAGCCTCAAGAACACGACCTCAATATTTTAACCACAAGGACAAATATTCTTCCAAAAATTAATCGTAAGGACAAACATTCTTCCAAAACTGTCACCGAACTAAAAACTGATTGTTAAAAACTGCTACCGATAACTACAAACTGATACCTAAAGAAAGTCGTCCTCTAGACTAAAATACTGAAGGTCTGTCTTGAGGCTAAATGCTGAGAAATTTTGTCCTCGACAATAATTTCTTTTTTCTTTTCCATAAAGACATTTTTGTTATTACTTTTTGTAAATGACCTATATTGATGAAAATCCTTTATATTGCCATCTTACCCTGTCCATGACTTTTACGTATGTACATTACACTGCATGCATTTGTTTTTTGCAATCATGTTTTTGTTCTTGATACCGACGTTTTCCTTGCTGTTTCCAGGTACAGTTTAAGCTATATCCCTTTCGCTCGATCCATGGTGCAAAAAATAATGGTGGCATGCTTAGATACCGAGTTCTGAGGATAATACTTTGCGATGGGATGAGTTCATGTTTAACGATCTGTTGTACTTTCTATAGGGATGGGAAAAGTCCTCCTTTAACTATTGTCCCTGTTATTCACGTGCATTTTTTTATTTATTGGAAGAATTAGTGATGTTTTTTCATGTGTATAACATTGTGACTTTGGTCGCACACTTTCATGTTTCTTCAAGCAGTTTCTGTTGATACCCTTTTGAACTTGACAACCTTTTAAGTCTGGTTTCCACATGTAGTCTGTAAAGTTGGGGAGTCAAAATAGTTTATAAAAGGCTTTTAAAATTTCCGTTTTCCATGGCTGTGTACAATCCTGAGCGAGAAGTGTTCAATTGATCCCGACTTCCTGACTTGGTTGACGGTTTGGACAGCTGGACAAAAGGTTATGATTTTGAATTTCAAAGTGTCAACTCTGTAACAAGTGCTTGGATTACATATTTGATAGACGTGCTTTTGATATAGTTTACAAAACTCATTTCCAACTCAAACAGAACCTAACTTTAATGTTTTGGATATATATATTTCAAATGCTGATTTAGAAAATGGATATAGCTTACAATTGAAAATGATGTGTTTTTTTCCGGCCTTTTTGATAAATACTAAAAATGTTATGGGTTTTCCATCTTCTCCCACTTTGTTGTTTTAGGATTTTCCAACCCTGCATTTTCTTCAATGTGTTTTAAAGTATATGCTAAAACCTTAAAATACTATTTAAATTTTGAAACTAACAAACCATAAATTTTTCAATACTAATTTTCCATTAAAATTTTCATAAAATTTCACACATTGACTTATTTGTCGCTTTCAATATACATAATCCTACAATAATATACATGAAAAACAAGTACCGGATAAACTTTATCTGTAGTAGAGCTGTTGTGATAATGGTAACGTTATTGACATGAGAAAACCGTTATCGTACCGATACTATTAGTAAGTCAAAATTAAGTTGCGTTATTTTATCGTTATCATTGTCAAAATGATTGTCGATATACTGATAAATTGATAAACTGTTGATTGTAATGAGAAATTTCTCAAAGAACATAGGTCATTAAATTTTTTATTGCATTATGTTATTTTAACTCCATTAATGCTTATTCAAACATTTTAATTTATTTTAGTTTATATAGAAATTTTTTTGATTCACCACAAGTAATTTACAGTAACGTGAAATAATAATTATGCTAATCTTAAACTTTAATGTTAATAAAGCCAATAAGAAATATCATCACCAATAATATTGCAAGCATCTACTTGAAATTTGATAAAGCCCTAGAAATTTCGTGGCTAGGACTGATTATAATAATAATAATAAAAAAAGCTAATATACATGGTAAATTCATCATTATCAATGGTTTTGCTATTTCTTTACGTTACATTTATCGTTAACAACGATAAATTTATCGTTATTATATCGATAGCATTGATATATCAATGTATATCAATATTAGTTACCAATAGCTTGGTATTGGTATGTAATGATAAATTTAGCATTTCATATCAGCGATGATTTTTAAGCATAGTTTTGTTACATAAACGGTGAAGTTGGATCCGAATAATCAAGGGTTGCAAGTTGGAAGTTCAAGAAAAGTCGGTCATCAAGGGTTGCAACTGACGTGTAGGTCTTACGATCCACATTTTAAATTTTCGGACCATTCTTCCTGTGTGCTATCGGCAATTGACATGCGGGGAATGTATGTGGACTAGTTTAGTGTTAGTGTTCCTTGCGACTTACTCAAAGAATAATAACATTCATCCAATAATTCTGAAAAGGCACTGGTATATGGTGAGAAATCAGAAACACTAATTAAGACCATTAAGCATCCTGATTCTGACAAGATACCAAACCCCATATTACATAGCAGTCCGTCTTCCCCTTTACACACACACACCTGCGCATCTCATTCTTTCTCGATTTCGAAACCTCTTGTCATATACAATGGCAACCAAAATATTGGTAATCGGTGGCACAGGGTATATTGGTAAATTCATAGTGGGGGCAAGTGTAAAATCAGGTCTTCCAACCTTGGCCCTGGTGAGAGACCTTGCACCTCAGGACCCAGCCAAGGCCAAACTTGTACAAGATTTTTCCAGCTCTGGAGTTACTCTTATCAAGGTGACGTCTTTTGTAAAGTATAACTTTACAAGAATACACACAGTAGTCCATCATCATCATCATAATCTTAGATGCAAAGAAAGTAGTTTGTATATATAGGGAGACTTGTACGATCATGAAAGCTTGGTGAAGGCAGTGAAGCAAACCGATGTCGTGATATCAGCTGTTGGATCCATGCAGTTGGCCGATCAAACTAAGATCATTGCTGCAATCAAAGAAGCTGGAAACGTCAAGGTAGTTAATCTATATGCATATATCTTTCCTTTATTTAGATGAACTTATGATGCACAAAAAATATATTGAAATTATATATTTTTATGGTTGGATGTATAACAAACGATAGAGATTCCTCCCATCTGAGTTTGGACTTGACGTGGATCGAACACATTCGGTTGAACCGGCAACCTCAACCTTCGCCACCAAAGCTCAAATAAGAAGAGAAATAGAAAAAGAAGGAATCCCTTATACAATTGTGTCTGCCAACTTCTTCGCTGGATACTTTCTTCCCGCCTTAGCCCAATATGATTCCTTTGGGCCCCCAGTTGATAAAGTAGTCATCTATGGCGATGGAAATACCAAAGGTAAGAACTATCTAATAACCAAAGGCTAAAGCATGTATCCATGCATGAGCATTATAACCGAGCATAGTTCATTATTTTCAGTTGCTTTCGTGAACGAGGAAGATATTGGCATGTACACAATCAAGGCTGCAGTTGATCCAAGAACGCTGAACAAAATCGTGTACATAAGACCTCCCAAGAACATGTACACACATAATGAGCTCGTATCACTGTGGGAGGAGAAGAGTGGTAAAAAACTAGAGAGGGTATATCTTACCAAGGAAGAAGTTTTACAGAAGGTTCAAGGTATATATGCTGTTATTTTACTTCTACAAACCAATATTTGAAATCCTTTTGCAGTTTTAAAGATCAAATAATATTGTGCATGTTGTCAATATATCTGCAGAGTCTCCGTTTCCATTCAACATTGTATTGGCTATATGCTATTCGGGATTCGTGGAAGGAGATACAACTAACATCAAAATCGACCCATCCTTCGGTGTGGAAGCTTCTGAATTGTATCCAGATGTTAAGTACACAACAGTTGAGGAGTACATTAGCCGCGTCGTGTGATTCTGTGGATCTCTGCTTTGTTGGTCATTTATGTAATTGTATTGTGTTATAATATGTTTATGCTCTCCTGTACCTTTTTAAAACCACAAAATATATGCGATGTGATATGTATGAGCGAAAAAATATGCATCGTGCAATTTTTTGCATATTCTTACTAGTACTGTACTCAGATTCTCGTGGAGTTGAAATCAGGTGCAAGTTACCTAATCTCAGTTTTTGTATTTTGATGGCCCAGTTGAATCTCCACCACCTATATAAATAATTTAATTCATTAAAGTAAAAGAAGAAAAGAAATGTAAGTCGGAGATTAAATTGGTATATACTTTGATCAAAAATTACATGCCTCCCTTCAAAATCACATCTAGTTATTTTCTACATACAAATGAAGCTTTTGGAATTGCAGAAATAACCTTTAACATATTTCACTAATTTGATGATATTTTCGTCACTTCCTTCTTACAAGTTGTATCTTCAACGTACCACTCTACACATTTTGATAGTTTACTTTACAAAAATAACTTTCTACTCTCTCACGTCTTTACTACTACTTTAATGGCACTGCTCAATGTCTCATTAATAACAAATAAAACTCAAATTAAGTACCAGCGTATGTTCTCAAGTTTTGTCCCTTAAATTAGTGCATACCTTCTCCTCTTTAGGCAAACATAGTGATACTCTAAAGGCAGCAGATACTCCATTATAGTTTATTATACTTAAATGTTTTAGAATGTGTCAGTTCTCAAAACCTATATAATTGAACCTTATTCTTATTATGATTGAGTTGTGGCATAATCAAACATTAAATTAACTCTTTTTGTCTACATACTAATTAGATAGTTCAATTTTTCTACTAATAAAACAATCCTAAACAATTCTACCTCTCACTAATCAAGAAGAAAATAAAGAAGACAAGTTGATGTAGAAGACGTCTTCAAATAATTGCATACAAATGTTGAAATTAAATTCTCTTGATCATATTGCGGTGATTGATTCAACGGAAAAGGAAACTAGAACATAGCAACAACATTTCTATCATATGGGAAATCTTATTATCAAATCCTGATTAAAACATACGCAAAAGTATATAGATAGCAAAGTCAAAAATGCTGTTTGGGAGATATTTTGACATAACCTATGGCCTTTGTACAAAGACCGAGTTTTATATACATTTCTACATACTATTTTACACTAAAAAGACGGCGTATTTTTCTTTACGCATGTACTGGTTTATATAAATAAAATTTATATCTATTATAACAGTAAAACAGAAGAATTTCTAAATCTTTCGTTAATTGTAAGAATTTTCTCTTTCTTCTTAATTCTCTATATATTTAATTTTCAAATTCTTTAATTTATCACTTTACACTTATTTTACTATTATTCTTCCATCATTTTACATTTTGGTATAGACGTTCTAAAGTCTATGCAATTATTTTCGTATAATTTATCAGTTACCTCCTAGTATTTTACATTTAAGTCCATATGTTTACGTTAATTACATAATCTAAAATTTAAGCTATTTAAATATAAATTCAGTTAAACAATATTTATAATATTTCCTATAAATACTAAAGAAAAAAATTTAAGTATTTGTACCACTTTGCTAACAACAAAAGGGTACGGTCAATTTTTCATTCAACTATAAAAACATATAAATCACATAAAACAATAAAAAAAATATCATAATTCATTTATCTCAATAAATTTATCCCACGTTTCATTGTAAATTCTACATTTAACTTCAAATATCTACATTTAAAATTACTACAATTATTCACAAAACTTACCTCGCTTTTCTCCTAAAATTTTACATTTCATTCCATATATTTCAATTAATTAAACGATCTTAAATTTAAACCACTTAGATAAATCTAATTAACCAGCGTTCGTTAATTTGCTTTCTAATTTATGAAAATATGATAACTTCAATATATACACGATATTCATATTAATAAAATTGATAAAATTATTTTTTCATTGATGTAAGGATACATAAGTCACATAACGTAAAATATATACATAAATAATAATAATAAATTCAATTTCTATTTTATCCCAATAAATTTATCATATGGTGCATTACAAAATTGTTACTTTTTACTTTAAATACCTACATCTTAAAATTCTATTATCATCTATAAAATACCCTTAGTTCTCTCATAATATTTTACACTTACGTTGTAATAAGAGAATTAACTACGTAATCACTAACATATGCCAGTTTCAAAATTTATGCTATATTATACCAACAAAAATAATAAAATTATTTTATTTATCATATATATATATATATATATATATATATATATATATATATATATATAAGCTACATAAAATAAATTATACATAAACACTAATAATAATTTTAATTTTTAATTCATTTACTTCACTGAATTTATTACACGTTACATAACAAAGTCCTCAGTTTAACATCAAACGCATAAATACCATATTTTACAATATTACCATAAGCAATGCAGGGGTTACACACTGATTATAATGCTAAAGATGATCATCGCATCCTGTGCTCTCTAAGCTCCTCAAATTTGGTTCCAGCTTTCAATTTGAGATTGTCATGTGTACCTAAATTTTCCATATTTTTTTCCTTTTTTCTCCCCGTTATTCCCCTTGATTAACTCAACCTTACAAACCTCTTCGCCTTACCCAAACCTACATCTAGCTTCTCATTCCACCTTCCATTATCCCTTACATGTTCCTCTACTAACCGCCATACCATAACCCTCTATTAACCCTTCAATTTGCTGTCAATTTATGCTTCCCCTTCGTCAAAAATCGTCGAACCCTAACCCTGTAAGCACCACTACTTCCACTAAGCTTTGTTAATGGTGAATAGAGAATCACATCATTACGAGGTATAATTGTATTAACCTTTGTACTTTTCATACTCGGATCGAATGGATTTGGATATTTTATTTTACTGTAACAGGTTCCCAACTCAATTTCACAAATTTTAATGGAGTCCATTCATATCCTCTACTCATCTTATCCTATTAGTTCTTTTAATTTCACTGAAGTTGAATTACCCATTACTTTAATTTCACTTCTTTTATGTTATTTGTTTGAAAATTTATATGGTTGTTTTATTTCACTTTTCTTCATGTTATTTGTTTGAAAATTTGTATGATTACTTTTTCTTCATTACCGAATTTCAGGTGTAATAATTTTTGTGCTCCCATTTTAAGTATGAAATATAGCGATTTGTTGAGAGCTAAGAAGCTTATGAAACTTTAAAGCCTACAAAGTTTAATTCTGAACATTAATTTTTTATTTTACATGTTTGTAATTAACTACATGTTATTCAACATTTTAACTAAGCAACTTTTAAATGAATCAGGATGATAGGAGAAAGACGAAACGATTCACGGACTTGGAAACATGCTTAGAAGGACTATGGAAACAGAGTCAAGAATTAGGAACAAGTATGGATTCAAGGAAACAAGTCGATATCGACCACTTCAAGTTGGTATCGGTCGCTTTTCGTGCCTTGTATGGAACTCTGGAGCTATGATCTATCAATTACTGGCAATAGTAATCGTACTAGAGCTCATTTCTAAAGAAATAGGTAAGCAATTCCAAGAGAATCTGAAGGAAAGCAGACAAGTACAACTGATATCAGAACCTCTAAAAAACAATACGAACTCTCAGGAAAAATGCCCGAAGCTCGCTGAATCGAAGGTAGAAGACTAAAGGAGGGAAAAGAAGCAACTCTGCCTCTAAAAAGAACTTTATCAGATAGCTCCCAGCTGTTTTTATGGTTCCAAAGACTCCATTTTCGACACCTACATTCTTGGATCTAAATTTAGACGTGGTATATTGAAATCTGACAACTTTGTTGGACGATTTTATTATAAATACAACATCTATGGCATTTGGAAAAGAACTTTTAAGAACTTGGCTTTTTTATCTTCTATCTTTCCTTAACCATAGTGTGATAACCCAGATTTCTAGACATCGGTCAAGTGGATAATTAACTAATTTTATTTGGAAATTTAATTGTGAATTAAATTGAAATTTTCAAAATAAATAAGATAAGTGTTTGATTTTATATATATATATAATATATATATATGTATATATGAATAGGTTGTAATTTGAATTTGAGTTTGAAATTCAAAAATAAAATGTCCTAAAAATAAATTGGACTTAAAATAAAACATATGATTTTTTTTAATTAGTTTCAAATTATTTCTTTAAGGATATATGAATATAAATTTAAGGAAAATATAATGTATACAATTTATATAAATTAATAATACACATATATATAAACATAAATGTAATATAAGGTAATATATTTAATAAAGATGTATTAAAACATATATATGCAAATATAAACAAAAGAATGATAATATAAATATCTATTTAAACCATATTCTCATGAAGAAAATACAAGTGTAAATCATTTACATATACAAAGACAAGTGTGAGTGTTTTATTATGGAAATCAACAAGTGTAATGAATTTTAACAAGTGTCATTAGTTTTAAAATTAATAAAAATCGGGTTATATAATTTCTATTCCCACTCCCTCTCATTGTCTTTTAATCTGCACTTTCAAATTCAAAGAAAAAAAAGGAAAACCTATACACAAAGAAACCAAAAAAAATCAAAGCAAGGCAAACTATTTCACAAATTCAACTTCATCAATAATAAAGCTCCAGATTCAACTCAGTAATCAAAGTATCAAGATCAACATCAAGTTTTAAATCCAGGATCAAGATCAAAGTAGATTTCAAATTTTAAAACCCAAGAATCTTCTCTGTTTTCAAAAGCAAACTGTGAGTAACATTCTTTTTAAAAGCTTAAGCAAATAAAAATCTGGTTGCATGTGAATTTTTGAAAACAAAGTATGTTGTGTGTGTGTATGAGTGAATTTTCTGTATATATATGAATGTATAGATGTGTGCATGCCTGTTGTACATGTGACATCTCTGTTCTTAGTTTTCAAGCTCAAGATTTTAATCGAAATTCATTATCTCATAAACTAATCTTTGTTAGGACTTAAGTTTCAAACAAAATCTGTTTGTTTAATCATAGATTAAGATTTAAAATTTTATTTAAGTAAATTAAATTTGAAATGCTCTGGAAAACCAAGAAGAACAGTGCAAGCTTGAGTTATGTTAAAAAATTAAACATCTTAATTCATCAATTCGGACATATAATCTGAATCCTTATCTAAAAACATGATTTTTAGAAGTGAAATCACAATTTTTAGTTTTGGTTTGAGTGAGCATTTCGGGTTTGATCTGCATGTGAGTTTTGGGTGGTTTCTGATGATCAAGGTGATCTGGGAGGTCGGGGACTTCACTGGATAGAGGGGAGTTCAGTGAGCTCGGCAAAAGTTCTAGTTGGGTGTATAAACCATCATGGCGGTGGCAGGTGGTCAGAATATTTTGTAACCCTAGTGTTTGGTCAAGGCCGGGAATTTATTTATCTCAGCGTCTCTGGTGGATCCAGTTCCACCAGACTTTGGGAAATGGTAGCAGGAGTGCTGGCAAAGACGTGGCTGGAAGCTCAGGCGTTCCGATGGTTGGAGGCGTGGGTTCGAGGAGGTTTTTGGTGCTGTGTTTTTGTTCCAGGTTTTCTCAGGATTGTTCGATCCTGATTTTGAGTTAGTGTCATAGTTTTGATGATCGGAATCTAGTGTGGAGATGATCGTTGATAGGCTAGAGGAGTCGTGGATGGTCGGAGGAGGCTGGATCGCCAGTGCATGTGCACGGCAGTGATGGTTGTGTTTGTAGTTTTGGGTAGTGGAATTCTCGAAGGAAGACTCGGGTGTTGGGGTAGGTGCCTCGAGTATAAACTTGAGTAGATGAGAGTGGATACGAGTTTCCAGGTTTTAAACTTTTTTTTTAAAACTAAGTTTTTTTAGAAGCAGAAGAAAACTCGGGCTTGGCTCGAGTGATGTTCGGGTTAGACCCGAAGCATGTTTAAAGACAGTCTTTAAAAGTTTTAAAGGTTTTTATAAAGACAAGTTTTTAAATTTAAATTGAATTTAATTTAAACTATTACTTGATAAATGTTTAAGTTATTTGATTTAAGAAGTTATATATTTGGTTAGCTTAAATTTGTTAAGTTAAATTATTTTTTATGTTATTTTAAACTAAATTTAAATAAAATTAAGTGTTAATTAAGGATAAAATGTTTTAATGGTGATTAAGGCATTAATAAAGATAATGTTTTATCTTAAGGTTAATTAATTAAGGTTTTAATAAGTTGAGATTAATTAAGTTAATTAAGAAGTTTAAGTATAATTAATTAATTTATGATTAAGGATTAATAAAATTAATAATTAAGGGTTATAAGTTAATTAATTAGAGGTTAATTAATTTGTAATTAAGGATTATTAATTAGATAATTAGAGATTATTAACTAATGATTAAAGATTAATTAATTAAGTAATTAAGTTGTAATTAAGAATTAATTAATTAAGTAATTAAGATTGATTAATTAAGTAATTAGAGGTTAATTAATTGGTAATTAAGTTTCATTAATTAATAATGAAGGTTTATTAATTAATGATTAAAAGATAATTAATTAGGTAATTAAAGATTAATTAATTGATTGATAAGGTAATTAAGGAGTGATTAATTAAATGGTTTGTAATTAATTAAATGGTTGATTAAGCAGGATTAGGTATTAATTCTTAAGTAATTAATTTAATTTAAGTTAATTAAATTAATTATAATATGGATTAATAATTCCTGTTTACGGATGGTCGTTTGAGTAGAATGTCTGGATTGATTGATATGCATTGAATGATAATCTGTGATATTTTGAGGAGTGATATTGGATATGTTTGCGATAAATTGGTGATATTTATCTGTGATGAATGCTATGTGAATTCAAAGTATTGAATTAAACCTTTAACAACTTGACCTTTTAAATGACGTTTGGATTTCGAAGAGACCGGGGTCAGATATCAGTAAATACCGAAACCACTTCGACTAGTAATCTACAGTAATTCTTTATAGTTTGGTTAGAAGCAAACATGATGGAATGAAATAAATTAAGTATCGTGGATATTTAAACTGGATAAAGATTCTTGGATATTGTTTTGAGATAAATGATTGACTTAAATAAGATTAGAACTCGTAGAAAAGTATGAGTTACCTTGGTATGCTTTAAAGATTGAAGTGTTTCTTCAAGATTTTCACACAATTTTTGATGCGAAGAAGATATTTTTAAGAGAGAAGTTTGAGATTGATAAGGAATAAAAAAAGTAGAATGAATAATGAATTTTTTTTTGGAATAAATATGCTAGTATAGGAGTGAAAAGTCATTTAGAAGGATTGAATAGGTGGTAGTTATCTTATTTGAAAATTTGAAAATTTTGACCAACGGTCAACATATATCGACATGTGATATATATGTACGTCAACCTATATACCTTAAAATGCATTATTAAATATTTGTGTTATAGTTTTTGTTTCTACTTAATACTATTATATTTCTATATTTTCCAGAGATTAATAGAGCTATATATAACAGAAAGAAATAATTTTCATTATTAGAAATAGAAAAGTACATGGATTTTGAAATAAATACATGAATTTAAACTAAAAGTACATATCAATAAGGAATACAAAGCTACATATCACAAGTAAATAACTAGATAGGCATAGAAAGATGTAGACGATAATGATGAATTTCCGCTAAGCTTGCAAATGTTCTTTTCAAAGTAGTTGTTCACTTTATTGGAAAGAGAAGTGAATATTTAACTAAAAATACGTTTTATCTTCTTTTGATTTTTGAGAAGTTTCTCTTGGTTCTTTGATATCTCTTTATTGGAGGGGTGGGATGGTTTGTCGAAACTTTCTAAAGAAGTACCCACTTCTTCCTCCTCCGCTTCTTCTTCTTTTACATTCCGACCCAGAAAAGGCCCATCGAAAATTCAATCCATTCCAAAACTGGCTATTGGTTGGTAGTAAGAAAGATAATGACTACCACTAGTTTCATTCTCGCAATCTTAAAGCATCGCCAACTCCTTCTCTAACTATGTTGTAATATGGAGGGAGTTAAAACAACAAGTGTCTGGTAAATTGAAATGTCAAGCATTACTATTTTAGTACTTGGGCGGTATAAGTTAAAATAAGAATATGTCTTAGATATTTTATGTAACGACCCACTATTTTGTACCATTCGAATTCGACAATAATAGAACATGTCGAGCTGGAATAGTTCAAAATAATAGATTGTAGAATAAATTTGGCAAAACTCGGAATATACAGTAAATAAATCGCAGAATCACATACACAGATATCAGAATCTCGCAGCGGAAATTAAAAATTTAGTGGTTCATGAAGCCACTGATACATCTTTACAAAACAGAACTTACATTGTCTATAATCCTCAATACAAATTTTAACATACACAGATAGAGAGTCTTCAAAGTCTTGAATTCCAGAAAGGATAAAGGCTGAAACAACTTCCAATAGCACGAATGATCTATTGAGTGTCCTAGCTACGGAGAAGAAACTGAAGCTGCAACTCAGGCTGACCCGAGCGTACAATAAAACAAAACACTCGAGTCAGGACATACATACTTATATAATGTAAGCTAAATCAAGTGTACTGTAATATATAGCAAGTAACTCAAAGGATGCCTGGGACCGCCCATCCTCTAAGGATCCGTTAAACTATTTACTATGTAGTATATTGCGCTATTATAATAGTGTCTATTTATAAAGTAAACATACTTATTTCTTAGCATTAAGGGGTTACCCATATAGCCCTTAACACGTAATAGTCCCAGTAGTCCATCCAATATCATAGCTCCTCCTACTCGGGAAGCAACTAGAGGATACCACACGGGCTACGGGAGAAAACCAAACTCGTACAAGGCTCGATATGGTAGGTGACACGGCACAACTAGGCAATGCCAGGGTAGATATACCAATTGCTATCCGGACCGGTGGTAACGCGAAGCCGCAGCAACCGCCCACCTCGAACAACACTCCCAAATCAAAGGGTGCACCCAAACAATCACATAAGCAATAGAATGGTATACGAAGAAGTGCGTTCGATCAGAGGAGCTACCTCATTAATCCGAGAATCGCTCCTGTTTTAGCCACCTTATGCCAACTCACGGGAGTCGGGTCCACGTATATACCTTTCAAGAAACCGTCACCACCAACCTACTTCATTCTGGAATCTCCACCGCGTACACGGTTAGTCAAAGTGGTTTTCGGTATCGACAGAGAGTATGTCCATATCCGATCCCGGTCTCTTTGCCAACCCTTCGTTATTATAACCCGTGGTTATTTAAAAACAGTTTATACTTTAAATCAGAATAAACATTTCCATTTCAAAACTATAGATACGATATCATTTTAAAACCCAAAACAATAGGATATCGTTATATTCAAATATAATTCTTTCCAAAACCATACTGTTTATAATATCTGGAGACCAAATATTTGAATTATATCTTCAAAGGATAATGTTTTGGAAACTTTACTTAAATCCATAACTCCCAAACACAATGGTTTGGACATTCAACGGTATATATATAAATGGGTTAACTTTATGGTTACTTTGTAAAGAAGATAATTTACATAGCTTCACAAATATATTTCTTTATTTAAAGTTTAACCATAATTTAAATATCCCTTTATGTTCCCAAAAACCATTTCAATTTTTATATATATCCAATTGGAGTATTTACTATTCAAAACTTAGTTTGGGTTTTATTCTTTCACAAATCAATGTTTTATATTTTTAGTCTTGAATATTCCCATAATTTCCATAAAACTCCAAATTTTAACCATTAAATTTTTCCCAAAATTTACTTAATACCAGAATATTTATCTTTAATTTATTTAGGAAAATACAGTTATAAATATTACGTCTTAAGTTTTTCCAAAACTTAAGGTAATATAAAATTTATCAAATTCCATAAATTTTAGAGCAATCAAATTCTAGATTCCATAGCACTTAGGAAATGCTACCTAAAGTTATGGGTAAAACTAGTCAAATTTCAAAAGACAGCATTTAAATGCTGTAATAGATTGTTTAACTTGATAAATATTTCCAAATATAACCTATTTATTTATTCATTTATTAACTGAAATCTTATTCTTTCAAAATCCCGATTTACCAAATAAGTTATATTCCATAAATTTATTCAAATATTTATTTATTTCTTTATTTATAACTTATTAAAAATCAATATAAATTCCTTTAAAGATATAAATCAAATATTTAACTTCCAAAATAATTTTAAATATTTCAGAAAATATTATAAGGACCACGGGCCTGTATATAGTTTTCTAGCCTAGGTCAAGTGGTACGGATTTATATCATTTCAATCCGTAGTTTACAAATATCCCGGGTCCTATCATTTCAAACCCGCAATCCCAAGTTTAACAGTTTAACAGTTAACAGCATAATTTAACAATAATAATCATTTAGGCCTATCATTTCAGCCCATAACAATCTACGTATAACAGGGAACTTGCAGTGTGATTTAAGCAGTAAATAAACAATAACATAATATAACTGCAGATATAATACAACAGATAATAACTGATGAGGTGTCAATTTAAATGGGGTTCATCATTTTATATTACACTACAGACAGATAATAGTGACATAAAATTTTACACATACACTTGCAATAATTTACGAAATATAAATACGTATGTCTGGTGAGAAATACTCACCTGAAAGTTGCAGAAAATTTGAATTCAAAACGACGATTCACCGGTAAAGACCGACAGAAAATAACGATCAAATTTCTTCTGATGTCGCCTAGATTCAAATCTAGAACAAATTCAAATATTTTGAAACGCGACTTTAGAATGTATGGTCAAGAAAGGATTAAAATAGAACGGAAATTGTTTTGACTTGCTCGACCACTCCACCGTATAATGTGACCTAAATATACCCAAAATATGTGCCCCGTGCTAACACACAAAATTTACGACGAAAATTTTCCCTAAACAATTACGGCAAGATGTTAACTACGAACACCCGTACACATAAATTTTTCTTTCTCCATGTACGGTGACACGG
This sequence comes from Allium cepa, assembly GCA_030765085.1. Lineage (NCBI taxonomy): Eukaryota > Viridiplantae > Streptophyta > Magnoliopsida > Asparagales > Amaryllidaceae > Allium > Allium cepa. The sequence continues at coordinate 422,217,047 of CM060938.1, read as the reverse complement.
ATACGTGCACGCACGTGCATCACTCCACTGCCTAGTTTTCTCATGCACATTGCACATATATGTGCAGCCTACCTCCCCAGTTTTCTTTTCTCTTATTTACTAAAATTCCAGTTTAACCTATATACTTGCAAAATTGGTTTCATCTCTTTTTCCTTTCCAGGCTCGAACTGTCACAGGGTATCCTCTTCATCAATACAGCATGGCTAAGCATGCACCGTGGCATCAAAACATGTCAAAGTGGCTTTATATACCAAGATGTTCGAACTCCACATTTCAAATTTTCCAGTACACTTCCCAGGCCGATCAACTGATACGTGTATATGCACGCTCAAACCAACCCATACAATACCACATACTTCATCCATATATATCTTACTTCATTCATATATTTAACTCTTGTATTCAGTTTTAATCTTACGTTTTAGGTTTAGTTCTAAAACATCACTTTACAGATAGATTTCCTTAGATTCAAAACTTCCCAGGCAGATCTGAAGCATTTCAGTTTCATTTTAAGTTTTAAACTTAACTTTAAAACATTTCTAGACAATATAAATTTTCTTAAATATAACTTCCCAGGCATCTGTACAGGCAAACCACTGCTTCGTGACTGCTACAAATTACTTCGAGTCACCTCCTTATATGCTTCGAGTAATTTCATGCCAGACTTCGAGTCAAGAACGCCTCTGCTTCGAGACAATCTGGGAATTTCTTCGGGAATCATATAATTGCTTCGAACGAAACTGAGGCCACTTCTACTTGACCAACACTGAAGCCTTTTTATGTATTCTTCTTTCAACATGTCCAACTCCTATTGATACCTCAAGTACACATAAAGAATCATCTACTGAAACCTACCTGCATGTTTTTCTTGCCTACCTACTATTTATATTTACTTTCTACTGCAAATTCCACTGATGCATACGAGTACTGACACCAACATATACACAGAGATACAACATGTACATCCTACCCCTTCATCTTTTCACAAATGGTTTCCACAATCTCCAAATTATAAACTAAAACAGGCAACTCACTTACACTCATGCTAACCAGTATTATGATAGATAAACAAAACAAGGACTTCCCCTCTGAAAATATTCACTGCCCTGTTTTTCTATATATAATTCTTTTCTTTTTATATGACCTGCCTAGACTACTAATCACAGATCTTCAATCACCGAAATAATTATGGGCATTACTCCTCTCCAAATTCAAAACAGACAATCCCTTAAAATGTATAGATAAAATCTTCTAACCTTCACAAAACACATGCCTTTCCAAGAGATTACACAGTTCTAAGACCTACGCAGACTCAAGCTAGCATCTATATTCCTACTGGCACATGGTGGGAGAAATGGCCGAGCAAACAAGGGTGAAAAGAAAAAAAAAAAAAAAAAAAAAAAACTGGAAGGAAAGGAAAAACAAAAAGACTGAAGAAGAAAAGAAAATATACCTGATGGCTATAGAGGAAGAAAGGCAGAATAAAAGAGATGTAGAGGAATGAAAGATATATATAGGCAAGGCTTGCGAATAACGTATCAGCCTTTTTTTTTTCATTGTGAATTCCTTCAAGTCTGCGTGATTAAAGGCAAAAGATGAGGCAGCTTGATTATGGAGAAATAAATGCTGATGGAATTTAAAACATGCATTGATTTTGGACGAAATGGTTTGCGTGACTGGAAAATTGAAGATGGGAGAAAGGAGTTGATATGCACGTTACTTTATATAAACAAAGCTTGCGTGATTAGTGGAGGAAAATAAACAACAAAATTACGAGCGTTACTTAAAATTTCCCCGTGCTCTTGGATTTGTATATATGTGTGATTAGGAACGGAAAATTTTATTTATTTATTTATTTATTGCATAATAAAGATGAAATAGAGAGATATACATGGGAATTGAGAAGTTGAAAAGATAGGCAAGGTTAAGTATGAATGCGTGATTTAAAACTGCCAATTGAAATCTAGATTTAATGCATGCGATAACTGCAATTTTTATGAGAAGCTTTGATTTCAAAATCTTATACTATTTAATGTAGGCGTGATTTTAGATTGATGATTTGCAGATAAAAGGATTTGTTTGAGGCGGAATCAAATGGACAAATGGGGAGAAAAGGGCAAGCAGCTTAAATGGTTTAAAGTATCAGTTTTATATATATAAATATGAATACGTGTGTGATGATTCATTTATATTTACATAAATTTTGATTTGTATTAAATATGTTTACAAATGTATTTGGACGTTCGCAGATACCATACTAGATCATAGGCAAAAACACAGGGGAAAAAGAGGAAGCTGTAGAGATTTAAAGCTTTCAGTTACAAAAGTTATAAATATGTTTACGTGATATAAGATTTAGGCAGTTACACAACATATAAAGTTTGAAAATATGTAAATATGCATGCGTGATTTCAGCATGCTTTGATTCTCCTATGTTTGATTTAATAAACAAACTGGCCAGACTTAATGCAAAACTTTTTAAAAAGAAACGTACAAAATGAAAAGTTGCGTGATATAAGCCTGGATATAAAGTTTGTACGTAACTTTATGTTCTTTTTTTTTTTCAGTTTGCAAAAATTATAAGTTTTTGAATTTACTGGAAGGCCGAGAGATTTGCTTCAGTTTTCTCTTTGAATAAATGTTTATACGTGATTGAAGAAATAAACAAGGGAAGTTATCAATGCATGATTTTATTTCTGAGAAAAGGAAAGGCAAACTCATATTCAATTCAGTTTTGATTTACAAAATGTTTAATTAAGGCATACGTTGATATGGGGAGAAATAAAGGTAAGTATACATCAGAGGATGAACGAAAGAGTTGATATGTATCGTATCAAATTAGGCATGCACAAATTTCTCCTTGGATTTTTGTCTCACACGTTACTTCCATGTTAAGTTTTTACTTCATTTTATTTATTTGATTTTAGTTTGAAAACAATAAATGGAATGGCAATAATTTATGCAAAGCTTAGAAAAACGTATACAAATTTATTTAAAATCAGACTGTCAGTTAATGCAACGTAACGTTTGTTATAAAATCTCTGACTGATATTTTTCTCCAAAATTTTACGAAAACATGATTTTTACACTACGCTAAACAGACGCAGTCCAAAACATCAAAAAAAAAAAAAAAAATTTATAAAAATAACATTTTAAAAACACACGTTTTATTACGTCACTTATACCCTATAATTGACGCGTCTTTTGAACGCGAAATTCAACTGTTTAACTTAGCTTAAAATTTCACAGTTATTATTAGATTTTATTGACATATGCAATTTTATAAAATATATCTTCAAATTAAATAATTAAACTATATCTTTAGACACAATTTATATAAAATATACTTTGAAACTAAATAATTAATAATAAAATAAATATCTAAAACTAGGGCTGTTACACTCTCCCCCACTTAAGAACTTTTCGTCCTCGAAAAGGAACGAAAGAAGAGAAACAAAGAAGATAAGCTAGATAACAAGTATTTTAAACGGATGGTTCCGGATTTTAAAGCACGAAGAAGATCTTCTAGAGTCGGTTTTACCCTTCCAGTTCGACTGTCAGTCTATGGGACAATGTCCCGATCCTGAGGAGTAACAAAGATTTCTAAAGACTATAGAGAGATTTCTAAATAGACTGGTATAAGCGATAGCATCCCAATCCGTAGAAGATAGGGAAACCAAGGACATTTAAGATAGTCTGGAAAACAAGATAAGATAATAAATTTGAAATCATAATACTTTGAAAGTCATTAAAATTTATAGATTATTATTTGGAAATACTACTAAAATCATAACACCTTTTTAAAATAATCTTCATTTATTCAGTTATAAATTTCCATAATATTTTATTTTTAGAACAGCAGCACTTAAAATATGCTACAGCAGATATAATAATATTTCTAATTAGTTCAACATTTTTCTTAATTCTTAATTTAACAAATAACCTAACACTTTATTTGGAATACCTATTTTATAAATAAAATTTGAGTGGTTATAATAAATGTTATACACTCGAATTTAGTTATAAAATCCTTTTTATATTGTATATTTTCCAAATTCATTTTTAACTTTTGAAAATCAAGGTAAGTTATATTGAAATGAAATTGAGTATTATACAACTAAAACTTCCAAATTTAATTATTTCCAGTTGGAATTTCTTATTCAGAATTTTATATTCCATTTATTGAAATTTCTTAAGATAAAATTTTAAGAATTAAATTTCTGATTCCCCTCAAACCATTTACAGATAAATAAGTATATATTCATAATATGTCAATCAAATTTAAATTATATA